>CM038671.1:394461588-395061588 GCA_021605145.1 Aegilops bicornis | reverse complement strand
GAACTAGGGTAAAACTTTGCCTCGTATTACCATCCAGCCTAACAGCCAGGGATATCCTACCGAATGATATGATGAAATCATATCTGCGAACTACTAAGAGAGAGGTGTGCCGGGGGGGTGGCAATGTGTGCGAGAGAGGCCTAAAGATAATGTGCGTGCGGGAGACACGTAGGCACATATATGTGCGTATAGAGGGCTAGTAGAGACTGTGCATGTGTATATATGCATGTGAGAGAAATAGTGTTTTCCAACTGAGATTAGTGAAAAGAGTGGTACATAGTAGTCAGAAAGAGAGGAGAGAGAGAGAGAGAGAAACAGAGAGAGCATGTGCGTGAGACACCCCGACACCCTGAGAGAGATTGTGAGCATGTGTAGAAGAGAAATGCCGATGCATATAAATTGTGTGCACTTATGCGTTAGATAGAGAGATATATAACGCGTTTGTGAGAACGGGGCGAGGCATAGTGCATCTACGTGTAAAAGGCGGTTCTACGCATTAAATTAAAATATAAATGGGATTATTATTTTTGGATGAGATCGTGAATTTAGCAAATTGCGTATGGACTAAAATCGCTCTATCAGACACCCATACTCTATTGAATTCTAGCATGTGCATGTGTTTATTTCATATTATCGATCCATAGAGTGAGAGCGGTTTGAAATACAGGCAATGGATGCTTTTGCAATTCATATATAAACATTAATTAGTGCACTCAATGTTGTTAGTGTGAAGCACTTTATACATTTGTTCACTTGCATGGATACATTCCAAATTGCTAGCTACGAAATAGAATACATGTCGAATTCAACATAAAGGGGGTTTCGAAGAATCGAATTCATAGGAAGTGCATTCATCTATTTGAACACAAGATAATGGCATTTGTAAATCAGATGTAAAAGGGGGCATCAATCTTTGTTGTGAGTTTGAACATGCTATATATATTCGTACGCATATCTAACTTTTTTTTTGCAACCAAGGAGATTATATGTGGAACCATGCATGAACTGAGGTAAGTTGCATATTTTTTAATATATATACTCGTGTACAATGTATATTCAAATGTACCCCGTCCATTCAAAAATAATTGTAGCTTTAGGATTTTCAAGAGTAAAGATTTGTGAAGTTTGACAAATCTTGAAAATTCAATTCAAGAGAACCGAAAACGTTTATGCTTCTACTCCCAAATATTGAACGAAGCGCCAAATAGGCCTCTGGTCACCCAAAACCGCGCGAGACTAATGTTTTGGTGGTAGGAAATTACTGTCCTGACTCTGGCCCGTGTAGCCTATCAGCCCGATGTCCAAAGATCTAAACCGGGGTAGGTTTGTAACTTCACCAAGACGCCAGTCTCAAACGCCTCCGAGAAGCATTCATACGCCGTGGGCGCCTACCCATGCGCTCGGCCGAAATCTATCCCGCCCACATTTGGGACACCTGACATGACTGTCCTACCCCCAACCCGCAATATGTCCGAAATTTTAGATGGGGGCAAAGTTTGTAACTTTCCCCAAATTTCAAACAAGCGCATCTCAAACCGAAACATTGTTCCCCCTTAGTTCCCCGCCTCCCTCCGTTTCCCCATTCATACTCCGTGGGCGCGAAAACGCCCTCTCCACCAGCCGCGAAACCCCAGCCTCCTCCTTCCTCCACCCCATAGCAGCCAATCCACCGTCGCCCTCCTCCATCATGTCGGAGCCGGTACCCCGACGTCGTCGTCCAACGCAACCGCAACCACAACGCCCTCAAGGACTTAGCAGCTGAAGCCGAGGCAGAGCTGCCTCCACGACGCAGACGCCAACGTGCGCCGTACCAGAACCACTCCGACCACTCCGTCCTGCGCCTCACTGCTACGGCTCCACTGTCACAACCGTCCACCGCAACGGAGCTGTTCCCGCTACGCCGTCGTTCGCCGCCTCGGATATGCTTCCCCACCACCGACAGACGGCCACCACACCACACTCAACAACTTGGCCATGGGTTCGTCCAAGGCAGCACCGTCCTCCACAACTTCTGGTTTCCAACGAACAATAAGAAGATCGTCGGAAAAACAGAAGGAGGACACAACACTGCCAGCAGAAAGAGGTACTCCTCTTCCCTTATTCATGCAAATCTTACGTCTCCCCTCACACCGTATTCATCCCACGAAAGAAACTAGTTGAGCGCTTCTTACTGCATCTTCTTCGTGATACTAAATGCACAAGGTTTCCTTCCTTTTACTATTTCACCTTTGCTAGAGGTCAGTAGCCCGCCTGGATTTCATTTCAGGATCAGTCGAACCGCAATTAAAAGAAGCAGCACCCGCTTAGGCGCGCGGAGCACCTAGTCCGCTTGATCCCCGGGGAAGCGGCGTATCGGTGTCTATCATAGGGGTGTGGGGCGCAGGCGCTGCTTGCGCCCGATCTGGAGGTCGGCGGGGCTTGAATGGATGGCCGGGGGTGGTGCCAAGCACGGCGGTGCGGTGAGGTCGAGGGGAGGGCGCAGGCAGGGGAGGAATATTGGGCCGGTGGTCGCTTGTGTTTCGAGAAAGATCGTCAACACTGACTAGCTGGAGGTAGATGAAGGCGATCTGCCCATTCTTTATACATTGGACGGTGCAGAAAAAATGGACTGGCCTATTTGCTTTCAGTCGAATGTTATTTTCATAGAATCCTGTAGTAACTTAGTGTGCCATGCATGTTGTAGAGCTATCATATGCCTCCGTCATTTATTTCTCACCGACCTGCTATCTGCTACCTTTACACTGTACTAATTGTGCACACACTTCACCCATACTCACACTATTGTTTTTTATGCATGGGTATTTCAGACTCTGACGCAGTGTTGATGAATGCATAAAAGAAAAGACAGAAGTCGCTCCAGTATAATTTGAAGATAAGCACTAAGTGTTTCAGCGCTCTAATGGGTGCGATGTCGTGATTGGAGACGATGGCGTAGCTCTGATTGATGATCTCAATTGTCACACACAACCATCCCAGGTGCTTGCTTTAACTTCGCACTGTCAAATGTGGTTGCATGTTGCATTTGATGTCTAGCTTGTATTGCTTCCAATTTGGTTAAATTGCATCTGCTTACTTTACACATTATACCTTTGATAATGACATGCCTTCCTCTTTTTGATACATACTACATATGTCTATTAACCATGTTCGTACATCAAACTAATGCTCTTTTGTATCCCTCGTCAATCACTTATGATGAGACAGTCAACCGAGTGGGTTACTGTGAGACTCCCTACTCGTTTAAAGAGTGCAGTGTCATCCTCCCCACATGATTCTCAAGAAACAACAAGGCTAAATGACGATAGTCAACGTAGCTCTCTAGTTGATCACCGCAATTCCCCCACACCACCATCGCAGGTGCTTGCTCTTAATTTGTAATGTCTACTATGCAGCCTTCTTCTTGTAGACGTTGTTGGGCCTCCAAGTGCAGAGGTTTGTAGGACAGTAGCAAATTTCCCTCAAGTGGATGACCTAAGGTTTATCAATCCGTGGGAGGCGTAGGATGAATATGGTCTCTCTCAAGCAACCCTGCAACCAAATAACAAAGAGTCTCTTGTGTCCCCAACACACCCAATACAATGGTAAATTATATAGGTGCACTAGTTCGGCGAAGAGATGGTGATACAAGTGCAATATGGATGGTAGATATAGGTTTTTGTAATCTGAAAATATAAAAAAAGCAAGGTGGCAAGCGATAAAAGTGAGCACAAACGGTATTGCAATGCTAGGAAACAAGGCCTAGGGTTCATACTTTCACTAGTGCAAGTTCTCTCAACAATAATAACATAATTGGATCATATAACTATCCCTCAATATGCAACAAAGAGTCACTCCAAAGTCACTAATAGCGGAGAACAAACGAAGAGATTATGGTAGGGTACGAAACCACCTCAAAGTTATTCTTTCCAATCAATCCGTTGGGCTATTCCTATAAGTGTCACAAACAGCCCTAGAGTTCGTACTAGAATAACCCCTTAAGACACAAATCAACCAAAACCCTAATGTCACCTAGATACTCCAATATCACCTCAAGTATCCGTGGGTATGATTATACGATATGCGTCACACAATCTCAGATTCATCTATTCAACCAACACATAGAACCTCAAAGAGTGCCCCAAAGTTTCTACCGGAGAATCACGACGAAAACGTGTGCCAACCCCTATGCATAGGTTCATGGGCGGAACCCGCAAGTTGATCACCAAAACATACATCAAGTGAATCACGTGATATCCCATTGTCACCACAGATATGCACGGCAAGACATACATCAAGTGTTCTCAAATCTTTAAAGACTCAATCCGATAAGATTAGTTCAAGGGGAAAACTCAATCCATTACAAGAGAGTAGAGGGGGAGAAGAAACATAAGATCCAACTATAATAGCAAAGCTCGCGATACATCAAGATCGTGCCAAATCAAGAACACGAAAGAGAGAGATCAAACACATAGCTACTGGAACATACCCTCAGCCCGAGGGTGAACTACTCCCTCCTCCTCATGGAGAGCGCCGGGATGATGAAGATGGCCACAGGTGAGGGTTCCCCCCCTCGTGAGGTGCCAAACAGGTCCCGATTGGTTTTGGTGGCTCTGGAGATTTTGCGGCGGCGGAACTCCCGATCTAATCTCTGTTCTGGAAGTTTTAGGATACGCAGGTATATATGGGTGCATGGAGTACATCGGTGGAGCTTCGGGGGGCCCACGAGGCAGGGGGCGCGCCCTAGGGGGGTGGGCGCGCCCCCCACCCTCGTGGGCACCTCCCTTCTCTCCTGATGTGGGATCCAAGTCCATCTGGTAGCTTTCCCTCCAAAAATAACGTCTCCAGTTGATTTCGTTCCATTTCGACTCCGTCTGATATTCCTTTTTCTTCAAAACACTGAAATAGGCAAAAAAAACAGCAAATCTAGGCTGGGCCTCCGGTTAATAGGTTAGTCCCAAAAGAAATATAAAAGTGGAAAATAAAGCCCAATATTGCCCAAAATAGTAGATAATATAGCATGGAGCAATCAAAAATTATAGATATGTTGGAGACGTATCAGGCATCCACAAGCTTAATTCCTGCTCGTCCTCGAGTAGGTAAATGATAAAAAAGATAATTTTTGATGTGGAATTCTACTTGGCATAATTTCTATGTAATTATTCTTAATTGTGGCATGAATATTCAGATCTGAAAGATTCAGGATAAAAGTTCATATTGACATAAAAATAATAATACTTCAAGCATACTAACTAAGCAATTATGTCTTCTCAAAATAACATGGCCAAAGAAAGTTATCCCTACAAAATCATATAGTCTGGCTATGCTCTATCTTCACCACACAAAGTATTTAAATCACGCACAATCCCGATGACAAGCCAAGCAATTGTTTCATACTTTTGACATTCTCAAACTTTTTCAATCTTCACGCAATACATGAGCGTGAGCCATGGATATAGCACTATAGGTGGAATAGAATGGTGGTTGTGGAGAAGACAAAAGGAGAAGATAGTCTCACATCAACTAGGCGTATCAACGGGCTATGGAGATGCCCATCAATAGATATCAATGTGAGTGAGTAGGGATTGCCATGCAACGGATGCACTAGAGCTATAAGTATGTGAAAGCTCAACAAAAGAAACTAAGTGGGTGTGCATCCAACTCGCTTGCTCATGAAGACCTAGGGCATTTTGAGGAAGCCCATCATTGGAATATACAAGCCAAGTTCTATAATGAAAAATTCACACTAGTATATGAAAGTGACAACATAGGAGACTCTCTATCATGAAGATCATGGTGCTACTTTGAAGCACAAGTGTGGTAAAAGGATAGTAGCATTGCCCCTTCTCTCTTTTTCTCTCATTTTTTTATTTGGGCCTTTTCTCTTTTTTTATGGACTCTATTTTTTTTATTTTTTTTCGTCCGGAGTCTCATCCCGACTTGTGGGGTAATCATAGTCTCCATCATCCTTTCCTCACTGGGACAATGCTCTAATAATGATGATCATCACACTTTTATTTAATTACAACTCAATGATTACAACTCGATACTTAGAACAAAATATGACTCTATATGAATGCCTCCGGCGGTGTACCGGGATATGCAACGATTCATGAGTGACATGTATGAAAGAATTATGAACGGTGGCTTTGCCACAAATACAATGTCAACTACATGATCATGCAAAGCAATATGACAATGATGGAGCGTGTCATAATAAACGGAACGGTGGTAAGTTGCATGGAAATATATCTCGGAATGGCTATGGAAATGCCATGATAGGTAGGTATGGTGGCTGTTTTGAGGAAGGTTTATGGTCGGTGTATGATACCGGCGAAAAGTGCGCGGTATTAGAGAGGCTAGCAATGGTGGAAGGAAGAAGGGTGCGTATAATCCATGGACTCAACATTAGTCATAAAGAACTCATATACTTATTGCAAAAATATACAAGTTATCAAAGAAAAGTATTACGCGCATGCTCCTAGGGGGATAAATTGGTAGGAAAAGACCATCGCTCGTCCCCGACCGCCAATCATAAGGAAGACAATCAATAAATAAATCATGCTCCGACTTCATCACATAACGGTTCACCATACGTGCATGCTACGGGAAGCACAAACTTTAACACAAGTATCTCTCAAATTGACAACTACTCAACTAGCATGACTCTAATATCACCATCTTCATATCTCAAAACAATTATCAAGCATCAAACTTCTCATAGTATTCAACACACTCATAAGAATTCTTACATATCTTGTATGCTTAGCATATTAGGATTATTTAAGCAAATTACCATGCTATTTAAGACTCTCAAAATAATATAAGTGAAGCATGAGAGTTCATATATTTCTCCACAATATAACTACCACCATGCTCTAAAAGATATAAGTGAAGTACTAGAGCAATAACAAAAAACTACTCCGAAAGATATAAGTGAAGATCAATGAGTAGTCGAATAATTATGCAACTATGTGAAGACTCTACCATTTAAGAATTTCAGATCTTAGTATTTTATTCAAACAGCAAGCAAATCTAAAGAAAATAAAACGATGCTCCAAGCAAAACGCATATCATTTGGTGAATAAAAATATAGCTCCAAGTAAAGTTACCGATGAACAAAGACGAAAGAGGGGATGCCACCCGGGGCATCCCCAAGCTTAGGCTCTTGATTATCCTTGAATATTACCTTGGGGTGCCTTGAGAATCCCCAAGCTTAGGCTCTTGCCACTCCTTATTCCATAGTCCATCGAATCTTTACCCAAAACTTGAAAACTTCACAACACAAAACTTAACAGAAAATCTCGTGAGCTTCGTTAGCAAAAGAAAAGAAAACACCACTTCAAGGTACTATAATGAACTCATTATTTATTTATATTGGTGTTAAACCTACTGTATTCCAACTTCTCTATGGTTTATAAACTATTTTACTAGCCATAGATTCATCAAAATAAGCAAACAACACACGAAAAACAGAATTTGTCAAAAACAGAACAGTCTGTAGTAATCTGTAACTAACGCAAACTTCTGGAACTCCAAAAATTCTAAAATAAATTGGTGGACCTGAGGAATTTGTCTAGTAATCATCTGCAAAAAGAATCAACTAAATATCACTCTCCAGTAAAAAGTTTTAGCTAATCTTGTGAGCGCTAAAGTTTCTGTTTTTTACAGAATGATCATAAAGACTTCACCCAAGTCTTCCCAAAGGTTCTACTTGGCACAAACACTAATTAAAACACAAAACCACATCTAAACAGAAGCTAGATGAATTATTTATTCCTAAACAGAACCAAAAATAAAGAAACTAAAATAAAACTGGGTTGCCTCCCAACAAGCGCTATCGTTTAACGCCCCTAGCTAGGCATGATGATTTCAATGATGCTCACATAAGACATAAGAATTGAAACATAAAAAGAGCATCATGAAGAATATGACTATCACATTTAAGTCTAACCCACTTCCTATGCATAGGGATTTTGTGAGCAAACAACTTATGGGAACAAGAATCAACTTGCATAGGAAGGTAAAACAAGCATAACTTCAAAACTTTAAGCACATAGAGAGGAAACTTGATATTATTGCAATTCCTACAAGCATATGTTCCTCCCTCATAATAATTTTCAATAGCATCATGAATGAATTAAACAATATAACCAGCACCTAAAGCATTATTTTCATGATCTACAAGCATAGAATTTTTATTACTCTCCACATAAGCAAATTTCTTCTCATGAATAATAATGGGAGCAAACTCAACAAAATAACTATAATATGATTGAAAATTAAGATCAAGATGACAAGTTTCATGGTTGTCATTATTCTTTATAGCAAATGTGTCATCACAATAATCATCAAAGATAGGAGGCATGCTTTCATCATAGTAATTTTGCTCATCAAAGCTTGGGGGACAAAAAATATCATCTTCATCAACCATAGCTTCCCCAAGCTTGTGGCTTTGCATATCATTAACATCATGGATATTCAAGGAATTCATACTAACAACATTGCAATCATGCTCATCATTCAAATATTTAGTGCCAAACATTCTAATGCATTCTTCCTCTAGCAATTGAGCACAATTATCGGAATCCTTATTTTCCCGAAAGATATTAAAAAGATGAAGCATATGAGGCACCCTTAATTCAATTTTTTTGTAGTTTTCTTTTATAATATAAACTAGTGATAAAACAAGAAACTAAAAGATTCGATTGCAAGATCTAAAGATATACCTTCAAGCACTCACCTCCCCGGCAACGGCGCCATAAACTGCTTGATGTCTACTACACAGCCTTCTTCTTGTAGACGTTGTTGGGCCTCCGAGTGCAGAGGTTTGTAGGACAGTAGTAAATTTCCCTCAAGTGGATGACATAAGGTTTATCAATCCGTGGGAGGCGTAGGATGAAGATGGTCTCTCTCAAGCAACCCTGCAACCAAATAACAAAGAGTCTCTTGTGTCCCCAACACACCCAATACAATGGTAAATTGTATAGGTGCACTAGTTCGGCGAAGAGATGGTGATACAAGTGCAATATGGATGGTAGATATAGGTTTTTGTAATCTGAAAATATAAAAAAAGCAAGGTAGCAAGCGATAAAAGTGAGCACAAACGGTATTGCAATGCTAGGAAACAAGGCCTAGGGTTCATACTTTCACTAGTGCAAGTTCTCTCAACAATAATAACATAATTGGATCATATAACTATCCCTCAATATGCAACAAAGAGTCACTCCAAAGTCACTAATAACAGAGAACAAACGAAGAGATTATGCTAGGGTACGAAACCACCCCAAAGTTATTCTTTCCAATCAATCCATTGGGCTGTTCCTATAAGTGTCACAAACAGCCCTAGAGTTCGTACTAGAATAACACCTTAAGACACAAATCAACCAAAACCCTAATGTCACCTAGATACTCCAATGTCACCTCAAGTATCCGTGGGTATGATTATACGATATGCGTCACACAATCTCAGATTCATCTATTCAACCAACACATAGAACCTCAGAGTGCCCCAAAGTTTCTACCGGAGAATCACGACGAAAACGTGTGCCAACCCCTATGCATAGGTTCATGGGCGAAACCCGCAAGTTGATCACCAAAACATACATCAAGTGAATCACGTGATATCCCATTGTCACCATAGATACGCACGGCAAGACATACATCAAGTGTTCTCAAATCTTTAAAGACTCAATCCGATAAGATTAGTTCAAGGGGAAAACTCAATCCATTACAAGAGAGTAGAGGGGGAGAAGAAACATAAGATCCAACTATAATAGCGAAGCTCGCGATACATCAAGATTGTGCCAAATCAAGAACACGAGAGAGAGAGATCAAACACATAGCTACTGGTACATACCCTCAGCCCTGAGGGTGAACTACTCCTTCCTCGTCATGGAGAGCGCCGGGATGATGAAGATGGCCACACGTGAGGGTTCCCCCCTTTGGCAGGGTGCCGGAACAGGGTCCTGATTGGTTTTTGGTGGGTCTGGAGGTTTTGCGGCGGCGGAACTCCCGATCTAATCTCTGTTCTGGAAGTTTTCGGATACGTAGGTATATATGGGTGCAGGAAGTACGTCGGTGGAGCTTCGGGGGCCCCACGAGGCATGGGGCGCACCCTAGGGGGGTGGGTGCGCCCCCCACCCTCGTGGGCACCTCCCTTCTCTCCTGACGTGGGGTCCAAGTCCATATGGTACCTTTCCTTCCAAAAAATAACTTCTCCAGTTGATTTCGTTCTGTTTCAACTCCGTCTGATATTCCTTTTCTTCAAAACACTGAAATAGGCAAAAAAAACAGCAAATCCGGGCTGGGCCTCCGGTTAATAGGTTAGTCCCAAAATTAATATAAAAGTGGAAAATAAAGCCCAATATTGCCCAAAACAGTAGATAATATAGCATGGAGCAATCAAAAATTATAGATACGTTGGAGACGTATCACTTGGCAGTGTGATATGTGGTTGCATGTTGCATATGGTGTCTACCTTGTAATGCTTCTAATTAGGGTAAATTGCATCTGCTTAGTTAACACATTATACCTGCGAATATGACATGCCTTCCTGTTTTTGGTACATACTATGTCTTTCTATTAACCATGTTCTTACATCAAACTACTTTTCTTGTGTATCCCTCACCAATGCTCCTAATTTGTTAAATTGCATCTCCTTAGCTTGCACATTATACATGTGAATATGACACGCCTCCCTGTTTTTTGTACATACTACATCTGCCTATCACACCATATTCTTACATCAAACTACTGTTCTTGTGTATCATGCGTCTATCGCTTATGATGAGACAGTCACGCGCGTGGGTTAATATAAGACGCAATACTCTTATAAAGAATGCAATTTCATCCTCTCCACATGATTCTCATGAAACAACAAGCCTAAATGAAGATATTGAACGTAGCTCTGTACCTGAAGACCGCACTTCCCCTACACCACCATTACAGGTGCTTGCTCTAACTTTGCAGTGTGATATGTGGTTGCATGTTGCATACGGTGTCTAGCTTGTAATGCTTCTAATTAGGGTAAATTGCATCTGCTTAGTTTACACACTATAACTGTGAATATGACATGCCTTCCTATTTTTGGTACACACTACATCTATGTGTTAACCTTGTTCTTACATGAAACTACCTCTCTTACGTATCCTGCATCAATCACTTATGATGAGTCACCTTTATTAGCTGCATATTGCATATTATTTCAAGCCTGTTGCCATGTATTGCTTCTAATTTGGTCAAATACATTTGTTAGGGCACCCTTTTAATTTGGCGTAGTGATATTGGTTTCATCTTTAATATGGTTTCTAGCTTGCATCAATTCTAGAAGTTCAAGCACCTTGTGCTTAGTTTACACTTTATACATCATACATGTCAATATGTCACACCGTCTGCTTTTTCATACATATTCCATCCTCCTATCATGCGGCTGCCTTACATGAAAGTAGTGTTAAATCGGTATCATGCATCAATGAGTTCTGAAGAGCAAATTGTATTCCTTTTTCTTGTGGGTTTGACTTGACAAGGCAAAATCAAGAAAGAGGAAGGAAAAGAGTAAGGAAGGCGATGATGGTGGTCCTCTGCAGCAATGTAAACGGAGCATCTGTACCGATTCTCCTTGTACTGATAGTGCATTACGAGGTCCAAGTCCCCGCTCCCCTACTCCACCATCCAAGGTGCTTGCTCTAACTTGGCAGTGTGATATCTGGTTGCATGTTGCATATGGTGTCTAGCTCGTCTTGCTCCTAATTAGTGTAAACTGCATCTGCTTAGCTTACACATGATACATGTGAATATGACACGCTTTCCTGTTTTTGGTACATACTATATCTGTCTATCACACCATGTTCTTACATGAAACTACTCTTCTTGTATATCCTGCATCAATCACTTATGATGGGACACCTTTAAGTTGGCAGTGTGATATTGGTTTTCGTCTTGAATATGATTTCTATCATGTATTGCTTCTAGTTTGATGAACGCCACCTATGACGAGACAGTTTTAACTTGGTAGAGTGATATTGATTGCACCTTCCATATGGTGTCTTGCAGTGATTCTAATTTTCTGAAGTGCTTTCTACTTAGTTACCACATCATAGGTGTGAATATGTCAAGCCGACCATTTTTTCGTACATATTCCATCCTCATATCATGACTTTGCCTTTCATCAAAGTAGTGTTCGTCAGTATCATGCATGAATGAGTTCTGAAGAGCGAATGATATTCCTTTTTCTTGTCGGTATGACCTCACAATGCAAAATCAATAAAGCTGAAGGAAATTGGCAAGGCATTGGATGATGGTGGTCCTTCCGAGCAACTGAAACGGAGGTTCTCTACAGATTCTACTCCGCCACCCTCCCAACAAGATCCGCAAGACAACGCAAGGCTAGACAGTCAACGTAGTTGCGTATGATGTCTAGCTTGTATTGCTTCTAACTTTGTTGAATTGCATCGCTTACTTTACACATAATGCCTGTGAATATGACATGTGTTCCTGTTTCTGCATCAGACTACTATTCTTGCATATCCCGCATCAGTCACTTATGATAAGGCACCTTTAAGTCGCCATTGTGATATTGGTTGTGTCTTGAATATGATTTCTAGCATATACTGCTTCTAATTTGTTGAAACGCCATACAGTTTGCATCTTTCATATGGTGTCTAGCTTGCAGTGCTTCTAATTTGTTGAAATGCCTTCTGCTTAGTTACCACATCATAGGTGTGAATATGTCACACCATCCTGTTTTTCATACATATTCCATCCTCGCATCATGTGTTTGCCTTTCATCCGAGTAGTGTTCGTCAGTATCATGCATGAATGAGTTCTGAAGAGCGAATTGTATTCCTTTTTCTTATCGGTTTGACTTCACAATGCAAAATCATTACAGCTGAAGGAAATTAGTTCGGCAGTGGATGATGGTGGTCCTTCGGAGCAACTCAAACAGGGGGTCTCTACAGATTCTACTCCGCCATCCTCCCAACAAGATTTGCAAGACAACACAAGGCTGGATAGTCAACGTAGCTGTGTAGATGATGAGCACATCTCCCCTACTCCACCATCACAGGTGCTTGCTCTAACTTGACACTATTATATGTGGTTGCATGTTGCGTATGATGTCTAGCTGGTATTGCTTCTAACTTGAATTGCATCTGCTTACTTTACACATAATGCCTGTGAATATGACACGTGTTCCTGTTTCTAGAACATCCGTGTACATGATGAGCACATCTCCCCTACTCCACCATCATAGGTGCTTGCTCTTACTTGGGCCTGTTATACGTGGTTGCGTTTTCCGTATGATGTCTAGTTTGTATTGCTTCTGATTATGTTGAATTGCATCTGCGTAGCTTACAACTTATACCTGCAACGATCACTTACCCATAAGACACATTTAACTTGGGACTGTCATGTAGGTTGCATCTTGCATTGCCTTCTAGCTTGTACTGCTTCTAATTTCTTGAAATGGCACTTACGACGAGACACTTTTTACCTGACAGAGTGATATTGGTAGCATGTTCATATGGTGCCTAGCTTTCATTTCTTCTAATTTTGTTGAAATGCCTTCCGCTTCTTTGTTTTTCATACATATTCCTCCTATCGTGCGTGTGAATACGTAAACACCTTTTTTGTATATATTCCATCCTCCTATCCTGTGTTTGCCTTACATCAAGTAGTGTTAAATGCAGATCATGCATCAAGCAGTTATGCAGAGCTAATTTTATTCATCTTCTTGTGGTTTTGACTTCATAAGGAATTATCATAAAATAGGAAGGAAAAGAGTAAGTTAGGGGATGTTGGTGGTCCTCCGCACCGACGCAAACAGAGACTCTCTAGATTTGCCACTGCTACTGCTAATGAAGTTGAAGTCCCACGTCTACATGATGAGTTCATCTCCCGTACTCCACCCTCGCAGGTGCTTGCTCTAAGATGACAGTGTGATAATTGGTTTCATGTTTTCTAGCCTGTATTTCTTCTATTTTGATTAAATTGCACCTGGTGAGTTTATACGTTATACATGTGCATATGACATGGCTTTCTGTGTCTAGAATACACTTCATCTATCTATCATACCATGTTCTTACATCAAAGTACTGCTGTTGTGTATCCCGCATCAGTCACTCATGATTGGGCGCTTTTAACATGGTAGTTTGATAGTGGTTGCACCTTGCATTGATTTCTATGTTGTACTGCTTCTAATTTTTCAAATTGCCACTTATGACAAGACAAACTTGGCAGAGTAATATTGGTTGCATCTTTCATATGGTGTCTAGCTTGCATTACTTCTATTTTCTTGAAAATGCTTCGGCTTAGTTTGCACATCGTAGCTGTGAATATGTCATGCCGTCCTGTTTTTCTTACATATTCCATCCTCATACGGTTGTCTTACATCAAAGTATTGCTTGTCTCAGATCATGCATCAATGAGTTACGAAGAGTGATTTTATTCTTTTGTGTTGTGGGTACAGCTTGACATGGCAAAGTCAAAAAAGAGCAAGGAAAGTAATATAGTAGGGAGTGTTGTTACTGCGTCGGGTGAAAGCGGAAAAGGTTCTCCGTCGAGATTCTCACTGGTACTTATAGTGCAGTAGAAGGTCCAAGTCCATCGGCTAAATCTACAAACACAGTATCACCTGCTCCACCAGCTACAGCATCCGCTTCAACTATACCAGCATCTCAACCAGTTACTCGTTCGTTTGCCCCAGAACTGGCCAGTTCCAAGCTGCCTTCACACCTAACACTACTTCCGAAGCACTGCTGACACAACAGGACTTGGCAAGATCAGATGAACCTCATGAGCATCAACACCAAGACGGCAGTCTTGACCGAGTCAAGTTGCGATTGCATGCTCCTTTATATGTTTTATCACAGTTTGATGTACACTAACACTTTCCATATTCGTTGTTAAACTAGCACCACGACGCAAGCGAAAGCAGACATCGTGGATAATGCTTGATGATTAACAAAATCTAAAGGAGGAAGAATGGAGATCATTTTGAGGCAGGTTTAAAAAGGCCACGTGATGCTACAGAGTCAGCCAAGTTAGTATCAGAGGCAGCCGTTGCCGTTAGGTGTCATGCATGTATCCTCCCAACGTGGATCCAGTATAGGAATGAGAAAGACTATACCCAGTTTAACACCTTCCTTGACCATTTATCCATAAGTAATGTTATTCATCGCAATTAGTAATATTGTCTTGCTCATCCCATACTTTCTAGCTTCCTCCTAATAAGACTCACATTGTTTTTTCAACAGATGAGGTTCAAGTTGGATCCAAAGATGATGCAACTAAACAAGCATGCACTCATGTTTTTCAGTCTGCTCATGACGAGATCGGTACCACCTTAGAAAATCTCACTTTGAAGGCAAGGCTAACAATGAAATCGCCCAAACATCTCCAAAGTGGAATATATTACAGATGAAGACTGGACAGCCCTCGTTAAACACTGGTCTGATCCAAAGTATCAGGTAAGCTATATGTATTTGATCAGACCACATATTGAACTTGTATTTATGTATGTGCCTTACAAGTGTATCTTCTTCTAGGCTAACTGTTTGAAGAACAAAACCAACCGTTCTAAAGTGAAATTCCAAATGCACAACAGGATCTCGTAGCTATATTGCATACTGCGAGGCTCTTGTAAATAGCTGCTACTTCCTTCTTTTTTTGTGCCATATTATCGTATCTATATTGACTTGTTCCAAATACAGAGGAAAGCCCGTGCGGACCAAAATGAACCTGAACCGAATGCAGTGCAAATCTTCAAGGATTGCCACACCAGCAAGATGAAGGGCATGAGCACACCAGTTCAAGCCGTTGTTGTAAGTCCTTACTCCTCCTGCCTTGAACTGATTGGTACTATGATGTGTTCATTTAACTACTTGGTTTGCAGCCAATGTCAGTTACTCTGTTCACTTTTATTCACAGTTGTCTTAACGTATCATTTCACCTTACATGGTTTAAAAGAGATGAAGGATATTATTTTGGTCTTGATCTGTAATCTAGTTGTTATGTTCACGTGTGCACACAATGATAAAATAGTCTGTTTGTTTTATATCTGTTTGCCCATGATATGAATGATGTCATACTATGTTCATCCTACTTTAAACCATGTCTCTTTATCCTTAGATGTCAATGAATGTGAGGAAATAGACAATACAAGAGGGCATGCTACATGGACATATGTTCGAAAGTGATTTTATTATGTAGTTGGCACTACAATACATGCTAATGTATTACAGTAGTTCACCAAAATAAGTTATGTATAAATGTTTAACCTACTTTGTTTGTTTTTGTCTCATTAGTAACTTATATGGTACACTAATCTACAAGTTCAAACTTTCAGGAAGCTATGGAACAAATGATTGAACAGCCACAACCACCTGAAGGTAACGAGGCTACTACAGGCACAGTGTCACCTCTTATCGCAGTTAAGGCCAAGATCTCTCCACTAACAGTGCAAAAAGCACCTTCCTGCGTAATTCTGGGTTGGTTGTCAAGGTAACCTCGTCCAAATCTCCTACTGAACAAAATCTTCCTGCTAGATAGAGTGATATATCTGTGCTCCAGACACAAGTCCAATCCCTAATGGACGTTGTTTCGGAAACAAGAATAGTGGTTGAGAAATGTCGTCAAGATATGAATGGTTTTGAAACTAGACTATCAGACATTCGCTTCGTTGTTCAAGAGCAATGGCGGAAAAAAGGTGGAGATCGTCTTTGCTCCATCGATTCTACGGCCTGAAACATTAGCACTCAGGTCAAATGATATGTGCTTCTATACATCTGATGGTGCTTTTATCTGGAAGGACTGTAAACTTTATGCCAATAGGCCTTTTGTTGTATGGTTGGAATTTATTTTGTTGTGATACAACATTTATGATGCTACCTCAGGCTGCAGTAATTACGACACTATTTTTGTATAGTGTAGGTTTATCTTAGTAATGTATTCGGCCGAAAGCTTCAGAGGAGCCCAAAGATGCCAACATTCGTCGGGCCCATTCCAATTGGGCTAAAACGATTACGGGCCAAAATTGGCATGTAGCCCACTAAAAATAGCTGGGCCTAAATCAGCATAAGCTTTCATATTTTTCTGGTAGGCATGTGCCCATAGTGGGCCTTTAACAGGCCTAAACATAATTTGGGCCCTTAGTAAAAATAGGCCGTTTACAGGTGTAAATATCTCGAGCCCATAAAAAACATGGGCCTTTAATAGACCGAAAGTGAGATTGGGCCCTGATTGTGCCAAATAACACACTGGACTTAGCAGGCGAAATGGTGGCCCATTTATTTACGCGGATCTTTGACAGGCCGAAATTCGGACGGGCCGTAAATGTGCCAACCTAATACACGGGCCTTTAATAGGCCGGAACTTCGGTCGGGCTAGATTATCTTCATTTTTATATGGGCCGTTAATGGGCCCGATATGACGTTGGGCCACATATGGCCCATGGTTTATGTCTGGCGTTAACAGGCCGAAAATGACAACAGGCGAAAGTGGCCCAAAGCTATAGTGGGCCTCTAACAGGCCGAATGTCAGACATGGCCGAATATGACCCAAATCCTTCACGGTCGTTTATGGGCCGAAAGTTTTGATGACCTATAAATGGGCCCAAATGAAGCCGGACCTTTAACAGGCCGGAAATACAACGGGCCATAATTCGGCCCAATTACTTAGCGGACTGTTAACGGGCCAGAAGTGACCATGGGCCGCGTTGATGACAAGTTTAGGACAGGTCGTTGACGGGCCGATTTGACAGAGAATGTTGGGCGTTGGCCGGCCCATTATGGTCTGCAGAATCTTGTGGGCCTTTAGCTGGGCCGGCCCATTGTGGTCCGCAAAATCTTGTGGGCCTTTAGCTGGGCCGGCCCATTATGGTATGCAAAATCATGTGGGCCTTTAGCTGGGCCAGCCCATTATGGTCTGCTAAATTTTGTGGGCCTTTAGCTGGGCTGGCCCATTATGGTCCGCTAAATCTTATGGGCCTTCGGTTGGGCCGGCCCATTTAAATTTTGTGGGCCACTTTTGGGCCAGTCCATGTGTCAACATATCATAGGCCCATCTCGACCGTTGGATGAGTGACACCTATGCCAACGCGGAGCTGACGCATGGATCCGTCAGCCAATGAGAATTTTACACGTGGAAAATCGGCATTGGTCGTGGCTGTTAACGGGTTATTGGATCCAAAATCTGACCCGATAGCTTAACGGCGTTCCGTTACGGTGGATGCCACGTGTCGGTCACCCTTGACGAAAGCACTTCTGTGACGCGCGATTTATCGTCATGGAAGTGGACACTTCCGTGATGATAATTTTGGCAATGTCATGGAACACTTCTATGACAGCACATGTATGACTATCTTGATTCTGTCATAAATTTGTCATGGATGTACATGCATGATGAAAACGCGACCTACTGTGACAAACACGTATCATCACGGAAGTGTATTTTTTTGTAGTGAAAGAAGGACCTGAGTCATATCACATGTTTCAGGTGCAAAGATTCAGGACACTACTTCAGTGATTGCCCAAAAGGGAAGACAAGGACCCAAGGAGGCTATGTAATCACAAGGAAACCTCGAGACTTGTTAGAAGTAATACGTTTTCGTTGTAATGAAGCAGGTTACTTTGCCAGAGATTGTCCCAATGAGAAGGAGGCTTGTGCTAAATAGTTGAGTTGAAAAAGAAATATAGTAGTAGTAGTTGGAACATTTCTTTTTATATTGAGGTGTTGAGTTGAGGCATGTAATGGAAATGCAAGAGATTGTAATAAATTCATAAAATCAAAAAAGTTCAGGAGTCATGATTTCATACGTTGAATTTTATGAGTTGTACTCTATGAAGAAAGATTTTGACCATTTTCAAGGATATGAGAAATATGGTCTATGGAATAATTTGTGCATTCCAAGGGTGGTAGTACCCTGTGAGGACCCTTGACCCCCATAAAAGATAATGATATTCCACGAAGTGGACTTCGGACAAAATAAGTATGATTTTTATCTTGATATGTGGGATAACCCAAGAATATGAAGGGATGAAGTACTATTGGATACAAAGGAGGTATAATGTTGGTAATATGGAACAATTGTAACCCCAGGATGAGTTGAAGCTATAAATGTGATGAGGTGAGCACATAGCCCACAGGCTCCATGACCTGCCAAGAAGGAAGCACACTCTTGCTGAAGGAAAAACCCTGGAAGAAGTTACGACTTTATCAACATACGACCTTATAGGAGTTTACACAAAACCTGAGAGTTATGAAGAACGATAGATGTTTGTTTGTCTTGCAGAACCCATGGATTTATCTGAACTTAGTTCGTCGACAAGAGAAATTCTGCAATGCTTGTGAGGATGACCGAGTGTTAGAATGCGAAATTCACTAAACCATATACAAGGTAATGATTTGGGTGCGGAATGGATTGATCACCATGCCGACTTACTCTTATTATTCGCCTCTACTATATGGGATGGTAAATCTGAGTGACTTACCCATAGTACAGAGCCGGCGATATTAAGCCTGAATGAACCTTAGAATGGTATGACAATTTTCCCTTGTACAAGGCAACTGTTGCAAATCGTAGGTCATACGGTGAGATTGAACCCCAGACCCATTTCCTGCAGGAGAAACCATAAATTGTTGACCGCCATGAGATATCGATAGTTGTTTAGTATTGGCGCCAGACCTGTCAGCTAAGAAGTGAAGGAAATATGCCCTAGAGGCAATAATAAAGTTATTATTTATTTCCTTATATCATGATAAATGTTTATTATGCTAGACTTGTATTAACCGGAAACATAATACTTGTGTGAATACATAGACAAACAGAGTGTCACTAGTATGCCTCTACTTGACTAGCTCGTTGATCAAAGATGGTTATGTTTCCTAGCCATAGACATGAGTTGTCATTTGATTAACGGGATCACATCATTAGGAGAATGATGTGATTGACTTGACTCATTCCGTTATCTTAGCACTTGATCGTTTAGTATTCGGCTATTGCTTTCTTCATGACTTATACATGTTCCTATGACTATGAGATTATGCAACTCCCGGTTTACTGGAGGAACACGTTGTGTGCTACCAAAGCGTCCTACAACGTAATCGGGTGATTATAAAGGTGCTCTACAGGTGTCTCCGAAGGTACTTGTTGGGTTGGCATATTTCGAGATTAGGATTTATCACTCCGATTATCGGAGAGGTATCTCTGGGCCCACTCGGTAATGCACATCACTATAAGCCTTGCAAGCAATGTAACTAATAAGTTAGTTGCGGGATGATGTATTACGGAACAAGTAAAGAGACTTGCTGGTAACGAGATTGAACTAGGTATTGAGATACCGACGATCGAATCTCGGGCAAGTAACATACCGATGACAAAGGGAACAACGTATGTTGTTATGCGACCTAACCGATAAAGATCTTTGTAGAATATGTAGGAGCCAATATGGGCATCCAGGTTACGCTATTGGTTATTGACCAGAGAGGTGTCTCGGTCATGTCTACATAGTTCTCAAACCCATAGGGTCCGCACGCTTAACGTTCGTTGACGATATAGTACTATGAGTTATGTATGTTGGTGACCGAATGTTGTTCGGAGTTTCGGATGAGATCATGAATATGACGAGGAACTCCGGAATAGTCCGGAAGTAAAGATTGATATGTGGATAGTAGTGTTTGATCTCCAGAAGGGTTCCGGAATCCATTGGAAGGGGTTCCGGATGTTTCCCGAAATGTTTGGGCACGAGAACACTTTATCTGGGCCAAAGGGGAAAGCCCACGAGGTTTTTGGAAAGCACAAAAGGAAGTTTTGCGGAGTCCAAGGGCCAGACGCCAGGGTCCCTAGCGTCTGGGTCCAGACGCCGGGAACCCTGACGCCAGGGACCCTGGCGTCTGGCCCTGGAGTCCGAGAAGGACTCTTGCCTTTCGGGTGAAACCGACTTTGTGGAGGATTTTACTCCAAGTTTCGACCCCAAGGCTCAACATATAAATAGAGGTAGGGCTAGCACCCAAGAGACATCAAGAAACACCAAGCCGTGTGCCGGCAACCCCGTCCCCTCTAGTTTATCCTCCGTCATAGTTTTCGTAGTGCTTAGGCGAAACCCTGCGGAGATTGTTCTTCACCAACACCTTCACCACGCCGTCGTGCTGCCGGAACTCATCTACTACTTCGGCCCTCTTGCTGGATTGAGAAGGTGAGGATGTCATCGAGGTGAACGTGTGCTGAACGAGGAGGTGCCGTACGTTAGGTACTTGATCGGGACGGATCGTGAAGGTGTACGACTACATCAACCGCGTTGATAAACGCTTTTGCTTACGGTCTACGAGGGTACGTAGACAACACTCTCCCCGCTCGTTGCTATGCATCACCATGATCTTGCGTGTGCGTAGGAAAATTTTGAAATTACTACGTTCCCAAATAGTGGTATCCGAGCCAGGTTTTATGCGTAGATGTTATATGCACGAGTAGAACACAAGTGAGTTGTGGGCGATACAAGTCATACTGCTTACCAGCATGTCATACTTTGGTTTGGCGGTATTGTTGGATGAAGCGGCCCGGACCGACATTACGCGTACGCTTACGCGAGACCGGTTCTCCCGACGTGCTTTGCACAGAGGTGGCTAGCGGGTGTCAGTTTCTCCAACTTTATTTGAACCGAGTGTGGCTACGCCTGGTCCTTGTGAAGGTTAAAACAACACTAACTTGACGAACTATCATTGTGGTTTTGATGCGTAGGTAAGAACGGTTCTTGCTCAGCCTGTAGCAGCCACGTAAAACTTGCAACAACAAAGTAGAGGACATCTAACTTGTTTTTGCAGGGCATGTTGTGATGTGATATGGTCAAGACGTGATGCTATATTTTATTGTATGAGATGATCATGTTTTGTAACTGAGTTATCGGCAACTGGCAGGAGCCATATGGTTGTCGCTTTATTGTATGCAATGCAATCGCCCTAAATGCTTTACTTTATCACTAAGCGGTAGCGATAGTCGTAGAAGCATAAGTTGGCGAGATGACAACGATGCTACAATGGAGATCAAGGTGTCGTGCCAGTGACGATGGTGATCATGACAGTGCTTCGGAGATGGAGATCACAAGCACAAGATGATGATGGCCATATCATATCACTTATATTGATTGCATGTGATGTTTATCTTTTATGCATCTTATCTTGCTTTGATTAACGGTAGCATTAGAATATAATCTCTCACTAAATTTCAAGGTATAAGTGTTCTCCCTGGGTATGCGTCGTTGCCAAAGTTCGGGTGTGATAAGCTCTACGTCCATCTACAACGGGTGCAAGCCAGTTTTGCACACGCAGAATACTCAGGTTAAACTTGACGAGCCTAGCATATGCAGATATGGCCTTGGAACACTGAGACCGAAAGGTCGAGTGTGAATCATATAGTAGATATGATCAACATAATGATGTTCACCATTGAAAACTACTCCATTTCACGTGATGATCGGTTATGGTTTAGTTGATTTGGATCACGTGATCACTTAGATGATTAGACGGATGTCTATCTAAGTGGGAGTTCTTAAGTAATATGATTAATTGAACTTAAATTTATCATGAACTTAGTACCTGATACTATTTTGCATGTCTATGTTTGTTGTAGATAGATGGCTCATGTTGTTGTTCCGTTGAATTTTAATGCGTTCCTTGAGAAAGCAAAGTTGAAAGCTGATGGTAGCAATTACACGGACTGGGTCCATAACTTGAGGATTATCCTCATTGCTGCACAGAAGAATTACGTCCTGGAAGCACCGCTAGGTGCCAAACCTCTTCTTGAGGAGCAACACCGGATGTTATGAGCGTCTGGCGAGCAAAGTCGATGACTACTTGATAGTTCAGTGTGCCATGCTTTACGGCTTAGAACCGGGACTTCAACGATGTTTTGAATGTCATGGAGCATATGAGATGTTCTAGGAGTTGAAGTTAATATTTCAAGCAAATGCCCGGATTGAGAGATATGAAGTCTCCAATAAGTTCTACAGCTGCAAGATGGAGGATAATAGTTCTGTCAGTGAGCATATACTCAGAATGTCTGGGTATAACAATCACTTGATTCAACTGGGAGTTAATCTTTCGGATGATAGCGTCATTGACAGAATTCTTCAATCACTGCCACCAAGCTACAAGAGCTTCGTGATGAACTATAACATGCAAGGGATGGATAATAAGATTCCTGAGCTCTTCGCAATGCTAAAGGCTATGGAGGTAGAAATCAAGAAGGAGCATAAAGTGTTGATGGTCAATAAGACCACCAGTTTCAAGAAAAAGGGCAAAGGGAAGAAGAAGGGGAACTTCAAGAAGAACAGCAAACAAGTTGCTGCTCAAGAGAAGAAACCCACGTCTGGAGCTAAGCCTGAGACTGAGTGCTTCTACTGCAAACAGGCTGGTCACTGGAAGCGGAACTGCCCCAAGTATTTGGCGGACAAGAAGAATGGCAAGGTGAACAAAGGTATATGTGATATACATGTTATTAATGTGTACCTTACCATAGCTCGCATGAGCACACAGGTATTTGATAATCGGGTTACATTGCTAATATTTGCAACTCAAAACAGGGACTACGGATTAAGCGAACACTGGCTAAGGACGAGGTGACGATGCACGTGGGAAATGGTTCCAAAGTTGATGTGATCGGCGTCGGCGCGCTACCTCTACATCTACTTTCGGGGTTAGTTTTAGACCTAAATAATTGTTATTTGGTGCCAGCGTTGAGCATGAACATTATATCTGGATCTTGTTTGATGTGAGACGGTTATTCATTTAAATCTGAGAATAATGGTTGTTCTATTTATATGAGTAATATCTTTTATGGTCATGCACCCTTGAAGAGTGGTCTAATTTTGATGAATCTCGATAGTAGTGATACACATATTCATAATGTTGAAACCAAAAGATGCAGAGTTGATAATGATAGTGAAACTTATTTGTGGCACTGCCGTTTGGGTCATATTGGTGTAAAGAGCATGAAGAAACTTCATACTAATGGACTATTGGAATCACTTGATTATGAATCACTTGGTACTTGTGAACCATGCCTCATGGGCAAGATGACTAAAACGCCGTTCTCCGGAACTATGGAGCAAGCAACTGATTTGTTGGAGATCATACATACTGATGTATGTGGTCCAATGAATGTTGAGGCTCGCGGCGGGTATCGTTATTTTCTCACCTTCACAGATGATTTAAGTAGATATGGGTATATCTACTTAATGAAACATAAGTCTGAAACATTTGAAAAGTTTAAAGAATTTCAGAGTGAAGTTGAAAATCATCATAACAAGAAAATAAAGTTTCGCGATCGATCGTGGAGGAGAATATTTGAGTTACGAGTTTGGTCTACATTTGAAACAATGCGGAATAGTTTCACAACTCACGCCACCCGGAACACCACAGCGTAATGGTGTGTCCGAACATCGTAATCGTACTTTACTAGATATGGTGCGTTCTATGATGTCTCTTACTGATTTACCGCTATCGTTTTGGGGTTATGCTTTAGAGACGGCTGCATTCACGTTAAATAGGGCACCATCAAAATCCGTTGAGACGTCGCCTTACGAACTGTGGTTTGGCAAGAAACCAAAGTTGTCATTTCTTAAAGTTTGGGGCTGCAATGCTTATGGGAAAAAGCTTCAACCTGATAATCTCGAACCCAAATCAGAGAAATGGGTCTTCATAGGATACCCAAAGGAAACTGTTGTGTACACCTTCTATCACAGATCCGAAGGCAAGACATTTGTTGCTAAGAATGGATCCTTTCTAGAGAAGGAGTTTCTCTCGAAAAAAGTGAGTGGGAGGAAAGTAGAACTTGATGAGGTATGATGCACTGCTCCCTTATTGGAAAATAGTTCATCACAGAAACCGGTTCCTGTGACGTCTACACCAATTAGTGAGGAAGTTATTGATGATGATCATGAAACTTCAGATCAAGTTGTTACTGAAACTCGTAGGTCAACCAGAGTAAGATCCGCACCAGAGTAGTACGGTAATCCTGTTCCGGAGGTTATGTTACTAGACCATGACGAACCTACGAACTATGAAGAAGTGATGGTGAGCTCAGATTCCGCAAAATGGCTTGAGGCCATTAAATCTGAGATGGATCCATGTATGAGAACAAAGTATGGACTTTGGTTGACTTGCCCGATGATCAGCAAGCCATCGAGAATAAATGGATCTTCAAGAAGAAGACTGACGCTGACGGTAATGTTAATGTCTATAAAGCTCGACTCATGGCAAAAGGTTTTCAACAAGTTCAAGGGGTTGACTACGATGAGACCTTCTCACCCGTAGCGATGCTTAAGTCTGTCTGAATCATGTTAGCAATTTCTGCATTTTATGATTATGAAATTTGGCAAATGGATGTCAAAACTGCATTCGTGAATAGATTTGTAGAAGAAGAGTTGTATATGATGCAACCGGAAGGTTTTGTCGATCCAAAGGGAGCTAACAAAGTGTGCAAGCTCCAGCGATCCATTTATGGACTGGTGCAAGCCTCTTGGAGTTGGAATAAACGTTTTGATAGTGTGATCAAAGCATATGGTTTTATCTGAGACTTTTGGAGAAGCTCATATTTACAAGAAAGTGAGTGGGAGCTCTGTAGCATTTCTAATATTATATGTGGATGACATATTGTTGATTGGAAATAATATAGAATTTCTGGATAGCATAAAAGGATATTTGAATAAGAGTTTTTCAATGAAGGACCTCGGTGAAGCTGCTTATATATTGGGCATCAAGATCTATAGAGATAGATCAAGACGCTTAATTGGACTTTCACAAAGCACATACCTTGACAAAGTTTTGAAGAAGTTCAAAATAGATCAAGCAAAGAAAGGGTTCTTGCATGTGTTACCATGTGTGAAGTTGAGTAAGACTCAATGCCCGACCACTACAGAAGATAGAGAGAAAATGAAAGATGTTCCCTATGCTTCAGCCATAGGCTCTATCATGTATTCAATGTTGTGCACCAGACCTGATGTGTGCCTTGCTATTAGTTTAGCAGGGAGTACCAAAGTAATCTAGGAGTGGACCACTGGACAGCGGTCAAGAACATCCTGAAATACCTGAAGAGGACTAAGGATATGTTTCTCATTTATGGAGGTGACAAAGAGCTCATCGTAAAGGTTACGTTGATGCAAGCTTTGACACTGATCTGGACGATTCTAAATCGCAAACCGGATACGTGTTTATATTGAACGGTGGAGCTATCGGTTGGAGCAGTTCTAAACAAAGTGTCGTGGCGGGATCTACGTGTGAAGCGGAGTACATTGCTGCTTCGGAAGTAGCAAATGTAGGAGTCTGGATGAAGGAGTTCATATCCGATCTAGGTGTCATACCTAGTGCATCGGGTCCAATGAAAATCTTTTGTGACAATACTGGTGCAATTGCCTTGGCAAAGGAATCCAGATTTCACAAGAGAACCAAGCACATTAAGAGACGCTTCAACTCCATCCGGGATCAAGTCCAGGTGGGAGACATTGAGATTTGCAAGATACATACGGATCTGAATGTTGCAGACCCATTGACTAAGCCTCTTCCATGAGCAAAACATGATCAGCACCAAGGCTCCATGGGTGTTAGAATCATTACTGTGTAATCTAGATTATTGACTCTAGTGCAAGTGGGAGACTGAAGGAAATATGCCCTAGAGGCAATAATAAAGTTATTATTTATTTCCTTGTATCATGGTAAATGTTTATTATTCATGCTAGAATTGTATTAACCGGAAACATAATACTTGTGTGAATACATAGACAAACAGAGTGTCATAGACATGAGTTGTCATTTGATTAACGGAGTGCCTCTACTTGACTAGCTCGTTGATCAAAGATGGTTATGTTTCCTAGCCATAGACATGAGTTGTCATTTGATTAACGGGATCACATCATTAGGAGAATGATGTGATTGACTTGACCCATTCCGTTAGCTTAGCACTTGATCGTTTAGTATTCTACTATTGCTTTCTTCATGACTTATACATGTTCCTATGACTATGAGATTATGCAACTCTCGTTGACCGGAGGAAAACTTTGTGTGCTACCAAACATCATAACGTAACTGGGTGATTATAAAGGTGCTCTACAGGTGTCTCCAAGGTACTTGTTCGGTTGGCGTATTTCGAAATTAGGATTTGTCACTCCGATTATCGGAGAGGTATCTTTGGGCCCACTCGGTAATGCACATCAGTATAAGCCTTGCAAGCATTGTAACTAATAAGTTAGTTGCGGGATGATGTATTACGGAACGAGTAAAGAGACTTGCCGGTAGCGAGATTGAACTAGGTATTGAGAAACCGATGATCGAATCTCGGCAAGTAACATACCGATGACAAAGGGAACAACGTATGTTGTTATGCGGTTTGACCGATAAAGATCTTCGTAGAATATGTAGGAGCCAATATGGGCATCCAGGTTCCGCTATTGGTTATTGACTAGAGAGGTATCTCAGTCATGTCTACATACTTCTCGAACCCGTAGGGTCCGCACGCTTAACGTTCGTTGACGATATAGTACTATGAGTTATGTATGTTGGTGACCGAATGTTGTTTGGAGTTTCGGATGAGATCACGAATATGACGAGGAACTCCAGAATGGTCCAGAAGTAAAGATTGATATGTGGATAGTAGTGTTTGATCTCCGGAAGGGTTCTGGAATCCATCGGAAGGGGTTCCGTATGTTCCCCGAAATGTTTGGGCACGAGAACACTTTATCTGGGCCAAAGGGGAAAGCCCACGAGTTTTTTGGAAAGCGCAAAAGGAAGTTTTATGAGTCCAGGCGACGCCAAGGTCCTCGTGTCCAGGTCCAGACGCCGAACCTCAAGCGTTCGCCCTGAAATCCGAGAAGGACTCTTGCCTTTCGGGTGAAACCGACTTTGTGAAGGCTTTTACTCCAAGTTTCGGCCCCAAGGCTCAACATATAAATAGAGGGGTAGGGCTAGCACCCAAGAGACATTAAGAAACACCAAGCCATGTGCCGACAACCCCGTCCTCTCTAGTTTATCCTCCGTCATAGTTTTCGTAGTGCTTAGGCGAAGCCCTGTGGAGATTGTTCTTCACCAACACCGTCACCACGCCGTCTTAGTGCCGGAACTCATCTACTACTTCGCCCCTCTTGCTGGATCGAGAAGGCGAGGACGTAATCGAGCTGAACGTGTGCTAACGCGGAGGTGCCGTACGTTCGGTACTTGATCGGGATGGATCGTGAAGGTGTACGACTACATCAACCGGGTTGATAAACGCTTCCGCTTAAGGTCTACGAGGGTACATAGACAACACTCTCCCCTCTCATTGATATGCATCACCATGATCTTGCGTGTGCGTAGGAAAATTTTGAAATTACTACGTTCCCCAACAAGAAGACCCAGTCACAGGAGGACCGTAGCAAGATGAAAGGACACAAAAATTGAGGAAAAAGGTTATGCCACTACCGGAAGAGCCCAGAGAAGGAATTATCCTGAAGATCTCAGAAGACTGGCCCTCTCAAGAATAAGGATGGAGTATATGAGTTTTGATGGAACCGTAACAATGCTTCTAAGGGTGGTAGCACCCCAGACCCCCTGTGGCGATCAATGGATTTTGAGAAGACCCCGACCCTAACCTATTTCTTGCTAGCCTCTCCGAATCTCGATGGCGAGATTCATTTTAAGGGTGGTAGGTTTGCAACATCCCAAAATTCTAAATTTTGGAATGTTATATTAAATAAATAGTTTTGATTGATTGTATGATTGCTTGTGTGTTTTGCTGCGTGAAATTGAGTGAAATTTGAAACTTTTTGAAAGTTAAATGATAGGCAATAAAAGGACTTTCCCAAACTTTCACCTTGCATTTATGATCTCCATGAATTCAAATTTATTTCATCACAAAACCCTAGAGTGAAGATGATATGACTTCTTCCATTTAAATAAATGAAAAGGGTTTTGAAAAGATTTGAATTCCATTTGGAAATATTTCAACTTCAGAAACTTTATGCGACTCAATGAGTTTCATGAGAGAAGATAAAATGACTTCTTCAAATGCTAAGAAAGAGAGTTGGAAGTTTCAAATAACCAAATTTAAAGTCCCTTTGAAATTATTTTCAATTTGCAGTTATTTGGTTTTATTCAAATTATTTCCAAAAATAAAATATATGGAAAATAAGGTAAAATGATTCCCTACGTTAGAAAATTGGAGAAAAATGAGTTTGAAATTATTTTGGTATTTTAAAATATTTTTATTTGGTTTTTAAAGGAACCAGTAGTACTATTTGCTTTATTGAATTTTTTGTGGAAATTATTTGCCGCTAAAAAAATATTCATGTAGTAGAAAATGTTATTCTGAAAACCTTTATACATAATATGCTATATTTCATTTTTTATTATTTGTCGTTTTATTTTGTTGTTGTCTGTTTTAAAAAAAGAAAAAGAAAACTCTCTCCGCCGAAGTGGGCCGGGCCAGCTAGCCGCTAGGCCGTGGCCCAGCCAGCCCAGCGCTCCGCCCGTCCCCGAGCTCCAGTCGGAGTGCAGCACCCACACGACGCTGCCGCCTCCGTGTCCGCCTCCGACTCCGCCCCGCCTTGCCCCCTCCTCCAAGCCGCCGCCTCGCCCTCCCACCTATAAATGTGCCGCCCCGGACCCCCTGATACGTCTCCGTCGTATCTACTTTTCCAAACACTTTTGCCCTTGTTTTGGACTCTAACTTGCATAATTTGAATGGAACTAACGCGGACTTACGCTGTTTTGAGCAGAATTGCCATGGTGCTATTTATGTGCAGAAACAAAAGTTCTCGGAATGACCTGAAACTCCACGGAACATATTTTTGGAAAATATTAAAAATACTGGAAGAAGAATCCACGTCAGGGGGGCCTCCACCTGTCCACGAGGGTGGGGGTCGCGCATGCCCCCCTGGGCGTGCCCCCCTGCCTCGTGGGCACCCTGACACTCCACCGACCTCAACTCCAACTCCATATATTCGTGTTCGGGGAGAAAAAATCAGAGAGAAGGATTCATCGCGTTTCACGATACGGAGCTGCCGCCAAGCCCTAAAACCTCTCGGGAGGGCTGATCTAGAGTCCGTTCGGGGCTCCGGAGAGTGGAATCAGTCGCCATCGTCATCATCAACCATCCTCCATCACCAATTTAATGATGCTCACCGTTGTGCGTGAGTAATTCCATCGTAGGATTGCTGGAAGGTGATGGGTTGGATGAGATTTATCATGTAATCGAGTTAGTTTTGTTAGGGTTTGATCCCTAGTATCCACTATGTTCTGAGATTTATGTTGCTATGGCTTTCCTATGCTTAATGCTTGTCACTAGGGCCCGAGTGCCATGATTTCAGATCTGAACCTATTATGTTTTCATGAATATATGTGAGTTCTTGATCCTATCTTGCAAGTCCATAGTCACCTACTATGTGTTATGATCCGGCAACCCTGAAGTGACAATAACCGGGACCACTCCCGGTGATGACCGTAGTTTGAGGAGTTCATGTATTCACTATGTGATAACGCTTTGGTCCGGTACTCTATTAAAAGGAGGCCTTACTATCCCTTAGTTTCGGCTAGGACCCTGCTGCCACGGGAGGGTAGGACAAAAGATGTCATGCAAGTTCTTTTCCATAAGCATGTATGACTATATTCATAATACATGCCTACATTACATTGATGAATTGGAGCTAGTTACATGTCACCCTATGTTATGACTGTTACATGATGAACCGCATCCGGCATAATTCTCCATCACCGATCCAATGCCCTACGAGCTTTTCACATATTGTTCTTCGCTTATTTACTTTACCGTTACTCTGTACAATCACTACAAAACCCAAAAAATATTACTTTTGCTACCATTACCGTTACTTCCATAATACTTTGCTACTAAATGCTTTGCTGCAGATACTAAGTTATCCAGGTGTGGTTGAATTGACAACTCAACTGCTAATACTTGAGAATATTCTTTGGCTCCCCTTGTGTCGAATCAATAAATTTGGGTTGAATACTCTACCCTCGAAAACTGTTGCGATTCCCTATAATTGTGGGTTATCACCCCCCTCTCTCCTCCACATATCGCAGCCGCCACCGCATCTCGCAACCACCACCACCAACGAGCGCTGCAGCCGCCGCCCGCTTCGCCGACCACCTCCGCCGATGCCACCATAGCATCCGCCGCTCCGCTCCGCGCCGTGCCTCCCCTAACCCTTCGTCGCCCTCCTCGATGACCGAAGCCGCCGCCCCGACCGGAGCCGAGCCGCCGCCACCGTCCCGCGTCGCCAGACTTCACCACCGCCGCCGCGGTACTCCCCTTCCTAATCTTGCCCGTCCGATCTGGATCTGACGATCCAAATCGTCTTGTTTTTTTTCTCTTGAACCGTTTTGTTTTATTTAGCGAAGGTTCTCTAGTTTAGCTTTTGTAGTGAACGTGTTCATCATTTAGGTTTCTGTAGCGGATGTTCGTCCGTTAGTTTTCTGTAACGTAGCGCGGGACCTAGATGCAATTATTTTTCTTACAGTTTAGCCCCGGCTTTTCAATCTATCACAACTTTTTACTCGTTTGTCCAAATCCAACGAAACCAGCGCCAATTTCTTCGTTATGATCCCCTCTATCCATATAATCAACTTAAACATATTTTTGAAAGTTTAAAATTTGCTTTCAAACATATTTGAATTTAAACTTGTTTTGGCTATACTTGAGTTTTATAACTCCGATTTAATTGATTTTTTTTGCAAATAAAAGCTCTTGACATGTACCTTCTGTTAAGATCAAAATCACATAATGTTGCTGCTGTTAAGATCAAATCCACACCCCAGGAATATTCATTGTGTCATATATTGCTTAGCATGCTTGTAGACGGGGATTGGTATGTGAGATTCATGCAAGTTGCGAGAGTTAATAATTAAGGGTAACTTTAAGGTGGCAACAGTTAACACACATCTGGGTGGAATGATTGCGGCACCCTGGAGAACCCAGTGGCTTGCCCGGGTACCTGGAGAACCCAGTGCTTGCCCAAGGGGATCTCGAAGTACCCGTGTGATCATCCTATGGAATGCCACCCAGGCTCAAAGAGATAATATGATATTTCATGCCTAGTAACTTCCGTGTGCAGCCAGAAGCCATTATGGGCTCTGGCATAGTTGAGTAAGTTGTGTGACCTCTTTCAGTGGTAGACTAGCAGATGTAGGGGAAAGTAGGTGTAACTGTTTACGTAGAGTAAAGAGTTAATGCTTCAGAAATACTGTGTCTCGATCATCTATTTCTCAAACATCAGGCAGTGCGAGGAATTCAACAGAGGAGATCGAGTCTTGTGGGGAAAAAGTGCGCAAATGTCTGCAGAGTGTACAAACTAATCATGATTAGTCGTGTCCCCGGTCATGGACAATTTTGAGTATGTGGTATTTGAATTATTGGTTGATCTCATCACTCTATTTAATGAAATTGTTGGGTTATAAATGATTTGGTGATTTTGGGATGGATTTGGGAAAACCTTCTCAATATGGGTAATTTTAACTCAGTAGTAAATAAAAATTTATTCCTTTGTTGTAGGAAAAAATTAGCTTTATGCAAAATTAAACTTAGAGCCTCCACCAGCCAAATATGCATATAGAGATAGATATTTTTCCTTATTATTCAATGGTGTGGAATTGCCTGTACATTCAATGTACTGACCTACATGGCTGCAACGTCTCATGTTGAGGGATTCTTACGACGAGTAAGTGATATGTTAGGGCCACGTTGTCTACACTCAACTTTGCCGTTGGTGTTTTTGGGACTCCACAACTTTGTTGTTACTTCTGCTATTTGGATTGACGTAATAGTATTTACGTTATTTTATACATGTGATTTACCTCTGTTAAAAATCCTCGAGTACTGTATGTGTCAGCATACCGCTCCAGAGATAACACTTAAGCACAGAGACTTCGATCCATTCGGGTCGGGTCGCTACAGATTCCCATCAAGTTGATGTGGATCCCGAAGAAGATGAACTAGAGAGTTCTTGAGGGTGTGCCGGTGTACAAAAGTAGGGGTCCTTTTTGTACCCCTTTACTTGTGCACGGGAGTCGCAGCCACATGCCCGCGGCCACGCTTGGCGGGGTAGAGGAAGCGAAGATACAAGACTACCAGAGCAGCGCCAAGCGAAAGGTGCAAGGAGCAGAGGGACAAGGTGGGCTCTCCCTGACAGGAGCCTTGCCGGGGCATCTTACGTAGCCCCGGCAAGGGCCTTGCCAGGGCAACTTGCCCAACACCAGCAGAGCCGCCACCCTTGAGCCTAGGAGTTCCGACACCATCGACAAACATTGGTACCAAGGCTCGGGAGGCGCCTGCATGGTGGCATGCAGATCTTTGTGAAGACCAAGGATATACAATACTAGATGAGAACCAGAAGACAGAAACCCCCGGCAGGACCCTTGCCGGGGACGCCTTCGAAACCCCGGCAAGGCCCTTGCCGGAGACATCCGCGGGGCCGCAGCCTGGCTCCCACCTGCCAAGGCTCCACCGCCATTCCAACACAGAAGTCAACCCGCCAACAAGGCACGCACCTGCAAGGCGACGTGCAGCTTCCAGGACAACTCAGCAAGCACCTGCGTGGTGGCATGCAGATCTTCGTGGAGACTCTGCCACCGCACCAACTCAGTAGCCAGCCAGCCAGCATGGCGATGCATGCCTAGTCAGCCTGGACGCGCGTCAGAGCGAGGTGAAGCGGCGGCGGACGGGACGAGTTTCCTTGTCGTCCCCGATAAAGTGAGAGGGCACGTCGGCAGTGCATTAAATGTGTTTGTCCTACGGTGCCAGGTGATAGAATTGTATACAGTACAAACATTCCACCTCTTGTGTGCCACTGTGGCAACCCCCTTTGGCTATAAAAGGAGGCCCGAGGCATACTGGAGGAGGATTCAGACTTTTTGGACCCTGCACTAGCTAGTCCAACACTAGATAAACACAAACCAGCAGGAGTAGGGAATTACGCATCACTTGCGGCCCGAACCTGGATAAATTCCCCGTGTTGATCTTCCAAACCCGCTCTTTCCACAGCCCCGCACCCGCCAACTGTAGAAGGGATTCCCCGTGATCCCATAGGTGTCGTTTCCATCGACATCTTTGGTGCGCTAGGCAGGGGGCGCAATTTGTGAAAATCTGGTTTGGAAGTTAGCGCATCGACTTCATCATCACCATGGCCCCCAACAAGAAGGGGATCACAGCGATCGGATCATCCGGAGCCGGCCCGTCCGCGCCAGCATGGGCAGGCGACCGGGTGGCCGTGGATGGTGTCGGACACGTGGCTCGCGAGCATCCACGACACTCTGGCAATCGGAGCCAGGCGAGCGGCGTCGTTCGAGTCCAAGATGACGAGCCACGCACCGCTGGGTCAGGGGGCGGGTCCGTGCTGCCCATGGGCGGCGCGTCAACCACTATGGCACCCTAGCTGGCGCCCGTGCCGCGGCCTTTCCAAGCCGCGCGCGATGAGCGACACCGCGACGCCAGAGCTCCCGGGCATCGCCGCGAGAAGAGCCCTGTGCGCCACTCTCAGGACGCGCCAGGCCAGCGTGCGCACCCGGACGCCGGCGGAAGCGGCTTGCGACTGCGAGACCGTGAAAGAGATCCTTCTAACTTGGTTAGAAGTCAGAGCGTATCACGGTCCATGCAGCTTTCGCCACCACCCACGCCAGCAGAAGCATTGGCGCGCGTGCAACTGCTCCTCGACTTCCCCCCTGCCGCGGAGAAGCTCGACGAGTGGAGGGCCACCATCTGAAGCCTCGTCAGCTTCGCCAACAAAGACGATCCGCTCCCAGCGAGACCCTCATGCCGGCGTTCTATCGAGCCAGTGCATGCTGGCGGTGGGAGGACCGGAGATGCAATGACCACGGTGCACTCTCCTCCCCCACGGTGGCGACACCAGCCACTGGCTCGTCGGGCCGACGCCTGTGACAACGTCTCCACAGCGTCATCCGTCCCACGAACCCGCTGCGATCAACGCCGAGTTCTTCGAGAGTGAGCTTAGGAAGACGCTTGAACTACCATCGAGCGACGGCGGGAGGCGCGCCATTAGTCGGATCAGCGTGCAGGGCCTGCTATGGACCACCCAGCGTCGGGGGGCTCCGGCGAGCTGCCTTACAAGGTGGGTTGTTCGGCCTTTACCCGAGAGTTGCGGCAGTTCCAGTGGCCCTCCCACCGCACATTCAAGCCTGATGTTGGGGAAAAATACAATGGCAAGACTCACTCGTCGGAGTTCCTCAGCATCTACACCATCACGATGCAAGCCGCCGGGGCTCACCATGACAAGGTGCTCGCCAACTACTTTCCGTTGGTGCTTAAGCCCAATGTCATGTCATGGTTGATACACCTGCTAGTGGATTCCATCTCTTCCTGGTCGGATCTGTGCCACGAGTTTGTTGGCGCCTTCACCGGAGGCCACCAAGCTCCTGGCCAGGCAAGTGACTTGCATGTCATCCCCTAGAAGGGTGGCTAGTCCCTGCGTAAGTACGTACAAAGATTCAGCCGTGTGCAGTACACCATCCCAGATGTTCATCCTGCCGCTGTCATCAGTGCATTCCATCAGAACATACGCAACCGCAAGATGCGTGAAGAGCCGGCGATGAACAAGGTCAAGGATGTAGCCTAACTTTATGTTCTGGCAGACAGATGTGCTCGGGCTGAGGAAGGAAGGAAGTACCCCGGCGAGGACACCGATGTGGAAACCGACTCCACGGACGAAGACGCAGCCGCCCCGACGAAGAAGGGACGGCGCCGCAACCGGAAGCGTAAGGGCAAGACTGTGCCTGCCGTTGAGGGATCCGGCAACCCCGTTACCGCCAAGAAGGCCAAGGCTGATGACTCCGGCAAAGAGATTGCCGAGTGCGCCGCCTGCCGAGACTTGGCGGCCGCCGACAAGCCAGGAGGCTCCGACAAGATGTACTGCAAGATCCACCGCACCAAGGGCCATGACCTCCAGAACTACCGACGGGTTGAGCTGCTTGCAGAGAAGCAGAAAGCTGAATATGAAAGGCGGGACAAGGAGAAGGGTCGGGATTGTGCTGAGGGGTCCGACAAGAAGCATGGCGGCCAAGGATGTCACCACGACAAAGATAATCAACAAGAGAGGTCCGCTTGGTGCCGCGACAAGAAGGAGGAAGATGATGATCACGACGAGGAAGACGAGTCCGGCGTGCACGAATTCTAAAAAGCTACAGAGGCCATGTGCGTCAATGGTGGCGCCTTGCTGCACACCTCTCACCGCCAAGCCCAGGCGGTGGGCGCGTGAGGTCATCATGCAGCAGCCATCGCTCGATGCCCGAAGCCATCGAAGTGGTCCCAAGACGCCCATCATTTTTTACACCGAGGATCACCCTGATCGCACGACTACGGTCGGGTGTTTGCCGTTGTTGGTTTCACCAACAATACGCAACCTCAAGGTGACAAAAGTGCTGGTTGGCGGTGGGGCCGGTTTGAATTTGATCTCGACCGCTGTGATCAAAAAGCTGCAGATTCCTGATGGAGATCTTGAGGAGACGGGCACGTTTCAAGGGGTCAACCCAGGAAGGAGTCAGCCGAAAGGTAAAATCACGCTGCCTGTTACATTTGGGGGTGAGCTGAACTATAGGACGGAGAAGATCGTTTTTTATGTCGCCGAGATCCCCTTGCCCTACAGTGGGATCCTTGGCTGCCCAGCCTGGCCAAGTTCATGGCGGCGTGACACTACGCCTACAACACATTGAAGATGCCAAGGCCGGTGACCATCATCACCGTCCCCTCTGTCAAGAAAGATGTGCTCATCTGCGCCGACCAACTCTACTGAGAAGCAGTTGCAGCGACTGCCACCAAGGCACTTGCTCCTGCCATTGAAGCCTCGGGAAGGAAGAAGGCCGCCAAGACCCCTTCTGGCGAGATCTATTCTGGCAAGACCTCTTGCACCCACTCCGGCAAGCGCGCCTCTTCGGAGTGCTGCGCTCCCATTGAGGACGTGCAAGAGAGCTCCACCAGCAAGAGCAAGAAGTCCAAGGCTGCACCACCAGAAACCAAGAAGGTGTCCGTCAAGGAGGATGGCACGGGCGGGGCTTTCACTATAAGCTCCACCCTCGACAGCAAATAGGAAAGCACGCTCGTCGCCTTCCTGCGGGCGAATGTTGATGTATTTGCATGGCAAGCATCCGACATCCCCGGCATTCCCAGGGAGGTGATTGAGCACCATCTTGTTGTCTGTCCTCATGCGCGGCCCGTCAAGCAGAAGGTCAGGAAGCAAGCTTTGGAGCGACTGTCAGCATCCTGGGAACGGGGGTCCCCAGACTTGCCTGCCTGCGGCCCACGGCGTGGCTCCACCGGCAGCCCTGTACGACCGATCTTCACCAGCAAACACTCAAGACCCTCGCGAGGGGCCAAGCCTCACGAGGCGGACAACACCAGACCTCCTCGGGAGCGACCTCACCAGGCTGGCTCACGAGGAGCAGAGAGATCAAGGCAAGGGACAACTCGCGAGGTTCCCGTGACGCAAGCCATGACGACTGGAGCCAGGCGGGTGTCAGGTGGGCGCCAGCGCGCGTAGTGTCCTCGCTTCCTCTTTGGTGCTAAAGGGGCAAGCGCGGGAAGGAGTCCCGAGGCATCAGGCAAAGGTTTCCATATCGGTGCAACAAGACCAAGACCAGCAGGACGACAAGACGGAGGTCACCATGGAGCCCAAGGCGGCGTCACCACCAGAGCCTTTGGCTGGTGAAGACCACCTTTAGTCAGGATAACTTGTACTAGTTGTCTCCCTTCGAGTTTGGCCGTTGTTGGCTCCCTTCCCGCTCAATATTTGGGGAGAAGACCAGGGCCTCCATAAATAGGACTAGCCACCAAAGTAGGAGGCAACTAATCTTGGACGAGATCCATCCCGTCCTCACACCCACCAAGCATAAGAACACCTCTCCTCAGGAGGCTGTTCTTCCCTTGTAACTGTTCAACCTCAGCCCAAGACGCAATCCACCACACCACACTAGAGTAGGGTATTACACCACAACGGTGGCCCGAACCAGTATAAACCTCGTGTCTCTTGTGTTGCGGGTTCGTCGAGCTAGGCTTTGAGATCACAGCGAGGGTGAGGGCGTGATTTGGTAGGGAGAGATCTTCGTGCACCCAGTGGTTGAACCTCAAGGGTTTTGCTGGAACCCGAAATCCGACATTTGGCGCGCAAGGTAGGGGTGTGCCGGAGCTTTCCTTCTGTCGATCTGCGGTTCGCCATCACCGCGCTTCGCCACCACCGCGCTTCGCCCCCATGGCAGGCGCTGCGCTCCCGGCTGCGACGGCTGACGCCCGTGACAGAGCCAGGGTGCTTCGAGCCTTGGCCCCCACCTTACAGCAGGTGCAGTAGCCACCCAACTTCAAGCCGAAGATGCCACCGCGCTACGACGACGCGGCAGACCCGGTGGCTTTCCTGTTGGCGTACAAGGAGGCCATCCTTAAGGCTGGGAACGACGACAAGGTCATGGCCAACTGGCTTCCCGTGGCCCTCAAAGGTGTGCCGCGCGCCTGGCTGCTCAACCTCCCCGGATCCACGGTGGCATCTTGGGAGGAGCTGCGCAACCTCTTCATCGTGCACTTCGTGGCACCAGCGCCCCTCGCTGTCGCGGCCCTCCTCGGCAGCTCGCAAGCGTCGCCCTCGGACCGTCATGTCAAGCCGTTCTTTCGCCAGATCAGCGCCGCCTCCATGCGGCAGGGCCCCCCCCCAGGCTGGGCGGCGCCCCAGGCCGACCTGACCTTCGACTCAGGGGATCACCCCGCCACCACCGTCGGCTCTGGCGTGCTCCTAATGCTTTGCACGCCCACCATTTGCAGCGTGTCCGTCACCAAGACCCTCATCGACGGCGGCGCCGGCCTCAACGTGCTCTCTGTGGAGGCCTTCAGCCTCCTTCACGTACCGCTCGAGCGGCTCTGCCCCAGCAAGCCCTTCTCCGGGGTCGTCGGCGGCTCGGCCAGTCCCCTGGGGTAGATCCGTCTCCCCGTGACCATCGGCACCCGCGACAACTACCGCACGGAGCTGATTGACTTTGACATCGCCCGCATCAGCCTCCCGTACAACACCATCCTCGAGTACCCAGCTCTGGCCAGGTTTATGGCAGCGACCCATCCGTCTTACAACCTCGTGAAGATGACCGGGAGCAAGGGCGTCCCTGACCATGGTTGGAGATACCAAGGAATCTCTGGTGGCACTCAAACTTGCCCTCAAGACCGCCGCGGCAGCGCGCCCGGCCGACGAGGCCCCCTCTGTTAAAGGGTTCACGCCGTCCAAGAAGAAGCAGTTGTTCACTCAAGATCGGGCGGAAACCAAGCAGGTGCCAGTCGAGGAAGACGGGTCTTCTGGAGCCACCTTCACTATAGGCGCCAACCTCGACTCAGATCAAGAGGAAGAGTTGGTAAAGTTCTTGCGCGTGAACAAGGAAGTGTTCGCCTGGGAGCCCGATCAGCTGGTAGGGGTCCCAAGAGGGGTAATCGAGCATCACTTAAGGGTGTGCCCCAATGTGCGCCCCATAAAGCAGAAGGCACGGCGACAGTCCACGGAGAAGTAGTCCTTCATCGTCAAAGAAACCCGCAAGCTAGAGGCAGCGGGTGTCATCCGCGAGGTTCGGTACCCCGAGTGGCTGGCGAACCCCGTCGTTGTGCCAAAGAAAGGCGGGAAGGAGTGCATGTGTGTCGACTTCACCAACCTCAACAAAGCTTGCCCCCAAGATCCGTTCCCGCTCCCGTGCATCGACCAGATCGTTGATTCCACCGCCGAGTGCGACCTATTGTGCTTCCTGGATGCGTTTTCAGGCTATCACCAGATCAAGATGGCAGTAGAAGATGTGGAGAAGACGGCCTTCCTGACCCCGTGCGGGGTGCAACCCTCCAATGGCTGATGCGCATCGCCTTGGGGTAGCAGCTCGGGAGGAACGCGGAAGCTTATGTCGATGATATTGTAGTAAAGTCTCGGGAGGCAATGCTACGTCTTGAGCTTGCGTTGGTTTTCCTCGAAGAGGAGAGGGTGATGCAGCAAAGTGTAGCGTAAGTATTTCCCTCAGTTTTGAGAACCAAGGTATCAATCCAGTAGGAGGCTCCTCAAAAGTCACATGCGCCTACACAAACAAACTGAGAACTCGCAACCAACGCAATAAAGGGGTTGTCAATCCCTTCACGGCCACTTGCGAAAGTGAGATCTAATAAAGATAGTATGATAAGGTAAATATTTTTGGTATTTTATGATATAGATGCAAAAAGTAAAGATGCAAATAAAAGTAGATTGAAAGCAAATATGATAAGAGATAGACCCGGGGGCCATAGGTTTCACTAAAGGCTTCTCTCAAGATAGCATAAGTATTACGATGGGTGAACAAATTACTGTCGAGCAATTGATAGAAAAGCGCATAGTTATGATATTATCTAGGCATGATCATGTATATAGGCATCACGTCCATAACAAGTAGACCGACTACTGCCTGAATCTACTAATATTACTCAACACATCTACCGCTATCCATCATGCATCTAGAGTATTAAGTTCATAAGAATAGAGTATCGCATTAAGCAAGATGACATGATGTAGAGGTATAAACTCATGCAATATGATATAAACCCCGTCTTGTTATCCTCGATGGCAACAAAACAATACGTGCCTAGCAACCCTTTACATCCTTTGGGTAAGGACACCGCAAGATTGAACCCAAAGCTAAGCACTTCTCCCATGGCAAGAAAGATCAATCTAGTAGGCCAAACTAAACCGATAATTCGAACAGACTTGCAAAGATAACTCAATCATACATAAAATAATTCAGAGAAGATTCAAATATTATTCATAGATAAACTTGATCATAAACCCACAATTCATCGGATCTCGACAAACACACCGCAAAAAGAGATTACATCAAATAGATCTCCACAAGAGAGGGGGAGAACGTTGTATTGAGATCTGAAAAGAGAGAAGAAGCCATCTAGCTAATAACTATGGACCCGTAGGTCTGTGGTAAACTACTCACAACTCATCGGAGGGGCAAGGATGTTGATGTAGAGGCCCCCCGTGCTTGATTCCCCCTCAGGCAGAGTGCTGGCAAAGGCTCCAAGATGGGATCTCGTGGATACAGAAGGTTGCGGTGGTAGAAATTGTGTTTCGTGGTGCCCCTGGATGTTTTCGGGGTACGTAGGTATATATAGGAAGAAGAAGTACGTCGGTGGCCGCCCGAGGGGCCCACGAGACAGGGGGCGCGCCCTATAGGGGGGGTGCCCTCCTATCTCGTGAAGGCTCCGGTTGCTTCTTGGCGTGCACTCCAAGTTCTCTGGATCACGTTCGGCGAGAAAATCACGTTCCCGAAGGTTTCATTCCGTTTGGACTCCGTTTGATATTCCTTTTCTTTGAAATACTGAAATAGGCAAAAAACAACAATTCTGGGCTGTGCCTCCGGTTAATAGGTTAGTCCCAAAAGTAATATAAAAGTGGAAAATAAATCCCAATAAAGCATAAAATAGTAGATAAAGTAGCATGGAGCAATCAAAAATTATAGATACGTTGGAGACGTATTAGGCATCCCCAAGCTTAATTCCAGCTTGTCCTTGAGTAGGTAAATGATAAAAAGAGAATTTTTGATGCGGAGTGATACTTTGGCATAATTTCAATGTAAATCCTCTTAATTGTGGTATGAATATTCAGATCCGAAAGACTCAAGACAAAAGTTCATATTGACAAAAAAATATACTTCAAGTATACTACCTAAGCAATTATGTCTTCTCAAAATAACATAGCCAAAGAAAGTTATCCCTACAAAATCATATAGTCTGGCTATGCTCCATCTTCCCCACACAAAATATTTAAATCATGCACAACCCCGATGACAAGCCAAGCAATTGTTTCATACTTTAACATTTTCAAAACTTTTTCAATCTTCACGCAATACATGAGCGTGAGCCATGGATATAACCTTTGTATGTGGAATAGAATGGTGGTTGTGGAGAAGACAAAAGGAGGGAAGATAGTCTCACATCAACTAGGCGTATCAACGGGCTATGGATATGCCCATCAATAGATATCAATGTGAGTCAGTAGGGATTACCATGCAACGGATGCACTAGAGCTATAAGTGTATGAAAGCTCAACAAAAGAAACTAAGTGGGTGTGCATCCAACTCACTTGCTCACGAAGACCTAGGGCATTTGAGGAAGCCCATCATTGGAATATACAAGCCAAGTTCTATAATGAAAATTTCCCACTAGTATATGAAAGTGAGAAAATGAGAGACTCTCTATCATGAAGATCTTGGTGCTACTTTGAAGCACAAGTGTGCTAAAAGGATAGTAACATTGTCCCTTCTCTCTTTTTCTCTCATTTTTCTTTTTTTTTCTTTGGGCCTTTTCTCTTTTTTATGACCTCTTTTTTTTCTTTTTTTTCTTTTTTTATTTTTCGTCCGGAGTCTCATCCCGACTTGTGGGGGAATCATAGTCTCCATCATCCTTTCCTCACTGGGACAATGCTCTAATAATGATGATCATCACACTTTTATTTTCTTACAACTCAAGAATTACAACTCGATACTTAGAACAAAATATGACTCTATATGAATGCCTCCGGCGGTGTACCGGGATATGCAATGAAACATGAGTGACATGTATGAAAGAATTATGAACGGCGGCTTTGCCACAAATACGATGTCAACTACATGATCATGCTAGCAATATGACAATGATGGAGCGTGTCATAATAAACGAAATGGTGGAAAGTTGCATGGCAATATATCTCGGAATGGCTATGGAGATGCCATAATAGGTAGGTATGGTGGCTGTTTTGAGGAAAATATATGGTGGGTGTATGATACCTGCGAAAAGTGCGCGGTATTAGAGAGGCTAGCAATGGTGGAAGGATGGGAAAAAGTGCGTATAATCCATGGACTCAACATTAGTCATAAAGAACTCATATACTTATTGCAAAAATCGAGAAGTTAACAAAGCAAAGTATTATGCGCATGCTCCTAGGGGGTTAGATTGGTAGTAAAAGACCATCGCTCGTCCCCGACCGCCACTCATAAGGAAGACAATCAATAAATAAATCATGCTCCGAGTTCATCACATAACGGTTCACCATACGTGCATCTACGGGAATCACAAACTTCAACACAAGTTTTCTTTAAATTCACAACTACTCAACTAGCATGACTCTAATATCACCATCTTCATATCTCAAAACAATTATCAAGCATCATACTTTTCTTAGTATTCAACGCACTCAAAAGAAAGTTTCACATATCTTGAATACCAAGTATATTCACATTAAGCAAATTACCATGCTATTAACGGCTCTTAAAATAATCTAAGTGAAGCATGAGAGATCAATAGTTTCTTTAAAACAAATATACCACCGTGCTCTACAAGATCTAAGTGAAGCACTAGAGCAAAAATTATCACGCTCAAAAGATATAAGTGAAGCACTATGAGCAAAACTATTAAGCTCAAAAGATATAAGTGAAGCACATAGAGTATTCTATCAAATTCCTATTCATGTATGGCTTTCTCAAATGGTGTGTACAGCAAGGATTACTGTGGTAAACTAACAAGCAAAGACGCAAATAATACAAGACGCTCCAAGCAAAACACTTATCATGTGGTGAACAAAAATATAGCCCCAAGTAAAGTTACCAATGAACGAAGACGAAAGAGGGGATGCCTTCCCGGGGCATCCCCAAGCTTAGGATTTTGGCTATTATTGAATATCTTGGGGTGCCATGGGCATCCCCAAGCTTAGGCTCTAGACACCCTTTATTCCATAGTCCATAAAGGCTTTACCCAAAACTTGAATACTTCACAACACAAAACTCAATAGAAATCTCGTGAGCTCCGTTAGAGAAAGAAAACAAAAGACTACTTTAAGGTACTGTAATGAACTCATTATTTATTTATATTGGTATTAAACCTACTGTATTCCAACTTCTATATGGATTATAAACTATTTTATTGGCCATAGATTCATCAAAATAAGCAAACAACACACAAAAAACAGAATCTGTCAAAAATAGAACAGTCTGTAGAAATATGTAACTAACGCAAACTTCTGCAACTCAAATAATTCTACCAAAATTATAAGACCTAGAAAATTTGTTTATTGATCAGCAGCAATTGGAATAACTATTTTACCACGTTCTGGTGATTTTTAACAATTCAGGCACTGAGCGCAAAGTTTCTGGAAATTACAGCAAGATCAAATAACTATCAACCAAGGAGATCCAATAGGTTTAACTTGGCACAAACACTAATTAAAAGATAAAACCACATCTAAACAGAGGCTAGATGGATTATTTATTCCTAAACATAAACAAAAACAAAAAACATAAAGAAAATTGGGTTGCCTCCCAACTAGCGCTATCGTTTAACGCCCCTAGCTAGGCATAACAGCGAGGATAGATCTAACGAGTGCCATCATTGGCACTAAACTCATAAGTAGCACGCATGATAGGTTCATAAGGTAATCTAACTTTATTTCTTGGAAAGTTCTCCATGCCTTTGTATAAGGGAAATTGGAATCTAATATTCCCTTCCTTCATATCAATAATCGCACCAATCGTTCTAAGGAAAGGTCTACCAAGAATAATAGGACATGAAAGATTGCAATCTATATCAAGAACGATAAAATCTACGGGCACCAAATTTCTATTTGCAACAATAAGAACATCATTGATCCTACCCATAGGATTTTTAATGGTGGAATCCGCAAGGTGCAAATTTAATGAGCAATCATCAAGATCATGGAAACCTAGAATATCACATAAAGTTTTCGGAATCGTGGAAACACTAGCACCCAAATCACACAAAGCAAAACACTCATAATCTTTAATTCTAATATTTATAGTAGGTTCCCACTCATCATTAAGTTTTCTAGGTATAGAAACTTCCAAATTAAGTTTTTCATCATAAGATTGCATCAAGGTATCGACAATATGCTTGGTAAAAGCTTTATTTTGACTATAAGCATGAGGAGAATTAACAACGGCTTGCAACAAGGAAATACAACCTTTTAAATAATAATTATCATAATTAAATTCCTTGAAGTCCGAGATAGTGGGTTCAACATTATTAGAAGTTAAGGATTCTCCAATCTCACTTTTACCAAATTTATCATTAAGATCTAAAGATTCTGAATTCTTGGGACGCCTTCTAGGAAAAGTTGATTCATCATCGGTCCCATAATCATCAAAATTCATATTGTAAAACATAGATCTAATCGGAGACGCATCAATAACTTTAAGATCCTCATCATTATTTTCATGGAAACTAGACGAACACGCTTTTATAAAGCTTTCTTTCTTAGCACGCAATCTAGCGGTTCTTTCCTTGCACTCGTCAATGGAAATTCTCATTACTTTGAGAGACTCATTGATATCATGCTTAGGAGAAGAAGATCCAAGTTTAAGAGAATTAACATCAAGCGAAAGTCTGTCAACGTTCCTAGCCAAATCATCAACTTTGAGCAATTTTTCTTCAAGCATAGCATTAAAATTCTTTTGAGAGATCATAAATTCTTTCACACTATTCTCAAAATCAGAGGGCATCTTATTAAAATTACCATAAGAATTACTGTAGGAATTTCCATAATTATTAGAGGGATTACTAGGGAACGGTCTAGCATTAAAATTTCCTCTATAAGCGTTGTTTCCAAAACTATTCCTACCAACAAAATTCACATCCATAGATTCATTATTATTCTCAATCAAGGAATACAAAGGCATATCATTGGGATCAAGATGAGTATTTTTAGTAGCAAGCATCTTCATAAGTTCATCCATCTTTCCACTCAAAACATTGATTTCTTCTATAGCATGCACTTTTTTACTAGAAGATTTTTCGATTGTGCCATTGAGAATAATTAGCCATAATATTATCAAGTAATTTTGTAGCATCTCCTAACGTGATTTCCATAAAGGTGCCTCCTGCGGCGAATCTAAGAGATTTCTAGAAGCAAAGTTCAAACCGCATAAAATTTTGTATGATCATCCATAAATTCAAACCATGAGTAGGGCAATTCTGAAGCATCAATTTCATTCTTTCCCAAGATTGGGCAACATGCTCATGATCAAGTTGTTTAAAATTCATAATATCGTTCCTAAGAGCGATGATCTTAGCGGGAGGAAAATACTTAGAGATAAAAGCATCTTTGCACTTGTTCCAAGAATCAATACTATTTTTAGGCAAAGATGAGAACCAAACTTTAGCACGATCTCTAAGTGAAAACGGAAATAACTTCAATTTGGCAACATTGTTATCCGTATCTTTCTTCTTTTGCATATCACACAAATCAACAAACTTGTTTAGATGATTAGCGGCATCTTCGCTAGGAAGGCCGACGAACTGATCTTTCATAACAAGATTCAGCAAAGCGGTATTGATTTCTCAAGACTCATCATTATTAAGAGGAGCAATCGGAGTACTAAGGAAATCATTATTATTGGTACTCGAGAAGTCACACAATTTGGTATTATCTTGCACCATGGCAACAAGTAATCCAACACACAAGCAAACAGAAAAACGGCAAGCGAAAAGAGAGGAGGAGATTGGGAAAGAGAGGGCGAATAAAATGGCAAGGGTGAAGTGGGGGAGAAGAAAACGAGAGGCAAATGACAAATAATGTAAATGCAAGGGACATAGGTTTGTGATCGGTACTTGGTATGTCTTGACTTGAGGGAAGACCTCCCCGTCAACGGCGCCAGAAATCCTTCTTGCTACGTCTTGAGCTTGCGTTGGTTTTCCCGGAAGAGGAGAGGGTGATGCAGCAAAGTGTAGCGTAAGTATTTCCCTCAGTTTTGAGAACCAAGGTATCAATCCAGTAGGAGGCTCCTCAAAAGTCCCACGCATCTACACAAACAAACTGATAACTCGCAACCAACACAATAAAGGGGTTGTCAATCCCTTCACGGCCACTTGCGAAAGTGAGATCTAATAAAGATAGTATGATAAGGTAAATATTTTTGGTATTTTATGATATAGATGCAAAAATTAAAGATGCAAATAAAAGTAGATTGAAAGCAAATATGATAAGAGATAGACCCGAGGGCCATAGGTTTCACTAAAGGCTTCTCTCAAGATAGCATAAGTATTACGGTGGGTGAACAAATTACTGTTGAGCAATTGATAGAAAAGCGCATAGTTATGATATTATCTAGGCATGATCATGTATATAGGCATCACGTCCATAACAAGTAGACCGACTCCACCGCATCTACTACTATTACTCCACACATCGGCCGCTATCCAGATGCATCTAGAGTATTAAGTTCATAAGAATGTAGTAACGCATTAAGCAAGTCGACATGATGTAGAGGGATAAACTCATGCAATATGATATAAACCCCGTCTTGTTATCCTCGATGGCAACAATACAATACGTGCCTTGCAACCCTTTACATCCTTTGGGTAAGGACACCGCAAGATTGAACCCAAAGCTAAGCACTTCTCCCATGGCAAGAAAGATCAATCTAGTAGGCCAAACTAAACCGATAATTCAAGAGACTTGCAAAGATAACTCAATCATACATAAAAGAATTCAGAGAAGATTCAAATATTATTCATAGATAAACTTGATCATAAACCCACAATTCATCGGATCTCGACAAACACACCACAAAAAGAGATTACATCGAGTAGATCTCCACAAGAGAGGGGGAGAACATTGTATTGAGATCTGAAAAGAGAGAAGAAGCCATCTAGCTAATAACTATGGACCTGTAGGTGCAGTAAACTACTCACAACTCATCGGAGGGCAAGGATGTTGATGTAGAGGCCCCGTGCTTGATTCCCCTCAGCAGAAAGTGCGGTGAAGGCTCCAAGATGGGATCTCGCGGATACAGAAGGTTACGGTGGTAGAAATTGTGTTTCGTGGTGCCCCTGGATGTTTTCGGGGTACGTAGGTATATATAGGAAGAAGAAGTACGTCGGTGGCCGCCCGAGGTGCCCACAAGACAGGGGGCACGCCCTATATGGGGGCGCCCTCCTATCTCGTGAAGGCTCCGGTTGCTTCTTGACTTGCACTCCAAGTTCTCTGGATCACGTTCGGCGAGAAAATCTCGTTCCCGAAGGTTTTATTCCATTTGGACTCCGTTTGATATTCCTTTTCTTTGAAATACTGAAATAGGCAAAAAAAACAACAATTCTGGGCTGGGCCTCCGGTTAATATGTTAGTCCCAAAAGTAATATAAAAGTGGAAAATAAAGCCCAATAAAGCCTAAAACAGTAGATAAAGTAGCATGGAGCAATCAAAATTATAGATACGTTGGAGACGTATCAGGCAAGGACTTTAATTCAGGACCTGGGGGAGACCTTTGGGAGCCTGCGTCAGGTGGACTTGCGGCTCAACCCAGAAAAGTGCATATTTGGTGTCCCCTCGGGCAAACTGCTGGGCTTCCTCGTATCCCACAAGGGGATCGAGGCCAACCCGGAGAAGGTAAAGGCGATTGAAGATATGAGCCCACCTCAAACCCTCAAGGAGATGCAAAAGCATGCCGGCCGCGTGACTTCATTGGGGTGCTTCATCCCTAAGCTGGGGGAGTGCGCCCTGCCATTCTTCAAGCTGATGAAGAAGAATGGTCCGTTTGAGTGGACCCCGGAGGCCGATCAAGCATTTCAAGACCTCAAGAGATATCTGACCAGCCCTCCAGTGATGGTGGCACCTCGCCCTCTCGAGCCCCTGGTGCTTTACCTTGCCGCCACCCCTCACTCAGCCAGTGCTGCTCTGGTGGCGGTTCGGGAAGAGCGCCAGGCCAAGGACAAGTCACGCCAAACCACGCCTCTAGCCGGGGCGACACAAGACCTGAAGGAGACCGCGGGGGCTGCAGCAACGCTAACGGATGGCCCAGCTCAGCGGGATGGCGACCTTAAGCCTGCTGAGGCCCCAACATGCGACCAAGATCCGGGAGTCCAATCATCTCAAGAGGCGCTCCAACCTCCGGCAAACGCGGCTTCCGCTGACGCGCCCGCCCTCGTCGAGCACCCAGTGTATTTCGTCAGCACGGTGCTGCGGGATGCAAGGGCATGGTACCCCATGCCTCAGAAGCTCTTGCGCGCGCTTGTGGCCTCGCCCAAACTGCGGCATTACTTGCAAGGTCGCCCAATCAAGGTCGTCTCGGCCTACCCGCTGGAGAGGGTGCTGAGGAGCCCTAACGCGGTTGGACAAGTCGCCCAGTGGAATATCGAGATGCAGGTGTTCCAGCTGGAGTTCAGCACAACCAGGATCATCAAGGGAGCTGCGCTCACCGACTTCGTGGCGGAATGGACGGACGCCCCGGAGCTTGAAGTAGGAGAGGATCGGTCCCTCTTGCCAGGGAGTGAAGTGCCGGACGGCTGGGTGATGTACTTCGATGGCGCATTCGCGTGCCAGGGCGCGGGAGCTGGAGCGGTGCTCATCTCGCCCACTCAGGACAAGCTCTACTATGTCGTGCAGCTCTGCTTCCAGCAGGGCGAGAAGGTCTCCAATAACATAGACGAGTACGAAGGCCTCATAGCTGGCCTCAAGGTTGCGATGGCCCTGAGGGTGAAACGCCTCACCATCAAGGGTGACTCACAGTTTCTCGTCAACTTCTCCAACAAGGTAAACGAGCCAAGGGACGAGCACATGGAGGCATACCTCACGGAGGTACACAAAATGGAAAAGCATTTCTTGGGCCTGGAATTGCAGCAGGTGTCCCGCGACACCAACAAGGAAGCCGAAGACATCGCCAAGAGAGCATCCAAGCGGCTGCCCCAAGAGCCTGGCGTCTTCGAGGAGCGGCTCTTCAAGCCATCGGCAATACCACCACTTTCAAGGACGGCGCTACCTCAGGAGGAGCTCCCCAACCACCTGCCTTGGGAGCCCCGGCCTGCGGCCCGACATCGGGAGCGCGCCTACTCTTGGCGCTCGAGCCTCAGGAGGGGTGCTGGCCAAGGAATTCAGGCAGTACCTGACACAATGGACACTGCCGGAGAAGGAGGAAGATGCGGAACGCGTGGCGCGGCAGGCCACAGCGTACTGCATCTAGGACGGTGAGTAATACAGGAAGCGGCCGAATGATGTTTCCCTGCGTTGTATCTCCAGGGAGCAAGGGAAAGCGCTGCTAGCTGACATACACGACGGAGACTGCGGGCACCACTCGTCGTCACAAACCCTCATCGGCAAGGCGTTGCACAGTGGGTTCTACTGTCCTACGACGCTCATGACGCGACTGAGCCGGTGAAGTCCTGTGAAGCCTGTCAGTTCCACGCCAAGCAGAACCATCAGCCAGCTCAGGGCCTCCAGACCATCCCACTCTCATGGCCATTCACGGTCTGGGGGCTGGACATCTTGGGCCCGTTCCCTCGAGCGCCTAGGGGCTACCGCTACCTCTACGTCGCCATCGACAAGTTCACCAAGTGGGCGGAGGTAGAAGCCGTCCGCACCATCCCGGCCGGATCCGCGGTCAAGTTCATCAAGGGTCTCGTGAGCCGGTTCGGGGTCCCCAACCGCATCATCACCGACAATGGCTTGCAATTTACTAGCAATCTCTTTAAGACATATTGTGCTAACCTTGGAACGTAGGTCTGCTACGCTTCGGTGGCACACCCCAGGAGCAATGTTCAGGCCGAACGCACCAACGCAGAATTCCTGAGAGGCCTCAAGACCAGGACCTTCAAGAAGAAGCTCGAGGCCTGCGGCAGGGGATGGCACGACGAGCTCCAGTCTGTGCTGCGGTCCATCCGCACCACCGCCACCAAGCCAACAGGCGAGACCCCGTTCTTCCTCGTCTACGAAGCAAAAGCGGTTCTCCCTCACGAGGTCAAGCATCGCTCTGCGCGGGTCCTGCCGTTTGATGAGACACAGCAGGACGCCATGCGGGGGATGGACCTTGTGTTGGGAAAGGAACGCCGCCGTGAACCACGCTCCGGGCAGCAACATACCAGCAGGCGCTGCGGCGGTATCACTGTCGCAGCATCTGCTCCAGGACGCTCGAGGTAGGTGACCTCGTCCTAAGGCGGGTGCTCTCCAGGGAAGGGCTGCACAAGCTCTCACCCATGTGGGAGGGCCCGTTTAGGGTCGCCTACATCTCTAGGCCTGGCGCCGCGCGCCTGGATACGCAGGATAGGGTACCCATCTAGAATGCCTGGAACATCCAGCACCTCCGAAAGTTCTACCCATGAAGAAAGGCCCAGTGCCTGTGAAGAAGGCCCACTGCCTGTGAAGGTCTCCGCTCGTGACACTCTCACGTAATAATGAGTGGGGCTGTACACGCTCTCAGGAGTGCCACCCTCGGGCCTCGGGGGCTCCCTCCCACGTCCTAGTGGCAGCACTTAGCTCCGCGCTAGTGAGAAGACAAGAAGACTAGACTAGGTGCCGGATGCGTATTTTCATTTGCTTTCCGTAGTTGGTTTGCCTCTCCTTAATGAAATTTGCTTTCTGGTGTTCCTTGCCGGTTTGGTTCCATCGCCTTTTGCCTCCGTTTCTGCCTTCGGTTCCTTGTTTCGACCTGTACTCTCTCTCGCATGCCTCGTGAGGGGGCTAGACAGGTGCCCTCGTGAGGGTTTTTCCTGTTTTCGCGAGGCACCCTTGTTCGAGCTTGTAAGCTGGCACACCTCTCTCAAATCCGTGCCCCTCGGGTACTGCGATGCGAAGCGCGGGATCGTAGCCGGCGGCACCTGCGACCAGGGCTCGGAAGAACAAAAGTTTTCTAACGAGTTTTTGCAGTTCCTAGACACCTCCCAGGCCAAGGAGGCCTCACCAGGTACTGAGAAATGCGCGCCTCGTGAGGCAGAAGCTACTTCAAGCGCGTCAAGCTAAGTTATTTCTACGCGCCTATATAAAACATTGATGATGTGACACAACACAGGAACGATAAACTCAACATAACAACTTGGAAATCATAGTTTGTTCCACGCCCCTGCGGGGCCCCATACTCGTCTCTCTCTTAATGCAGGAGGAAAGGGAAGAACAAAACAAAAGTAGCGCATGCCCCTGCAGCAGCTCGCGAGGATGGACCCATGGCACTCTCCTGACCTCAGCTGGACCCTTCCTCATGTTTCACTGGGGTGCGGCGGCGAGACGACCCACTGCCACCTTTGAAGCGAGCGCGGCGGCTGGTCATAGCCGCCGCTGCAGGAGCTGTCGCCGGAGGAGAATCACCATAGCTGGGCGCGAGATCATCCTCACCCTCGTCCCGACCGTCGCCAAGGCCAAGCACCTCGTCGCCATCGTTGTCCTCGGGGCAGCACCCGACGCGGCGGCCGTCTTCTCCGAACACCCTCACGTAGAGGGTCGCGTTGCCGTCATATTTGAAGTGGAGGGTGCACCGCCTGCCCAGGCCACGCGCGCGGGCAAACGTCTGCCAGCCGCGGGCCAGGGCTGCGTTGCCCGGGAAGGATACCTCGACCATGACCCATGAAGCTTTGCTGCAACAGCTGTCTGCCTGCAGCCAAAGCCCGCCTAGACCTGTTGCCGGCAGCTCGCCGACGAAGAAGCGTGGGAGCTGAAGCTAGGTGCAGGCCGGGTTCTCCGACCCCATGACAAACTCCAGCAGCACCTCCGCCGAGTGGAAGCACAGCCGGGGAGACCGTCCGATCATGGCGCGCCTCCCCTCATCAATGGGGCTGTCACGATCTAGGCGAGTCCCACCACAAGAAAAGGAACCGCCGCGGACCCACGGCATGCTTACGGGGACGGCCGCGCCCACGCTTGGGCGGCGGAGAGCCGGGCCCCTCTTGGCGGGCCTTCCCCTTCTCCATGGCCGAGAACCTCTTCGTAGGCGCCATGGGGGTCACTACTAGCAATGGAGCAAGGAGGAAGAAGAAATGAGTGGAACAGGAAGAGATGAGCAACAGGGGCTCCGCCCGCTGCTCATTTATAGCAGGAGAAGGCCAACCGGCGATCCCCACGGTCACAGGTAATGATGATATTTCTCTACATGCGGCAGGGACTCGTCAAGTCGGGCAGTTGCCGAGGCAGCATGGGGAAGCAGAGACAGCCATGTCAAATCAATCGCCACGTGTCGACCAAGGCCGCAGGCTGTTGGGGTCCACGGCGCTCCGCACTTTCCCTTTGGCTTCGCCTTGAAGCCAAGTCCTTGCGCGCCTTGGGCCCGGGGGCTACTATCAGCGTCCAGGGAACGGGGGTCCCCAGACTTGCCTGCCTGCGGCCCACAGCGTGGCTCCATCGGTGGCCCTGTACGACCCATCTTCACCAGCAAACACTCAAGACCCTCGCGAGGGGCCAAGCCTCGCGAGGCGGACGACACAAGACCTCCTCGGGAGCGACCTCACCAGGCTGGCTCGCAGGGGGTGGAGAGATCAAGGCAAGGAACACCTCGCGAGGTTCCCATGATGCAAGCCATGACGATTGGAGCCACGCGGGTGTCAGGCGGGCGCCAGCGCGCGCAGTGTCCTCGCTTCCTCTTTGGTGCTAAAGTGGCAAGCGCAGGCGAGGAGTCCCGAGGCATCAGACAAAGGTTTCCATATCAGTGCAACAAGACCAAGACCAGCAGGACGACAAGACGGAGGTCACCATGAAGCCCAAGGCGGCGTCACCACCAGAGCCTTTACGAGGCGAAGACCACCTTTAGTCAGGATAACTTGTACTAGTTGTCTCCCTTCAAATTTGGCCATTGTTAGCTCCCTTCCCGCTCAATATTTGGGGAGAGGACCAGGGCCTCTATAAATAGGACTAACCACCACAGTAGGAGGCAACTAATCTTGGACGAGATCCATCCCATCCTCACACCCACCAAGGACAAGAACACCTCTCCTCAGGAGGCTGTTCTTCCCTTGTAACTGTTCATCCTCAGCCCAAGACGCAATCCACCACACCACACTGGAGTAGGGTATTACACCACAATAGTGGCCCGAACCAATACAAACCTCGTGTCTCTTGTGTTGCGGGTTCGTAGAGCTAGGCTTTGAGATCGCGGCAAGGGTGAGGGCGTGATTTGGTAGGGAGAGATCTTCGTGCGCACCCCCGTGTTCGAACCTCAAGGTTTTTGCCGGTACCCGAAATCCGACAGCGACAAGAGTTCATTATCGAGGAGATCAGGAAGTTAGAGGTGGCAGGCCTGGTTAGAGGAGTGCTCCACCCTACATGCCTGGCCAATCCAGTAGTGGTGCATAAGGCAAATGGGAAATGGAGGCTGTGTATTGACTACACAAATATCAATAAAGCATGTCCAAAGGATCCTTTCCCTCTGCCACGCATTGACCAGATTGTGGACTGCATTGAGGGGTGTGATCTACTGTCATTCCTCGACGCTTATTCAGGATACCACCAGATCTTCATGAGGGAGGAAGACAAAGAAAAAACCGCGTTCATCACGCCATGTGGTACGTACTATTTTGTGTGAATGCCTTTTGGGTTGAAGACCGCTGGTTCAACATTTGCCCGAGCAGTCCAGATTGGTTTTGAGCCCCAGCTACTTAGAAATATGGAAGCTTATATGGACGACATAGTGGTCAAAACCAAGGACAAGGCCACACTCGTGCAAGATTTAGAAGAAACATTTGCAAATCTGCGCAAGATCAACCTCAAGCTCAACCCAGAGAAGTGCTTGTTCGGTGTCCCCTCTGGCAAACTTCTTGGGTTCTTTGTGTCTCAACTTGGAATCGAAGCAAATCCCGACAAGATCAAGGCAATCGAGCAGATTGATGCGCCAAAACGGGTCAAAGATGTCCGTAGGCTCGCCGGCTGCATTGCTGCCCTGAGTAGGTTCATCTCCAAATCTACTGAGCGCGCCCTCCATTTTTTCAAAGTTATGAAAAAGGCGGTTCCAGTAAAGTGGACTCCAGAGGCAGAGGCAACATTGCAAGATTTGAAGAGGTACCTCTCCTCCACGCCAATACTAGTCGTGCCTAAACCACAAGAGTCGTTGCTGTTGTACTTAGCAACAACGAATCAAGTGGTCATTGCTGCGCTGGTAGCGCGGAGGGAACTTGAAGAAGAAGCAGCAGTACTATCAGAGCCGTCGGATGGCAGGCCGGGGCCCTCCCCGGCAAAGACTGAGGCCAGCGAGGCGGAACCCCCGGCAAGGCCCGATCCCGGCAAGGCAGAGTCTGAGCAGATGGGCGAAGTCGGACAGAAGAAGAAGGTGGTGCAGCACCCCATTTATTTTGACATTTCCCTCTTGCAGGGGGCTAGATCAAGATATTCTGGCATGTAGAAGCTACTTTTCGGCCTCCTTATGGCCTCGAGAAAGCTGCGTCACTATTTCCAAGCGCATGAGATCACCGTCGTCACCCGCCTCCCTTTGCAACGGATTTTGCACAACCCAGACGCGACAGGGAGGATTGTGGAGTGGACATTGGAGCTGTCGAGCTTTGGCCTCAAGTTTGAAAGTACTTCAACGATCAAGAGCCGAGTCTTGGCAGAATTCATAGCGGAATGGACCGCAACGCCCGACGAAGAGGTTCGAGAAACCACCCTTCCCGTCAAGGAGACATGCCCCGATTGGGTTATGTACTTTGATGGTGCTTTCTCACTGCAAGGTGCTGGTGCCGGCGTGCTACTCATCGCGCCCACTGGAGAGCACCTCAAGTACGTAGTCCAGATGCACTTTCCCCGGGAAAAATCAACGAACAACACGGTGGAGTATGAGGGATTGCTTGCCGGTCTCAGGATCGCGGCAGACCTCGGAATCAAGAAGCTCATCATCAGAGGTGATTCGTAGCTCGTCGTTAAGCAAGTCAACAAGGACTACCAGAGCCTGTTGATGGAGGTCTACGTGGATGAAGTGAGGAAGTTGGAAGAGCGTTTTGATGGATTGCAAGCAGAACATGTTCCCCGAGCGGAGAACAGCATTGATGACGACCTGTCGAAGCGCGCTGCCATTAAGTTGCCTGTGGAACCAGGTACCTTTGTGCTTCGATTAACTCAACCGTCCGTCGAGCCGTCAACACGACAGAACAAGCGAAGGAAGGCAGGCCCTGGCAAGTACTTTTCTGTCGGGCTCCCAGGAGCCGCCGGCAAGGACGTTGCCAGGTTCCCCAAGCTTGCCGGGGAGCAGCAACCCCCGGCAGAGCCTCGAGCTCTGACCGTAGAGGCAGCATCCCTTGCGGCCGAAGATGTGCCTTTAGCCCTTGCTGTCGAACCTCAGGCTCTGGCATGGGCACAGCACACCGTCCGTTTCCTCCAAACAGGGGAGCTTCCTGAGGAACAAGAAGAAGGAGAGAAAGTAGCCCGTCGGTCCAGCATGTACCAGTTTGTGGATGATGCCCTATACAGAAGGAGACCGAACAGCGTGAAGTTGAAGTGCATTCCTCGGGAAGACGAACTGAGGCTGTTGGTAGAGATACATGGAGGCATGTGTGATCCCACATAGGGTCGAGAGCCCTTGCCAGAAAAGCATTCCGGCAAGGCTTCTTCTGGCCCACCGCCCTCCAGGATGCAACTGCCCTAGTAACCAAGTGTGAAGCATGCCAGTTCCATTCAAAGAAGCTTCATAAACCAGCCCAAGCTCTCTAGACAATCCCTCTTTCCTGGCCATTTTCGGTTTGAGGGCTCGACATATTGGGCCCCTTTCCCCGTGTTGTCGGGGGCTTTGAGTACTTGTACGTCGCAGTCGACAAGTTCACAAAGTGGCCGGAAGTAGAACTAGTGAGAAAGGTGACAGCACAGTCAGCCGTCAAGTTCTTCAAGGGGCTAGTCTTCCATTTTTGTGTGCCCAACAGAGTCATCACCGACAACGGCATGTAGTTCACGAGCCGCACCTTCATGCAGTACATTCAAGACCTCGGCAGCAAGGTCTGTTTTACTTCTGTTGCTCATCCCAGAAGTAACAGCCAGGATGAAAGGGCGAATGCAGAAGTGCTGAGAGGCCTCAAGACCAGAACTTTTGACAAGCTGCACAAGTGCCGAAGGCGCTGGATTAATGAATAGCCAACGGTTCTTTGTTCTATCAGGACGACACCAAATCGAGCCACTGGCCAGACACCCTTTGCCCTGGTATATGGGGCAGAAGCAGTTCTCCCCACAGAACTCATATACGGGTCACCTCGAGTGCTCACTTATGATGAGCTTAAGCAAGAGCAGTTGCACCAAGATGATGCGACGCTCCTTGAGGAAGATCGTCTTCAGGCTGCTGTGTGAGCCGCTCGCTACCAGCAAGCCTTGCGCCGCTATCATAGCCGCAAGGTTCACGCCCGAAGCCTTGAGGAAGGCGACCTTGTTCTTCGGTAGATCCAATCCGCCAAGAATTGAAACAAGTTGATGCCAAAGTGGGAGGCCCTTATCGGGTAATACGAGTCACCAGGCTCGGTGTAGTCCGCCTGGAGACCGAAGATGGCATTCCGGTGAACAACTCCTGGAGTATCGAACATCTTCGCAAGTTTTACACCTAAGGCACGGTTGTCGGGAGCCCTGGCAACCCCCGTTTTGTACTAGCTTTGCCGGCAAGGCATGTAACCCTATGTACAGAGCGGTATGAGACCACTGTGTGCGATCGGGAAAGGAATCCCTTAGTATGTATAGTTTCCTGTCGATTTCCATGTTTATGTGTATACGTATATGCATGCTTGTCCAGGGTACTATATTGCCTTTTGATTCCAACAAGTATTAGTGGACCGCCAAGGTTCCATGCTCTTGCCCTCTATCCTTTCTAGCCACGGCGAGGACGCGCCATCCCGCTAAGGTCCCGGCTCCGGCAAGAAGTTGAGAAGACTGCCCGGCACGGCGATCCTCGGCAAACCAAATAGATAAAGTTTACCTCTTGCCCATTCGTGTTCATAACCTATGACTTGTGCATTATAAAACCTTGCCACCCTTCTTTAAAAAACTCGGGTGCTCCCATTCCCGGCCCGAACGCTGCTTCGGTCAGAGTGGTCGTAGTAGCCCTTGTTAGAAGGAGGTGGACAGGGGGCTGGGCCCTTTCTCTGTAACCCGGCAGATGTGATTCTCTGGCAGGCGCATAGGGCACCGGCAGGACAGCTTATCGGGAGGACTCGTTTATTTACATTAAGGAGGCATTTCGCCTCTACGCGAACGTATGCATGCACGGGTTCCCGGCAAGGCTAGACTTTTTCATTAACATGCTGATACGAGTTCAGAGGTTACAAGACACAAGCATGGGCTCGATAGATTACATTATCTAGAAATTAAGATTTGGCAAGTGCCTACAATTTAAAAGAAAAATAAGTGCCCTGTAATCCCCGTTCTTGCCCCTTTCCACGCAGGTGCGGCAGGTGAAGGCAAAAAGGAGGCGATGGGCAACGCGCCGATGGAGAGCTTGATGACGAATACCCCCCGACAAGGCGCGTGGCCGAGGGAGGAGGGTGATGCGGTCAACCGGAGTCGGAATCAGAGGCCTCCCGCTTGACGCCCTCGTTGTTGCTGTCGTTGTCCTCTTCGTCACTCTCGCTCGAGGAGGAAGTTTCGTCGTCGGAGGAGCTCTCCATGCAACACCTTAGGCGAGTTCCCAAGTTCCCAAAGACCTTGACGGAGAGCAGGCCGTTCTCCATCAATTTGAAGTGGAGGACGAGCCCCTCAGACAGTCTATGGGCACGAGCGAAGGTTTTCCATCCACGGCGGAGATACATAACATGGGGCCGGGGAAGTCGACATCGACCCACATGCTGCCATTCCCGCAGCCCCTCATATGCAGCCTCAAAGCCTGTGGCGGGTCGAGCTCCATCTCCCGAGCGAACGGAGTGGGGAGACGGAAGGCTTGTGCAGCCTGATGAAGAATTCACGGGGATGGTCTCCGACATGGCCCTCCTTTGGGGGAGGAGCCGCTGGCGGAGGCGAGGCCAGTGCGCCGCCCCGTCCTCCTCTCCCCCGAGCACCATGGCGTCCTCGGCTTCGCCCCTCCCTCTTCCTCCCGCGGTCGGCTCCGCCGCCACGAGCTCTTGGGAAGGAGGGGCACGCTATCAAGCAGAGACTCTCGTCGCTGCCATCGGAGCACCGGCGCACCCTCTCGCCATAGCAAAGGGAAGGAAGGAGTCAAGATGGAAGGAGATGGATGTTGGAAGATTGAAGGGTGCCATCCCCCCTCCCCTTCTTATAAAGGGGCAAGGCCGGGGCTCGGCCACCCCACTTAACCAATCCGGCTGCCAGGGGCGTGGGGAATCGGGACCGACCCGCTGCCCCAATCAAGGACGGCCCGGTTTCCTGCCTCGCCATTAAGGCCCGTACCCTTCGCGCCCACCACCTACCATCCTTGGGGCATGGAGGACACGTGGCGAGCAGGCCAGGATCGAGAAGACAAGTGCGAACCGAGTCCCCTTAGTAAATAAGCCGCGCCCCTGTGTTTCCCTCATTTTATGGGGAAGGCGTGGGCCGCCTCTTTACCATTTACCATGATGTGACACAAGCGTGCAGCAACCGCCCCACACACGACCCCCACATCACACGTTCAACGCGGGTCGCGGGGAAGCGCAATTGGTGAGAGAGTTACTGCGGTAAAACTCTGCCACGCGTACCCGCACACCGTTCAGGGCCTGGCCCAATAACGCTCCGTGTTTATATGTGGCCCAGGCCCGGGGGCTCCTGTCGGTGTACAAAAGTAGGGGTCCTTTTTGTACCCCTTTACTTGTGTGCGGGCAGTCACAGCCACATGCCCGCGGCCATGCTTGGCGGGGCAGAGGAAGCAAAGACACAAGACTACCAGAGCAGCGCCAAGCCAAAGGCGCAAGGAGCAGAGGGACAAGGTGGGCTCTCCCCGGCAGGAGCCTTGCCGGGGCAGCTTACGTAGCCCCGGCAAGGGCCTTGCCGGGGCAACTTGCCCAACACCAGCAGAGCCGCCACCCTTGAGCCTAAGAGTTCTGACACCATCGACAAACATTGGAACCAAGGCTCGGGAGGCGCCTGCATGGTGGCATGCAGATCTTTGTGAATACCAAGGACATACAGTACTAGATGATAACCAGAAGACAAAAAACCCTAGCAAGACCCTTGCCGGAGACGCCTGCGAGACCCCGGCAAGGCCCTTGCTGGAGACATCTACAGGACCGCAGCCAGGCCCGGCCCAGCTGCCAAGTCTCCACCGTCGTTCCAACACAGAAGTCAACCCGCCAACAAGGCAGGCACCTGTATGGCGACGTGCAGCTTCCAGGCCAACTCAGCAAGCACCTATGTGGTGGCATGCAGATCTTCGTGAAGACTCTGCCACCGCGCCAACTCAGCAGCCATCCAGCCAGTGTGGCACTGCACGCCTAGTCAGCCTGGACGCGCGTCGGAGCGAGGCAAAGCGGCAGCAGACGGGATGAGTTTCCTTGCCGTCCTCGATAAAGTGAGAGGGCACGTCGGCAGCGCATTAAATGTGTTTGTCCTACGGTGCCAGGCGATAGACTTGTATACAGTAGAAACTTTCCACCTCCTGTGTGCAACTGTGGCGACCCCCTTTGGCTATAAAAGGAGGCCCGAGGCATACTAGAGGAGTATTCAGAATTTTTGGACCCTGCACCCTTTGTAGCTAGTCCAAGAACACCAGATAAACACAAACTAGCAGGAGTACGGTATTACGCATCACTTGCGACCCGAACCTGGATAAATTCCCTGTGTCGATCTTCTAAACCCGCTTTTCCCACAGCCCCGCGCCCGCCAACCGTAGAAGGCATTCCCCATGATCCCATAGGTGTCGTTTCCACCGACAGGGTGACTCCGCCAACAAACTACACTCATATCATTTGGCGAAAACGAGTGCAAACAACTTCCACATCTTGCACTAGTTCAAGGAGTCACAAACCCTCTTGTTGGTAAGACAACGGACAAGCTAACCAAATGCATTCATGGACATCGTCTTGTGTGACCTTCACTCTATGTCTATGGATATGCTTGTTTGTTCCTTGTGGGACTAACCCGTGTAGGTATTGAAAGTGCAACTCACTCCAATGGATTGCTCGAAATGATCTACATCCACATCTTCAACATCTGCATGAAGTCATCATCGACAAAACCCAAGGTTAGTTCATCCCACTTAGGGGGGATATAACATCTAGGGGGAGCTTTACTCTAAATATTGAGCTAAAGCAACTCTAATGATGTGAACATAACAATGCTTTATGTAAAAGTGGTAATCCCACTTGTGCTTAAACGATGAGTATGACCTATGATCAAATGTTCTCATTGGAATCCTATGTCAATATACTCATATATAGATGACCTAGTCATCGCCAATTGCTTGATAGATGCTAGAGTGTTTGTGCATGCTTTGTCACATATTTCATTTGTCATTTTATTGTGTGAGCGTGTTGATTGCATATTTTTATCATTCGAGGACATCCATTTGTTTCTTTGATTGTTTGGCTCTTTTTCTTTTGCCAAATGGATGGACAAGAATTCCTAGGAACTTCCTCTAGCTATCTATGCCTTTCTCGTCTAAAACTCTATTCGTGCTACATCACAAGTTTGATCAAGTCAGATTCAAACCCTCTGTGTGAGGAGCACTCGGGGTCACCGATTCGTCATAGGCTTAAACTTCCAAAACTTCTCTGTGCATTTCGGTCTGGCCGATTCATCCTTTTCGATCTGACCGAGTTCACTGAGTTGATCTAGGTTTTCTATCTCGATGCAACCGATTAGAACTTTTTGGTGACACCGAGTTGTAGTAACCGCTTGTGATTCTACATCTCAGTGCCACCGAGTTGTTCCACTCGGTCACACCGACAGGGCCAGGAATATATCGATGGGTCAAATTTTGGAAATTTCTCCAAAACCTCTTCACCCGCGCGTGTCCTGCTCTACCGTCTCTGGTCTCTGGATCGTCCTCTCGTCGCTAGCAAGCTCCCGCCGCTGGTCTCCGTCACCATAAACATAATTCAACTCCGCTGTTGCCGCCGTAGCGAGCTCATCACCGAACTAGGGTATGAGTTTGAATATTTGTGCTGTTCTTAACTCCGATTCTTAGGACAAAGCAAATGCCATGTTTCTTACCATGTATGAGATCATCCTGTATAGCAAAAACATCCTTTAGATTAGATTTGATTCAAAAATTTAGGGTTAGGTTTCTGCCGAACTCATCTCGGACCGACCGAGTTGTGGAAATCGGTCTCACCGATTTGGCTTAGGTCATTGCACTTGTACGTTTCGGTCTGACCGAAACTTGCAAATCGGTGTGACCGAGTTCAACTCTCCGTGAAACCCTAGCAATCTCGGAGCCACCGAACTGTGTCTCGGTCTGACCGATTCCACTAGTTTAGACTCCAAAAGTTGCTTCGGTGTCACCGAGTTTAACAAATCGGTAGCTCCGAAATGCTTTCTGTGGAAAACTAAAACTAAGTTTTTGACTCATCTGTTTTGCAAAATCTCTGCACTTTGTGATGCTCATCCACTCTATCTCATCTATAACTATCCACAGGGTCAGCTGTCAGCTTGCAGTGCCAGAATGTTGAAGGAAATATGCCCTAGAGGCAATAATAAAGTTATTATTTATTTCCTTATATCATGATAAATGTTTATTATTCATGCTAGAATTGTATTAACCGGAAACATAATACATGTGTGAATATATAGACAAACAGTATGTCACTAGTATGCCTCTACTTGACTAGCTTGTTAATCAAAGATGGTTATGTTTCCTAACCATGAACAAGGAGTTGTTATTTGATTAACAAGGTCACATCATTAGTTGAATGATCTGATTGACATGACCCATTCCGTTAGCTTAACACTTGATCGTTTAGTATGTTAATGCTTTCTTCATGACCCATACATGTTCCTATAACTATGAGATTATGCAACTCCCGTTCTCCGGAGGAACACTTTGGGTACTACCAAACGTCACAACGTAACTGGGTGATTATAAAGGAGTACTACAGGTGTCTCCAAAGGTACTTGTTGGGTTGGCGTATTTCGAGATTAGGTTTTGTCACTCCGATTGTCGGAGAGGTATCTCTAGGCCTTCTCGGTAATACACATCACTTAAGCCTTGCAAGCATTACAACTAATGAGTTAGTTGTGAGATGATGTATTACGGAACGAGTAAAGAGACTTACGGTAACGAGATTGAACGAGGTATTGGATACCGACGATCGAATCTCGGGTAAAGTAACATACCGATGACAAAGGGAACAACGATGTCGTTATGCGGTTTGACCGATAAAGATCTTCGTAGAATATGTAGGAACCAATATGGGCATCCAGGTTCCGCTATTGGTTATTGACCGAGAATGGTTCTAGGTCATGTCTACATAGTTCTCGAACCCGTAGGGTCCGCACGCTTAACGTTTCGATGACAGTTCATTATGAGTTTATAAGTATCGATGCACCGAATTTTGTTCGGAGTCCCGGATGTGATCACGGACATGACGAGGAGTCTCGAAATGGTCGAGACATAAAGATTGATATATTGGAAGCCTATGTTTGGACTTCGGAAGGGTTCCGAGTGAAAACCGGAAGTTACCGGAACACCGGGGTTACGGAACCCCGGGGTATATGGGCCTTCATGGGCCACAAGGGAGAAGAGGAAGGGCCGGCCAGGTGGGCTGCGCCCCCCTCCCCTCTAGTCCGAATAGGACAAGGAGAGGGCGGCGCCTTCCTCTTTCCCCTCCCAATCCTACTCCAACTAGGACAGGGGAGTCCTACTCGGTGGGAGTAGGACTCCTCCAGCGCCTCCCAAGGCTGGCCGCACCCCTTGGCTCCTTTATATCTGAGGGCAGGAGCACCCCATGACACACAAGTTGATCTACGGATCTTTCCTTAGCCGTGTGCGGTGCCCCTTCCACCATATTCCACTTCGGTCATATCATCGTAGAGCTTAGGCGAAGCCTGCCACGGAGGAGTCATATATCGTCAGCGGAGCTTAGGCGAAGCCCTGCGTCGGTGGAGCATCAACATCGTCACCACGCCGTCGTCTTGACAGAACTCATCCCGACACTTTGCCGGATCGAGTCCGGGATCGCCATCGAGCTGAACGATGTGCGTAACTTCGGAGGTGCCGTATGTTCGGTGCTTGGATCGGTCGGATCGTGAAGACGCATTTACTACATCAACCGCGTTGTTATAACGCTTCCGCTTTCGGTCTCACGAGTGCGTGATCTAACACTCTCCCCTCTCGTTGCTATGCCATCACCATGGTCTTGCGTGATCGTAGGAAAATTTTGAAATTACTACGTTCCCCAACAAAGTGGCATCCGAGCCAGGTTTTTATGCGTTGATGTCATATGCACGAGTAGAACACAAGTGAGTTGTGGACGATACAAGTCATACCGCCTACCAAAGATGTCATACTTTGGTTCAGCGGTATTGTTGGGACGAGACGATCCGGACCAACCTTACGCGTCACGCTTACGCGAGACCGGTTCCCTCGACGTGCTTTGCACATAGATGGCTTGCGGAAGACCTGTCTCTCCAACTTTAGTTGAACCAAGTGTGGCTACGCCCGGTCCTTGAGAAGGTTAAAGCGGAGTCTATTTGTGAAAGTATCGTTGTGGTTTTGATGCGTAGGTAAGAACGGTTCTTGCTCAGCCCGTAGCAGCCATCACGTAAAACTTGCAACAACAAAGTAGAGGACGCCTAACTTGTTTTTGCAGGGCATGTTGTGATGTGATATGGTCAAGACGTGATGCTATATTTTATTGTATGAGATGATCATGTTTTGTAACCGAAGTTATCGGCAATGGCGAGAGCCATATGGTTGTCGCTTTATTGTATGAAATGCAAGCGCCATGTAATTGCTTTACTTTATCACTAAGGAGTAGCGATAGTCGTAGAAGCAATAGTTGGCGAGGCGACAACGATGCTACGATGGAGATCAAGGTGTCGCGCCCGGTGGCGATGGTGATCATGATTGCTTGGCGATGGAGATCACAAGCACAAGATGATGATGACCATATCATATCACTTGTATTGATTGCATGTGATGTTTATCCTTTATGCATCTTATCTTGCTTTGATTGACGGTAGCATTATAAGATGATCTCTCACTAAAATTATCAAGAAGTGTTCTCCACGAGTATGCACCGTTGCCAAAGTTAAGTAGTGCCCGGACACCACGTGATGATCGGGTGTGATAAGCTCTCGTCCATCTACAACGGGTGCAAAACAGTTGCACACGCGGAATACTCAAAGTTAAACTTGACGAGCCTAGCATATAATGTATATGGCCTCGGAACACGGAGGCTGAAGGTCGAACGTGAATCATATAGTAGATATGATCAACATAGTGATGTTCACCATTGAAACTACTCCATCTCACGTGATGATCGGACATGGTTTAGTTGATTTGGATCACGTAATCACTTAGATGACTAGAGAGATGTCTATCTAAGTGGGAGTTCTTAAGTAATATGATTAATTGAACTTTAATTTATCATGAACTTAGTCCCGGTAGTATTTTGCAAATTATGTTGTAGATCAATAGCTCGCGTTGTTGCTTCCCTATGTTTTATATGTGTTCCTAGAGAAAATTGTATTGAAAAATGTTAGTAGCAATGATACGGATTGGATCCGTGATCCGAGGTTTATCCTCATTGCTGCACGTAAGAATTATGTCCTTAATGCACCGCTAGGTGATGTACCTATTGCAGGAGCAAATGCATACGTTATGAACGTTTGGCTAGCTCAATATGATGACTACTTGATAGTTTAGTGCACCATGCTTAACGGCTTAGAATCGGGACTTCAAAGATGTTTTGAACGTCATGGACCATATGAGATGTTCCAGGAGTTGAAGTTAATATTTCAAGCAAATACCCGAGTTGAGAGATATGAAGTCTCCAACAAGTTCTATGGCTAAAAATGGAGGAGAATCGCTCAACTAGTGAGCATGTGCTCAGATAGTCCGGTACTTCAATCGCTTGAATCAAGTGGGAGTTAATCTTCCGGATAAGATAGCGATTGACAGAATTCTCTAGTCACCATCACTAAGTTACTAGAACTTCGTGATGAACTATAGTATGCAAGGGATGACGAAAACGATTCCCGAGCTCTTCATGATGTTGAAATCGACGAAGGTAGAAATCAAGAAAGAGCATCAAGTGTTGATGATTTACAAGACCACTAGTCTCAAGGAAAAGGGCAAAGGGAAGAAGGGAACTTCAAGAAGAACGGCAAGCAAGTTGTCGCCGAGTGAAGAAGCCCAAGTCCGGACCTAAGCCCGAGACTAAGTGCTTTTGCTACAATAGAACTGGTCACTAGAAGCGGAACTACCACAAATATTTGGCGGATAAGAAGGATGGCAAAGTGAACAAGGGTATATTTGATATACTGTGTTATTGATGTGTGCTTTACTAATGTTTATAGTAGCCCCGAGTATTTGATACTTGTTCGGTTGCTAAGATTAGTAACTCGAAACAGGAGTTACGAATAATGTAAACTAGTTGAAGGGGAAGTGACGATGAGTGTTGGAAGTAGTTCCAAGATTGATATGATCATCATTGCACACTCCCTATACTTTCGGGATTAGTGTGGAACCTAAATAAGTGTTATTTGGTGTTGAGCATAAATATGATTTGATCATGTTTATTGCAATACGGTTATTCATTTAAGTAAGAGAATAAATTGTTGTTCTGTTTACATGAATGAAACCTTATATGGTTACACACCCAATGAAAATGGTTCATTGGATCTCGATCATAGTGATACACATATTCATAATATTGATGCCAAAAGATGCAAAGTTAATAATGATAGTGCAACTTATTTGTGTCCTTTGCCGTTTAGGTCATATTGGTGTAAAGCGCATGAAGAAAACTCCATGCCGATGGACTTTTGGAATCACTTGATTATGAATCATTTGATGCTTGCGAACCGTGCCTTTTGGGAAAGATGACTAAAACTCCGTTCTCCGGAACAATGGAACAAGCTACTGACTTATTGGAAATAATACATACCGATGTATGCGATTCAATGAGTGTTGATGCTCGTGGCAAGTATCATTATTTTCCGACCTTCACAGATGATTTGATCTGATATGAGTTTATATTATTGATGAAACATAAGTCTGAAATAATTGAAAAGTTCAAAGAATTTCAGAGTGAAGTGGAAAATCATCGTAACAAGAAAATAAAGTTTCTGCGATCTGATCGTGGAGATAAATATTTGAGTTACTGAGTTTGGTCTTCAATTAAAACAAAGTGGAATAGTTTCACAGCTCACGCCACCGGAACACCACAACGTTATGGTGTGTCCGAACGTCAGAATCGTACTTTATTTTGATATGGTGCGATCAATGATGTCTCTTACTTGATTTACCACTATCGCTTTGGGGTTATGCATTAGAGACAGCTGCATTCACGCTTAATAGGGCACCATCTAAATCCGTTGAGATGACACCGTATGAACTATGGTTTAGCAAAGAACCTAAGTCATCGTTTCTTAAAGTTTGGAGTTGTGATGCTTATGAGAAAAAGTTTTCACCTGATAAGCTCAAACCCAAATCGGAGAAGTGCGTCTTCATAGAGTACCCAAAGGTAACTATTGGGTACACCTTCTATCACAGATCCAAAGGCAAATTTTTCGTTGCTAAGATGGATCCTTTCTAGAGAAGAAAGTTTCTCTCGAAAGAAGTGAGTGGGAGGAAAGTAGAACTTGATGAGGTAATTGTACCTTCTCCCTTATTGGAAAGTAGTTCATCACGTAAATCAGTTCCAGTGATTCCTACACCAATTAGTGAGGAAGTTAATGATGATGATCATGAAACTTCAGATCAAGTTGCTACCAAACCTCGTAGGTCTTCCAGAGCAAAATCCGCACTGCAGTGGTATGGTAATCGTGTTCGGAAGTCATGTTACTAGACCATGATGAACCTACGGACTATGAGGAAGCGATGATGAGCCCAGATTCTGCGAAATGGCTTGAGGCCATGAAATCTGAGATAGGATCCATGTATGAGAACAAAGTATGGACTTTGATTGACTTGCTCGATGATCAGCAAGCCATGTTAAATAAATGGATCTTCAAGAGGAAGACGGACATTGATAGTAGTGTTACTATCTACAAAGCTCGACTTGTCACAAAAGGTTTTCGACAAGTTCAAGGTGTTGACTACAATGAGATTTTCTCAAAGCTGTAGCGATTCTTAAGTCTGTCCGAATCATGTTAGCAATTGCCACATTTTATGAAATCGGCAAATGGATGTCAAAACTACATTCTTTAATGGATTTATTAAAGAAGAGTTGTATATGATGCAACCGTAAGGTTTTTCAATCCTAAAGGAGCTAACAAAATATGCAAGCTCCAAATGATCCATCTATGGACTGGTGCAAGCATCTCGGAGTTGGAATAAACGCTTTGATAGTGTGATCAAAGCATATGGTTTTATATGAGACTTTTGGAGAAGCCTGTATTTACAAGAAAGTGAGTGGGAGCATTACAACATTTCGATAAGTATATGTGAATGACATATTGTTAATCAGAAATAATGTAGAATTATTCTGCAAAGCATAAAGGAGTATTTGAAAGAAATTTTTCAAAGAAGGACCTCAGTGAAGCTGCTTACATATTGAGCATCAAGATCTATAGAGATAGATCAAGACGCTTGATAAGTTTTTCAATAAGTGCATACCTTGTCAAGATTTTGAAGTAGTTCAAAATGGAACAGTCAAAGAAAAGTTCTTGCCTGTGTTGCAAAGGCGTGAAATTCAGTAAGACTCAAATCCCGACCACGGCAGAAAATAGAAAAGAGAATGAAAGTCATTCCCTATGCCTCGACCATAGGTTCTATGAAGTATGCTATGCTATGTACCGGACCTATTGTATACCTTGCTCTGAATTTGGCAAGGGAGTACAATAGTGATCTAGGAGTAGATCACCGGACATTGGTCAAGAACATCCTTAGTGAGGACTAAGGAAATATTTCTCGATTATGGAGGTGATAAAAGAGCCCGTCAGTAAAGAGTTACATCGATGCAAGCTTTTTACAGATCCAGATGACTCTAAGACTCAATCTGGATACATATTGAAAGTGGGAACAATTAGCTAGAGTAGCTCCGTGCAGAGCATTGTAGACATAGAGTATTTGCAAAATACATACGGCTCTGAATGTGACAGACCCGTTGACTAAGCTTCTCTCACGAGCAAAACATGATCATACCTTAGTACTCTTTGGGTGTTAATCACATAGCGATGTGAACTAGATTATTGACTCTAGTAAACCCTTTGGGTGTTGGTCACATGACGATGTGAACTATGTGTGTTAATCACATACGAGATGTGAATATTAGTGTTGAATCACATGATGATGTGAACTAGATTATTGACTCTAGTGCAAGTGGGAGACTGAAGGAAATATGCCCTAGAGGCAATAATAAAGTTATTATTTATTTCCTTATATCATGATAAATGTTTATTATTCATGCTAGAATTGTATTAACCGGAAACATAATACATGTGTGAATATATAGACAAACAAGTATGTCACTAGTATGCCTCTACTTGACTAGCTTGTTAATCAAAGATGGTTATGTTTCCTAACCATGAACAAGGAGTTGTTATTTGATTAACAAGGTCACATCATTAGTTGAATGATCTGATTGACATGACCCATTCCGTTAGCTTAACACTTGATCGCTTAGTATGTTAATGCTTTCTTCATGACCCATACATGTTCCTATAACTATGAGATTATGCAACTCCCGCTTTCGGAGGAACACTTTGGGTACTACCAAACGTCACAACGTAATCGGGTGATTATAAAGGAGTACTACAGGTGTCTCCAAAGGTACTTGTTGGGTTGGCGTATTTCGAGATTAGGTTTTGTCACTCCGATTGTCGGAGAGGTATCTCTAGGCCTTCTCGGTAATACACATCACTTAAGCCTTGCAAGCATTACAACTAATGAGTTAGTTGTGAGATGATGTATTACGGAACGAGTAAAGAGATTCTACTGCAAATTTAGATTGAACGAGGTATTGGATACCGACGATCGAATCTCGGGTAAGTAACATACCGATGACAAAGGGAACAACGTATGTCGTTATGCGGTTTGACCGATAAAGATCTTCGTAGAATATGTAGGAACCAATATGGGCATCCAGGTTCCGCTATTGGTTATTGACCGAGAATGGTTCTAGGTCATGTCTACATAGTTCTCGAACCCGTAGGGTCCGCACGCTTAACGCTTCGATGACAGCTTCATTATGAGTTTATAAGTATCGATGCACCGAAGTTTGTTCGAGTCCCGGATGTGATCACGGACATGACGAGGAGTCTCGAAATGGTCGAGACATAAAGATTGATATATTGGAAGCCTATGTTTGGACTTGGAAGGGTTCCGAGTGAAAACAGAAGTTATCGAACACCGGGGTTACTGAACCCCCCGGGGTATATGGGCCTTCATGGGCCACAAGGGAGAAGAGGAAGGGCCGGCCAGGTGGGCTGCGCGCCCCTCCCCTCTAGTCCGAATAGGACAAGGAGAGAGGCGGCGCCTTCCCTCTTTCCCCTCCCAATCCTACTCCAACTAGGACAAGGGGAGTCCTACTCCCGGTGGGAGTAGGACTCCTCCAGCGCGCCTCCCAAGGCTGGCCGCACCCCTTGGCTCCTTTATATATCTGAGGCAGGGAGCACCCCATGACACACAAGTTGATCTACGGATCTTTCCTTAGCCGTGTGTGCGGTGCCCCTTCCACCATATTCCACTTGGTCATATCATCGTAGAGCTTAGCGAAGCCTGCGCCGGAGGAGTCATATCGTCATGAGCTTAAGCGAAGCCTGCGTCGGTGGAGCATCAACATCGTCACCACGCCGTCGTCTTGTGGAACTCATCCCGACACTTTGCTGGATCGAGTCCGGGATCGCCATCGAAATGAACGTGTGCAGAACTCGGAGGTGCCGTGACGTTCGGTGCTTGGATCGGTCGGATCGTGAAGACGCATTTACTACATCAACCGCTTTGTTATAACGCTTCCGCTTTCGGTCTACGAGGGTACGTGGACGAACACTCTCCCCTCTCGTTGCTATGCCATCACCATGGTCTTGCGTGATCGTAGGAAAATTTTGAAATTACTACGTTCCCCAACAAATGTCTGATCAGAGTGATAGCCAGAACAAGTCAGAAGAGTAGGTGAACCTGAGTGAGGACACTAGTCCCTCTAGCAATTATGATGAAGGAAACAGAAGTACTCCTAGCAACCTGCCTAAGGCTGCTACTAGGCAGAGGAGGAAGAGAAATTATGAGTCTGAGGATGAAGACGTAGTTGCTGAGGAGGAGGTCAGTTCCAAGAAAAAGGTGGTCAAGAAATAGTTTGGCACTGTTGCATCTACCAAGCCTGGTATGCACAAGAAGGCTCCTGCAAAGAGAGTGCCCATGTCAAAGGCCAGAGTCTCCACTCTTGAAACTTCCAAATCAACAGGTGGTGAGGCTGCTGGTGAGGGCAAGAAGAAAAAGGAAAGAAAGAGAGGAAGATGGTGCAAGAAAGTAGATCCCATGGAAGAATTTGAGAGACACTCATCTGATGAGGATGAAGAAGAGGAAGAGGATGCTGCACCAGCACCCAAGTCTTAAAAGCTGATGGGGGATACCATCAAGTTTGGGGCTGCCCCTTCTAAGCCCAAGACTGCTCCCAAAGATTCTGCTCCATCTCCCAAGACTGCACCAAAGAGAAGCACAAGGAATATACTAGCTGCTGAGAAGAACAAGGCCCCAGTGCCTAAGACTAAAATTGAAGAAGAAGAAGTTGAAGCCCAAGCGCTTAGGAAGCTCAAGCCCAAGATCCCTGACCATGATGATAACCATACAGTGGCAGAGAATATGAAGATTAGAAAGGATGCTGGTCTCATACTATGGAGACAATCTGATCCATATGCTGTGAGGAGAAGGACTGTTGTGGATTATAGGTTTCACACCAAGGAACAACAAGACTTCTATGAGACTATTTTGCTTGATAAGAAGCCAATAGTCTGTGATATGAAGTGGGCAGACTAGAAATATATTGACAACAATGAAGATCACTTTCCAGCAGTGCATGAGAGCTTCAGGCTATGTGGAGTAGATGCCTTTGTGGGTCAGAAACTCACTAAGTGGAATGATGAAATTATTATGCAATTCTACTCCACAGCACATTTCTATCCTGATAGCAGAATTGTTTGGATGTCCGAAGGTACTAGGTACCAATCTATAGTAGATGAATGGGCCAAACTGATCAATGCCCCTGCAGAGCAAGAGGATGACATAGATGTATATGCCAAGAAGAAAAAGGATCACAATTCCATGGCTAATATGTATGAGGAGAGTCCTGACAAAGCCTTGGAGACTCACAAGATGGGCTCTGTGTACTATCTATTGTCTAGCCTGACCATGATCAACACTATCTTGAGGCATACCTTATTGCCCAAGTCAGGAGAACATAGAATGATCAGAGGCCATTCCGTTAATTGCTGCATGTAAGTGCATCTAGTGCCACCCCTAGTTGGTTTTGGAGTATTGACGACAAACTTGGTTGAGGGACTAATGTGTTTGTGAGAATTGCAGGATAACACTGGTAATAGTACCTCATTGATTTGGTTTACCTACCAGAGATGACCCCTAAAAATGTGTGAAGACATTGAAGACAATGGTGGTTTGTGAAAATATTCACAACGAAGATTATGACTCGAGAAGACATTCACGTGAAGACTATGGAGTGCGAAGACATAGTTGTTTCCTAGTTTCCTTTTCTTCTTTGTTGAGTCATAGGAACCACCGCACTGTTAAGTGAGGTCCAAGTGAACAAAGTCAGAGTGACTGATGTGATGCTCAACCAAATCCTATGTCTTCGAGCGAAGACAATGCGAGCAAATCTTATCCAGAGCTGGATGAGTCAGCTTTACTTGTAGCCCAAGTCAAGCTACCGCGTGTGTTTCAAATCTGACCGTTGGACATGTGTCAGTTCCTTAGTGACCCAGGGTCATGTCATTTTGGACAAATCAGGTCGGGTTGCCTCCTGGCTATAAATAGCCCACCCTCTACACCATAAATTGGTGGCTGCTCAGAGTTAGTGCACGACTTTTGTCGTTTGAGAGCAACCCACCTCCGAAGCATTTGAGAGAGAGATCCTTGCGAGGACAAAGCCCAAAACACACAGAGCCAAAGAGTGTTAGGCATCACTGAAGTCTTTCTGTCCGCATGATCTGAACACTTGTTACACTTGAGGACTGTGAATCCTCCAGCCGGCTAGTCGTCATGTTATGAGCATCCAAGAGTCATTGTGGATTGCCGGTGAACGAAGTATGTGAAGGTTTGGAAGTCTACCTTGAAGACTTACCAGAGTGATTGGGCGAGGACTAAGTGTCCTTAGCTCAAGGGGAATAAGGTGAAGACGCGGTCTTCTGAGTTAAATCTCAGCCTCCCAAACCAGACGTACAGTTGTCACATCAACTAGAACTGGTCCAACAAATCCTTGTCGTCACCAAGCAACTAGTTCTATCTCTTACCACTATTTACTTATAGTTTGTCTTCATGAAGTCATTGTCTGCTTGCATGATCTGATTGGCTTCACTGTGTGAAGACTGTTGTTGTTTGGCTTCATACTATCTTCCATCCTGATCCTTACTACCTAGCTGCTAATAGTCTTCGTGCTTTCACTTCATTGCTTACTTGACTATGGCTTGTCTAGTGTAGTCTACCTTCCGCTGCATATCAATAGGTCCATTTCTTTGTCTTCAAAGCCCCCATGTTTTGAAGACTTTCATAAAAATCGCCTATTCACCCCCCCCCTCTAGTCGATAACTAACACTTTCAATTTGTATCAGAGAAATGTGCTCACTTGTTCTATGTGATTCGGTTTAACCACCTAGAGTTTTAGCTATGTCGACTGCAGGGATAATCAAAGTCTCCGCTGCCTGCCCTGTCTTCGATGGCACTGATTACCCCTACTAGAATAATAAGATGTGCATGCATCTTGAAGCCATTGATGTCGACCTCTGGTATGTCGTCAAGAACGGTGTTCCCAAGGCCGGTGAAGGTGTCACCACTGCTGATGTCAAGAGGTTCATTCAACTGGATTCAACTGCCAAGAACATCATCTGTGGTCATATGACCAAAGGACAGTATGGTCGTGTGAGTGCTCTGAAACCGTGAAGCTAGTCTGGACCGGCTCTCCAAGGTCAACGGGTTGCCTCAACCCAGAGAGACTCAAGGATCAGTGTTCTTCGCAACCTTTTCAACCGCTTCAAGAGAAATGACAATGAGAATGTCCAGCTGACATTTGATCACCTCACTGATATCACGAATGAGCTTCACGCACTCGGCGCCACAGAGATCACCAAGCATGAAATCGTCAAGACACTCCTGAGATCACTTGACAACTCATTTGATACCCTGGCCCTGATGATTCAAGAACGCCCTGACTTCAAGACTCTCGATCCGTCTGACATACTTGAGAGGCTCAACACACAAGAATTCCAGTCATATGAGAAAAGATATATCTATGGTCCCAACTACGGCCGTACTCGCGCTTTGAAGGCAAAGGTTGTTTCCTCATCTGAAGAATAGTCTGACTATTGTTTTGAGGATCCTGAAGACATTGGAAAGGAGCTTTCTATGCTTGTGAAGAAGTTCCAAAAGTTCACCAAGAAGAAAGGCTTCGGAAAGTCTTCAAGATCCAGCTCTAGAAATGATGAAGCTTCCACACGTGATCACAAGAAGAGAACATGCCACAAGTGCAAGAAACCTGGTCACTACATCTCTGAGTGTCCAAAGTGGGACAATGAGACCAACAAGAAGAAGAGCAAGGAATATGATTCTGATGACAAGAAGAAGAAGAAATCCTCAAAGTCGTCTTCAAAGTCTTCATCAAAGTCTTCATCATACAAGAAGAGCTCATCTGGAAAGGCTCGTGCATTTGTTGGCAAGGATATGGATTCAGAGGAGGAGTCTGCATCTGAGGAGGCGGAGGTGGATTCTGAAGAGGAATCTGATTCGGTCGTGGCAAGCCTAGCTCTAGCCTCAGCATACGTCGCCAAGTCCATCTTCAACACTGAAAACAATGGCATCGTCACCAATGCTGATGCTAATGATGAGGATGACTCTGCTCCCACCTACTGCTTCATGGCACGTGGTGCCAAGGTAAACTCACGTGATGCTTACTTTCAAACATCAAGTGAAGATGACTCTGAATTTCAATCTAAACCCAGCTACAAAACACTTGCTAAAATTGCAACTGAACAAAAGAATGCCATGGAACATATTCAAAAATTGTTAGACAAAAGCAATGACCTGTTGGACGATGAAATGACCCGATCTCAGTCCTTAACTGAAGACATCAAAAATCTTCAAGTTAAGTATGAAGAACTTGAAAGTCGTCATGAAACACTCTCAACAACTCATGAAAATCTTTCCTACAATTATCTTCAAAGGAAGCAAGAACTTGAGAACTTGAGAGAGGCTCATGAAGATCTTCAAAAAGAGAACAAGTCACTTCACGCTCAACAGATCATTTCCGCTCAGGAAGGATTTGAACCACCATGTATAAAATGTATCGAGTGTGATAACGCTATCTCTATTGCTGAATGTTCTACTACTTCTACTGTTGCAATATCTTCAACTACTGATGTGGTAACTAACCCCTCGACTGAGGACACCACTACTATTGCTGATGAGAACGCCAGGTTGAAGACATTGCTTGAGACAGGAATGTACAAAAGTCTCAAAGGGCATCAAACACTATGTGATGTCCTCAAAAAGCAGATTCTGAATCAAACCCTAGGAAAGAAGGTGTTGGGTTCGAGAGGAAAATGAATGTTCATGGTTCTTCTTTGGAAGCCTGAGCAGTACCCCAAAACCACATCGGTTGCTGCAAAGTAACCTTCAGTGGATCCATCTACCTTATCTGGCCTCACTTGTGCTAACCCGATTATCAATGATGAATCCTTTGATGCAAACTATAAACTGTTTAAGAATCAGAATGGTGAAGTGTTTGCCAGGTATATTGGTACTAACTGCAGGGATGGACCACCTATGAAGAAGATCTGGGTGCCCAAAAGTTGTCTTGAGAATCTTCCTGTGAATGTCATCAAGACACCACCTGGGAAGAAGACAAACCCCAGACCAAAGGCTTCATATGATCCAAACGCTTCATACAGACAGAGGACTCACCAAAGTCACCCTTAACGCCAATGTTTTGCAGGGAAACCATACTCAGACTTGTGAATATGAGCGTGTTTCCTCAAACCGCTATGTTCATAAGGCCAAAAAATATTTTGCTTATTCTTATGCGTATTATTCACCACTTGCAAGGCTATTTGCTAGGGCTCCAAAGCCGAAGTTCTCAGATGCTGCTCTTTGACTCATTGCTTCTAAGACACCCCTGAAGATGCGGGTGGTTAACAAAAATTAACTCTCTTTTGCAGGGAAAGGTCTCCAGCCGGAAATCAAAGGCATTTGATGCTTATGCTGGGGGACCTAAAACATCTTTTGGGGCGCAAGATAAAATGCCCAAATGGTCTTACTATGTTTTTTTTCCTGGATTCCTTGACAGTCAGCCGATCTTCCCTAACCAGGATCTGAACTTTGATAATATGCTTGTTCATCAAATGTGTATGCTTCACATTTCCCTTGGTGAAGCCTATCCCCCTAACTGCACTGTAGGGTACGATACCAAAGGCCTCTGAGTGGATTATGGACAGTGGATGCACTAACCACATGACTGGTGATCGAAGTCTTCTCATGGACTCAACCTTACGTCCATCTGACAAGAGTCACATCACATTTGCTGACACTGGTAAAAGCAAGGTATTGGGTCTAGGTAGAGTTGCAATCTCAAAGGATCATGTCATGGATAAAGTGATGCTTGTTGAATCCCTTGGTTTCAACTTAATGTCTGTCTTAATGCTTTGTGACTTGAACATGATTGTGATATTTGGAAAATATCGTTGCCTTGTGCTTATGGAGTCTGACAAATCTCTAGTCTTTGAAGGATATCGAAAGGATGATTTCTACATAGATTTCTCAGCAGGACCACAGTTGGCCGTATGTCTTCTAGCAAAGGTGTCAGAGTGTTGGCTCTGGCATCAAAGGCTAGGGCATGCTGGCATGAGGAACTTGTACACTCTCACGAAGAAGAAACACGTCGTAGGCATCAAGGGCATCAAGTTCAAGAAGGATCATCTGTGTGGTGCCTGCGAAGCTGGAAAGATGACAAGGGCCAAGCATCCCTCGAAGAAAATCATGACGACATCTCAACTCTTCGAGCTGCTCCACATGGACTTATTTGGCCCAACTCACTACTCTACTCTTACTACCACTGCTTGCCTCTATGTCTTCGTCATTGTTGATGATTATTCAAGATACACATGGGTGCATATAATCCTTTACAAGAATGAAGTGCAGGATGTCTTCAAACGATTCACCAATTGTGCCATGACGAACTATGGCATCAAGATCAAGCACATCAGAAGTGACAACAACACAGAGTTCAAAAACATCAGCCTCGACACTTATCTTGATCCATTGGGCATCACTCATGAGTTCTCAGCTCCATACACACCTCAGCAGAATGGCATGATGGAGCGCAAGAATGGAACATTAATTGAGATGGCTTGGACGATGCTTGATGAGTACAAGACTCCAAGGAAGTTCTGGCCTGAAGCTATTGATACTGCATGCCACGTCTTAAACCGTGATCAAGGATCCACATCACACTTCAAAATTTGCACCGAAAGCACATGAAGGTTTTATGCTTGGCTACGGAAAGGATTCGCACTCCTACAGAGTCTTCAACCTCTTTCACTATAAAGTGGTTGAAACTGTGGATGTGCGGTTCGATGAGACTAATGGCTCACAAAGAGAGCACCTACCAAATGTGCTAGATGAAGTCCCACCTAGTGAATCGATCAAGCTTATGGGAACTGGAGAAATCATACCTTCAGAGGCATAGGCTGAAGAGGAACTCATCATTTCTGCACCAAGTCAACTCAAGATCTTGCTCAGCTGAAGCCAATCTTTCAAGATGAAGACAATGATCAACAAGGGCAAAATCTTCGTCCAGTTCATCCTCATGTTGCAAATGAAGTACAGATTGAGAATATAATTGATAGCATCAATGCACCTGGTCCCCTCACTCGTTCAAGAGCAACACAGATAGCAAATTTCTATGGGCACTTTGCATTTGTCTCTATATCTGAACCCAAGAAAGTTGTTGAAGCCTTCATGGAACCTGAATGGATTCAAGCTATGCAAGAAGAGCTTCAACAGTTCGAGATGAACAGTGTATGGGAACTGGTCAAACGTCGTGATCCTCGCAAGCACAATATCATAGGCACCAAATGGATCTATCGCAACAAACAAGATGAGCATGGTCAAGTTGTCAGAAAAAAGGCTTGTCTCGTTGCTCAAGGATACACTCAAGTTGAAGGGATTGAATTCGATGAAATGTTTGCTCCGGTGGCTAGGCTAGAAGTCATTCGCATACTGCTAGCCTATGCCAACCATCACAACATCCTCCTGTACCAAATGGATGTGAAGAGTGCCTTTCTCAATAGCAAGATTGAAGAAGAAGTATATGTTGCACAACCACCTGGCTTTGAAGACCCAAAACATCCTGACATGGTATACAAGCTCAATAAGGCACTGTATGGCCTGAAACAAGCTCCTCGTGCTTGGTATGATACACTCAAAGACTTCCTGAAGAGCAAAGGCTTCAAACCTGGTTCCCTGGATCCCACTCTCTTCACGAAGACATACGATGGTGAACTGTTTGTGTGCCAGATCTATGTGGATGACATTATCTTCAGCTGCACTGACAAGAGATACAGTGATGAGTTTGGGCACATGATGCAAGAGCAATATCAGATGTCCATGATGGGTGAGCTGGAGTTCTTCCTCGGTCTTCAAATCCATCAACAGAGAAACGGCATCTTCATATCTCAAGAGAAATACCTCAAAGATTGCCTGAAGAAGTTTGGAATGCAAGACTGCAAAGGGTACACGACTCCAATGCCAACCAAAGGTCAATTGGGTCCCGATGAAAATGGTAAAGAGTTCGATGAAAAGGTATACTGCTCCATGATTGGTTCTTTACTCTATTTATGTGCATCTAGGCCATATATAATGCTTAGCGTTTGCATGTGTGCCCGATTCCAAGCGGTACCAAAGGAATCACATCACTTAGCTGTGAAGCGAATTCTTTGATATTTGGCTTACACCCCAACGCTAGGATTATGTTATCCAAAGGTCTCAGAATTTGATCTAGTTGGATTCTCAGATGCTGATTATGCTGGTGACAAGGTTGATCGCAAGTCTACATCGGGCACATGTCACTTTCTTGGCCGATCTCTTGTCTGTTGGTCTTCAAAGAAGCAGAACTGTGTATCTCTCTCCACTGCTGAATCTGAATACATTGTTGCTGGATCTTGCTGCGCTCATCTTCTATGGATGAAGCAAACTCTCAAGGAGAGCAGAACTGTGTATCTCTCTCCACTACTGAATCTGAATACATTGCTGCTAGATCTTGCTGCGCTCATCTTCCATGGATGAAGCAAACTCTCAAGCACTATGGCATCCATCTGAAGCAAGTGCCACTTTACTGCGACAATGAAAGCGCCATCAAGATTGCCAACAACCTAGTCTAGCACTCGAAGACAAAGCACATTCAAATCCATCATCACTTTCTCAGAGATCATGTCATGAAGGAAGATATTGATATCATTCACGTCAACACTGAAGAGCAATTGACAGATATCTTCACAAAGCCCTTGGATGAGAAAAGGTTTTGCAAGTTGCGGTGTGAGCTAAATATCTTAGAATCCTCAAATGTCCTGTAATTGGACACACATCCTAACGCTTATGCATGTTGATGACTTAGATGTGCAACACACGAAGTAACGTATATCTTCAATGAATGAAGACATACACTCTAAGTGTGAATACATTAATGCGGAATTTAACTTCGGAGCGCCACGATAATTGTGCATCGTGTCTGGGTCTAATACTTCCTATACGGTGGGTAACACCACCACCAAACTCTTGTTTGGAGTGTTTTAATTGGCGTCACAATTGCATAGTCTTCGCATTTGTTTTGTCTTCAACATTGATTTATCTTCGCGTTTATCTTCACAATGTTGATCTGGTCTTATGCTAATATATAGATATATTCGTGCTATGTCTTGTACAACATTCACTTATACCTATGTCGTCATGTTTGCATTTTCTTGATCTAAGTGAATGTGATTGGACCCTAACCCTTTCTGTGATTCTACCTCAAATTCTCTCTATCCAAATCATATGCATTCTATTGAGACCTGTCGATTGTCTTCTCTGAATCCTTGTCAGCAGAAGACAAAGTGACAACTGTTTAAATCTATTTTTAATGCCATATCCTGATTGCCTGAACACCAGAGAAGCCGGAGCGACCACCCGACAATCCAAGCGTGCGTGGGAACATGGAACAACTTCCAATGAGTTGCATGCATGCCACGTGTCCTTCAGATGTGAACTGCCAGGGGCACCTGTGTAATTACGCTGTGCTGTCCCTTTCCTTATAAATACACAACTCACCGTGGTCACAATCTCTTCTTCCACCTCGCCACCTCGCACAACCCCTAGCGCCTCCGCTAGCTCATGTCGACGCCGGAGACGAAGCGCTTAGCTGCCACGACTTCTTCGACGCCGTCCTCACGCCGGCTGCGGACCTCGTTCTCTCCGCCACTGCTGTAGGTGTCTTCCGTCGCCAAGTTAGGGCACGGGAGATTGAACTACTCGGCCTCCCTCTTCGCCTCGTCTAGCAGTTCGTCAAGCGGTAATTAAAACTTACTTTTTACTACCTTTTGATCCGTCAGATCCATCCACTTCAACCAAAAGTGGTTTCTTAACTTCCAAATCTGGATCTATCTTGTTCTCATCTCATATCATGCCAAGTATATTCACTTATGCTTCATAACTAGTTAGATTCCTCACTTGTACTTATTCATGGATTCGTACAAATCTGGAACCAACTCTCATCAAATAAGTGAATGTCTTCTCACTATGAGGTCAATGTCTTAAAACTGATTTATCTTCAAAATCTTCTGAGAATGCATATGACCTCTTCCCCTTCCCTCGCACCTCTAATGCTATCAAAGGTACATGTCCGTGGGACAATCCCTTGGTTCTCATAGTCTGCATTCATTTGCAGAGTTCTTACAGCGACACATCAACTTTCCTGAAGCCAGTTCCTGTCTGACCAGCAGAAGGAAGCCATTCACTATCTTCAAGCCATTCAGCTTGAATATAATGGCCATAGAGAAATTAGCTAGAAAGGGCGGCAGGCAGCGCCGTGGGGATACAGCTAAGGATTTGCCTCCAGATCTATTTGAAATGTACAAGACAAATCCTGAAGAAACCTACGGCGAGCGCAAGACCCGAATCCAATGGATTTGAAGATATTGGGATGAGGAATGGTACAAATACAGATTTGTGACTGCTGAATATACTGAAAAGAACGCCATCAAGTGCCCCTGGGGAGATATTCTATACAGAAATCTACATCCCAAGTCCAAGTCTGAAGCCATTGCTCAAGGCTTCTACCCTTGCATGCTCCGAGGGCCACAACCAGAGAATGCCGACCCATCATCACTGTTATGGTGTCGCAACGACAATCTCTTCAAGCGCAATTATCAATTTGCCAAGGAGTCTACTGTCAAGAACAAGAAGGACTTGGGACTCGACTTCAACCCTGGTCCATCTGCTCCAAGGGTTGATGGCACCTGTGATGCCAATCCAAATGTCATCGGCCCCTTCTACAACCTCGATGGTCTTCTCACTCACATAGCTGTACAGGGGGCCACCATGGAGCACTCAGCTGATGATGCAGATTCTGACAAAGCGCCAGCTGCACCAAAGCCGCAGAAGAAGAAGAAGACCAAGGCTACGAAGCCCTCTGCCACACCAAAAGCTTCGCGTGTGAAGTCATTGGCAACTGCACCTCCTGAACCCAGTGTGCAATCTGAAGATCTTTCTCGTGTCTCCAAGAAGACGGAGAAGCCCAAGAAGAAGCCCATGAAGATTTCTGGGCATGAACTTACTCCAGCTGCCGTCTTGAGGAACGAAGATGAAACCATTGATCTCTCAAGCGATGAAGATCTTAGTGATGATGCCCTTGAGCTACTGATCAAGATCAAGCAAGAGGCGGAGATCTTCAATGATCTGCCCCTCTTTGACGTGGATATTCTAAACAACTTCAACGAAGAGTGGTTTCAAAATCCTAGCCTCAGCATTGATGATCTTTAGCTGCCAGTTGACATCAGCGTCACCTTCCAAGGAGCCATCGCTAATGAGTTGGCCTTGGCTCAGAAGAATGTCGAGCTGAAGAACAAAATTGATTATGACAAGGCTCACTTCAAGAAGAACATGGCCAAGCTCAGCGTGGCAGATGTTCAAAACTTGAAGAAAATGATGCATGAGCTCAAAGAACTATTTCACAAGAAGCGTGAAGAAGCAAAAGGTTCAAGAGAGTGGATGAAATACTTCGCAGAGAAATGTGTTCAAGCACACAATGAGGCAGAGAAGCGCAAGTCTCTTGAGCGTCTTGTCATTGACCCCAAGATCGCTGCCAAATAGAAGAATAAGCCTGCTGTGGCCCAAGCTGAAGCATCAAGGCAGGAAGCACCTCGCATTGTCTTCCCTGCCAAAGATGATGTGCTCGAAGCCTAAGGTCCCCACAATGCCTTCAGATCCAAGAAGACAAGGGTAGTGAAAATTTGAAGCCAAGAAGCGCAAGCACAGGAATGCCTCCGATGATGCACCATGAAATAAGGAATTGAAGAAGTCTTCAAAGAAAGAGCGTGCTGCGCCTCTGAGCCTCTTGTTGTCAAGCCCATTTCTGTTGCTCGTTCAGCCTCCACCAACCAAGAGAGTCAACTTGTGATCCACGAGCCTGCTTTCACAGAGGCTCCTGAAAATGAAGAAGTACCAGATGTTGACCCCATCACAGCTGAAGACGTTGATCGTGAAGACAATGTTGAAGATGATGAAGTCCTTCCTCAACTCGAACACGAACTGGTATCATCACCTGTTCTTACGAACAGCGAACTCATCAGCATTGGTCGTCCTTTGACGCCAATTGCGCAGGATGATTCGTGGGCTGATCGCCCTCAACAAGACACCCTTGTTCATGATGAGAATCCTAGAACTCCACCACCTCAAGTCACCACTCCGGTGCTTGACGATGACTACATGGTGCAGACCACTCCATCTCCACAGGCGTCGCCCGCTTTCCGCAGGCTTCGCAAAGGCCCTAGGCCATAGGTCACCATGTCGAGCATTCCGGAAGGAGAAGTGAAACAAAGCTCAGTAGCACGCCAAGTGTTTCCTGAAGCCACTCCTACTGTGAATAGTCTGAGTCTGAAGCAACAGCTTCTCAAGACATTCCGGCTGCATCAGCCGAAGAAAATCAAGAAACTAGAGAAGAAGAAGCAAGAGTTGCCACACTCCCTGTCACTGAAGAAGTCATTCTTGAAGAGAATGTGACTGTGCCCTGCTACCTCTTGAGCACTGCGTTGGTTTTCCCTTGAAGAGGAAAGGGTGATGCAGCAAAGTAACGTAAGTATTTCCTTCAGTTTTTGAGAACCAAGGTATCAATCCAGTAGGAGACTACACGCAAGTCGCCTTGTAAATACACAAACAAATAAGAACCTTGCAACCAACGCGATAAAGGGGTTGTCAATCCCTTCACAGCCACTTGCAAAAGTGAGATCTGATAGAGATAATAAGATAAATATTTTTGGTATTTTTTATGATATAGATTGAAAGTAAAGATTGCAAAGTAAAATAGATTGGAAACTTATATGATGGAAAATAGACCCGGGGGCCATAGGTTTCACTAGTGGCTTCTCTCAAGATAGCATCTACGGTGGGTGAACAAATTATTGTCGAGCAATTGATAGAAAAGTGCATAGTTATGAGAATATCTAGGCATGATCATGTATATAGGCATCACGTCCGCGACAAGTAGACCGAAATAATTCTGCATCTACTACTATTACTCCACACATCGACCGCTATCCAGCGTGCATCTAGAGTATTAAGTTCATAAGAACAGAGTAACGCATTAGGAAAGATGACATGACGTAGAGGGATAAACTCAAGCAATATGATATAAACCCCATATTTTCATCCTCGATGGCAACAATACAATGCGTGCCTTTTGCTGCCCTAACATCCTGGGAAAGGACACCGCAAGATTGAACCCAAAGCTAAGCACTTCTCCCATTGCAAGAAAGATCAATCTAGTAGGCCAAACCAAAATGATAATTCGAAGAGACTTGCAAAGATAACAAATCATACATATAAGAATTCAGAGAAGAACAAAATATTGTTCATAGATAATCTTGATCATAAACCCACAATTCATCGGATCTCGACAAACACACCGCAAAATGAATTACATCGAATAGATCTCTAAGAAGATCAAGGAGAACTTTGTATTGAGATCCAAAGAGAGAGAAGAAGCCATCTAGCTAATAACTACCGACCTGATGTAGCGACCAGACCTCAAACAGTCTGATCTCCGTGCTCAGTGTCATCCCTGGATCAGTAATGCTGACACCACACAGTACTCGAAAGATTTATAACAGAGTAGCAATCACACACTTATTACAATCGAATGTCTCAAGAGAGAACTTAATAAAATAAATATGGCTTAAGGCCATCTAATAACGATAAAAGCGGAAGGCTTGGAAGAATAAGCGAGTCCATCAACTCCAACGGCATCACTGAGTATAGAACCACGACCTAAGCACCTTACTCGTCGTCTGAAAAGTCTGCAACATGAAACGTTGCAGCTGAAAACGGGTCAAGACATGGAATATCCGCAATGTAACACATAGAGAATAATGGAATGAATAGCCTATACTACATGCATATATGGCTGGTGGAAAGCTCTATGGTTACAGTTTTTGCATAAAGCCAATTTTTTCCTACTGCAAAGGAATAAATTTATTTAACTATCATGGTGGTTGTGAAACATTGAGAATGGTTGACAGCATTCTCAATACCAATTAAAAATATTCATTAACAAACCCAACAATATTAACTTAGAAGTAACATGATGAGATTCACATGATATCCAAGTACTAGATACTCAAGATGTCCATAACCGGGGACACGACTAACCATGATTAGTTTATACACTCTGCAGAGGTTTGCGCACTTTTCCCCACAAGACTCGATCGCCTCCGTTTGATTTCTCGCACTACATGCTGTTTGAGAAACGGATGGCCGAGACATAGTCTTTCAGAAGCACTAGCACCTTACTTGTGGGTAGACCGATACACCTTCTTTCCCCTACATCTGCTAGTCTACCCGTAAGAGTTCGCACAACTTAATCAACTATGCCAGAGCCCATAATGGCTTGTGGCTGCACACGGAAGTTTCTAGTTTGAATAATCTCATGATCCCTTTGAGCACAGGTGGCGGTCCAAGAAATACAGGCAAGTCCTGATAGAAACCAGGTGCCTCAATCCACCCAGATGTGTGTTTAAGTTGCCACCTGAAATAAACCATTAAATAACAATCTCACATCTGTTATGGATACACTCACCCAATCCACGTCTACTAGCATAGCATGGCATAATAAGCAAACGTAGAAGTAACTCCCAAGGGTTTGATAATAAAACAAGTAATAGGTACTACCTCATCTACTTCCCATCCCATAATTTAATTAAATCCTAATCATGCAAGTGTTTGAGGATAGATCCAATGCATAAAAACTGGGTATGAGAAGAGGTATGATCAAAGTGTTACTTGCCTTGCTGATGATCCGCGAAAACTAGAGACTCAAGTAACAAAGCGGCGCTCACCGTAATCTATCGCAGACAAACAAACAAGCATACAATAAATAATCATCTAATGCGCAGGTAAAACTCAAATAGATCTAACCAGATAGTTCAACTTAAGAACTCCGTTTTGCAAAAAGAATCAAATCAAACGAAGCAACGAAAGTCAAACGGCGGAAGAAAACAACTTCATTTTACTAATCTGGATCTAAGTCAAACTTTAAAGAAGCAAAAACTTATTTAAGTAGATTATTCGGAAAGAGGGTTTCGATACGAAACTCCAGGCGCTTGAATCGCCTGATTCCGATAAACGAGCGAAAAGTTATACTAAAACGAAAATCGGATGTGGAATCGCGATCAGAAAAATTGCGGATTAAATCCGAGAAAAAGAAAAACGACGAACGGGTTCGTTTAAACGAACTAATGAACGAACGTTCGTTAATTAGCCTAAGCCGAAAAAACCGAAACTAATAAACTAAAATAAAACGAAAATAAAAAATAAAAAACCGAAAAAAAACCCGAAGAAAAACCGCTCGGCGAACCTCGGGCGGCGGGTCACTGATGGCGACAGTGACTCCGTGGCCAGGCGCTGGGGCTAGGGTTTGGCTCGGCGGGCATGGTGGGCTGGGGCGGCTCGAGGCGTACACGCTTATCAAAGGCGCCCGGCGGAGTCCGCAGTGCCGGTAAAGGCGGTCTTGCGTTTTTTAATAATTACGCGCAGAAAAAAATAAAAAGAAATACTAAACGGACTCCAAAAATCCCGAAATAAATTTTCCCCGGCTTCTAAAATCAAGCCGGATTTAATGAACATTTATTTGGGGCCTAAATGCAATTTTGAAAAACGCGAATTTTTCCTAAATTCAAATAAAAAGGCGAAAAACTCCAAAATAAAATCTTATTTGATTTTATTATTAAATCTTCATTATTTCTTTATTTTGGGAAAGTCATTTTATTCCCTCTCTCATATTTTGTTAGTAGAAATAATTGAAGATAAAATAATTAAAATCAAATGATCCTATTTTCAAAATTTGAGAAAACTCAAATATGAAAATAACGAAAATCCCCCAACTCTCTCCGTGGGTCCTTGAGTTGTGTAGAACTTCTAGGATCGAGCAAAAATGCAATGAAAAATATGATATGCAATGATGCTCTATGTATAACATTCCAAATTGAAAATTTGGGATGTTACAAACCTACCTCTTAAGATGAATCTCGCCCTCGAGATTCGGGTTAACTAGAAAATAGGTGAGGTGGTCCTTAAGCAAATCTTCCTCTCGCTCCCTGTGGCTTCATCCTCGGTGTGGTGGCTCCTTGAACCTTGCAAAACTTAATGACCTTCTTTGCGGGTGACTCACCGCATACTCCAAAATCTTAACCGGTTTCTCCTCATAGGTCAAATCATCATTCAATGAATCGCTTCGGTGTACGGTATGTCTCAAAGTGGTATATCAGCCATCTCTGCGTGACACTTCTTCAATCGAGAAACATGAAACACATCATGGACTCGACAATCCTTCGGTAATTCCAACTTGTACGCAACTTCTCCCATGCGTTCCAAAACTCGATAAGGTCCTACAAATCGAGGTGCTAACTTTCCTTTAACTCCAAAACGCTTAACTCCTCGAAGGGGCGATACTCGAAGATAAACTCTGTCTCCGACTTCGTATTCTGTCTCCTTGCGCTTTGAGTCCGCATAACTCTTCTGTCTTGACTGGGCTACCTTGAGCCTATCGCGAATCAACTTTACTTTCTGTTCAAACTCCTTAATCAAATCCGGTCCAAACAACTGGCGGTCTCCAACTTCATCCCACAACAACGGGGTCCTGCACCTCCTCCCATACAAGGCTTCGAAAGGTGCCATCTTGACTGGTTTGGTAATCGTTGTTGTAAGAAAACTCCGTGACACGGCAAATTGTCATCCCAACTTGATCCATAATCCAAAGCACAAGCTCTAAGCATATCCTCCAAAATCGGGTTGACTCTCTCGGTTTGTCCATCTTGCGTGGATGAAAAGTCGTGCTAAACTCCACTGGTTCCCAAAGTTTCGTTACAACTGCTTCCGAACTTTGAGGTAAATTGGGTTCCTCTATCCGACACGATACTCCTCGGAACTCCATGCAAGCATACAATCCTGGTCATGTATATCTTAGCCAATTTAGCAATCTTTGTAGGTAGTCTTTATGGAATGAAATGAGCTACCTTCACAAACGGTCGACTACAACCCAAATAGAGTCATAGCCTGGACGAGTCCTGGGCAATCCCGTGATGAAATCCATACCTAGTTTATCCCACTTCCATTCGTGTATAGGCAATGGTTGTAACAATCTTGCTGGCTTCTGATGTTCTGCTTTCACCCTCTGACATACATCACAAACTGCTACGTACTCTGCAATATCCTTCTTCATTCCGATCCACCAGAAAGTATTCTTCAAATCCAAATACATCTTGGTATTTCCTGGGTGAATCGAATATGGTGAATCATGTGCCTCTTGTAGAATCAACTTCCTGATCTCCAGGTCATTGGGCACATAAACACGGTCCTCAAACCATAGGGTATCGTGCTCATCCTCACGAAATCCCTTTGCTTTTCCTTCGCTCATTTTCTCCTTTATAGAGGCAATCTCTTTGTCAGTCTTCTGAGCTTCCCTGATCTTGTCCATCAAGGTTAACTGAATCTCCAATGCTGCTACATAGCCTCTCGGAACTATTTCCAAGCATAGCTCTCGAAGATCCTCGGCTAACTCCTTTGGTATTTCTCCCGTCATTAGAGTGTTGACGTGACTCTTACGGCTCAACGCGTCTGCTACAACGTTAGCCTTTCCGGGGTGATAATGCAATCTCATATCATAATCTTTGATGAGCTCCAACCATCTCCTCTGCCTGAGATTTAGCTCCTTCTGCGTGAAGATGTACTTCAAACTCTTGTGATCCGTATACACCTCACAATGGTTTCCAATGAGGAAATGTCTCCATGTTTTCAACGCATGCACTACGGTTGCTAACTCCAAATCATGCGTAGCATAATTTAGCTCATGAGGCTTAAGCTGTCGTGAAGCATACGAAACAACTCTCCCTCCTGCATAAAGCATCGCTCCAAGTCCTCGTAGTGAAGCGTCGTAATACACCTCATAATCCTTGGTCTGATCTGGCATGATTAACACTGGTGAGGTAACCAAACGTTTCTTCAGCTCTTGGAAACTAGCTTCACACTCCTCAGTCCAAATGAACTTGGTATCCTTCTTCAACAATTCTATCATAGGCTTCGCAATCCTTGAGAAATTCTCAATGAATCTCCGGTAGTATCCTGCTAGTCCAAGGAAAATCCGGATCTCTCCAACCGTCGTTAGGCGCTTCCCGATTTATTACTGATGACAACTTTAGTGGGGTCATCGCTATACCTTCTCCGGATATAACATGTCCAAGAAACCCAACTTCCTTCAACCAAAACTCACACTTGTCAACTTGGTATACAATCGATGTTCTCACGAGCTTTTCGAGTACCAAACGCAAATGCTCCTTATGTTCCTCTTCATTCTTGAGTAAACCAAAATATCATCAATGAACACCACGACGAACTTATCTAAAAACTCCATAAACACTTTGTTCATCATGTTCATAAAGTAGGCGATGCGTTAGTCGGACCAAATGACATAACGGTGTACTCATACAGCCGTGCACTGTGGTAAAAGCCGTCTTAGGTATATCCTGCTCTCGAATCTTTAACTGATGGTACCTTGATCGCAAATCGATCTTTGAAAACACCTTAGCTCCTTGCAATTGATCAAACAAGTCATTGCTCATCGGCAACGGGTATTTGTTCTTAAGGGTCACTTCATTCAATCCACGATAATCAACAACCATTCTTAATGATCCATCCTTCTTCTCCACTAGAAGTACTGGTGATCCCCACGGCGAAGAACTTGGGCGAATAAAACCTTTATCCAAGAACTCCTTAATCGCTTCTTAATTTCCTCCAAATCTCGGGTGGCATCCTATATGGTCTCTTAGATATCGGCCCGGTTCGGCGATAGTTCAATCAGAAACTCAATGTCTCTATCCGGTGGCATGCCTGGCAACTCTTCCGAAAACACGTCCGGGAAATCCCTTACCACCGGTACTTCCTCCTGCACAACTCCTGATAAGGAATTTACATGTGCTCTCCTCGGCTCATGTCGTGATACATACTTGATTCTCCTTCCTTCTGGGGTGGTAAGCAAAATTGTCTTACTGGCGCAATCGATGTTTCCTCCATACATCGACAACCAATCCATACCAAGAATTACATCCAAACCTTGGGATTCCAATATAATTAGATCCGTTGGGAAAACATGCCTCCCTATACTTAATGGCACCTGAAAACATCCTTGACTGGCCATATACTCCGCTCCCGGTGAGCTTACTAGCATGGGTGTCTTAAGAGTTTTAGTGGGTAGGCTAAACTTATCCGCAAATCCCCTTGATATGAATGAATGCGATGCACCAGTATCAAAAAGAACAACTGCAGTAAATGACTTAACCAAAAACTTACCTATTATCGCATCCGGCCGAAGCTTCAACCTCCTCCACGGTAACGTGGTTCACTTGTCCTTTGTTGAAAGGATTCGCTTTTTCCCGAGCTTCCATTGCCATTTCCATTACGGCCTTCGGACAATCGTTTGCATAATGCCCAGTCTTGCGGCACTTAAAGCAAGTGATGTGGCTCAGGTCTACCTTGGATGGTGTTGACGGGTTGGTGCGGTTTTGTCCATTGCTTCCTCCATTCCCATTCCCATTCTTGGTACCATTATGGTTGTGTGAGCTACCTCCTCCATGGGTATGCTGAAATTGTCCTCCTGGCTTCGGGGTAAAGCGAAGTTTCACGAGCTCGAGTTATTCTTCCCCGTCCATACTTCCTCTTGCGATTCTCAATCACTGCCGCTTCCCTTCAATCATGAGAGCACGATCTACTAACTCCTGGTAGTTATTGAAGGTGGCTACCATCAATCGCACGCCAGCTCATCATTCAGTCCTTCTAGAAACTTCTCCTGCTTAGCTGCGTCAGTAGCAACGTCATCTGGGGCATAACGTGCTAGCTTACTGAAATCATCTACATACTGGCCAACTGTCCGTCCTCCTTGGCGGAAGTTGCGAAACTCACGCTTCTTCATGGCCATAGCTCCTATTTGAAACATGGGCGACGGAAAGCTTGCTGAAACTGATCTCATGTGACAGTGTCTACAGGGTACGTGGCTGTAAAATTATCCCACCATGCTGCTGCGGGTCCTTCAAGCTGATGTGCGGCAAATTTCACCCTTTCTCCATCTGTACAACCTGCAATGGTCAACTCCCTCCCTATCTTGCGGAGCCAATCATCTGCAACAATTGGCTCGGTGCTACTGGAAAACCCCGGCGGATTTAGCCTTAAGAAACGGGTCAAATGGTCAACATGTGGTGGTGGCGGTGGGTTGTTGTTGTTGTTGTTGCTGCCTTGGTTCTGTACCAATGTTTGAATCAAGGCATTCTGCTGCTGAATCAACTGAGTGATCTCTGGCGGAAAAACGAATCCGGGGTCGCGTCTCGGAGGCATCTGAGGGTTTTAAGAAAAGACGAGAATTTAAAAAAGAATGAGGTCTAGAGAGAAACACTACCCATATCCACATGAGACAAATCACACAATATCACTCCAATCAATTCAAACAAGGGCATACAATGGTCTATCTATCGTTACAAAGTGCTGGAACTAAAACTAATATAACATGGGGGGTAATCTACTGCTTTTATGGTGGTCAACTAGAAAAACTGCTCCGATGAAGACTCCATGATATCTGCTCCAGCTTCATCTTTGTAATCATCATCACTAGGATCGGAATCGGTGTCGTCGATGATGATGTAATTCTCTGGACAGGTGCTATCTTCATCTTCTCCTCCGGGTGCTGAATTTCCCATGAGTTCTTCAATCTTCTCCTTAAGATCGCCGTTTTGTCCCACTAGAGCTACAATCTCCTCCATGTAGTCCTTGCGAGTGGCCTTCAGTTCTCCTTCTAGTTTGATAATCTTGGCTTTTGCTGTCTTCAACTCCATCATGTCTGCGCACATCTAGTTTTCCTGACGTCGAATGTGCTGGTTTAACTCCTGGATGAAAGCTGCAATGGATCGATCCTTTTTAGTGCCAACTATCTCCCATTGTTCATCTCGGCGTCCGCAAATCTGGTAGATAGTATCCTTGAGGTCTTCTTTATAAACTTCTCCAATGCGTCCCATGGTTATGTGAGCTGCCGTCCTCTTTCCCAGAATCCAGGTTGGTGCATTGAAAACACACTCTATGGGCTCCGTGATTGGCGCAAACGTCCTTCCGGGAACTTGAGCTTGAATCTTCCAGCGCTCTTCTTCGGGTAAAGTGGAATTGTAAGTCCCGTGAAGCTTGGTAATCCGATGTTAAGGTACTTAGTGACTTCCTTCGTGTGTCGCCCAAAGGGTGTATCCTCATCCTATTTGGGTAAACTTGATCCTCGCTTAGTCATCCTAAAATAGTAGAAAAGATGAGGAGTTAGAATTGAGAAGAGAGTAGTGATCTAGGGCTTTAGCCTAATGGTCGTGTCCTACGGTCGTGTGCTCGATACCATCTTTGTAGCGACCGGACCTCAAAGCGATCGATCTCGTGCTCGGTGTCATCCCTGGATCAAGAATGTCGACACCACACAATACTCGAAGGATTTATAAGAGTAGCAATCACACACTTATTACAATCGAATGTCTCAAGAGAGAACTTAATAAAATAAATATGGCTTAAGGCCATCTAATAACGATAACAACGAAAGGCTTGGAAGAATAAGCGAGTCCATCAACTCCAACGGTATCACTGAGTATAGAACCACGACCTAAGCACCTTACTCATCGTCTGAAAAGTCTGCAACATGAAACGTTGCAGCAGCCCAACGGATCAGCACATGGAATATCTTTGGCAATGTAACACATAGAGAATAATGGAATGAATAGCCTATACTACATGCATATATGGCTGGTGGAAAGCTCTATGGTTACAGTTTTTGCATAAAGCCAATTTTTTCCTACTGCAAAGGAATAAATTTATTTAACTATCATGGTGGTTGTGAAACATTGAGAATGGTTGACAGCATTCTCAATCCCAATTAAAAATACTCATTAACAAACCCAACAATATTAACTTAGAAGTAACATGATGAGATTCACATGATATCCAAGTACTAGATACTCAAGATGTCCATAACCGGGGACACGGCTAACCATGATTAGTTTATACACTCTGCAGAGGTTTGCGCACTTTTCCCCACAAGACTCGATCACCTCCGTTGGATTTCTCGCACTACATGCTGTTTGAGAAACGGATGACCGAGACATAGTCTTTCAGAAGCACTAGCACCTTACTTGTGGGTAGACCGATACACCTACTTTCCCCAACATCTGCTAGTCTACCCGTAAGAGTTCGCACAACTTGATCAACTATGCCAGAGCCCATAATGGCTTGTGGCTGCACACGAAAGTTTCTAGTTTGAATAATCTCATGATCCCTTTGAGCCATGGTGGCGGTCCGAAGAAATACATGCAAGTCCTGATAGAAACCAGGTGCCTCAATCCACCCAGATGTGTGTTTAAGTTGCCACCTTAAATAAACCATTAAATAACAATCTCACATCTGTCATGGATACACTCACCCAATCCACGTCTACTAGCATAGCATGGCATAATAAGAAAACGTAGAAGTAACTCCCAAGGGTTTGATAATAAAACAAGTAATAGGTACTACCTCATCTACTTCCCATCCCACAATTTAATTAGATCCTAATCATGCAAGTGTTTGAGGATAGATCTAATGCATAAAAACTGGGTATGAGAAGAGGTATGATCAAAGTGTTACTTGCCTTGCTGATGATCCATGAAACCTAGAGACTCAAGTAACAAAGTGGCGCACTCCGGGTAACCTATCGCAGACAAACAAACAAGCATACAATAAATACTCATCTAATGCACAGGCAAAACTCAAATATATCTAACCAGATAGTTCAACTTAAGAACTCCGGTTTGCAAAAAGAATCAAATCAAACGAAGCAACGAAAGTCAAACGGCGGAAGAAAACAGCTTCGTTTTACTAATCTGGATCTAAGTCAAATTTTACAGAAGCAAAAACTTGTTTAAGCAGGTTATTCAGAAAGAGGATTTCGAGACGAAACTCCAGGCGCTTGAATCGCCTGATTCCGATAAACGAGCGAAAAGTTATACTAAAACGAAAATCGGATCTGGAATCGCGATCAGAAAAATCGCAGATTAAATCCGAGAAAAAGAAAAACGACGAACGGGTTCGTTTAAACGAACTAACGAACGAACGTTCGTTAACTAGCCTAAACCGAAAAAAACCGAAACTAATAAAATAAAAAAACAAAAATAAAAAACCAAAAAAACCGAAAAAAACCGAAGAAAAACCGCTTGATTTTTATAAAAAACCGGTAGCGGAATATCTTGTGGCCGAACCTCGGCGGCGAGTCACTGGCCAGCGGCATCTTGGTGAGCTAGGGTTTGGCTCGGGGCGGGCAGCGCTGGTGGGCTGGGCGGCTCGAGGCGGCAGCGCTTATAAAGCGCCCCGGCGGAGTCTGCTCGAATGCGGCCCGATAAGCGGTCTTAGCGTTTTTTTAAATAATTACGCGCAGAAAAGAAATAAAAAGAAATACTAAACGGACTCCAAAAATCTCGAAATAAATTTTCCCCGGCTTCTAAAATCAAGCCGGATTTAATGAACATTTATTTGGGGCCTAAATGCAATTTTGAAAAACGCGAATTTTTCCTAAATTCAAATAAAAAGGCGAAAAACTCCAAAATAAAATCTTAGTTGATTTTATTATTAAATCTTCATTATTTCTATTTTGGGAAAGTCATTTTATTCCCTCTCTCATATTTTGTTAGTAGAAATAATTGAAGATAAAATAATTAAAATCAAATGATCCTATTTTCAAAATTTGAGAAAACTCAAATATGAAAATAACAAAAATCCCCCAACTCTCTCCGTGGGTCCTTGAGTTGTGTAGAACTTCTAGGATCGAGCAAAAATGCAATGAAAAATATGATATGCAATGATGCTCTATGTATAACATTCCAAATTGAAAATTTGGGATGTTACACCCGAAGGTCTGTGGTAAACTACTCACACATCATTGGAGAGGCTATGGTGTTGATGTAGAAGCCCTCCATGATCGATTCCCCCTCCGGCGGAGCGCCAGAAAAGGCCGCAGGATGGGATCTCACGGGTACAGAAGGTTGCGGCGGTGGAAATTGGGTTTCGCGGTGCTCCTGGATGTCTTCGGGGTATGTGAGTATATATAGGCGAAAGAAGTCGCTCAGGGGAGCCACGAGGGGCCCACGAGGGTGGGGGCACACCTACCCCCTGGGCGCGCCCTCCTGCCTCGTGGCCTCCTCATTTCTTTCTTCACGTCCACTCCAAGTTTCCTGGATTACGTTTGTTCCAAAAATCACTCTCCCGAAGGTTTCATTCCGTTTGGATTCCGTTTGATATTCCTTTTCTGCGAAACACTGAAATAGGCAAAAAACAGCAATTTGCACTGGGCCTTTGGTTAGTAGGTTAGTCCCAGAAATAATATAAAAGTGTATAATAAAGCCCATTAAACATCCATAACAGATAATATAATAACATGGAATAATAAAAAAATTATAGATACGTTAGAGACGTATCAAGCATCCCCAAGCTTAATTCCAGCTAGTCCTCGAGTAGGTAAATGATGAAAACAGAAATTTTGATGTGGAATGCTACCTAGCATATTTTTCAATGTAATTTTCTTTATTGTGGCATGAATGTTCAGATCCGAAAGATTCAAGATAAAAGTTTAATGTTGACATATAAATAATAATACTTCAAGCATACTAACTAAGCAATTATGTCTTCTCAAAATAACATGGCCAAAGAAAGTTCATCCCTACAAAATCATATAGTTTGGTCATGCTCCATTTTCACACACAAGAATGCTCTCATTATGCACAACCCCGATGACAAGCCAAGCAATTGTTTCATACTTTACTAATCTCAAACTTTTTCAACCTTGGCAATACATGAGCGTGAGCCATGGATATAGCACTATGGGTGGAATAGAGTATAATGATGGGGTTATGTGGAGAAGACAAAAAGGAGAAAGTCTCACATTGACGCGGCTAATCAACGGGCTAGGGAGATGCCCATCAATTGATGTCAATGCAAGGAGTAGGGATTGCCATGCAACGGATGCACTAGAGCTATAAATGTATGAAAGCTCAACAAAAGAAACTAAGTGGGTGTGCATCCAACTTGCTTGCTCACGAAGACCTAGGGCATTTTAGGAAGCCCATTGTTTGAATATACAAGCCAAGTTCTATAATGAAAAAATCCCACTAGTATATGAAAGTGACAAAACAAGAGACTCTCTATCATAAAGATCATGGTGCTACTTTGAAGCACAAGTGTGAAAAAAAAGGATAGTAGCATTGTCCCTTTTTATTTCTTTTCTCTTTTTTTGGGCCTTTTTTCTTTTTCTTTTTTTATTTGTCCTTTCTCTTTTATTTGGCCTTTCTTTTTTTATGGGACAATGCTCTATTAATGATGATCATCACACTTCTATTTGTTTACAACTCAATGGTTACAACTCGATACTAGAACAAAATATGACTCTACATGAATGCCTCCGGCGGTTTACCTGGATGCGCAATGAATCAAGAGTGACATGTATGATAAATTATGCATGGTGGTTTTGCCACAAATACAATGTCAACTACATGATCATGCAAGGCAATATGACAATGATGAAGCGTGTCATAATAAATGAAATGGTGGAAAGTTGCATGGCAATATATCTCGGAATGGCTATGGAAATGCCATAATAGGTAGGTATGGTGGTTGTTTTGAGGAAGATATAAGGAGGTTTATGTGTGATAGAGCGTATCATATCACGGGTTTGGATGCACCGTGAAGTTTGCACCAACTCTCAATGTGAGAAAGGGCAATGCACGGTCTTGAAGAGGCTAGCAATGATGGAAAGGTGAGAGTGCGTATAATCCATGGACTCAAGATTAGTCATAAAGAACTCACATACTTATTGCAAAAATCTACAAGTCATCAAAAACCAAGCATTACGCACATGCTCCTAGGGGGATAGATTTGTAGGAAAAGACCATCGCTCGTCTCCGATCGCCACTCATAAGGATGACAATCAAAGAACACCTCATGCTTCAAATTTGTTACACAACGGTTACCATATGTGCATGCTACTGGACTTGCAAACTTCAACACAAGTATTTCCCAAATTCACCACTACTCAACTAGCATGACTCTAATATTACCATCTTCATATCTCGAAACAATCATCAAGTATCAAACTTCTCATAGTATTCAATGCACTTTTTATGAAAGTTTTTATTATACCAATCTTGGATCCCTATCATATTAGGACTAATTTTATAGCCAAAGCAAATTACCATGCTGTTCTAAAGGACTCTCAAAATAATATAAGTGAATCATGAGAGATCAATAATTTCTATAAAATAAAACCACCACCGTGCTCTAAGAGATATAAGTGAAGCACTAGAGCAAAATTATCTATCTCAAAAGATATAAGTGAAGCACATAGAGTACTCTAATAAATTCCGATTCATGTGTGTCTCTCCCAAAAGGTGTGTACATCAAGGATGATTGTGGTAAAATAAAAAGCAAAGACTCAAATCATACAAGACGCTCCAAGAAAAACACATATCATGTAGTGAATAAAAATATAGCCTCAAGTAAAGTTACCGATGGACGAAGGCGAAATAGGGGGTGCCTTCCGGGGCCTCCCCAAGCTTAGGCTTTTGGTTGTCCTTGAATTTTACCTTGGGTTTCCTTGGGCATCCCCAATCTTAGGCTCTTGCCACTCCTTATTCCATAATCCATCAAATCTTTACCCAAAACTTGAAAACTTCACAACACAAAACTCAACAGAAAATCTCATGAGCTCCGTTAGCGAAAGAAAACAAACCACCACTTCAAGGTACTGTAATGAACTCATTCTTTATTTATATTGGTGTTAAACCTACTGTATTCCAACTTCTCCATGGTTCATACCCCCCGATACTAGCCATAGATTCATCAAAATAAGCAAACAACACACGAAAAACAGAATATGTCAAAAACAGAATAGTCTGTAGTAATCTGTATCAAACATATACTTCTGGAACTCCAAAAATTCTGAAATAAATTGGTGGACATGAGGAATTTATCTATTAATGATAAGCAAAAATAATCAACCTAAAAGCACTGTCCAGTAAAAAATGGCAACTAATCTCGTAAGCACTAAAGTTTCTGTTTTTTTACAGCAAGATCATAAAGACTTCACCCAAGTCTTCCCAAAGGTTCTACTTGGCACAAACACTAATTTAAAACATAAAAACACATCTAAACAAAAGCTAGATGAATTATTTATTACTAAACAGAACAAAAAAGCAAGAAACAAAAATAAAATTGGGTTGCCTCCCAACAAGCGCTATCGTTTAACGCCCCTAGCTAGGCATAAAGGCAAGGATAGATCTAGGTATTATCATAATAATAGTAGGGCAAATTGCGAAAACTCGTCTCATATTCCCTACGTTCAGCAGAAAGTTTTCTTTCTGGCAAGCAAAAGTAATCAAAAGGGCTAAATTTAATGGGACAAAAGTCCCCAAGATCAAGATCGGGAGGTATGGGTTCCTCCTTTGGCCCCTTATATTGCACAACCAATTCATCATTATAAGCATTCTTTTGGCAATAAGTCATGAGCCTTTGTTCAAGAGAAAAGCCTAGCCCGTTGTTCTGAATAGCAAAATTATCATTAAGCTCAGAAATTTTATTGACTAGAACATCGGTAGGAACCTTCTTTCTAAGGTTTTCATTATAAGCAACATGATCTAAAGATTGTAAACGCATAATATCTTCCTGATTGAAAAGGATAGCCTATATGGGTGGACAGTCGGCATCCACCCTATAGTGTGCAAAAACTTCCTTGGCTTCTTTCATAATAAATCTGAACTCATGTGCCAAAAAGATAGTAGTCACAAGATTTGGATGTAAGAATGCTCAATATTGGAAAATTCTAAGAAAATCCTTTGTATGGAAGGATGCATATGCAAAAATTGTCTTTCAAGTTCAACTATGAGCAAAGATATAGCATCTGCAAGACTACTAGTTCTATGAAGGATTGACCCTCCCATAGTGGTCAAAGCATCGGCACAAGTAAAGAAATCTTGAATAACTCCTTTTCCAATAATATTACCGCTACCAATCCGAAACTTTTTAGTGTGTAAAATAGTAGGATCTTCAAGAGGATCATAAAAAGCATCAAAGCTTTCCATATTAATATCCTTATCAATGATAACCTCCCCAGTTTCAGACATGATGGAAGCAAATTGCACAAAGAACGAGCACACAAAAAGCAAGCGAAAAAGAGGCGAACGGGAAAAGAGGGCGAATAAAACGGCAAAGGTGAAGTGGGGGAGAGGAAAACGAGAGGCAAATGGAGAATAATGTAATGCGAGGGATAAGAGTTTGTGATGGGTACTTGGTATGTCTTGACTTGACTTGACTTAGATCTCCCCAGCAACGGCACCAGAAATCCTTCTTGCTACCTCTTGAGCATTGCGTTGGTTTTCCCTTGAAGAGGAAAGGGTGATGCAGCAAAGTAGCGTAAGTATTTCCCTCAGTTTTTGAGAACCAAGGTATCAATCCAGTAGGAGACTACATGCAAGTCACCTCGTACCTACACAAACAAATAAGAACCTTGCAACCAACGCGATAACGGGGTTGTCAATCCCTTCACGGCCACTTGCAAAAGTGAGATCCCATAGAGATAATAAGATAAATATTTTTGGTATTTTTTATGATATAGATTGAAAGTAAAGATTGCAAAGTAAAATAGATTGGAAACTTATATGATGGAAAATAGACCCGGGGGCCATAGGTTTCACTAGTGGCTTCTCTCAAGATAGCATCTACGATGGGTGAACAAATTACTGTCGACCAATTGATAGAAAAGTGCATAGTTATGAGAATATCTAGGTATGATCATGTATATAGGCATCACGTCCGCGACAAGTAGACTGAATCGATTCTGCATCTACTACTATTAGTCCACACATCGACCGCTATCCAGCATGCATCTAGAGTATTAAGTTCATAAGAACAGAGTAACACATTAGGCAAGATGACATGATGTAGAGGGATAAACTCAAGCAATATGATATAAACCCCATCTTTTTATCCTCGATGGCAACAATACAATGCGTGCCTTTGCTGCCTCGTTGTCACTAGGAAAGGACATCGCAAGATTGAACCCAAAGCTAAGCACTTCTCCCATTGCAAGAAAGATCAATCTAGTAGGCCAAACCAAACTGATAATTCAAGAGACTTGCAAAGATAACAAATCATACATATAAGAATTCAGAGAAGAACCAAATATTGTTCATAGATAATCTTGATCAGAAACCCACAATTCATCGGATCTCGACAAACACACCGCAAAAAGAATTACATCGAATAGATCTCCAAGAAGATCGAGGAGAACTTTGTATTGAGATCCACAGAGAGAGAAGAAGCCATCTAGCTAATACTATGGGCCCGAAGGTTTGTGGTAAACTACTCACACATCATCGGAGAGGCTATGGTGTTGATGTAGAAGCCCTCTGAGATCAATTCCCCCTCCGGCGGAGCGCCGGAAAAGGCCCCAAGATGGGATCTCACGTGCGAGAAGGTTGCGGCGGTGGAAATAGGGTTTCGTGGTGCTCCTGGATGTTTTCGGGGTATATGAGTATATATAGGCGAAAGAAGTCGGTCAGGGGAGCCACGAGGGTGGGGGGCGTGCCCTCCTTCCTCGTGGCCTCCTCATTTCTTTCTTGACGTCCACTCCAAGTCTCCTGGATTGTGTTTGTTCCAAAAATCACTCTCCCGAAGGTTTCATTCCGTTTGATATTCCTTTTCTGCGGAACATTGAAATAGGCAAAAAAAACAGCAATTTGCACTGGGCCTTTGGTTAGTAGGTTAGTCCCAAAAATAATATAGAAGTGTATAATAAAGCCCATTAAACATCCAAAACAGATAACATAATAGCATGGAACAATAAAAAATTATAGATACGTCGGAGACGTATCATGCGCGACCCTCCTGTCACTGAACAAACGGAGGATGAAAACACTGAGGTTACCACAAACAACACTGCTGACGCCAATGACGTTGTCATGGCTGAAGACAATGTGGAGTCTGAAGCCAATGTTGTGCCTCAAGCTCATGCGCAACCTGAAGCCTCAGTCCATGCTAAAGCCACTGTTCCAGCCCCAAGGCCTCACACAATTGAACAGGCCTATAATCGTGGTGAACTTGTCACAGTTCGGTGGCCCATCATGGTGCCTCCCACTGCTCCCGGACCTCAATATGACTATCATGTGGAGCAGAGGCCACATGTCCAGAAGCCAAAGCCCAGACTGCCAAGGCTTCCAGGTGCTGCTACATCGCCAGGATCTTTCAGTGTGAATAGCTTCAGGGCACACAACACATTCTTTGACAGTGCCAAGAATCCATATTCGAAGCCAAAGATCTCTTCTGATCGCTTTTGGAGCTATCAGCAGCGCAACTATTACTCATGTGTCTTATACAATCAAGAGCGAATCTTTCCTCACATGCGTCTGGATTGTGAAGCCATTGCTGGTCTGCCCTGCCTTGAAGAAGCTCTGGACTGTTTTAGAGATGCTGGTCTTCTGCAATTCGTCACTGACCAAGAGCACTGGAATGAAGAGCTTCTGCTGCAGTTCTATGCCACACTTCACATCCGTGGCTACAACAGGGATCCGAAGACTTGGATCCTTGAGTGGATGACAGGTGATGTGCATCATGAAGCTAAAGCTCAAGATATCATAGAGCTTACTTCCCTGCCCACTCTAGGTGAGCACTATGAACCTGGTTGTCAGCTACACATGAATGCTCTGTAGAGTATATTTCAGAAGCCAGAGCCAAATATGAGTCAGATGCTCACCATGATGAAGCCATTGCCTCAAGATGCCGAATATCCCAAGGAATTCTTCATCAAGGACCTCGAGTACTTGCCCCGCACAGTGTATCATATACTAAGGCGTACTCTATGCCCAATCAAGGGATCTTCTTCTGAAGCCAAACTAGAAGGAGCCATGAAGACTTTGGTGTTCTATATTATCAATGGTATCAGCTTCAATACCCAGGATTTCTTCATTAGGCAACTGGCAGCATCTGGGATTGATCTATTTGGCTTGAAGTTTTATGCTCCATGGGTGATGTGCCTGATCAAACTCCATTCATCTGTTGACTACCAGCCCTCAGTGTGCAACCATCTTGTATTTCTACCTGAGGTTGATCTGTCAGTTGAAGCCATCTACCCTGAGCCTGCCAAAGAACCCCTATATCTTCACAATGTTGATCGTCAAAGCTTCACGCAACCCATAAAAGGGATTCATGTTCCAAATGCTGCAACTCCTGCTTATCCTCTGGCTGGCAATATGCCTGAGCCACATCGTCCCAACACTGAAGCCACCGCCAGTACAATCGCTCAAAGGCCTCGGAAGCGTTCTCGCGTATTCAATGACCGAGAGCTTCTTGTGGCCTTACATCAGAAACATGATAAGCACCATGACTGGCTAAAGCGTCAGATCCAGAGTATCTTGGTGGATGTCAATCGCATCGGAAAGCTTGCCACCAAGAACTCATTCGTTGCTCATGAAGCTTGTCGGCGGTCCTAGAAGAGCCTCACCCTGCTATGTCCTGAAGCTGATCTTTGCAAAGATGGCTTCACTGAGGATTCCAAATTTGATTCCAGACCTCCCCAGAATTCAAGCCGGTGTCGGACTCCTTCCATAGAAGACTCTGAGTATTCATCTTCGGCTGCAACTGTTGTTGCGAGAGTCATCGATGAAGAAGACGATGCCACTTCACCAACCACGGCTGCAGTGCATCTCGACGCTACACCAGGCCCTTCTGCACCACCGAACTCCAACGTCGACCCTGCACCTTCTTCTACTCCTAATCGGAACGAGTAGATGCTCTATGTGTTCAAACCTTTTTGGTTCTTACTGACAAAAGGGGGAGACGCATATGAGTTGATAGTCTTCAAGCGGGTCCTTATGGGTGGTTGCTATATTTTGCCAAATGCTTACAACTCTCGACTTTTGATACATTTGGTTCCTTGGGTTGTAACACTTAAACTTGATGGTCGTATGCTACATTTTTCTGCTACTTTGTGATGCGATGATAAATTCCGCATGAAGTCATTCCGTAGACGTCCATTTTTCATTATGCATCATTATGTTTGTTATATCTTTATATGCATGATGAATTGTCTTCATAAGTTGAAGAGGATCTCCACAAAGTAAAACCTTCCATGTGCATTTGTATTCAAAATAAAACTACTTATATGCACATCTTTAGAGGGAGCCCTTTGCCACTTATGAAGACAATGCCTTAATCCTTAAACTTTCACATAGTTTTATCCCCGTTGAAAACTTCAACCAGTTTGTCATCAATAACCAAAAAGGGGGAGATTGTAAGTGCATCTAGTGCCACCCCTAGTTGGTTTTGGAGTATTGACGACAAACTTGGTTGAGGGACTAATGTGTTTGTGAGAATTGCAGGATAACACAAGTAGTAGTCCCTCATTGATTCGGTTTACCTACCAGAGATGACCCCTAAAAATGTGTGAAGACATTGAAGACAATGGTGGTCTGTGAACATATTCACAACGAAGATTATGACTCGAGAAGACATTCACGTGAAGAATATGGAGTGTGAAGACATAGTTGTTTCGTAGTTTCCTTTTCTTCTTTGTTGAGTCATAGGAACCACCGCACTGTTAAGTGGGGTCCAAGTGAACAAAGTCAGAGTGCCTAATGTGATGCTCAACCAAATCCTATGTCTTCGAGCAAAGACAATGAGAGCAAATCTTATCCAGAGCTGGATGGTTCAACTTTGCTTGTAGCCCAATTCAAGCTGCCGCGTGTGTTTGAAATCTGACTGTTGGACACGTGTCAGTTCCTTAGTGACCCAGGGTCATTTCGGACAAATCAGGTTGGGTTGCCTACTGGCTATAAATAGCCACCCTCTACACCATAAATTGGTGGCTGCTCAGAGTTAGTGCACAGCTTTTGTCGGTTGAGAGCAACCCACCTCCGAAGCATTTGAGAGAGAGATCCTTGCAAGGACAAAGCCCAAAACACCCAGAGCCAAAGAGTGTTAGGCATCACTGAAGTCTTTCTGTCTGCATGATCTGAAGACTTGTTACACTTGAGGACTTTGAATCCTCCAGCCAGTTAGGCGTCACGTTCTGAGCATCCAAGAGTCATTGTGGATTGCCGGTGAACGAAGTCTGTGAAGGTTTGGAAGTTTACCTTGAAGACTTACCAGAGTGATTGGGCCAGGACTAAGTGTCCTTAGCTCAAGGGGAATAAGGTGAATACGTGGTCTTCTGAGTTAAATCTCAGCCTCCTTAACTGCACGTCACGCTTGTAACAAAGAATCGAACTGGTCCAACAAATCCTTGTCCTCACCAAGCAACTGGTTCTATCTCTTACCTCTCTTTACTTACAGTTTGTCTTCGTGAAGTCATTGCTTGCTTGCATGATCTGTTTGGCTTCACTGTGTGAAGACTGTTGTTGTTTGGCTTCATACTATCTTCCATCCTGATCCTTACTACCTAGCTGCTAATAGTCTTCATGGTTTCACTTCATTGCTTACTTGACTATGGCTTGTCTAGTGTAGTCTACCTTTCACTGCATATCAATAGGTCCATTTCTACTGTTTGTCTTCAAAGCCCCCGTGTTTTGAAGACTTTCATAAAAATCGCCTATTCACCCCCCCTCTAGTCGATAACTAGCACTTTCACTGCAGTTGTTTGATGTTCCCCAAAAGTTCAAAGTAATGAGTCTGATTGTTGAAACAATCAACAGGGCAGCTGCAGATCAAAAGAGGTCACGTGGGTATGCTCCACACATCCAGATGCTCATCAACTCCAAGATGGGCATAGACACATACCTATTGGACAAGGAACATCTTCCCTTGAGGCCTGATTTTGAGGACAACACAGTTGTCATGAATGAAGAAGACCCTACATCTGTAGAAGCTCAAGAGAAGAGGGAGAAAGCTAAAGCTGAGAAAGCAGCAAAGATGCCAAGTGCTGAAGAGGCTTCTCAAGTCTAAGAAAGATCAATTTGGATATCTGATTCAAGCCACCTTGAGGATTGAGAAGGGATTGGCCACGCAGACTTCGAACCAAGAAAGCCTAGAGAGGACCATTGAAATAAAATTCTATGATCTTGACTTGAAGGTGATAGAGATGCGAACAACAGTTGAGCAGCTCCAAGAAGAAGCTGAGGAGAGGAAAGGGCAGGTTACCACAGATGCCTTTTAGAGAGTGCCAAGAGGACAGAGATCTACTGCAGTGCCAGTGACTGAAACTTGAGCTACAACATCAACACCTGTAGCCACAACATCAGTAGCACCTCTAGTTGACACTCCACCAGCTCCAACAACTTCAACAAATGCATTCGTCCTTGGAGTCCTCTCAACGCCTCCTCCCGAAGACCAAGCCTAGAGAGACGCATAGCACTATGCATTTTCGAGATTTTGGGTAACTTGTTGCCAAAGGGGGAGGAAGTGTATAGATCATAGGCTTTGAGAGAGAGAGAGAGCTTGCTTCTTTTTGCTATCTCTTTTGCTTCTTGTTGATACTTATTTGTGTGCTTGCTTGGATGATACTTTATGTTTGTGTGTGTGAGATAGTCGTTTGATCATGTGTTTGATCATATCATATCTTAATACTTATGCTTGAATGATGCTAGTATCTATCTCTCATGTATGATCATTCACTTTGCCTTGGTGATGAGTGCATATTTTACTTTATATCATTTTGAGCGCTCCACCAAGATGTATGTGACATGGAAGAGTAACCCATGATCGTAATCTATTGTGCATTTGCATTCAAAAGAAAATTTTAAATAATGCACAAATTTAGGGGGAGCTCTTGCTTATCACATACTTCTCAAAGCGATGATGTATTTCAATCTTATTATCATTTGTCGAAGCTTTGATCTATATGTTGTCATCAATTACCAAAAAGCGGGAGATTGGAAGTGCAACTATCCCTGGGTGGTTTTGGTAATTCCTAACAACATATAGCTCATTGAACTAATGCTCTTTCAAGATGATCATTTCAGAAAGTTCAATGATTGCATAGCATGGACTAGGAATGTGGACCCCTCAAAATGGTAAGGACACATATTGGCTCAAGCTCAAGACTCTACTTTTTCATTTTAGTGATCCAAGATCACATTAAGTCCATAGAAAAAGCCAATATTATTAAAAGGGGATGAGGTACTGCTTCATGGCTTGCTTGATCAAAATTCTTAGTGATATGCTCCAAAAGCCCTCAACCACTTTCTCATATCCACATATGTCCCAAACCAGAAGTCAAACTCGGCCCCACCGATTTGATCTCTCCGGCGCCACCGAGTTCATTTGACATAGCCATCGCCAGAAACCCTAATCAGTTCGGTCTCGCCGATAGGGATCTCGGTCTCACCGAGATGGGATTGCAAACTTCTGTTTCGTCCCTTCGTAACGTTTCGGTCTCACCGAGATGAGCGATCGGTCACACCGAGTTCACAATGCAAACTCTCTGTTTCCCTTTCGTAATGTTCGGTCTCACCGAAATGAGCGATTCGGTCCCACCGAGTTTGCCTGACCAACTCTCTGTTTTCCAATTACAGAAATTGGTCCTACCGAGTTTATGTGATTGGTCTCACCGAGATTACATTATGCCCTAACCCTAATGAAATCGGTCCCACCGAGTTGACATGTCGGTCCCACCGAAAAGCCTAACGTTCACATTTTGAACTAAATTCGTCTGACCGAGTTTCATGATTCGGTCCCACCGAGTTTGGTGAATTGTGTGTAACGGTTAGATTTTGTGTGTGGGCTATATACCCCTCCACCAACTATTCATTCATGGAGAGAGCCATCAGAACGTGCCTACACTTCTACCATTCATTTTCTGAGAGAGAACCACCTACTCATGTGTTGAGACCAAGATATACCAATCCAACCACAAGAATCTTGATCTCTAGCCTTCCCCAAGTTGCTTTCCACTCAAATCATCTTTCCACCAAATCCAAATATGTGAGAGAGAGTTGAGTGTTGGGGAGACTATCATTTGAAGCACAAGAGCAAGGAGTTCATCATCAACACACCATCTATTACCTTTTGGAGAGTGGTGTCTCCTAGATTGGTTAGGTGTCACTTGGGAGCCTCCGTCAAGATTGTGGAGTTGAACCAAGGAGTTTGTACGGGCAAGGAGATCGCCTACTTCGTGAAGATCTACCCTAGTGAGGCAAGTCCTTCGTGGGTGGAGCCCTCCGTGGACTCGCGCAGTCGTTATCCTTCGTGGGTTGAAGTCTCCATCAACATGGATGTACGATAGCACCACCTATCGGAACCATGGAAAAAATCTCCGCGTCTAAATTGCGTTTGCTCCCTCCAAACTCCTCCCCTTTACCTTCATATGCAATGATTTACATTCCGCTGCTAAACTCTTAGATTTGCATGTGTAGGTTGATTGCTTGACTTGTGCTAAGTTGCTAAAATCTGCCAAAACTTAAAATTGGGAAAGGCTAGCTTTTTATTTGGTCAAGTAGTCTAATCACCCCCCCTCTAGACATACTTTCGATCCTACAATATCCAAGAACATCAAGGAGAACATGGTATTGAGAATCAAAGAGAGAGAAGAAGCCATCTAGCTACTAGCTATGGATCCGTAGGTCTGTGGTAAACTACCAACGCTTCATTGGAAGGGCAATAGGGTTGATGTAGATGCCCTCCGTGATCTAATTCCCCTCCGTAAGGATGCCAGAAAAGGCCCCAAGATGGGATCTCATGGGAACAGAAGGATGCAGCTGTGGAAAAGTGTTTTCATGGATACTTCTGGCTGTTTGGGAGTATATGTGAATATATAGGAGGAAGATCTAGGTCACAAGGTCACCGAGGGCCCCACAAGGTAGGGGGCACGCCCTACCCCCCTGGGCGTGCCCTCCCCCCTTGTCTCCGGCTCGTGGCTCTTCTGACTTGAACTCCAAGTCTTCGAGGTGTCTTCTGGCCCAAGAAAAATCATCGCGAAAGTTTTATTCCGTTTGGACTCCGTTTGGTATTCCTTTTCTGCGAAACTCAAAAACAAGGAAAAAACAGAAACTGGCACAGGGCTCTAGGTTAATAAGTTAGTCCCAATAATAAGATAAAATAGCATATTAGTGCATATAAAACATCCAAAACAGATAATATAATAACATGGAACAATAAAAAATTATAGATACGTTGGAGACGTATCAAGCATCCCCAAGCTTAATTCCTGCTCGTCCTCGAGTAGGTAAATGATAAAAACAGAATTTTTGGTGTGGAGTGCTACCCAACATATTTATCCATGTAATTTTATTTATTGTGGCATGAATGTTCAGATCCATAAGATTCAAAACAAAAGTTTAATATTGACAAAAAAATAATAATACTTCAAGCATACTAACAAGGCAATCATGTCTTCTCAAAATAACATGGCCAAAGAAAGCTTATCCCTACAAAATCATATATTCTGGCTATGCTCCATCTTCATCACACAAAATACTAAAATCATGCACAACCCCGATGACAAGCCTAACAATTGTTTCATACTTTTGGTGTTCTCAAACTTTTTCAACTTTCACGCAATACATGAGCGTGAGCCATGGACATAGCACTATAGGTGGAATAGAATATGGTGGTTGTGGAGAAGACAAAAAAGAAGGAGATAGTCTCACATCAACTAGGTGTATCAACGGGCTATGGAGATGCCCATCAATAGATATCATTGTGAGTGAGTAGGGATTTCCATGCAATGGATGCACTAGAGCTATAAGTTTATGAAAGATCAAAAGAAAACTAAGTGGGTGTGCATCCAACTTGCTTGCTCACGAAGACCTAGGGAAATTTGAGGAAGCCCATCATTGGAATATACAAGCCAAGTTCTATAATGAAAAATTCCCACTAGTATATGAAGTGATGACATAGGAGGCTCTCTATCATGAAGGTCATGGTGCTACTTTGAAGCACAAGTGTGGAAAAGGGATAGTAACATTGCCCCTTCTCTCTTTTCTCTCATTTTTTGTTTGGCTTTTTTCGCCAATTTTTTTGTTGGCTTCTTTGGCCTCTTTTACTTTTGTTCCTCACATGGGGCAATGCTCTAATAATGAAGATCATCACACTTCTATTTACTTACAACTCAAGAATTACAACTCGATACTTAGAACAAAATATGACTCTATATGAATGCCTCCGGCAGCGTACCGGGATGTGCAATGACTCAAGAGTGACATGTATGAAAGAATTATGAAAGGTGGCTTTGCCACAAATACTATGTCAACTACATGATCATCCAAAGCAATATGACAATGAAGAAGCATGTCGTAATAAACGGAACGGTGGAAAGTTGCATGGAAATATATCTAGGAATGGCTATGGAAATGCCATAATAGATAGGTATGGTGACTTTTTTAGGAAGGTAATAGGTGGATGTATGGCACTGCCGACAGTTGTGCGTTACTAGAGACGCTAGCAACGGTGGAAGGGTGAGAGTGCGTATAATCCATGGACTCAACATTAGTCATAAAGAACTCACATACTTATTGCAAAAATCTATTAGTCATTGAAACCAAGTACTACGCGCATGCTCCTAGGGGGATAGATTGGTAGGAAAAGACAATCGCTCATCCCTGACCGCCACTGATAAGCAAGACAATCAATAAATAAATCATACTCCAACTTCGTTACATAACGGTTCACCATACGTGCATGCTACGGGAATCACAAACCTTAACACAAGTATTTCTCAATCCACAATTACTCACTAGCATGACTCTAATATCACCATCTTTATATCTCAAAACAATCATAAGGAATCAAACTTCTCATAGTATTCAATGCACTTTATATGAATTTTTTATTATATCCCTCTTGGATGGCTATCATATTAGGACTAAATTCATAACCAAAGCAAATTACCACGTTATTTAGACTCTCAAAATTATATAAGTTAAGCATGAGAGTTCAACAATTTCTACAAAATAAAACCACCGTCGTGCTCTAAAAAGATATAAGTGAAGCACTAGAGCAAAACTGCCTAGCTCAAAATATATAAGTGAAGCACATAGAGTATTCTAATAAATCATGAGTCATGCGTGTCCCTCTCAAAAGGTATGTACAGCAAGGATGATTGTGGCAAAAAAAAAAGTAAAGACTCATACCATACAAGACGCTCCATGCAAAACACATATCATATGGTGAATAAAAATATAGCCTCAAGTAAAGTTATCATAGACGAAGACGAAAGAGGGGATACCATCCGGGGCATCCCCAAGCTTAGGTTCTTGGTTGCCCTTGAATATTACCTTGGGGTGCCTTGGGCATTGTAGCGACCAGACCCGAATGGATCTAACGCTCTGTGCTCGAGGTCATCCTGGATCAAGAATCTTGACACCACACATTACTTCAAGGATTTATAGCAGTAGTAGCAATCACACACTTATTACATCAATGTCCACAAGGGAACTTAATACAATAATATGGCTTAAGTCCATCTAATAATAACAGCGGAAGGCTTGGAAAAAGATTGAGTCCATCAACTCCAAAGGCATCATCGAAAGTATAGAACCACGACCTAACACCTTACTGTCGTTCGAAAAGTCTGCAACATGAAAAGTTGCAGCCCGAAAATGGGTCAAAGACATGGAATATGCCGCAATGTAACACATAGAGAACAATGAAGCAACAAGCCTATACTACATGCATATATGGCTGGTGGTAAGGCTCTCTGATTTACATTTTTGCATAAAGCTGATTTTTCCCTACATCAAAGGAATAATTTTTATTTAACTATCATGGTGGTTGTTAAACATTGAGAATGGTTGACAGCATCCTCAATCCCAATTAAAAAAGTACCCATTAAAAACCCAATAACTTTATTATTAGAAGTAACATGTTGAGATTCACATGATATTCAAGTACTAGATACTCAAGATGTCCATAACCGGGGACACGGCTAATCATGATTAGTTTATACACTCTGCAGAGATTTGCGCACTTTTCCCCACAAGACTCGATCGCCTCCGCTTGGTTCTCGTGACCGCATGGTGTTTGAGAAACGGATGACCGAGACATAGTCTTTCGTAAGCGCTTAGCACCTTACATGTGGGTAGACCGTACCAACCTACATCCCCTACATCAGCTAGCCTACCCGTAAGAGTTCGCACAACTTAGTCAACTACGCCAGAGCCCATAATTGGCTTGTGGCTGCACACGGAAGTTTCAGTTTGAATAATCTTATGATCCCTTAGAGCACAGGTGGCGGTCCAAGAAATACAGCAAGTCCTGATAGAAACCAGTGCCTCAATCCACCCAGATGTGTGTTTAGGTTGCCACCTTAGATAAACCATTAATTAACAATCTCACATCTGTCATGGATATTCACTCACCCAATCCACGCCTACTAGCATAGCATAGCATAATAAGCAAACGAGAAGTAACTCCCAAGGTTTCATAAGTAAAACAGTAATAGGTACTACCTCAATCTACTTCCCAAACCCACAATTTAATTAGATCCTAAACATGCAAGTGTTTGAGGGCTTGATCTAATGCAATAAAACTGGGTAGTAGAAAAGGTATGATCAAAGTGTTACTTGCCTTGCCGATGATCCATGAGTCCTAGAGATTCAAGTAACAAGCGGCGCACTCCGGGTGATCTAACGCAGACAAACAACAAGCATACAATAAGTACTCATCTAATGCACAGGAAATCTCGAATAAAAGATCTAACCAGATAGTTCAACTTAAGAACCACAGTTTGCAAAAGAATCGAATCAAATAAAGCATCGAAAGTCGGAACTCGAGAGAGAACGACTCGGTTTAGCAATCTGAAATTAAGTCAAAATTTTACAGTAGCAAAACTCTGTGTAAGTAGGTTAGTCGAACGGCGGTTTCACATTCTGAAACTCCAGGCGCTTGAATCACCTGATTCTGATAAACGAGCAAGAAATAAAACAGATTTGAAAATCGGATCAGAAATCGAATCTGAAAATAACGGATTAAATCCGATTTAAAAGAAAACGACGAACAGATTAAATAACGTACGTTCGTTAACAGAACTAATCCAACGAACGCATCCATTGAAACGAACGGGTCGGTGAACGTTCACTAAATAAGAAAACCGAAAAAAAAACCAATCTAGGTTTTTAAAAAAAACCGAACATCGCAAAAAAAACCGGACCGGGTTTTCTAGGGAAAACCGGATCGAAACGGCGCTGGGCGGTGGCTACCTTCCGTGATCGCCAAGTGGGCTCCATGGTTCTCCATGGCTCAAGCGAGGTCGGCGGGTGGCGGCGGGTCGGGAGGGCGACGAGGGGCGGCGGGTGCTCAAGCGACGGCGGCGGCGTCCCTCAAGGTGGCGGCTCGGCTTGGGCGGCGATTAAGGGCGAGGTGAGGAGAGAGGGGGTCCGTGAGGTTAAATAGGAGGAGGGGGGCTCCGGTGCCTTGGGGGAGGCGGCGACGAGTGTCCGACCCGGACACGGGCGGCGGTGGCGCGGCGGGCGGGAGAGCTCCGCCAAGTGACGCCAGCGAGGAGGAGAGAGGCGGGCGCCGGGCTGGCCGGGTCAAGGGCAGGCCGGGCCTTGGCCTGTGGGGGCGACGCGTTTTTTTTTTGTTGATAAAACCAAACGAATTAAAAAAAATATCAAACGAACTCCGAATTAAATAAAACAAATTTTCCCCGACTCCAAAAAATGAGTCGAACAAAATGAACTTTAAAAACGGCAAACATGCATAATATTTTTAAAATGCTCATTTTTGCCTAAGCAAAATAAATCTTTCAAAAACCAAATTTGGTTTATTTATAATATCTTCATTTTTCCTAAATGTTGGGAAAGTCATATTATTCCCTCTCTTGAGATTGTTATAGGAAAAACTTTATGAAGATAATTAAATAAATCCAATGATCCTATTTTCAAAATTTGAGAAATCCCAAATATGAAAATAATGAAACTTCCAACTCTCTCCGAGGGTCCTTGAGTTGCATGAAATTTTCTAGGATCGGAAAAATGCGAGAAAAATATGATATGCATGATGACCTAATGTATAACATTCCAAATTGAAAATTTGGGATGTTACAAACCTACCCTTAAGATGAATCTAGCCCTCGAGATTCGGGTTTAACTAGAAAATAGGTGAGGGTGGTCCTTGAGCAAAACTTCCTCTCTTTCCTGTGTGGCTTCATCCTCAAGGTGGTGGCTCCAATCGAACTTTGCAAAACTTGATAACCTTGCTGCGGGTAACTCACCGCATAATCGAGAATCTTAACCGTTTCTCCTCATATGTCAAGTCATCCTTCAACTGAATTGCTTCCAATGGTACAAAGTATTCTTAACGGTACCTCTCGCTATCTCGGGTGACATTTCTTCAATCGAGAAACATGGAGTACATCATGAACTCCCCGACAGTCCTTCCGCAATTCCAACTTATAAGCAACTTCTCCCATGCGTTGCAAAAATCTTATACGGTCCAACGAAACGGGTGCTAACTTTCCTTTAACTCCAAAATGCTTAACTCCTCGGCGGGATACTCGAGATATACTCTATCTCCAACTTCATACTCAATCGCTGGCGCTTTGAATCGGCATAGCTCTTTTGTCCGGACTGGGCTACCTTGAGCCTGTCTCGAATCAACTTAACTTTCGCTCGCACTCCTTAATCAAATCTGGTCCAAACAACCGACGATCTCCGGGCCATTCCCATAACAACGGTGTCCTGCACCTTCTTCCATACAAAGCCTCGAAGGTGCCATCTTCAAGCTGGTTTGGTAATCATTGTTGTAGGAAAATTCTGCATACGGCAAATTTTCATCCCAGCTAGATCCATAATCTAGGGCACAAGCTCTCAAAGATATCTTCCAAAATCTGATTGACTCTCTCACCGTCCATCGGTCTCAGGTGGAAAGTCGCATCAATTCCAATCTAGTTCCCAAAGTCTCGTGCAACTGGTTCCAAAATTTCGAGGTAAACAGGGTTCCTCTATCTGATACGATGCTCCTCGGAACTCCGTGTAAGCACACAATTCTGGTCATGTATATCTTTGCCAACTTAGCACTGCTATAGGTAGTCTTGATCGAATAAAATGAGCTACCTTAGTCAAACGGTCGACTATAACCCAAATCGAGTCATATCCTCGAACGAAGTCTTTGGCAATCCTGTGATAAAATCCATGCCTAGTTTATCCCACTTCCATTCGGTATCGGCAATGGTTGTAAACAATCCTGGCCGCTTCGATGCTCGCCTTTACTTTCTCGACATACGCCGCAAATTGCTACATACTCCGCAATATCCTTCTTCATTCCGGTCCACCGTAAAATATTCTTCAAATCCAAATACATCTTGGTATTTCCTGGGTGAATCGAATAGGGTGAATCATGGGCTTCTTACAAAATCAGCTTCCTGATCTCTGGGTCATTGGGCACATAAACACGGTCCTCAAACCATAGGGTATCGTGCTTATCCTCACGAAATCCTTTAGCTTTTCCTTTGCTCATTTTCTCCTTTATAGAGGCAACTTCCTTATCCGCCTTTTGGGCTTCTCGATTTTGTCCATTAGTGTTGACTGAATCTCCAATGCTGCTACATAGCCTCTCGGAACTATTTCCAAACATAGCTCTCGAAGGTCCTCGGCTAACTCATTTGGTATCCCTCCCATCATTAGGGTATTGACGCGTGGCTCTTACGGCTCAATGCGTCAATTTACATTAGCCTTCCCGGTGATAATGCAATCTCATGTCATAATCCTTGATAAGCTCTAACCATCTCCTTTGTCTCGAGATTCAATTCTTCCGTGTGAAGATGTACTTCAAACTCTTGTGATCCGTATATACTTCACAATGATTTCCAATGAGAAAATGTCTCCACGCCTTCGTGGCATGCACAACGGCTGCTAACTCCAAATCATGTGTGGCATAATTCAACTCATGGGGCTTAAGTTGTCGTGAAGCATACGAAACAACTCTTCCTTCCTGCATAAGCATCGCTCCCGATCCTCGACGTGAAGCGCCGCAATACACCTCATAATCCTTAGTCCGATCCGCAATATCAAACTGGTGAGGTAACTAATCTTTTCTTCAACTCCTGAAAACTTGCCTCACAGTCCTCTCGTCCATATGAATCTGTTTTCCTTCTTCAACAATTCTGTCATAGGCTTGGCAATCCTTGAGAAATTCTCAATGAACCTTCGGTAGTATCCTGCGAGTCCAAGGAAACTCCGAATCTCTCCAACTGCCGTTGGTGCTTCCCATTTGGTTACGGTCTCAACTTTTGTGGGGTCAATCGCTATCCCTTCTCCGGATATAACATGTCCGAGAAATCCAACTTCCTTTAGCCAAAACTCACATTTGCTGAACTTGGCATACAACCGGTGTTCCTCAATTTCTCCAAAACCAATCGCAAATGTTCCTTGTGTTCCTCTTCATTCTTCGAGAAAATCAAAATGTCATCAATGAACACCACGATTTAACTTATCCAAAACTCCATAAACACTTTGTTCATCGTGTTCATGAAATAGGTCAAAAGCGTTAGTCAGTCCAAATGACATAACGGTATACTCGCATAATCCATATCTCGTGGTAAACGCTGTCTTGGGTATGTCCCGCTCCCGAATCTTCAACTGATGGTACCTTGATCGCAAGTCGATCTTGGAAAACACCTTGGCTCCTTGCAAGCGATCAAACAGATCATTTATCATAGGTAGTGGGTACTTGTTCTTGATTGTTACTTCATCCAATCCACGATAATCAACAACCATTCTTAACGATCCGTCCTTCTTCTCCACTAGCAAAACGGGTGATCCCCAAGGTGAAGAACTTGGGCGTATAAAACCTTTATCCAATAGCTCCTTAATCAGCTTCTTGATTTCCGCCAAATCCTCGTGGCCGGCATCCTATATGGTCGCTTCGATATCGGGCCTGTTCTCGGCAACAAATCGATCAAAAACTCAATGTCTCTATCCGGTGGCATTCCCCGCAACTCTTCCGAAATACATCAGAAAATCCTTCACCACTGGTACCTCTTCCTGTACCACTCCTGATAAGCAATTAACTTGCGCTCTTCTCGGCTCGTGCCGTGATACATACTTAATCCTTCTTCCCTCTGGTGTGGTGAGCAAAATTGACTTTGTGGTGCAATCTATGTTTCCTCCATACCTTGATAACCAATCCATACCTAATATCACATCCAATCCTTGGGATTCCGTAACTATTAGGTCCGAGGGGAAAACATAGTGCCAAATCCTTAATGGCGATCGATCACACCATTTACTAGCCATGTACTCGCCTCCGGTGAGGTTACTAGCATGGGTGACCTAAGTGCTTGGGTTGGTAACTTGTACTTATCCACAAATCCCTTGATATGTATGAATGCGATGCACCAAGATCGAAAAGAACAACCGCAGTAAATGACTTAACCAAAAACTTACCGACATCGTGCATCGGGCTGATCTTCAACCTCCTCCACTTCAATGTGGTTCACCTGTCCCCTATTGAAAGGGTTGGGCTTCTTTCCGAGCTTCCATTGCCATTTCCATTCTCGCCTTCGATATCATTGGCATAATGCCCACCTTATGCACTTAAAGCAAGTAATATGACTCAGTCTACTTTGGATGGTGTTGACGGGTTGATGCGATTCTGTCTGCTGCTTCCTCCATTCCCTGCTCCCATTCTTGGTGCTGTTATGGTTATGCGAATTACCTCCTCCATGGGTATGTCAAACCGAATTCTCGACTTAGGGTATAACGAGGTTTCGCCGAGCTCGAGTTATACTTCCCTTGCCCATACTTCCGCTTACGGTTCTCAATTGGTCAGCCGCTTTCCTTCAATCATGAGGGCTCGATCTACTAACTCCCGGTAGTTATTGAAACCGGCTACCATCAACGGCATCTTTGAACTCATCATTCGGTCCTTCTAGAAACTTCTCCGCTTAGTCGCATCAAGAGTAACGCTATCCGGGCATCACGTGCTAGTTTACTAAAGTCATCCACGATCGCCAACAAATCCTTCCTCCTTGGCGAATTGCGAAACTCACGCTTCTTCATGGCCATAGCTCCTGCTGAAACATGGGCAAGGCGAAAAGCTTGCTGAAATTGATCCCATGTGACAAAGTGTCTACAGTGGTAAGTGGTCGTGAAATTCTCCCACCATGTCAGCCAAGGGTCCTTCAAGCTGATGTGCCGCAAACTTCACTCTTTCTCCATCCGTGCATCCCGCAGCGGTCAGCTCCTTCCTATCTTGGCGGAGCCAGTCATCCGCTACAATTGGCTCGGTGCTCTTTGGAATACACCGGCGGGTTTAGTCTAAGGAAACGAGTCGATGATCCGCAGTGGTGGTGGCGGTGGGTTGTTGTTGTTGTTGTTGTTGTTGTTGTTGTTGTTGTTGTTGTTGCCTCGTTCTCGCACCAATGTTTGAATCGTGGTATTCTCGTCACCGGATCGGTTGGGTGATCTCTCAAGTGAAAACGAATCCGGGTTGCGTCTCGGAGGCATCCGATGGGTTTAGAAAAGATGAGAATTTAGAATAGAATGAGGTCTAAGGGGAATCACTACCCAAATGCACATGAGCAAATACACACAAAATCACTTCATTCAATCAAACAAAGGCTTACAACGATCTAACTATCGCAAAAGTGCGTGTACTATAAGGATTTACATGGAGGGAATACTACTAATATGTGGGGACTTCTACTAATTTGAACCGTGGAAGACTCCATAATGTCTCGCCCAAAGCCTTCAAAGTCGGTTCACTTGGATCCGAATCGGTGTCGCCGATGTTGATGTAGTCGCTTGGGCAATTGACATACTGGTCTTCATTCCCGAGCGCCAACTTCTTCTTGAGTTCTTCAATCTCGCATTTAAGATCGTTATTGTGTCTTGCTAGAGCTACGATCTCGCCCATATAGTCCTTGCGTAGTTGTCTTTAGTTCTTCTTCAAGTTCGATGATCCTTCCTTTTGCATTCTCGCAACTCCAACATATCATTGCACATCCGGTTCTCCCCGACGTCGAATGTGCCGGGTTTAACTCCTGGATGAATGCTGCAATGGATCTATCCTTCTTGGTGCTGACGACGTCCCATTTGTCATCTCGGCGTCCCGCAAATCTGGTAGATTGTGTCCTTGAGGTCTTCTTGATAAACTTCTCCAATGCGTCCCATGGTGATGTGAGCTGCCATGCTCTTTCCTGCACTCCAAGTTGGTGCAATCAAAACACTATCTATAGGCTTGGTGATTGGGGCGAATGTCCTTCCCGAACGTGAGCGTGAATCTTCCAGCTCCTCTTCGTGCAAGAGTGGCGTTGAAAGTCCCTGTGAAGCTTGGTAGTCCTATGTTCGTGTACTTGGTAACTTCCTTCAAGTGAAATCCAAAAGGTGTGCCTTCATCAGGTTGGGTGTACTTGATCTTCGCGTCCTTCATCCTAAAGAGAGTAGAAAAGATGATGAGTTAGAAAATGAGAAGAGAATAGTGATCTATGGCTTTATCTTAGTGGTCGTGGTCTCATACAACGCGGTGCTCGATACCATTCTCTCTCAGAGCGACCTGCATCGAATGGATCTAACGCTCGTGCTCAAGGTCATCCCCGGATCAAGAATGCCGACACCACACAAGATTTCAAGGATTTATAGCAGAGTAGCAATCACACACTTATTACATCGTTGTCCACAAGGGAACTTAATACAATAATATGGCTTAAGGCCATCTAATAATAACAAATGAAGGCTTGGAAAACGAGTGAGTCCATCAACTCCAACGGCATCACCGAGTATAGAACCACGACCTAACACCTTACTGTCATTCTAAAAGTCTCGCAACATGAAAAGTTGCAGCCCGAAAACGGGTCAAGACATGGAATATGCCGCAATGTAACACATAGAGAACAATGAAGCAACAAGCCTATACTACATGCATATATGGTTGGTGGTAAGGCTCTCTGATTACATTTTGCATAAAGCTGATTTTTCCCTACATCAAAGGAATAATTTTTATTTAACTATCATGGTGGTTGTTAAACATTGAGTATGGTTGACAGCATCCTCAATCCCAATTAAAAAAGTAACCATTAAAAACCCAATAACTTTATTATTAGAAGTAACATGTTGAGATTCACATGATATTCAAGTACTAGATACTCAAGATGTCCATAACCGGGACACGGCTAATCATGATTAGTTTATACACTCTGCAGAGGTTTATGACTTTTCCCCACAAGACTCGATCGCCTCCGCTTGGTTCTCGTGACCGCATGGTGTTTGAGAAACGGATGACCGAGACATAGTCTTTCGTAAGCGCTTAGCACCTTACATGTGGGTAGACCGTACCAACCTACATCCCCTACATCAGCTAGCCTACCCGTAAGAGTTCGCACAACTTAGTCAACTACGCCAGAGCCCATAATTGGCTTGTGGCTGCACACGGAAGTTTCCAGCTTGAATAATCTTATGATCCCTTAGAGCCCTGGGTGGCGGTCCAAGAAATACAGTAAGTCCTCGATAGAAACCAGGTGCCTCAATCCACCCAGATGTGTGTTTAGGTTGCCACCTTAGATAAACCATTAATTAACAATCTCACATCTGTCATGGATATTCACTCACCCAATCCACGCCTACTAGCATAGCATAGCATAATAAGCAAACGTAGAAGTAACTCCCTAGTTTTCATAAGTAAACATGTAATTGGTACTAACTCAATCTACTTCCCAAACCCACAATTTCATTAGATCGTAAACATGCAAGTGTTTGAGGGCTTGATCTAATGCAATAAACCGGGTAGTAGAAAAGGTATTATCAAAGTGTTACTTTCATTGCTGATGATCCGCGAGTCCTAGAGATTCTAAGTAACAAGCGGCGCACTCCGGGTGATCTAACGCAGACAAACAACAAGCATACAATAAGTACTCATCTAATGCACAGAGAAATCTCGAATAAAAGATCTAACCAGATAGTTCAACTTAAGAACCCTGGTTGCAAAAGAATCGAATCAAATAAAGCATCGAAAGTCGGAACTCGAGAGAGAACGACTCGGTTTAGCAATCTGAAATTAAGTCAAAATTTTACAGTAGCAAAACTCTGTGTAAGTAGGTTAGTCGGAACGGCGGTTTCGTTACGAAACTCCAGGCGCTTGAATCACCTGATTCTGATAAACGAGCAAGAAATAAAACAGATTTGAAAATCGGATCGTAAATCGAATCAAAAATAACGGATTAAATCCGATTTAAAAGAAAACGATTTAATGATTAAATAACGACGTTCGTTAACAGAACTAATCCAACGAACGCGTCCATTGAAACGAACGGGTCGGTGAACGTTCACTAAATAAGAAAACCGAAAAAACCAATCTAGGTTTTTAAAAACCGAACATCGCAAAAAACGGACCGGTTTTCTAGGGAAACCGGATCAAACGGCGCTGGGCGGTGGCTACCTCCGGTGATCGCCGCGGCTCCTCGGGTCTCCCATGGTCGGGCGATGTCGGCGGGTGGCGGCGGGGTCGAGGGGCGACGAGGGCGGCGGGTGCTCCGGCGACGGCGGCGGCTCGGCGGCGGCGGCTCGGCTTGGGGCGGCGACGGCGGGCGAGGTGAGGAGAGAGGGGGTCCGCGGGTTAAATAGGAGGGGGGCTCCGGTGCCTTGGGGAGGCGGCGGCGAGTGTCCGACCCGGACACGGGCGGCGGCGGTGGCGTGCGGCGGCGGGAGAGCTCCCGCCAAGCGGGCGCGAGGGAGGAGAGGCGGGCGCCGGGCCGCTGGCTGGCCGGGCCTTGGCCTGTGGGGGCGGCGTTTTTTTAATAAAACCAAACGAATTAAAAAATATCAAACGAACTCCGATTTAAATAAAACTAATTTTCCCGACTCCAAAAATGAGTCGAACAAAATGAACTTTAAAAACGGCAAACATGCATAATTTTTTTTAAAATGCTCATTTTTGCCTAAGCAAAATAAATCTTTCAAAAACCAAATTTGGTTTATTTATAATATCTTCATTTTTCCTAAATGTTGGGAAAGTCATATTATTCCCTCTCTTGAGATTGTTATAGGAAAAACTTTATGAAGATAATTAAATAAATCCAATGATCCTATTTTCAAAATTTGAGAAATCCCAAATATGAAAATAATGAAACTTCCAACTCTCTCCGAGGGTCCTTGAGTTGCATGAAATTTTCTAGGATCAGAAAAATGCGAGAAAAATATGATATGCATGATGACCTAATGTATAACATTCCAAATTGAAAATTTGGGATGTTACAGGCATCCCCAAGCCTAGGCTCTTGTCACTCCTTATTCCATAGTCCATCAAATCTTTACCCAAAACTTGAAAACTTGACAACACAAAACTCAACAGAAAATCTCATAAGCTCCATTAGTATAAGAAAATAGATCACCACTTTTGGTACTTTCGTGAACTCATTCTTTATTTATATTGGTGTAATATCCACTGTATGCCAACTTTTCCATGGTCCATACCCCGATACTACCCATAGATTCATCAAAATAAGCAAACAACACATAGAAAATAGAATCTATCAAAAATAGAACAATCTATAGTAATATGGATACTTAGAATACTTCTGTAACTCCAAAAATTATGAAAAATTAGGAAAACAGAGGCAATTTGTATATCAATCTTGTGTAAAACATTAAGAATTTTATAACACTTATGTGATTTTTAAAAATTCTAGGACTGGGCGCAAAAGTTTCTGTTTTTCAGCAAGATCAAATCAACTATCACCGTAAGCCATCCCAAAGGTCTTACTTGGCACAAACACTAATTAAAACACCAAAACACAATTACAACAGAGGTAATAATGTGTATTTTATTCAAGAATAGTAGCAAAAAACACAAAAATAAATTGCCTCCCAACAAGCGCTATTGTTTAACGCCCTTAGCTAGGCATAAAAACACATAGATCTAGGTCTTGTCATCTTTGGTATGCAATCCATAAGTAGCTCTTATAAAAGATTCATATGGAAACTTAATTTTCTTTGGATGAAAGTGTTCCATGCCCTTCCCTAACAGAAATTGAAATCTAACGTTTCCTTCTTTCATATCAATAATTGCACCAATCGTTCTAAGGAAAGGTCTACCAAGAATAATAGGACATGTGGGATTGCAATATATATCAAGAACAATGAAATCTACGGCACATAATTCCTATTTGCAACAAGATGAACATCATTAATTCTTTCCATAGGTTTCTTAATAGTGGAATCCACAAGATGCAAATTTAAAGAACAATCATCAAATTGACGGAAACCTAACACATCAGATAAAGTTTTTGGAATCGTGGAAATGCTAGCACCCAAATCACAGGAAGCATGGCACTCATGATCTTTAATCTTAATCTTAATAGTAGGATAGAAACTTCCAATTCAAGCTTTTCTTCAAAATATTGCATGATAGCATCAACGGTATGTTTAGTAAAAGCTTTGTCTTGATTATAAGAATGAGGAGAATTCAACATGGATTGCAACAAGGAAATACAATCTATTAAAGAACAATTATCATAATTAAATTCCTTGAAATCCAAAAGAGTGGGTTCATCGCTACTTCAAGTTTTGACCTCTCCAATCCCACTTTTATCAATTTTTGCATCAAGATCTAAACACTCTGAATCAATGGGACGCCTTTTAACTAAAGTTGACTCATCTACAGTCCCATCTTTATCTAGATTTATATTGGAAAACAAAGATTCAATAGGATTCACATCAATCACTTTAAGATTTTCATCATTATTTTTACAAAAATTAGAAGATCACGCTTTTACAAACCAATCTCGCTTAGCACACATCTTTGCCGTTCTTTCCTTGCACTCATCAATGGAGATTCTCATAGCCTTTAGAGATTCATTGATATCATGCTTGGGTGGAATAGATCTAATTTTCAAAGAATCAACATCAAGAGAAATTCTATCCACGTTCCTAGCCAAATCACCAATCTTAAGCAATTTTTCTTCAACCAAAGCATTGAAATTCTTTTGTGAACTCATAAATTCTTTAACAATATTGTAAAATCAGAGGGCATAATATTATAATATCCATAAGAATTTTTGTAGGAATTACCATAATTATTAGAGGAATTACTAGGAAACGGCCTAGGATTAAAATTACCTCTATACGCGTTATTACCAAAATTGTTCCTACCAACAAAATTCACATCCATAGATTCATTATTATTCTCAATCAAAGTAGACAAAGGCATATCATTAGGATCAATAGAAGCACTCTTTCTAGCAAATAATTTCATAAGCTCATCCATCTTCCCACTCAAAACATTTATCTCTTCAATCGCATGCACTTTTTTACTAGTGGAAGATCTTTCGGTATGCCATTGAGAATAATTAAACATAATATTATATAGGAGTTTAGTAGCTTCTCCTAAAGTAATTTCCATAAAAGTACCTCCCGTAGCCGAATCTAAAAGATTTCTAGATGCAAAATTCAATCCGGCATAAAAAATTTGTATGATCATCCACAAATTTAAACCATGAGTAGGGCAAATTCGTATCATCCACAAATCGGTGTCTTTGAGTGTTTAATAACTCAGAGCCCGTGAAAAATTGGAATCAGTGGGAAGGTAGTACTTGATGAGCTCATAAAAAGTTATGCAGTTCCATGATAATCTCGAGATACCAGGGGGGTAATACTCGATGACAGATCAAGTAGAGGTTGGACCGGTATTGCTCTCTCTGAGAAGACAGGTGCTAAAACTTGCACGAGAAATGGTATTCAAAAGAGAACATGGTCGGAACCACGATTGCAAAAGGCCAGATCCCTGATATAAGATGAACCTATACCAAAGGAATAACTAATTTAAGAGAAGCTTTAACGATAAGATCTACATCGTGTCCATGGGCATGAACACAAGTTCAAGGTCGACTCCCACTTCTCCAATGCATAACCTTTCATTCACTTCTCACCTTCGAGGAAGTTGTAGTGTTGAAATTTTATCCGCAAAATACCGTAAGTGTATGACTCATGAAAACCGCCGAGTTCACACATATTAAGGAAGGCATAGGTTCAACCCATCGAGGTATCGTGGAAATATATACCACAAGCTTCAATAGAAATACCACCAGCTCGGAAGTCGAAAGGTATTGAGAAAGCGAGAGGATACAATTTACCAAAGGCAATATGTATCGGAGAAAGAACTCACAAAGTGATTAATTATGAAGGACACTGTCGGATAACAATCCAACAAAGGACTTGATGGTCCACAAAGGATCTGATATGAGTATCGATACTCAACCAAAAGAGGAAGGCATGCAAATGCAACAGGTCATGGAAGCATCTGAATAATTCGCAGCTTAAATGCAAAGGAATTATGATTTCCAAAACAAAGGATCAGAAGCAGACGTTCTGATCAAGGATGGATCAATTGAATATAACAGAGGCACAATCGATTTACGATAGTTTGGTCGAGCACCATTTCATGTTCAAAATGACGTCTGAGCCGGAAGGATGAATTCTAGGATCTATTTGAGGATTGCGAGAATTGCAACATATTGAATCAACAGACTCAAAATGATGGTGACAAAGGATGCCAATATGACTATTATACTTATGGAATTAATCATAATGAAAGCAAACAAGAAATTCCAGAGCAAAAGGTTGTCGAGGATTTTCTAATACCGAATGGTATTTCGAAGACTTTCGTGTAACACATGATCAACTAGGGGATGAGCGGATACTCGATAAGTGCAATAATTAACCGTCGGGGTACTCAGGTGACCAAGAACAACAAGGCAGCAAGCTCAAAGGATTATCAAAACAACGACGAGTTTTTTTCAGGTTATTTTGTAATAACAAGACCAACTGGGGATGAATGTAAGAATAACAGCTGCAAGTAGTTATCCATAAGGGTTTGCGGTGGAAGGGGAATTGCAAACGCGATGAACACAAGTTCTCGGGTTAACAAATAAGAGTATCTTGAGGTCTTCACGCAAGCGCAGCATTTATCGCCAGCAATAAGGGGCTCTCCGGACGAAAGTGATAACAAGATCCTAATGTTAGATTTAGCAAAATTTATTTAACCCGAATAGAAGAGAGATCAGAGTCCCAGAGTATAGACAAGGAGTAAAAGATCCTAATACCACCCAATGGCGACGTGGGCCCGTAAGGCACACAGCCATGTTAGTAAAAGTTTTGTAATGTCTAGACTCGACTTCGGCCAAGGAGTTGGGAAGGGGGATTCTTACAGGCAGTCGGCTCTGATACCAACTTGTCACGCCCCCGGTTTAATCGTACACTAATCATGCACGCAAATGTGTACGATCAAGATCAGGACTCACGGGAAGATATCACAACACAACTCTACAATTAAAAGAAGTCATACAAGCATCATAATACAAGCAAGGGGCCTCGAGGGCTCGAATACAAGTGCTCGATCATAGACGAGTCATGGAAGCAACAATATCTGAGTACGTACATAAGTTAAACAAGTTTGCCTTAAGAAGGCTAGCACAAACCGGGATACAGATCGAAGAGGCGCAGGCCTCCCCGCCTCGATCCTCCTAAACTACTCCCTGGTAAATCGTCAACGGGCTGCACGTAGTAGTAGGCACCTCCGGATAGTAGTCGTCATCGGACGGTGACGTCACAGCTCACTGGGCTCCATCGTCTGCAGTTGCGACAATCGAGTAGAGATAGGGGGAAAGGGAGAAACAATGCAACCGTGAGTACTCATCCAAAGTACTGCAAGCAAGGAGCTACACTACATATGCATGGATATATGTGTAAAGGGCCATATCGATTGGACCGAACTGCGAAGGCCGTAATAAGAGGGGTAGCTAGTCTTATCGAAGACTACGCTCGGGTCACCTTCGCCTTGCAACAGTAGAAGAGGGTAGGCTGAAGTCCTCCAATGTAACATCACATAGCAATAATCCTACCCGGCGATCCCCTCCTCGTATCCCCGAGAGAGAGCGACCACCGGTTGTATCTGGCACTTGGAAGGGTGTGTTTTAGTAAGTATCCGGTTCTAGTTGTCATAAGGTCAAGGTACAACTCCAAGTCGTCTGCTATCAAGATCACGACTATTCGAATAGATTAACTTCCCTGCAGGGGTGCACCAACTTACCCAACACATTTGATCCCATTTGGCCGGACACACTTTCCTGGGTCATGCCCGCCCGCGGAAGATCAACACGTCGCAGCCCCACCTAGGCACAACAGAGAGGCCAGACGCGGTCTAAACCTAAGCGCCGCAGGGTGCAGGCCCATCGCCTCGAAAGCACACACTCAAGACGCTATGCGTGCGGCCGGAAGCGGAACCCTAGCCTAGTGGCATTCCAGTCCAATCCGGTAGCAGCAGCCCGTCATTGACGTCTGAAGTGCTTCGGCCGATACCACGACGCCGAAAGTGCCCATATCCTTCCCACGTAGTTGGTTAGTGCGTATAAGCTCAGAGCCAACTCGGATCAAATACCAAGATCTCGTTAAAGCGTGTTAAGTATCCGCGAACACCGAGCAGACCAGGCCCACCTCTCTCCTAGGCGGTCTCAACTCGCCTGCCGCTCCGCCACAAAGATCCATCCAGAGGGTCCGGGACAAAGGTCCTTTCAGCCCCCAATCCGTGAATCACTCATGGGTGCTCCATGTTTACCCGACTTTAGTCACCACATGTATCATGTATAAGTATAAGTATATACCCGTGATCACCTCCCGAGTGATCACGGCCCGATAGTATAGCACAACAGACGGACAAGAATGTAGGGCCACAGATGGAAATACTAGCATCCTATACTAAGCATGTAGGATTGCAGGTAAAGGTAACAACAGTAGTAGCGAGGACAAAGCTATGCATCGGGATAGGTATAATGTAGCAAGAACATGCTACACTACTCTAATGCAAGCAAGATAGAGAAGAGTAGGCGATATCCGGTGATCAAAGGGGGGCTTGCCTGGTTGCTCTGGCAAGAGGGAGGGGTCGCCAACTCCGTAGTCGAATCGGGCAAAGCAGCGTCGGTCTCGCAGCCTACCGGAGAGAAGAGGGGAAGAAACAATGAATACCATGTAAACAGATGCATATCGATGCATGACAAGACAAGTAACGATGATAGGCGTGCCCTAACGTGGTATGAGGTGGTACCGTTAAGGGAAACATCCGGGAAAATATCCCCGGTTTCGTGTTTTCTAGCAGGAGCCGGAGGGGAAAGTTGCGAGTTCGATAGGTTAGGGGGTGTGGCGGACGAGCGATTGCGTATCCGGAATCGCCTCGCTGCTCGAGCAACTTTCATGTTGAAAATAATTTAATCCGAGTTACGGATTAAAAGATATGATTTTCTAAAGATTTTATTAATTTCTAGAATTTAATTAATTATTTAATTTAATCCGAAAATGGAATTATGACATCGACATGATGTCATGTCGACGTCGGCGATCAACAAGGGTTGACTGGGTCAATCTGATGGTGGGTCCCGCATGTCATTGACTGATAACTAACTAACTAAATTAATTAATTTAATTAGTAGATTAGCCAGGTTAATTAAATGATTAATTAGTCTAATCAGGATTAATTAAGTTAATTAATTCTTTAATTAATAATTTAATTATTTATTTTTATTTTTATTTTAAATCTTTTTTTTAATTTTCGTTCTCAGGGGGGGTGGGCCCTGCTTGTCATCGCCCGGAGGGGGCCGATCGCGGTGTCAAGTGCATAGCAACGGGCGTGACCGAGAGGGCACGAGGCGCCAAGACGACGCACGAACGGGCCATGGCGCGGGCGATCGCTGGCGAGGCAAAGCGCCAGGCGCACGAGCGCCGGGCAGACGTGATGCCAAGGCCAAAGGCCAAGAATGACGCTAGGAGAGGGCGAGGCCATGGCCGAGGCGGCCGAGCAGTGAGGTGTTGGCGCAAGGCGGGCCGGAGGCTACGGCCGGCCGGCGACCGGAGCGGCAAGCCATGATGGCGGGGACGCATGGCGACGTGGTCGGGGCGACGGGCGCCTGGTGGCGCACACGCTGGACGAAGTTCCCGCCCAGAGGCGTCGCCTTGAAAGCATCGCCGGCCGCCGGGAGGAGGCTAGGCGCGGGGCACGAACGGGCGCGGGGACAGAGAGAGAGAGGAGGCGCGGCCCATGGGCGCGCGCCGAGGCGCCGGAGTCGGCTGCCGACGCTGGCGAAGGCCGGGCGCGACCGCAAAAGGGCGAAAGGGCGAGGGAGGAGAGGAGGGCGCAGCTCACGGGGGTGTAGGGCATGGGCAGCGTGGACGGCGGTCGCGGAGGAACGGCGAGGAGGAGGACGGGGACGCGAGATCCCGCGACGACGGAGGAGCTCCGGCAAAAGGGCGCTCGGCGATGTGGCTCCAAGCGATGGCGAACCAGGGCGGTGGCCAATCCTGGCGAAGACGGTGAGGGGCTCGTGGCGCGGCCCTCGTCGGCGCCAGATGGTGGTCGGGCATCTTCGGCGGGCGCACCGGCCGTGCGGGCCTGCGGCGTGGCGCGTCGTTAGGGTTTGGGCCCTACGCCCGATCCCGGACGGGGAAGGAGAGAGGCGGTGGTCCAGTGAGGGGAGACGGCACGGCGCCGAGGAGGGTCGCCGGGCGGCGGGATTGGCGATGGGGACGGGGCGCCGGGCGTCGGCCCGATCCCGATTGGACCGGGGGGAGAAAGCGCGTGGGGGGGCGAGTGGGGAGGAACCGCTAGGGTTCGGTCGCCCCAGGGGGTGAGGTAGGCGCTGGCTGGGCCGGCCTGTTTGGCACCGAGGCCATCTGGGCCAGTGGGCCGTGGGAGGGGGTTCCCTCTTTTTTTGTTTTGTTAGTTTCTTTCTTTTATTTATTTTCCTTTTTTCTTTATTTTCTTTTATGTTTTCTTTTAGTTTCCATTTATTTTTGTTTTAGTAAAATACTATAATGGCGCCTAATTTCTTTGTTAACAAATATGCGATTGCCACATTAGCTTGCTACCCAAGCTAAATTAGTTTTCGTAATTAATTAATATTTAAAAGTATATAAATAATAGTTTTCACCATCGCTTCAATTATCTTATAGTATTTAAATATCTTATAAAGGTATGGTTTCTCCATCATAATTACCTCACGTAATATTTGGTTCATCCGAACATTTTAGTTTTAAGATTCAAAACTTTTATTGTTTGCTTAATTTTTAAAGTTTGAACTAGGTTTCGAACTGGCGCGAGTTTATAAACAGTAATCCGAGGTGACGTGACATCATTAGCGGAGGTTCACTGTAGCTTAACTATCCGGGCGTCACAAGTGGCAGGAGCAATCGGAGTACTAATAAAATCATTGTTATTAGTATTGAAAAATTCACACAATTTAGTATTGTCTTGAGCCATCGTCACAAAGCAAGCAATCTAACACACGAGCAAACAAAAAGCAAACGAAAAGACAAACAGAAGAGGGGCATAGAAAAAGGCAAATCTTTTCAAAAATCGTTTTAGAAGTGGCGGAGAGGAAAACGAGAGGCAAATGGAGAATAATGTAATGCAAGAGACGAGAGTTTTATGATGGGTACTTGGTATGTCTTGACTTGGCATAGATCTCCCCGGCAACAGCGCCATATATTCTTCCTGCTACTTTTTGAGCTTGCGTTGTTTTTTCCCTTGAAGAGGAAAGGGTGATGCAGCAAAGTAGAGATAAGTATTTCCCTCAGTTAAGAACCAAGTTATCAATCCAGTAGGAGAAGAACGCACAAATCACCAATACCTGCACAAACAATCAAACACTTGCACCCAATGCGATAAAGGGGTTGTCAATCCCTTCACGGTCACTTGCAAAGGTGAGATCTGATAGAGATAGATAAAATTAAACAAAAGATAAAAGTAAATATTTTTGGGTTTTTGGTTTATAAATCTGAAAATAAAATATTGCAAAATAGTAGATCGGAAACTAATATGATGGAAAATAGACCCGGGGGCCATAGGTTTTACTAGAGGCTTCTCTTATGATAGCAAATAATACGGTGGGTGAACAAATTACTGTCGAGAAATTGATAAAAAAGTGCAAAGTTATGACGATATCCAAGGCAATGATTATGTAATATAGGCATCACTTCTGTGTCAATTAGACCGACTCCTTCCTGCATCTACTACTATTACTCCACACATCAACCGACTCCTGCCTGCATCTAGAGTATTAAGTTCATAAAGAACAGAGTAATGCTTTAAGTAAGATGACATGATGTAGAGGAATACACTCAAGCAATATGATGTAAACTCCATCTTTTTATCCTTGATGGCAACAATACAATACATGCCTCGCTACCCCTACTTTGTCACCGGGTGAGGACACCACAAGATTGAACCCAAAGCTAAGCACTTCTCCCATTGCAAGAAAAACCAATCTAGATGGCCAAACCAAACCGATAGTTTGAAGAGAATTACAAAGATATCAAATCATGCATAAAATAATTCAGAGAAGATTCAAATAATATTCATAGATAAGCTGATCATGGATCCACAATTCATCAGATCTCGGCAAACACACCGCAAAAGAAGATTACATCGGATAGATATCCAAGAACATTGAGGAGAACTTGGTATTAAGAATCAATGAGAGAGAGAGAAGAAGCCATCTAGCTACTAGCTATGGACCCATAGGTCTGTGGTAAACTACTCACGCTTCATTGGAAGGGAAATAGGGTTGATGTATATGCCCTCCATGGTCGAATCCCCCTCCGGCAGGATGCCGGAAAAGGCCCCAAGATGGGATCTCATGGGATCAGAAGATTACAGCGGTGGAAAAGTGTATTCGTGGATACTTCTGGTGGTTTGGGAATATATGTGTATATATAGGACGAAGATCTAGGTCAGGAGGTCACCGAGGGGCCCACAAGGTAGGGGGCGCGCCCTACCATTGTCGGGCTAATTGACCACAGGTACCCTGAAGACGGCGTGACAATATTTCAAGACATCGGGGCTAGCAAAGCACCGCAGTCCGACTGCTTAGGCCGCCCCTGCAGACTGCCCCGATCAAGGCCAACCAGACGGTGCCGATCAGGCCGACTAGTCGGCCAAGTCGACCAACACCGACGAGACGGCCATACCGCCGATGAGACGGCTGTATCCGACACTATTGATGAATAGTAGTGACGACATCATCTACAGTATACTTGTTCCTGGGAACTGTTTTATAAAGTACACCAGGGACAAAAAGACATGCACATCACGTACACACTCTCATGGGCAATATGCCCCATGTCCACTTGCCCCCCACGCTACTACCTAGCTTAGGAAGTAAGCTACCCCAAGCCTATATATATGGGCTCATATCCATCTCTCCATCGCACACACTCACGTCACACACTCTAAAGGGAGCATGAGAGTCTCATGCCACCACGCCTCACTACCTAGCTAGCTCCCTGCTACTGGTAGATATATGATACAGCTCCAGGAGCGGCTCTCATGCCACCACACCTCACTAGCTAGCTAGCTCCCTGCTACCACTAGATATACGATACAGCTCCAGGAGCACTCTGTACCAGATATACTATATATATTCAGACATGCAGGAGTAGGGGTATTATCTTTCTGGAGAGCCCCGAACCTGGGTAAACCACCACGTGATACTCGCATACCCGTCCCTGGATATTCCGGCCGCAGTCTTGCCCTCACCTTAAGCCACCCTATGGCATCTGTCGTCTCACAACCCCCCGTGAGAATACCAAGACAGTTGACGCCCACCGTGGGGCAAGCTGCTACTGGTTTCACAGTCCGGGCAGGACCATTTTCGTCATCACTGCGGCATCGTTGTCATCTCTCCGGTAGCGCTCGGGGGCCCGACATCGACACGCCCCCAGAGCGGCCGCGAGGGGCGGCGCATCCTCGCCGTCGGCCTCTTCGTCATCACCATTCCTCAACGCCGGTCGCCCGTCCGCGCGCGCGCTGCACGCGGGGCCTTGTTTCGGTCGGCCGCATCCATCCACGCGCCGCTCACTTCTGCTTCCCTCCGTGTTGCGCCTTGTTCCGGCCGAAACACGCGTTCGCTCCTCCATATACCATCTATACAAGCTAGCTAGATGCAAATCATATAATGGTCAAACAATAGCCATGCACAAGCCAGATGATCCCCGTACACTCCCCATATACTGCTTAGACACTGGTTGGACACTGGCCATACACCACCCAGATGTTGCTCGTATAATGGTCGTACATTTCCCGTACACCACCAAGATAATCCCCGTACGCAGATAATAGCCACGCACTGCGCAGCAGTGCTCCGCCGGCCTCTGCCCCGTGCCTGGCGCTGCCCGTATCTGGGCGGGTCCAGCTCCCCCCGCCACCCGGCTCTGCCGAGCTCCCCGCGCGGGTCTTCCTCGACCTCGGGTCCGCTCAGCGCGCGCGCCGGCACCGCTGTGCTTTCTCCGCCCTCCGCCGGCTTCGCGCCACGCCGGCTATTCCTCACACCGACTGCTCTGCGTCCGCGCGTGCCAGCTTCCTCGCGCCGCCTTCACGACCTACCTCGACTGTCGGCTGCCTCGCCGCGCTTCCCACGCCTCCACGGGCCCCTCGGCCACCGGGTCTCCCCGCCAGCCGGCCTCCGTGTGCAGACGCCGGCTGCTCCGTCCGCGCGCCCACGTCGCCCTGGGCCGGCTGGTGCGTCGCGCCTGGCTGCGACCCGCGCGCCCCCGGCCTCGTCTCGTTGCACCATCGAGGCTCCTGAGCTCCTCATCTCCACGCCAACGTCGCTGCGCCCGGCGTTCTCCTCGCGGCCAGCCCCAAACTCCGCACTGCGCGTCCGCGGCCCTCCGGCCGCCTCCTCGCGTGGGCCGGCTGCTCATCTACCTCCCGGCCGCCTGCTCCGCGCCCGCGACCAGCTCGTTGCCCGCGCCGGATGCGCTGGCCCGTGACCCGGCTCCGCTCCTCCGCCTGGCCGCTCTGCTCCCCGCCGAGGGCGCCCCTCCGCCAGCGCGGCTGGCTCCGTGCCCACAGCGCCTCGCGCCACGCTCCGCCTGCTGGGTTGTCGATGTCGCCCTCGGCCCCTGCGCATGCTGGCTGCTCGCCGCTCCAGCCGGACTCCGCGCGCGTCGGGTGCCCGCCTCTCCTGCCGCCCGCAGCGGCAGGGTGCCCGAGGAAACAGGGCGGCTGGCCACCCGGCTAAAAAAGAATAAAAAGAAAAAGAGGTGCCCAGGCCGGCTGCCCAGCCGGACAAAAAAGAGGGGGAGATGGCCGGCTGCCCAAGAGCCTGCTGGAATTTTAACATATAAGGTTCCGGGGCGACCCGCCGTCCTGAGCGTCCCCCGATTTCATTGCGTTTCTTGCCATTCGATCAGGCTTGGTCAGGTCAACGCGAGTGCATGATCGTTTGATTTTTACAGGCTGTGTTGACGTAGATTTTTTCCGTTGACGCACGATGACTTGTGGGCTCGGCGATGCCTTTCATTGGCTGGGTTAATTTTGCTCGGGTGAGCCAGTCCTGCTGCGTCGCGCGGAGTCCGCGTCGTGCGGCATGGGCGAGCTACAGAGGAATTGGCCAGCGCTGATGCATCCATTTTCTGCTCCCGCACCTGTGATGTACAGATGACGGGTGGGCCGGTGCTTCCCTTGGTCCCGCTCGTTGGTGCCACTGGCTGCATGTCCCATGGTGTTAGGGGTAGGGTAGTGTTTTCTCGGGTCAACAGTTTTTGGCGGGACGCTCTGGCGCGCTGCTCGCGACGTGCGTTGGGGGAGCAGTTGTGGAGGGGTCGGCCGGTGCGTGTGCACCCGGCTTCTGCACCTACCTTTGGCCTACCGTGATGACTGGTGGGCCGGCGCTGGTCCTGGTCCCGCTCGTCGGCTGCCCTGATGCATTCGTCAGGGGTCGTCGCGTCGTTGGTTGCGGTCGCGTGCAGGGCGGGCCCAGCGCTGCGTGTGGCTCAGTTTCGACAGAAAAAGAGGGCAAGGGAAAAAGCGAAGCGCCTCCTCGCGCACGCCGCGCACAAACCAATCCTCCCACACGAATCCTAGCCGCCTCCACGGTCGCCCATCCTCCCATGTCAATCGCGCCCACCTCACGCATCTCGTCCAAACCTCCTTGGCGGGCTTCGAGGCGAGCTTCCCCGGCGGCCATGGCGGCTGCGGCGTGCAGGCAAAGGGCGACGGTGGCGGCGCTCGATTCGTTCTGTAGGAGAGAGAGAAGATGAGAGGGAGAGCGAAGGAAGAAGATGAGAGAGAGAAAGAGAGAGGAAAGAGGAGAGGGAGGCGTCGCGTCGGACGGGAGAGGGTCACCGGCCCGCGTCGGCCTGCGCCGGCGAGGTCGGGCTGAACCTTGTGGTTGGTGGCGGCTCGATCTGCTCCTGGATCGGGGCCTACGAGGAGGCTGGGGCTGGTCTTGTAACCTGCAGCGGACTGTACAGCCAGCGGGAGCGCCGGTTCAGATCATGGGCACAGCTCGGTCGAGCTACAGCGAGTGCATCTGATTCCAACACATCAAGGTGAGCTTCACACGCCGTTCCCTCTTTTATTCTTCTCAGGCAACGAGGCGTCAGCGGAAAGGCAATGTGCCTGATATGTGGAGTTGGTGTTGAGGCTAGCGGTAGTAGACAGGGAAGGCGCCCATTGCTTGATCTTGAGAGTTAATTCATATGTTATTTTTCTTGAAAGTGTGAAGACATTTTTTAGATTGTTTCTTGTTTTTTTGGTGTGTTTTGTTCTACTGATAAGTGGCAAGAAAGAAACAACCTGCTTGAATTATAGAAAGTGTTGTAAGAAAATTATGAGAATGGAATATGGACTGCATATATACATGCAACTGTTTTGCATCCGGGGTTTGGATTACATATTCCTCATGTTTGTGTACACTGATTTCTCAAAAGTATTATGTGATGCACATATTTTGTCGATGGAAGGCTGCCGATTCAAGGCTCAACTCGAGCAAAACTTGAGTTCTTTATTGTTTTGTCGATGCAGCATCTTGGACTGACTTACTTCTCTACCCAGTTCTGCTCTGTAATTTCAGAATATATGTAGTCGTGTGTTTGTCATGTGCTTGCTTCAGCTTTCGGTGTCCTGATGACTATATGAACAAGACTTGCAGGTCTGGATGACTATATGAGCAAAACTTGATTTCTTGATTGTTTTGTCGATGTAGCATCTGATACTGACCGACTTCTCTACCAGAAAGCAAGCCTTTTGACCTTCTTATTATGCATGCAGGTTGATGATACTGAGGTTATCGGCGTTCTCCTGCAAACTGAATTAATTCCTCTATGCTTGCGTACCATGGAGATGGGGAGTGAGCTATCAAAAAAGTATGTAACTAACCATCTCAATCGTCATCTAAATATTATCACGGTCTTTCTTTTTTGTTTAGCCTAAAACATGTCAAATTATTTCTTCTGAAGTTTGTTTGGAACACTATATTATGAATTTACTATGAGTTCACAGGTTCTTGATTATCTATAGCCTACTCTACCACGCAGTGATCCGGCCATTTTTTACTCAGGTTGTCGTTTGCTCATTGCTGTCCTGGATGTGCTTCTTCCTTCTGGTAATGCACTGCTCCTTATCTTCTTTCTTTGTATTTCTTATGAGTCCTACGTTTTGCGTATGCTGCTGCCTCTGCAATTGATAGTATGTGCTTTCTTTTGCATGGTATAATTTGGTGGGTGTGTTTTCTGGCGCTAGGCCTACTTTTGTCTATGGTTGAGCTGTCTGCATATACCATGGGCTGTGCGCTTGTGTACTGATGATGATGTTGGCATGGTTTATTGTATATTCTTTCTGCTAGATTAGCTTACAATAAGATTGGTGCAGTGGAGGTAAAAAATACATTGGCTGGTTGTGTATCTTAGTTTGGCTGAAAGCACAGCATGTCAATTGATCGGTGGCCATCTTCCCCAGTTTATGCATATTTATTATTGGAAAGAGAAGCAGACTACTCATTGATTAATAAAAGCTTCATAGCTCTGTTCTCCTTCCATTGATTTCTTCAGTATTATTCTCTTAGATTAAAGGTATTATTGTTATGTCGTCCTGTTGTTCTGTATGTATTGGATGGCCTTTCAGACGAACTGCTCTGTTCCAAGACCTGCAACTCATTTCTGCTCCTCAAGGTTTGCTCTCCTTTTCTTCTGTATGTCCATTATTCGTGGCTGCAGATATATGTATGTTCCTATGCGTAACTGATGTCTAGCATTGCTGAAAATTTCTTCATCAGGTCTCCACGCCTTCATCAGAGCTTGTGTCCACGGCTTCAGCAGAGCTAATGTTCACAGGATCATTCATGCGAGCTCCCCTCATACTCAGCCATGGTGGAAACCTAAAACAACATAGATTTTCAGTCAGCAGAGACTAATAAGTTACATTACTATAATAGCGTGTAAATATGCCAGAGGTTTTGAATGGGGCTTTATACCACCAAATTATAATGTGTATATATATCTCATTGTACACAACAAGACACCATTTTTTCCGACTAAAAGAGATTATGTTTATTATGATATGTACTTGCCCATAGCTAGGCTAACTAAAACATATACTCTGTGCTATCAAAATAAAATATGTATACACATCTCATTGTAGACACCAATCCACAATGTTTCCTATTAAAAGGAATTCAACTATGGATATTTTTTTATCGCACACATGGATTTAGGGTGCCTCTGCGCCATTTGGCGCAACGAGTCCACTAGTAAAAAGAAAGAAAGAGAGAAGTGGGCCGGCTCCTTTGTTGCTTGTTGCTGCCGGCTGCTCAAAAGAAAGAAAAAAATGCCGGGTGGAGAAAAGTCAGTGGCCGGGTGCTAGAAGAAGGAAAAGATTGAAAAGAATGAGGTGCCGGCTAAAAAAAGGGCGTTCATTTGCCAAAGAAATTTGGCGAAAAAGTTTGTCCATTTGTCGTGACAGACAAAGAGACAAAGAAAAAGGCTACATCCGGATTGCCGTCACTTTCGCTTTCGCCACTCGATGGTCGGGTCGCGACCCAGCTGTGCTGCCAAGCCGACCGCCCCTGCTCCGACGCTTTGGTGGCGGTGACGAGCCCGCCGCCTGCCTCGACTCTCATTTAGTCGGACCCAACCGGCCGGGACCCCCTTCGAGCACTCGGAGGCTCGAAGGCTACACCCAGCGGGTGCGCCGACGCGCTCTGCGAGCGCCAAGCCGCACCGGCTGCCTTCGTCAACCTCCGCCTCATCTGCGTCAAAGCAATGTGAGCTCCTCACCCGCATATTTTTGCACCACGCAAGAATGGATAACCTTGAGCGATGCTCGGGGGACTATATCCGCATTTTATTACAGTTACATCACTGTTTGCCCCGGCGCCAGCCAGAGTTGGCCAGGAGGCTGGCCGCTTGGCCCGAGACGTTCGTTCCCACAGACGGCTTAGTAGCATGCACGGTACCAAAGGCCCACCTCTTAGCCACAGATCACAGCAGGCGGTATGCGGCTAGCAAGAGCAAACGCCGGAGGCCACCTGCCGAAAAACCTGCAGGAAGAAAAATGGTTCGGGCAACCCGGCCGTTTGCTTTATGAATATCTGCTCGGTAGAATCTGCTCCCAAAGTCTGAGAATTATACACTCCACTTCGCGGCCCACTCTCAGCCACAGACCACAGAGCGGCTGTTTGGCAACACTACAAAAAAAGACATATCCTTGACATTTTGGGCCGAACGGATTTTTTTCTGCTATACTTATGACACTTCTATGACGATAATTCTGACAAAACCGGGTATCATCATAGATGTGGTGGGCTCCTACTTCTATGACAAAAATCATGACAGAAAATGGGCTTTTCGTCCTGGGTGGGCCGGAGACGCGGCTGCATGACCTTCTTTGGGCCGTCCATGACGGAGAAAACCATGGTAGAAGCGAGGCGAGGAAAATATCAGGGGTTCCTGGTTACGGTGGGTGGTCGGGGCCCGAGCGATGCGCTGCTTTCTCATACGTGACGCTGCAGTGCGAGGCGTTGCACTCTAATCGAACTCGAGCGAGGCGTTGGGCTCTAACTCAACCCGAAAGTGATTGCACTGCAGTTACGCTACATCGAACCCGAGCGATCGATCGATCCTTGCCGTTAATCGAACCCGAGTGATTCGCTTCGCTCTGCCGCTAATCAAGCCGATCGAACACCGCTGCCTCCTTCCCTTGATGAACAAAGTGAGCGTTGTTGAGGGGTTTGGATGAACAGCTTCCGATGGGGGTTGGATGAACAGACCCCGTGGTAGTAGAGGCCATTGCCGTTGGATGAACAAAGACTCGATCGACGAGCCGGTGGATGAACAGGACCCTGAGTCTTTGGATGAACAGGACCCCGTGGAGGGCTAGTTGAACAGTAGCCGGTCGAGGGCTGGTTGAACAGTAGCCGGTGGAGGGCTGGATGAACAGTAGCCCGTGGAGGGTTGGTTGAACATGACCCCGTGGAGAGGGCTGGTTGAACAGTAGCCGGTGGAGGAGCGCGCGGTGGAGGCTGGATGAACAGGAGCCCGTGGATGAACAGTCACAGGTGGAGGCTAGAGGAGGTTGACGGTGGATGAACAGTAGCCCGTGGAGGCAGTCGACAGTGGAGATGAACAGTATCCCTTGGAGTCCCGTTATACGGTATGCCAGACTCCTCCCGATGAACAGGACCCTCGTTTCGTCCGTAGCACTCCAACACAAGTCCGTTTCCTCTGTTTTGCGGTATGCCACACCCCTCCCGATCAACAGGACGCCGTTTCGACCGTAGGAGGTCCGTTTCCTCCGTTTTGTGGTACGCCACACCCCTCCTGATCAATAGGACCCTGTTTCGACTGTAGGAGGTCCGTTTCCTCCGTTTTGCGGTACGCCAGACCCCTCCCGATGAACAGGATCCCATTTCGACCATGGCCGGTCGAACACAAGGCTGTTTCCTCCGTTCCGCGGTATGCCATGCCTCGTTTCCATCGCCTGTTCCGTCCAAGCTGGTTGGCTCCCGATGAACATGACGACTCATTCCGTTACGACCCAGCCGGTTGCCTCCCCATGAACACGACGATGGCGCAGCTTCTTTGTTCCGACCCAGCCATGTACACGATCCCTCGCCGTACGTATGCGCGAGTAGGCGTTCGAGACCCCGCCCGTATGTACGTAAGTGGCCGTATTTTCTTTCTTGCACCCTGGCCGCTGTACGTACGTGTACATGCTACATGCGTGCCTCTACTACGACACGTGCCCTTTCTTACTCGGCCACGGTTCATCGCTGCAGCCCGCAGACAGACCGATCGACCAGTATCTACATACATGTTCGGCACCAGAATGACAACGCTACGTACGCTTCGACCAGGTGGGTCCCGACTGTCAGGCACTTCCTTGCGTGCGAAGATGTAGCTGGTGGGTCCCAGCAGTCAGGGGAAATGTTTTTTTTTCACGAAATACGGTGGCCCGTCCGGTGGGTCCCTGCTGACAGGTGGAGGAATAATTATTTTGCACATAATAAGGAGGCACTTCCTTGCTGTGGCTGTGGACCCAGCTGTCGGCCTCTCCAAGTACAGTACTCTTCCGACGAAAGTCGTTCGTTGACCACATTGACCACGCAGCGTCGAGAGCACCAGGGCGGTGGACGACGGCTAGGCCTAGGAAGGGGACGGTGCGGAGCCGGGGAAGACGCGGTAGTGGATGCCCACGCGGAGGGGAGTAAGTGGGTTGACTGCTTCGGCTGAGGTATGAGGCTGCCGTCGCCGGAGAATAACAGGAGGTGTGGGTGAGTATAGAGGGATGGCATGGCCAACGGTGGCAACACAGCCGAACATGGGAGGCAGGAGCAGGTGACACGGCTGACGCTTGTTTGGGCGGCTGGAGCAAGAAGAATAGAGGTTGAAGAAGCACTATGGCCGTTGGATGGACATCGTACGGTCACTGGAGCTAGAATAGTTCATATTGACTAAGTTGACAAAGCCCTCCGTCGGCGTTAACTTAGTAGGCCCACAATCAGCATCCCACTATGGTGGGTCCCAGCTAGCAGGGGGAGTATTCATTTTTTTGTGCGTAATAAGGAGGCACTTCCTTGCGTGCGAAGATATAGCTGGTGGATCCGAGCTGTCAGTGGTAGTATTCATTCTTTTTGACGTAATAAGGACGCACTTCCTTGCGTGCGAAGATGTAGCTGGTGAGTCCCAACAGTCAGGGGGAGAAAACATTATTTTTCAGGGTAAAAAGGATGCAGTTGCATGCATGCGTACATGGGCGTGGTGCGTCCCCACTGTCAGCCTCTCACATACAGTCATCTTCTTATGACTCTCGTTTATTGACCACGTTGACCACACGGTGCCGAGCGCACCAAGGCCGGTGGACGACGACGACGCCTCAGACTGGAACGACCCGGAGATGGGGAAGACACGGCAGTGGAGTCGCAGATGGAGAGGAGTGGGAAACTTGATCGGTTCGGTGTCGGCAAAGACCGCTACCTACCACGGAGAGACAGGAGCAAGAACAAAGGTTGAAGGAGCACGGCTGTTGGATTAACATCCAACGGTCCAGCTGCTAGAATCATCTGTTGATTAAGTTGACAAAGCCCTGCATACATGTCCACTTAGTAGGCCCACAAGTCAGCCACCAAATCTGAAGGGTCCCACCTGTCAATGGGAGGAATAGTTTTTTTTTGCATAACAAGGAGGCACTTCCGTTCATGCGAAGATACAGCTGGTGGGTCCCGCTTTCAGGGGGAGAAAACATTTTTTCCAGCTTAATAAGGAGGAACTTTCCTTGCGTGCGACCATGGACCTCGTGGGTCCCAGCCGTCAGGCTCTCCATTCCTCTTTCGATGACTCTCGTTTTTTGACCACACCGTGCTAAGCGCAGCGAGGCGGTGGACGGCGGCGAGGCCCCAGACGGGAACGACCCGGAGATGGGAATACGCGGCAGTGGAGTCGCAGATTGAGAGGAGTACAAGGGTTATAAATGGTTCTGTTGCAGCGTGGGGCTGAAGTCGGTGGAGAATAGCAGGAGGTGTGAAGGGGTGGAGGGATAGCATGGCCGGTGGTGGGGTAGCGCTTCGCAGCGATGCGTGCTAAGCAGAGCCGTTAGTCACGGAGGCCGGACCAAAGCGGTCCGGCGCTGGAGGAAGAAGATGAGAGATTGAAGGTGCATGCCAGCAGTTGGATATAAATCCAATGGCTGTGGATGTCATAATCATTTGTTGACCAAGTTGACAACACCCTGCGTAGGCTTCGACCTATTGTCCCACATGCCAGCCTGCAAAAATGTGATATAATTTAACCCATGTTTTCTAGAATGTACAGTCCATTTGATGGGCTGGGTGAACAAATAATTTCGCGTCAATGCTGTCCATTTAATATTTTCTAAGAAATCCCAGCCCATTTGCACTTTCTTTAAATACACTAATTAGCTGGGCTCGTTCTATATATAATGTTAGGTTAGAAGGAGCAATTAATATTAAAAAGTAAACCCCATTGCGACACATTTTTTATATATAAAATTAACAAATTAGCGAGTTATTTCTCAAAATAAAAATGACCGCGTTATTATTACATTGGTCCTTAAAATCTTCACAAGCTTTTGTGCGCAATCACCAGGATTTTCCTACCTGTGAGTCAAAAACAACCAGGATTTTCCTTGCCAACTTCTGTTAAACATTTACTTTTATAAGTTAATAACACGTGGGATGTTTTTATAATGTATATATAAGTCTCTATAAAATATACAATAATAGTAATAATATAAATATATATAATGTGGTTAGAAGGGAAAACATAAATTGGACACAACATTATTATTCTTATATATAGTTAAATAGAACAGAGATCCGCGTTTTATTAAGAAAATACGTTGGGCTGCCAATCTTTAAGAAAAAGTAAAACCTACGCTGGGAGGCCCATAGGCCGGTATGGACCTCAAAAAAAAAGTTGAAACCAGTGTCTCCGTATGTCGTGGGCTACGCATACCTAGGCCTAGCTGATACTTGTTCATCATGGACAATACGCAGAAGCGCAAGGGCTCCCTGGAGGATCGTCTCACATGTAAGGTAGACGTTGCCGGAGCCCTTGAATGGCCTCGACTGAGGCCTCGGCTTCAGCAATATCACCTTGGCACTGTTTATTCTTCTTCTTCCTCTTCCTGCTCTGTTTCTCTTTCTCCTCACCAGTTGGTGAAACCAAGTACATGATTGGCCTTCTATTTAAGAATTGGTTTTGTCAGTGAGCGAGTACAAGTGTACTAGTAAACAATAGCATTATTTTCTCATGGCGATGCAAAATAGAGATGAACACATGCATTAAATATCATTCTTACCTAAAGGAAGGTTTTGGTGCCAATATGGATGATGAGGATTGGAACACAGATCTCCCTTTGTGCGATTCCACGAAATGAACCAACTGTTCCATTCGACATTCCGATTAAGCGTAACAAAAGTCACTTATTTTAAGAAGTGTTTTGTGCAAAGGCACCAAAAGGTCACAACAAAGAACTGTGTGAAATGGATATCCTTGTTTGCACAAATAGCTACAGAGGAAATAGTCAGAGTCTCAAACAATTACAGGCAAAAACATTTGGCTAAACTTGTCATGGCTTATAACAGTGGCATGCTTCATTTTACCAGGGGAATTAGATTAAGAACAGCTAAATATTTGGTATAAGGGCATGGGCCAGTGGGTGCACCAGCAGTCCAGCACCATGTATGTTGGGGATCGTTGCAGAAATCAAAACTTTTCTACGCATCACCAAGATCAATCTATGGAGAGACTAGGAACGAGAGAGAGGGGAGTGCATCTTCATACCCTTGAAGACCGCGACGCGGAAGCGTTACGAGAACGCGGATGAAGGAGTCGTACTCGCAACGATTCAGATCGCGGTTGATTCCGATCTAAGCGCCGAACAACGGCGCCTCCGTGTTCAACACACGTGCAGCACGGGATGTCTCCTCCTTCTTGATCGAGCAAGGGGGAAGGAGAGGTTGGATAAGAACTCCGGCAACATGACGACATGGTGGTGGAGACTGCAGTTCTCCGGCAGGGCTTCACCAAGCTCAACGGAGGAGGAGGGGGTGTTGGAGAGGGGGAGGGTTGCGCCTTGGATGAGGTGTTGCTGCCCTCCCTCCTCCCCTCTATTTATAGGGCGAAGGGGAAAGGGGGCCGGCCCCACTAGATGAGATCTAGAGGGGGGGGGGGGGGCGGCGGCCAAGGGGAGGAGGCTTGCCCCCCAAGCCAAGGGGGGCGCCCCCCTTAGGGTTTCCCCCCAACCCTAGGCGCATGGGCCCTAGGGGGGATGGCGCCCAGCCAACTTAGGGGCTGGTTCCCTTCCACATACAGCCCATAGGGCCCTCCAGGGCAAGTGGGCCCTCCCGGTGGACCCCCGAAACCCCTTCGGTGCTCCCGGTAAAATACCAGCAAACCCCCGAATACTTCCGATGACCGTATGATGACTTCCCATATATAAATCTTTACCTCCGAACCATTCCGGAACTCCTCGTGACATCAGGGATCTCATCCGGGACTCCGAACAACATTCGGTAACAACATACTATTTCCCATAACAACTCTAGCGTCACCGAATCTTAAGTGTGTAGACCCTACAGGTTGGAACCATGTAGACATGAACGAGACATCTCTCCGGCCAATAACCAACAGCGGGATCTGGATACCCATTTCGGCTCCCACATGTTCCACGATGATCTCATCGGATGAACCACAATAAGGGCGATTCAATCAATCCCGTACACAATTCCCTTTGTTTACCGGTATGATACTTGCTCGAGATTCGATCGTCGGTATCCCTATACCTTGTTCAATCTCGTTACCGGCAAGTCTCTTTACTCATTTGTAACACATCATCATGTGATCAACTCGTTGGTCACATTGAGCTCATTATGATGATGTCCTACCGAGTGGGCCCAGAGATACCTTTCCGTCACACGGAGTGACAAATCCCAGTCTTGATTCGTGCCAACCCAACAGACACTTTCGGAGATAGCTGTAGTGTGCCTTTATAGCCACCCAGTTACGTTCTGACGTTTGGCACACCCAAAGAATTCCTACGGTATCAGGGAGTTGCACAATCTCATGGTCTAAGGAAATGATACTTGACATTAGAAAAGCTTTAGCAGACGAATTACACGATCTTGTGCTATGCTTAGGATTGGGTCCGGTCCATCACATCATTCTCCTAATGATGTGATCCCGTTATCAACAACATCCAATGTCCATGGTCAGGAAACCGTAACCATCTATTGATCAACGAGCTAGTCAACTAGAGGCTCACTAGGGGCATGTTGTGTTCTAAGTATTCACACATGTATTACGATTTCCGGATAACACAATTATAGCATGAACAATAGACAATTATCATGAACAAGGAAATATAATAATAACCACTTTATTATTGCCTCTAGGGCACATTTCCAATAGTCTCCCACTTGCACTAGAGTCAATAATCTAGTTACATTGTGATGAATCAAACACCCATAGAGTTCTGGTGTTGATCATGTTTTGCTCGTGGAAGAGGTTTTGTCAACGGATCTGTGACATTCAGATCCGTATGCACTTTACAAATATATGTGTCTCCATCTTGAATATATTCACGAATGGAGTTGAAGCGACGCTTGATATGCCTGGTCTTCCTGTGAAACCTGGGCTCCTTGGCAAGGGCAATAGCTCCAGTGTTGTCACAGAAGAGTGTCATTGGGAACGACGCATTGGGAATGACTCCTAGGTCGGTGATGAACTCCTTCATCCAGACTGCTTCCTGTGCTGCCTCTGAGGCTGCTATGTACTCCACTTCACATGTAGATCCCGCCACGACGCTTTGCTTGCAGCTGCACCAACTGACTGCCCCACCATTCAAAATATACACGTATCCAGTTTGCGACTTGGAGTCATCCAGATCTGTATCGAAGCTAGCATCGACGTAACCCTTTACGACGAGCTCTACCTCCATAAATGAGAAATATATCCTTAGTCCTTTTCAGGTACTTCAGGATATTCTTGACCGCTATCCAGTGTTCCATGCTGGGATTACTTTGGTACCTTCCTACCAAGCTTACGGCAAGGTTCACATCAGGTCTGGTACACAGCATGGCATACATAATAGACCCTATGGCCGAGGCATAGGGGATGACACTCATCTTTTCTCTATCTTCTGCCGTGGTCGGGCATTGAGCCGTGCTCAATCTCACACCTTCCAATACAGGCAAGAACCCCTTCTTGGACTAATCCATATTGAACTTCTTCAATATCTTGTCAAGGTATGTGCTTTGTGAAAGACCAATGAGGCGTCTCGATCTATCTCTATAGATCTTGATGCCTACTATGTAAGCAGCTTCTCCAAGGTCCTTCATTGAAAAACACTTATTCAAGTAGGCCTTTATGCTTTCCAAGAATTCTATATCATTTCCCATCAATAGTATGTCATCCACATATAATATGAGAAATGCTACAGATCTCCCACTCACTTTCTTGTAAACACAAGCTTCTCCATAAGTCTGTAAACCCAAACGCTTTGATCATCTCATCAAAGCGAATGTTCCAACTCCGAGATGCTTGCACCAGCCCATAGATTGAGCGCTGGAGCTTGCATACCTTGTCAGCATCCTTAGGATCGACAAAACCTTCCGACTGCATCATATACAATTCTTCCTTAAGGAATGCCATTTTGACATCCATTTGCCATATCTCATAATCATAGAATGCGGCAATTGCTAACATGATTCGAACGGACTTCAGCTTCGCTACGGGTGAGAAGGTCTCATTGTAGTCAGCCCCTTGAACTTGTTGATAACCCTTAGCGACAAGCCGAGCCTTATAGATGGTCACATTACCATGCGCGTCTGTCTTCTTCTTAAAGATCCATTTATTCTCTATGGCTTGTCGATCATCGGGCAAGTCTGTCAAAGTACATACTTCGTTTTCATACATGGATCCTATCTCGGATTTGACGGCTTCAAGCCATCTGTTGGAATCCGGGCCCGCCATCGCTTCTTCATAGTTCGAAGGTTCACCATTGTCTAAAAACATGATTTCCAGGATAGGGTTGCCGTACCACTCTGGTGCGGAACATGTCCTTGTGGACCAACGAAGTTCAGTAGCAACTTGACCCAAAGTTTCATGATCATCATCATTAACTTCCTCTCTAGTCGGTGCAGGCACCACAGAAACATCTTCCTGAGCTGCGCTACTCTCCGGTTCAAGAGGCAATACCTCATCAAGTTCTACTTTCCTCCCACTTACTTCTTTCGAGAGAAACTCTTTCTCTAGAAAGGATCCATTCTTGGCAACAAAGATCTTGCCTTCAGATCTGAGGTAGAAGGTATACCCAATAGTTTCCTTAGGGTATCCTATGAAGACGCATTTTTCCGATTTGGGTTCGAGCTTTTCAGGTTGAAGTTTCTTGACATAAGCATCGCATCCCCAAACTTTCGTAAACGCATACTTTGGTTTCTTCCCAAATCATAATTCATACGTTGTCGTCTCAACGGATTTCGATGGAGCCCTATTTAAAGTGAATGCGGCAGTCTCTAAAGCATAACCCCAAAATGATAGCGATAGATCGGTAAGAGACATCATAGATCGCACCATATCTAATAGAGTGCGATTACGACGTTTGGACACACCATTACACTGAGGTGTTCCAGGCGGCGTGAGTTGTGAAACAATTCCACATTTCCTTAAGTGTGTGCCAAATTCGTGACTCAAATATTCCCCTCCACGATCTGATCATAAGAACTTTATTTTCCTGTCACGTTGATTCTCAACCTCACTCTGAAATTCCTTGAACTTTTCAAAGGTCTCCGACTTGTGTTTCATTAAGTAGACATACCCATATCTACTTAAGTCATCAGCGAGGGTGAGAACATAATGATAACCACCGCGAGCCTCAACGCTCATTGGACCGCAGACATCAGTATGTATGATTTCCAATAAGTTGGTTGCTTGCTCCATTGTTCCGGAGAACGGAGTCTTGGTCATTTTGCCCATGAGGCATGGTTCGCACGTGTCAAATGATTCATAATCAAGAGACTCCAAAAGTCCATATGCATGGAGTTTCTTCATGCGTTTGACACCAATGTGACCAAGGCAGCAGTGCCACAAGTATGTGGGACTATCATTATCAACCTTACATCTTTTGGCATTCACACTATGAATATGTGTAACATCACGTTCGAGATTCAATAAGAATAAACCATTGACCAACGGGGAATGACCATAAAACATATCTCTCATATAAATAGAACAACCATTATTCTCAGATTAAATGAGTAGCCATCCCGCATTAAGCGAGATCCAGACACAATGTTCATGCTCAAAGCTGGCACTAAATAACAATTATTGAGGTTTAAAACTAATCCCATAGGTAAATGTAGAGGTAGCGTGCCGACGGCGATCACATCAACCTTGGAACCATTCCCGACGCGCATCGTCACCTCGTCCTTCGCCAGTCTCCGCTTATTCGCAGCTCCTGTTTTGAGTTACAAATATGAGCAACCGCACCGATATCAAATACCCAGGAGCTAATACGAGTGCTAGTAAGGTACACATGAATAACATGTATATCATATATACCTTTGGTATTGCCGGCCTTCTTATCCGCTAAGTACTTGGGGCAGTTCCGCTTCCAGTGACCGTTTCCCTTGCAATAAAAGCACTCAGTCTCAGGTTTGGGTCCATGCTTTGGCTTCTTCCCGGCAACTGGCTTACCGAGCATGGCAACTCCCTTGCCGTCCTTCTTGAAGTTCTTCTTACCATTGCCTTTCTTGAAACTAGTGGTTTTATTGACCATCAACACTTGATGTTCCTTTTTGATCTCCACCTCTGCTGATTTCAGCATTGAATATACCTTAGGAATGGTTTTATCCATCCCCTGCATATTGAAATTCATCACAAAGCTCTTGTAGCTAGGTGGAAGCGACTGAAGGATTCTGTCAATGACCGCGTCATCCGGGAGATTAACTCCCAGCTGAGACAAGCGGTTGTGCAACCCAGACATTTTGAGTATGTGCTCGCTGATAGAACTATTCTCCTCCATCTTACAACTATAGAACTTGTCGGAGACTTCATATCTCTCGACTTGGGCATGAGCTTGGAAAACCATTTCCAGTTCTTGGAACATCTCATATGCTCTGTGCTGCTCAAAACGCTTTTGGAGCCCCGATCCTAAGCTGTAAAGCATGCCGCACTGAACCAGGGAGTAATCATCACCATGTGACTGCCAGGCGTTCATAACGTCTTGAGTTGCTGGAAAACTGGTGCTTCACCTAGCGGTGCATCAAGGACATATGCTTTCTTGGCAGCTATGAGGATGATCCTCCAGTTATGGACCCAGTCAGTATAGTTGCTACAATCGTCTTTCAGCTTGGTTTTCTCTAGGAACGCGTTGAAGTTGAGGGCAACATTAGCGTGGGCGATTTGATCTACAAGACATATTGCAAAGATTTTTAGACTATGTTCATGATAATTAAGTTCATCTAATCAAATTATTTAATGATCTCACACTCAGATAGACATCCCTCTAGTCATCTAAGTGATACATGATCCGAGTCAACTTGGCCGTGTGTGATCATCACGTGAGACGGACTAGTAATCATTGGTGAACATCTTCATGTTGATCGTATCTACTATACGACTCATGTTCGACCTTTCGTTCTCTCGTGTTTCGAGGCCATGTCTGTACATGCTAGGCTCGTCAAGTCAACCTAAGTGTTTTGCATGTGTAAATCTGGCTTACACACGTTGTATTCGAACGTTAGAGTCTATCACACCCTATCATCACGTGGTGCTTCGAAACAACGAACCTTCGCAATGGTGCACAGTTAGGGGGAACACTTTCTTGAAATTATTGCGAGGGATCATCTTATTTAAGCTACCGTCGTTCTAAGAAAATAAGATGTAAAAACATGATAAACATCACATGCAATCAAATAGTGACATGATATGGCCAATATCATTTTGCTCCTTTTGATCTCCATCTTCGGGGCACCATGGTCATCATCATCACCGGCATGACACCATGATCTCCATCATCGTGTCTTCATGAAGTTGTCTTGCCAACTATTACTTCTACTACTATGGCTAACGGTTAGCAATAAAGTAAATTAATTACATGGCGTTTTCAGTGACACGTAGGTCATACAATAAATTAAGACAACTCCTATGGCTCCTGCCATTGTCATACTCATAGACATGCAAGTCGTGATTCCTATTACAAGAACATGATCAATCTCATACATCATATATATCATTCATCACATCCTTTTGGCCATATCACATCACACGGCATATGCTGCAAGAACAAGTTAGACGTCCTCTAATTGTTGTTGCAAGTTTTTACGTGCCTGCTATAGGTTTCTAGCAAGAACATTTCTTACCTACGCCAAAACCACAACGTGATATGCCAATTTCTATTTACCCTTCATAAGGACCCTTTTCATTGAATCTGATCCGACTAAAGTGGGAGAGACAGACACCCGATAGCCACCTTATGCAACTAGTGCATGTCAGTCGGTGGAACCTGTCTCACGTAAGTGTACGTCTAAGGTCGGTCCGGGCCGCTTCATCCCATGATGCCGCCGAATCAAGATAGGACTAGTAACGGCAAGTAAATTGACAAAATCAACGCCCACAATAACTTGTGTTCTACTCGTGCATAGAAACTACGCATAGACCTAGCTCATGATGCCACTATTGAGGATCGTTGCAGAAATCAAAAAATTTATACGCATCACCAAGATCAATCTATGGAGAGACTAGTAATGAGAGAGAGGGGAGTGCATCTTCATACCCTTGAAGATCGTGACGCGGAAGCGTTACAAGAATGTGGATGAAGGAGTTGTACTCGCAGTGATTCAGATCGCGGTTGATTCCGATCTAAGCATCGAACAACGGCGCCTCCGCATTCAACACACGTGCGGCATGAGGACGTCTCCTCCTTCTTGATCCAGCAAGGGGGAGGAGAAGTTGGGGAAGAACTCCGGTAGCACGACGACATGGTGGTGGAGCTTGCAGTTCTCCGGCCGGGTTTCGCCAAGCTCAACGGAGGAGGAGGAGGTGTTGGAGAGGGGGAGGGCTGCGCCTTGGATGAGGTGTTGCTGCCCTCCCTCCTCTCCTATATTTATAGGGCAAAGGGGAAAGGGGGCCGGCCCCTCTAGATGAGATCTAGAGGGGGGCGGCCAAGGGAGGGGCTTGCCCCAAGCCAAGGGGGGCGCCCCCCTTAGGGTTCCCCCCAACCCTAGGCGCATGGGCCCTAGGGGGGATGGCGCCCAGGCCACTTAGGGGCTGGTTCCCTTCCACATATAGCCCATAGGGCCCTCTGGGGCAGGTGGACCCTCCTGGTGGACCCCGGGAACCCCTTCGGTGGTCCCGGTACAATACCGACAAACTCCCGATTTCTTCCGGTGACCGTATGATGACTTCCCATATATAAATATTCACCTCCGGACCATTCCGGAACTCCTCGTGACATCCGGGATCTCATTCGGGACTCCGAACAACATTTGGTAACCACATACTATTTCCAATAACAACTCTAGCGTCACTGAACCTTAAGTGTGTAGACCCTACGGGTTCGGGAACCATGTAGACATGACCGAGACATCTCTCCGGCCAATAACCAACAGCGGGATCTGGATACCCATGTTGGCTCCACATGTTCCACGATGATCTCATCGGATGAACCACGATATCGGGGATTAGATTCCCTTTGTCTACTAGTATGATACTTGCCCGAGATTCGATCGTCGGTATCCCTATACCTTGTTCAATCTCGTTACCAGCAAGTCTCTTTACTCGTTCGTAACACATCATCCTGTGATCAACTCCTTTGTCACATTGAGCTCATTATGATGATGTCCTACCAAGTGGGCCTAGAGATACCTTTCCATCACACAGAGTGACAAATCCCAGTCTCTATTCGTGCCAACCCAACAGACATTTTTGGAGATACCCGTAGTGTACCTTTATAGCCACCCAGTTACGTTGTGATGTTTGGCACACCCAAAGCATTCCTATGGTATTCGGGAGTTGCACAATCTCATGGTCTATGGAAATGATACTTTACATTAGAAAAGCTTTAGTAGACGAACTACACGATCTTATGCTATGCCTAGGATTGGGTCTTGTCCATCCCATCATTCTCCTAATGATGTGATCCTGTTATCAACGACATCCAATGTCCATAGTCAGGAAACCGTAACCATCTATTGATCAACGAGCTAGTCAACTAGAGCCTCACTAGGGACATGTTGTGGTCTATTTATTCACACATGTATTACGATTTCCAGATAACACAATTATAGCATGAACAATAGACAATTATCATGAACAAGGAAAGATAATAATAACCACTTTATTATTGCCTCTAGGGCACATTTCCAACAATGTACCTAAACCGGGGCATAACGTGGTGATTCAGTGTTTGTTGCCCCGAGAAACAAACATCCAAGGAACATATCTGGGTTGGTCCCATTTTTGTTCACTCTAGCCACCTACTCCTATGCATTTTTTTTTGAAATGGAGGCATGCCCCCGGCCTCTGCATCATAATGATGTATGCAGCCATCTTATGTGTGGATAGCAAATCTAGTCTTGGTCATACCAATGTGTACAACGTTTCCCCTCTATTTCCCTTTACGACCAAGAGACTGGTTGGATGACCAGTCTGTACTACTTTCACCCCCAATCCTTCCTGTTTGTACCAAGTCCAATGCACATACTAAATTCCCCCACCCCCACTTTATTTCTTATTTGAACCAAGTACAAGATTCGACTCCATGAAGTAGCTTTACCTCTAACAATAGAAGAAAAAAATGTGTCGTTTGACCATCCGATCAAGACGGGCTAGGAGGTAGAAAATGATGCACATGCAGCAACGTAGCGAGCTGGGGAAGTAGCGCTAGGGCGGTTTCGAAGGAAGATATACCTGAAGGTCGTCGGGAGGCCGGATCCACCCACACTAGGGCAACGAAGAAGGGTTCGGAGGACACCCCGCGCCGGTGCTCGGCCAGAGATAACAGTGTGGCCGGCAGTGGGTCTCCTCCCTCGCTGTCGACGACGGCCTAAACATTGTCCCTCCCCCCTTCACTGGCGGAGGGGGATACGTCCGGATCTGTAACCAGCGATGAGGATAGAAAGACAGTGTTTTTTGAAGGGAGAAATACAGTGTTACCACCGCTATCTTGTTTAGACCTGGAGAGGATGAGAGTGTGTGAATAGAGCAACCCTAGCAAGCAAGCGCGGAGGCTTCGGCCTATATATTCGTAGTGGGTTGGTTTTCCTTTTTCACTCCATCAAAACAATCGTTTAAAATTGTGTATGTGCCAAGCCGCTGTTTTTTGAGTTGTTGATTGTTTTTTGAGATAGCTACCCGCTTATTCCAAGTGGTGTTACGGTGTGCCAGGTCGCACTTTGTATAGTTCAAGTCTGGTACAAGACCCTCCATTAAATGAACAACCACCCCCTTGTAAAATTTGTGGACAAGCCCACGGCTAAAATTACCGAAAACGTGGGCTGCCCCAACATGCATTATTATTTATATTTTCTATGTTTGAGTATCCTCAAAACAAAATTTGAGAGTACAATATTTATTGGGCCCCTTTTTTATTGGTGCTAAATTTTGACCAAATATTTAACTGACAAAATGTTAGTGCATGTTAACAAAAATTATATCGTTCGATTAGTATTTGAACATAGTTTTCAATTATGTAATTTTTTGTGACATGCATGAACATTTGGTTAATTAAATTTATAGTCAAAATATGGCAAGGTGCATTAAATCAACACATGCAAGTATCAAAAGGAGAGTCACGACAGGCATGCATGCGTTGTAATTAATGTATCGATAAATGCAAATTATTGAAATATATCGAGTGCAGTGCTTTGATGTGTCGCGTCAACTCGTACAAGACCGATAAGTTTGATTACTACAACGCCCTCTCGCCTTAACCGCAACTTTCTTTGGTTGCATGACAGGTGGGCCACCCACCTGTTGGGTCCACCTTTTATACACGTAAAGGCAGGAGCAGTAAGTCAATGAAGTTGCGTTCCTCCCTCGCCCATGAGCGTGGTGGCTGGCAGGACTAGGAGAAGCTTTCATTCGCTACACGCTCTCCCTCCCGCACGCGGTGGACATGCAGCAGTTCAATCGGTGTCAGATGGCCAGAAGCATACTGTAGTACTCCTCCACTGCAGTAGTACTCCATCATTGTTTGACTTCCCAAAGAGGCGAAGAGCCAAGCGCAGCCCGGACGCTCGTGTGGCAGTTTCATGTGTAGAGTACATGAGAAGAGCATCCGCGAAAGTCAAACAATGATGGACTCTCGTGTGGCAGTTTCATGTGTAGAGTACATGACAAAAGCGCAGCCCGGACGCTCGTGTGGCAGTTTCATGTGTAGAGTACATGACAAAAGCGGTCTTCGCCTGCGAAAGGGCTCTTGTGGTGACGCCGTCTTGGGCTCCACAGTGACCACCATCTTGCTGGCCTGCTGGTCTTGGCCTCGTTGCACCGATATGGAAACCTTTGCCTGATGCCTCGGTACTCCCCGCCTGCGCTGGCCTCCTTAGCACCAAAGAGGAAACAAGGACTCTGTGCATGCTGGCGCCCGCTTGGCTCCCGCCTGGTGACGATCGTCATGGCTCATGTCACGAGAGCCTCGCGAGGTTTTCCCCGCCTTGATATCTCCGCTCCTCGCGAGGCAGCCTGGTGAGGCCGCTCCTGAGGAGGTCTTGCGTCGTCCGCCTCGCGAGGCTTGGCCCCTCGCGAGGGTCCTGAATGCTTTGTTGATGAAGATGGGCCGTACAGGTAGCATAGCCACGCCGTGGGCCGCAGGCAGGCAAGTCTGGGGATCCTCGTTCCCAGAACGCCGACAGTAGCCCCTGGGCCCAAGGTGCGCTCGGGCTTGGCTTTGGGGCGAAGCCAAAGGTCAAGTACGGAGCGCCGCGGGCCCCAAAAGCCTGCGGCCTTGGTTGATGCGTGGCGGTTGATTGGACGTGAGCGTCTCCACTTCCCCATGCTGCCTCAGCAACCGCTCGATTTGACAAGTCCCTGCGACATGCAAGGAAAATCTTCATTACATGTGATCGTGGGAGGCGCCGGTTGGCCTTCTTCCGCTATAAATGGGGAGGGGGGCGGGGCCCCCGTCGCCCATCCCTTCTTGGTTCACTCGCTTCTTCCTCCTTGCTCCACCGCTAGCAGCAACGGCGCAGTCGAAGAGGTTCTCCGCCGCGGAGAAAGGCAAGGCCCCTCGGGAGGGACCCGGCTCCCCGGCGCCCAAGCGAGGACATGGCCGTCCCCGCAAGCATGCCGCGACCCCCGCCGTGGCCCCTGACTCTCGGGGTGGCGCCGTAGTGCACGGCAGGAGTCGAACTGGTCGCGGCAGTCCTGTCGATGAGATGAGACGTGCCGTAGTTGCGCGACCTCCCCGATCGCGGTTCCATGCGTCAGAGGTGCTGCCGGAGTCCGTTGTCTAGTCGGAGGATCCGGCAGGCAGCTGGCTCCAACTTCCCCACTTCTTTGCCGACGAGCTGTTGGCCTCCGGTCCAGGCGGGCTCTGGCTGCAGGCAGACGGTTGCTGCAGCCGGGCTTCTTGGGTCACGGTCGAGGTCTCCGTCGCGGGCAACGTAGCTCTGGCCCGCGGTTTGCAGACGTTCGCCCGCGCACGCGGCCTGGGCAGGTGGTGGGCCCTCCACTTCAAGTTTGATGGCGACGCGACCCTCTTCGTGAGGGTGTTCGGGGAAGACAGTCGCCGCGCCGGATGCTGCCCGAGGTGAATGACGGCGTGGAGGTGCTCGGCCTTCGTGATGGCCGGGACGAGGAGGACGAACCCGCCGGCCCCGCCTTGTCTAGCTATGGTGGCTCCTCCCTTGGCGACAATTCCAACAGTGGCGGCCTTGATCAGCCGCCATGCCGCCGCGCCCGCTTCGAAGGTGGTAGCGGGTCTTCTCGTCACCGTGCATTGGTGAAGCACGAGGAAGGGTCCGACTAGACCCAGGACGTCGCCACAGCCCTGCCCCCGTCGGCTGTTGCGGGGGCGATCGCCGCTTTTGTTATGTTCCCCTTTTCCTTCCTGCATCAAAATGAAACCAGCATGGGCCCAGAGGGGCGTGTGTCGAACCATAACTTATTAGCCATTATGCTATGCTTGTTGTTTGAGTGCTGTGTGGCTATTTTGTGCCAAGATAACTTAGCCTGGTGCATTCGGGGCGCCCTCCTCCTTACGAGGCATTTATTTCTTCGTTTCCATCTTGACCTTGTGGTCTGCGATTGCTCAGGAACTGCAGGAAATTCGTTAGGGAGTTTGCCAGGAGATTTGTCGTTCACCCAAGCCTTGAACCGATGCTTTGTATCGCGGTACCCATGGGGTACGGATTAGAAGAGATGCGCCAGCTTTCAGGCTTGAATGAGGGTGGCTCGTGAGAACGAGAAGGCAGAGAGAAGAAAAACGCTCGCGAGGGCGCCTGACTAGCCCCCCTCGCGAGGTATGCGAGAGAGAAAACACGAGAGAACCAGAGCCGGAAAATGCGGTAAGAGGCGAGGGAATCGAATCAGCAAGGAACACCGAAAGAAAACTTCGATTAAGGAAGAACGAGCCAACTACGAAAAGCAAATGAAAAGCCGCGTCCGGCACCTAATCTAGTCTTCAAGTGTTCTCACTAGCGTGGAGCTAAGTGCTGCCACTAGGCGTGGGGGGAGCCCCAGGGTCTGAGGCCGGCGCTCCTGAGACTCCGGGGCGTGTACAGCCCCACTCATTATTACGTGAGAGTGTCACGGGCGGCGATTCTTCATAGGCACTGGGCCTTCTTCACAGGCTCTGGGCCTTTCTTCACAGGCTCTGGGCCTTGCTTCATGGGTAGAACTTCCGGAGGTGCTGGATCTTCCAGGCGTTCTGGATGGGTATCCTGTCCTGCATCTCCAGGCGCGTGGTGCCAGGCCTGGAGACATGGACGACCCTGAATGGGCCCTCCCACATGGGTGAAAGCTTGTGTAGCCCTTCCCTGGAGAGGACCCGCCTCAGGACGAGGTCGCCCACCTCGAGCATCCTCGAGCGGACGCTATGGCAGTGATATCGCCGCAGCGCCTGCTGGTACCTTGCCGCCCTCAGTGCAGCTTCGCGACGACGCTCCTCCCCCAACACGAGGTCCATCCCCCGCGTGGCGTCCTGTTGCGTTTCATCAAACGCCAGGACCCGTGCGGAGCGATGCTTAACCTCATGAGGAAGGACTGCTTCAGCTCAGTAGACGAGGAAGAATGGGGTCTCGCCCGTTGGTTTGGTGGCGGTGGTGCGGATAGACTATAGCACGGACTGGAGCTCGTCGTGCCAGCCCCTGCCACAGGCCTCGAGCTTCTTCTTCAAGGTCCTGGTCTTGAGGCCCTTCAGGACCTCCGCGTTGGCGCGTTCGAAAGTGTAGAAGATCTGCGTTCCAAGGTTAGCACAGTAGGTTTTGAAGAGGTTACTAGTGAACTACGAGCCGTTATCTGTGATGGTGCGGTTGGGGACCCCGAAGCGGCTCACGAGGCCCTTGATGAACTTGACACCAGAGCCAGCTAGGATGGTACGGACGGCTTCCACTCTTGGTGACCTTGTCGATGGTGACGTAGAGGTAGCGGTAGCCCAAAGGCGCTCGAGGGAACGGGCCCAAGATGTCCAGCCCCAGACCATGAATGGTCATGTGAGCGGAATGGTGTGGAGGCCCTGAGCCGGCTAATGAATCTGATTGGCGTGGAACTGGCAGGCTTCGCAAGACCTCACCAGCTCAACTGCGTCGTTGAGTGCAGTGGGCCAGTAGAACCCACTACGGAATACCTTGCCGACGAGGGTCCGTGATGACGAGTGGAGCCCACAGTCCCCACCGTGTATGTCAGTTAGCAGCTCCTTCCCCTGGTCCCTGGAAATGCAGTGCACGGAGACGTTGTTTGGCCGCTTCCTGTACAACTCACCATCCTGGATGCAGTACGTTGTGGCTTGCCGAACCACACGCTCTGCATCCTCCATTTTGTCTGGCAGCGCCCCTTGCATCAGATATTCTTTTAATTCCTTGGTCCAGCATCCCTCCTGAGGTTCGAGCGCCAAGAGAAAGCGAGCTCCTGAGGTCGGGCCACAGGCCGTGGCTCCTGAGGCAGGAGGCTGTGGGAGTTCCTCCCGAGGCTGAGCTGTGCTTGAAAGTGGTGGTGTCGCCGATGGCTTGAAGAGCCGTTCCTCAAAGACACCGGGCTCTTGTGGCTGCCGCTTGGATGCTCTCCCAACAATGTCGTCGGCTTCCTTGTTGGTGCCCCGGGGCACGTGCTGCAGCTCCAGGACCAAGAACTGCTTCTCCATCTTGCACACCTTCGTGAGGTATGCCTGCATATGCTCGTCCTTCGGCTCATATACTTTGTTGGAGAAGTTGATAAGGAGCTGTGAGTCGCCTCTAACGGTAAGCCGCTTCACCCCCAGAGCTGCCGCGGCCTTCAGGCCAGCTATGAGGCCTTCGTATTCCGCGATGTTGTTGGAGACCTTCTCGCCATGCTGAAAGCAGAGCTGCACGACGTAGTAGAGCTTATCCTGAGTGGGCGAGATGAGTACTGCCCCAGCCCCTGTGCCTTGGTGCGTGAAGGCGCCATCGAAATACATGACCCAACCATCTGGTGCTTCACTTCCTAGAGAGGTGGACCGGTCTTCGCCTACTTCAAGCGCCGGGACGTCCGTCCATTCCGCCACAAAATCAGCGAGCGCGGCTCCCTTGATGACCCTAGTAGTGCTGAACTCTAATTGGAATGCTTGCAACTCGATGTTCCACTCGGCGACCCTTCCAGCAGAATTGGGGCTCCTGAGCACCCTCTCCAACGGGTAGGCTGAGACGACCTTGATGGGGTAGCCCTGGAAGTAATGCCGCAGCTTCCGCGAGACCACCAAGAGTGCGAACAGAAGCTTCTGAGGCATGGGATATCGTGCCCTTGCGTCCCACAACACCATACTGACAAAATAAACCGGGTGCTCGACAAGGGCTGGCGCGTTGGTGAGGCTCGTGCCTTGCGGGAGCCCGGACATCTCCTGAGGTGGTGGAACTCCTGGTGCCTGGTCGCTTGCGGGGTTCTCTGTGACGTCGTCCTGCCGAGCTTGGTCTTCTGTTGACGCCACTACGGCTCCCGCGGTGCCTTCCTGATCTTGCGTCATTTCAGCTGTAGCTCGGTGCAGCGCGCCCTTGGCTTGGTGCTTCTCCCGAACCGCCACCAATGCTGTGCTGGCGGAGTACGGGGTAGCGGCGAGGTAGAGCACTAGGGGCTCGAGAGGCCGTGGTGCCACCATCAGCGGAGGGCTGGTCAGGTACCTCTTGAGGTCTTGAAAAGTTCGGTCGGCCTCCTAGGTCCACTCGAATGGGTCCTTCTTTGTCATCAGCTTGAAGAAGGGTAGCACACGTTCCCCTAGCTTGGAGATGAAGCTTCCCAATGTAGTTACCCGACCAGCCAACTTCTGCATCTCCTTCAGGGTCTGCGGCGGGCTCATGTCCTCGATGGCCTTGATCTTCTCTGGATTCGCCTCGATCCCTATGTGGGACATGAGAAAGCCCAGCAGCTTGCCGGAAGGGACGCCGAACATGCACTTCTCCGGGTTGAGCCGCAAGTTCACCTAGCGCAGGCTATCGAAGGTTTCTTCCAGGTCTTGGATCAGGGTCCTCGCCTCCCGAGATTTCACCACGATGTCTTCGACGTAGGCCTCTGTGTTTCTTCCGAGCGGTCGCCCTAAGGCGATGTGCATCAGTCGCTGAAAGGTTGCGCCCGCCTTGCGCAATCCAAAGGGCATGCAGGTGTAGCATTACACCCTACACGGGGTCAGGAAGGCTGTCTTCTCCACATCTTGTACCGCCATCTTGATCTGGTGATATCCTGAGAGCACATCCAGGAAGCACAGCAGGTCGCACTCGGCGATGGAGTCGATGATCTGATCAATGCGTGGGAGCGGGAACGGATCTTGGGGGTAGTTTTTGTTAAGGTTGGTGAAGTCGATGCACATTCGTTCCTTCCCGCCTTTCCTCGGCACTACGACGGGATTCGCCAGCCATTCGGGATACCGAACCTCGCGAATGGCACCCGCCGCTTCTTGCTTGCGGGTCTCTTGGACGATGAAGGCCTGCTTCTCAGTGGATTGCCGTCTCGCCCGCTGGTTCACGGGGCGTACATTGGGGCATACCCTTAATGATGCTGAATCACCACTCTCGGGACTCCTACCAGCTGATTTGGCTCCCACGCGAATATATCCTTGTTTGCGCGCAAGAACTTCACCAATGCTTCCTCTTGCCCTGGGTCGAGGCTGGCACCTATGGTAAAGGTGGCTCCTGAGGGCCAGTCCTCGCTGACCAGCACCTGCTTGGTTTCTGCCTTGTCTTGTGTGAACAACTGCTTCTTCTTGGTCGGCAGGGCCCCCTTGGGCTCGGAGGCGCCCGCGTCGGCAGGCTGCGCCGTCGCGGCGGTTTTGAGGGCGAGCTTGAGTGCCGTCACGGCCTCCTTGGTGTCCCCCTTGATGGTGAGGACGCCTTTGCTCCCAGGCATCTTCATGAGGTTGTAGGCTGGATGAGTCGCCGCCATGAACTGGGCGAGAGCTGGGTACCTGAGGATGGCGTTGTACGGGAGGCCGATGCGGGCGATGTCGATGTCGACCAACTCGGTGTGGTAGTTGTCGCGTGTGCCGAAGGTGACGTGGAGGCGGATCTGTCCAGAGAGCGGGCAGTGCCGCCACTAACTCCTGAGAAAGGCTTGCTCAGACAGAGCCGCTCGAGTGGCACGTGAAGAAGGCTGAAGGCCTCTACGGAGAGCAAGTTGAAGCCCACTCTGCCGTCGATGAGGGTCTTGGTAACAGCCACGTTGCAGATGGTGGGCGTGCAAAGCATTGGGAGCTCGCCTGAGCCGACAGTAGAGTTGGGCTGGTCTTCTAAGCCGAAGGTGAGGTCGGCCTCTCGCGCAGCCCAACCCGGCGGAGCCCTCGGGCGCTTGGAAGCGGCACCAATCCGACGGAGGAACGGCTTGACGTGGCGATCTGAAGGTGGTGCTTGAGAGCCGCCCAGCAGGGCTGCGACTGCGTGGTGCGCCTGCACCGCGTAGCGAGTAGTGAAGAGGTTGCAGAGTTCCCCCCAGGACGCCACCGTGGATCGAGGGAGGTTCAGCAGCCAGGCGCGTGACCCGCCGGCGAGGGCCATGGGGAGCCAGTTGGCCATGACCTTGTCATCGCCCCCGGCCTCGAGGACGTCCTCCTCGTATGCTAGCAGGAACACCGACGGGTCTGCCGCGCCGTCGTAGCGCGGCGACATCTCCAGCCTAAACTTGGGTGGCCATCGCACCTGCCGCAGGGCGGGGGCCAGGGCACGGAACCCCCGGGCCCCGTCGTTAGCACCGGTCGCAAGAGCGGGAGGCAGGGTGCCTGCCATGGGGGCGAAGTGCGGTGGCGCGGAGCGTAGGCTGGTGGAGAGGAGCTACGGCGCACCCCTACCTAGCGTGCCAAATGTCGGATCGGGGGTTCCGGCAAAACCCTTAAGGTTCGAACTCTGGGGTGCGTGCGAAGTTCTTTCCCTCCTACTGATCTACACTCTAGCTCCCTCAGATCTCGCGGACGAACTCGACGAACTCGCAACACAGAAAGACACGAGATTTATACTGGTTCGGGCCACCGTTATGGTGTAATACCCTACTCCAGTGTGTGGTGGTGGATGGCCTCTTGAGCTGATGATGAACAGTACAAGGGGAAGAACAGCCTCCTGAGGTTGAGGTGTTCTTGTGCTTGCTGAACTTGTGTGGGTGAGATGACTCTGAATGAGTTATCCGATACGGTGGTGGCTAGCTCTACTTATATAGGCCCTGGTCCTCTTCCCAAATATTGAGCGGGAAGGGAGCCAACAACGGCGGCCAATTTGAAAGGGGACAACTAGTACAAGCTATCCTGACAAAAGCGGTCTTCGCCTGCGAAAGGGCTCTGGTGGTGACGCCGTCTTGGGCTCCACGGTGACCTCCGTCCTGCTGGCCTGCTGGTCTTGGCCTCGTTGCACCGATATGGAAACCTTTGCCTGATGCCTTGGTACTCCGCGCCTGCGCTGGCCTCCTTAGCACCAAAGAGGAAACAAGGACTCTGCGCGTGCTGGCGCCCGCCTGCGCCCGCCTGGTGTCGATCGTCATGGCTCACGTCACGAGAGCCTCGTGAGGTTTGCCCTGCCTTGATATCTCCGCTCCTCGTGAGGCAGCCTGGTGAGGCCGCTCCTGAGGAGGTCTTGCGTCGTCCGCCTCGCGAGGCTTGGCCCCTCGTGAGGGTCTTGAATGCTTTGTTGATGAAGATGGGACGTACAGGCCTGCTAGCATAGCCACGCCGTGGGCCACAGGCAGGCAAGTCTGGGGACCCCCGTTCCCAGAATGCCGACAGATTCGATAATGTAGAAGTAGCAGTAACATCATTGTTTGTCTTCTCGAAGAGGCGAAGAGCCAAGCGCAACCCGAACGTGGCAGTTGCGAACGCTCGCCATAGTGTGTTTGGTTGCATTCTCATCTCAAAGATAGTTGTTCCCTCTTCGTGCATGCTCATCCCAAGACCCTCTTCATGCATGCTCTTCTCATGCATGCTCCTAGTGTATTTGTGTTAAGCTAGTGTGGACTCATGCACCCTTCATACACCCTACCAAACTTGAAAGCATCAAAGCATATCACAAAGCATCCGGGCCCGTGTGCCATCCACCAAATCACAGCGAGGTGCTACAGTCGAGACTCACCGGTCACCCTGGTGTGGCCGTCATGACCCGTCATATCACAAAACCCACACCTTTACTAGCAGTGGTAAAGTGGCCTTGAAGTGGCATCGAAGTTGGACTTGATGAAGCAACCATCATTTCACTGGAACGGTCGTTGAAGCCCTTTCTCCCCTTTCTTGAAGAAAACCTCACTCCAGGCTACTCACTTCTGCCATTTTTCTTCTGTACCGAGGAAGGAAAGGTGGGCGAATCAGTGATGGTACTATATTTTCATTCCAAGAATCTTCTTTTTGCGAAGCACCGACCGGTTCTCACAGCCTATTCTTTTCGCGTTTTCATTGCGATTGTGGTTTCCTTTTGATTGCTTTTTGTTTGTCAATTCATTGATGGATCATGGAGCACTAGGGCAACTCTCCAGTAAGCGAGCACCGACCAATGAGTTGACCATGTTGGCGGGCCCACCCATGGAGACGAAGAACTCCAAGAAACAAGCACTGGCCAAAGAGTTGATGACGTTGGCGGACGAACTCCTCAAAGAAAGTTGGAAGAACAACAAGGGCCCCATCGTGCCTACCCCAGAAACTCTAATGGCCACCTATGCGAGGCTCAAGGCCGAGTTTGAGGAGATAGTCGCTGTTGAGAAGCTGTATTCCCTGGCAAGGTGATGGCCCCCATCGAGGACGAGGAGATGGCCCCCGGAGGGATGGGATCCCCCGGTGAGCTGCACAAGGTAAAAAATAATGGCTTACCATAGTTGTGGTTTTTGATTATTTGCAATGTGCTTGCTAATATGTTAGGGTTATGCAGGTGCCGGTGGACATCCTTGATGATTCCGATGTCACGGCCCATCTTGTGGACAACGCCCCAGAGATCGTTTTCGATGTCGCGGTCCGTCCTGTTCACATCGCCCCGGAGATCGATTCCGATGCCGCTGTCCATCCTGTGGACATCGCCCCAGAGATCGATTCTGATGTCGTGGTGGACATCGCCCCAGAGATCGGTTCCCATGCCGCTGTTCGTGTTGTGCTCATTGCCCGAGAGATCGATGACAAGAAATAGTTGGTCGCGCTAATCCTTCAGGGTAGTTTGCATTGTGTTTAATTACCAGAACGGCGTGTGTTATCAAACCATCGTAGGGCTAGTGCACTGTCTTGTGTGGGCGGTACTTGCTATTTTTGTTTGATAGTGAATCATGCGAACCCTCTCCGAGTAGTGGAAACAGATGTATCCTCACCAGCTTTTGATGTAATATATGGCATGCTTAGATGTAAGTTTGAACTGTTTATCATATCAGCAGCGCTTGTTTGATGATTCTTGGTGTTAGTAGGCTAGCTACTGTGCGAGCTATAGTACTTGCAAAACACTCACCAAAGAGAAACGTTGGGGCTGATGAGCTCGTGGTACGCTTATACTGATCCATCGTCGATCGGCCAATAGCCCAAGCTCCTAAAATTGTAGGCTTAGCAATCGATCAGAGAATAGCCGACATGGATACATTCGGCCTCCTTTGGTTTGTAGGAATTTTATAGGAATTCTATAGGATAGGATTTGCAAAGGAAAAATTAATTTGAAGCCCTTTGGTTTGTAGGAATGGATTCCTATTCCTATGTAGGATAGGAATCAACCCTTCACATTTTGGAGGGAAAAACATTAGCCTAGACTCAATGGAAAAAATTCCTATCCTATGCACCAAATGACATCTCTTCCTCTACAGGAATTGAGATGCATGTCATCTCACTTCCTATGATTTTTCTATTCCTATAAAATGTCTAGCCTATGAATCAAAGGAGGCCTGAAACGGAGGGAGTACAAATCCTAGGTGGGGTAGTTTGGCCTAGTGGGTTTTAGTGATATGACTTGGTACAGTGTCGTCCAGTCTTCGCGTGTGGTAGTAGTACTGCGGGTACAGTAAATTTTCTTGAAGAAGCGGAATTCAACGAAGTCATGATGGTTCCTTCGTCCGACCAACTTACAGTGGGAAAGGTTGGGCCTGCGCTACGGCCAGGGTGGACCAGGATAATTTTGTGCATGGCAGGTGGACCAGGATGCTCGACGTCCCACATGTCGGCAAATGAAAGTATTCTTTCCGATATAGTGGACGAGCAATGAGTATTTATTGTTTATTTCTGATGAAAGCTATTGTCTCCACTTTATTCTGACGGGGAGTGTGAAACACGGCAGCCCAATGAACTTGGCATGTGCACCACTCCCTCCTTCCTCATGTAATACTACCATAGTGTTGACTATAAGGTTGGCTATAAGGTTACAATTTTTTCTCACTTTCTCTCTATCTATTTCCTATCAAATGTTTTTTTACCTTTTTTAGACACATTTGTTTCTTTATGCCTCTTTTTATATAATTAGTTTTTTTATACCTAGGAGCACGTGTAGAGACGGGCTCCTGCAGATCCCACTCCTTGACTTTGTCAATGCCTCTCTATTCTCCACATAAGGCTGGTCATAGTGGGAGTAACTTAGCAAGTAACATAACACACTTCAAGAAAAGTTTGCTTATGTGGCATATAGTTAATGAGGAGAGAGGTGTTTGGAGTAACATAATATATTACTGTAACATCACGCGTCCCAAGACAAAATGAGTCTACATCTTAATAAATGATGGCTTCCATGATACTATACATATGTTACTCCCCACTATGAATGTAGTAACATAGACTAGTAACATATGCATGTTACTAGTCTAAGTTACTCCCCACTATGACTAGCCTAAGCGGGATTAGGGCATGTACAATGGTTCTATTGTAGGGATGCCACATAGGATAAATGATGAGGTGGAGGAAAGAGAAATCATAAGAAAAGGCTGTCTTCTCTTATTTAAGAGAAGACAAGAGATGATCTCTTAGCACAATATGTTTCACCATGTTTTTAGGAATAACTAGTTATTGAAGATAAGGCTAAGAGATGATCCATTGTACACATGTTTTTTGTTCATCTCTAAATTACATGCAAGACTTATGATAAGACTATATTATCAACCATGGTAAAGTTATAAACCATGGTACTACTTTCTAAGAATGCGGCCAGCTGGCATCTGAGAGCATCCACAATGTATCATTCTGCTGCCTCTAGAACTGCCTCTAAGCCCTTAGAGGTTGTCGCTATACACTGTTGGACCAAGCCTCTAGGGAAATTCTCTAGCGTCGCCTCTAACACAAGAGGCTGCCTCTAAGCCATTTCTTTGCACTAAAATAATTCTCTGGCCCTACTTACAATCCCTGTAGCACATATATTTGTTCAGATTTGGCCTGAGATGGTTGGAGATAGTAAATATTTTATGTTACATATGGGCTCCACCTTAGAGGCTGCATGCCATAGCTATACATTGCGTTTCTTTTAACACACTATATATTGCGTTACATATGCCCTAAGGGGGGAGCACGCGGGGGGAGGTGGTGGGGTGGGGGGTTACAGTGGCCCAGGCGGTCGAAGCGAGGCTTGAAGCGGTGGGACTCGCATGGCCCACCTCACATTATCACCATATATATTTCTTGGAGACCGTGCATGGCGGGCGGGCGATCTCTTCTCCTTCCCCCATCTCTCCCTTCTCAGCCCACGCCCATCGAGCGATTAGATTTTGGCTATCGACGGTTTATTCAATTGCACTCTCACATGTCAGTGAAAATGCGAGATAACGCATGTCCCCTCTGGTGAGCGGCGTGCGAGCTGGACTGTCGGGGGTGCGACGCGTACGAGTCGTAAGTGTTCCGCCTTTTCCTTTTGAACTAGCAAAGCGTAACATTTTCGTGCGATCGATCATAGAAATCCAGAACAAAATGACGAGGGCGGTGCTTTCCCGCGCGCTAGGCGGGCTAGTTTGAGTGATATGACATGCTACAGTGCCATCCACTTGCCCCATTTTTATGTAAGCAATGGTCTACACTCTTACGTGGGAGGAGTGCGAAACACAGCGGATCTGATTTTGATCGAGGGACTGTTCCCTGCGAAATAATGGAGCACTGTTAGTGATTATAGCATGATAGTTAGGTCATCTCCAGCGCTGGCCCTCAAATTTACATCGGCATCTATCCGACGACACTGATGGATGCCATCCAATGCTGCCCGCATACCTTTCGACAACTATATGAACTAACCGGACGAAATTCATGCAAACAAAGAAATTTTCAAATTAACCGGATGAAATTCATTACATTTTGAAAACTTTTCCTATAAACTAGATGAAATTCATTACATATTTCGCACAAACCATACTAAAACCTACTGTAAACCGAATCTAAACGATCACCGGCGCCCGACCACCATGTCCGGCCATGAACCCGAGAAAGCCGGCCATTGCCTTTTGCCTCCTCCTCATTCGCCTCGATAACCTCCTCCTCGGGAGCACAAGGTTCTGAAGATTTCCGCCTCCATGTTGCCGTCAAGCGGCTAATCGGCCGCCGATGTTTATCCCACCAAGCTTGGCGTCGACTGAGTGGAGGAGCGGTGGCCTTCCTGGGACCAGAGCAGCGGCGACCTACCGTGTACTACTCGTCCTCGCTGCCGGGTGCGCCCGCGCACACGTGCTGGCTTCGCGGTCGTGGCTGCGGAGGGTGGCCGGGGGGAGCCGGCGATCTCCTTCGTCTGCTCCTGCGACATTACGTCCAAGAGAGCTTTGGAGCGCGCCCGGAGCGGAGCCGCCGATGTCCTTTGTCTGCTCCTGCGACAGTACGTCCAAGAGAACTTTGGAGCGCCAGGATGCCATGGTTGGAGTGGTGCCGACAGAAGGAAGGGACCGGAGGAGAATGATTGTGGGTCTTTGGCTATGGCTGGGTGCTGGGGCTCAAGTTAATATAGCGGGCGAATGGCAATGAGCCGTGGCAGACGGATGGATGGCTGGCGCCGGAGTAGGTTCGTCGGCAGCCGCGTGTCATTAATGTGGGAGGCGGACGGAAGGATAGCCGTGGTGTCATTAACGCGGAACAATCGCTTGCACCGGGATGCCCCGCCGGTGGCGCTCTCTCGGCCGTGCGCTGCTGCAATGTCGGCGCGAGTGAGAGGTCACGTCGGGCGTGAATGCGGACACTGCTTCAGTGACTTAACCACAGGTGTGTTGTATCACTGACATGTGGGCCCAACGGGCATGTGGCCCGCATGTCAGTGACACACCAACTGCACCTGCAGTTAAGGCCGGTGAATGCGGCATTGGCGTTCTGGAGAGACGGTGACCGTTTCAGGCGGGAAGCGCGCGCTAGCGATGGAAGGGGTTTTGGTAGGCCATGGCGGTCAGACGCTGGCGTGGTGGTAAAATGTGAACTCATGGATGACGAGCCTTTGAAGCGTACGCGGCATGCATTGAGAACCAGGCGTCCATGCAACCGCTCTTGTCGCCAGCTAGCCTTCGATGACCACCATTAGACACCACATAACCATGCATAACTTACGAATAATGGACACATCGATCAGACACACACCCGTGTGCAGTGGCACTATGATTGCTTGCTCACGATAGTACATACTCCGTACCATAGTACCCTCTCTAGCTAAGCTGTTTTATAGATTGTCGTTGTGATGGGCGATATATGTGAGCAAGGCACCGAGTCACGAGTATGACCGTTGGTGTTGAGCCAGGTGAATACATGCTCGGTGTTCGCGGAGGCCTCCAGCAAACGTCTAAACAGTAATGTCACATACGCATAATTTTGGTTTTTATTTCTTTCTCCACTGACAGGTAGGCCTGCATAGATAGATAGATAAAGAACACGAGCTGATGAGGCGCATGCGGACTGTATGACTGGTCAACCAGACAAATATGGAGCTATACGCTGAGCTAGTGAGCGTATAATCACCATATTTCGTATACAATGATCAAAGTGAGCTATCCAGACAAGTTCAATGACCGCCAATGCATTTTACTCGGTAATAAATGACCAGGATTGAAGGGGAATCCAAATTTCCTTCGTCTTCTGTCCTTAAGCTCTTGACAAACCAATGCACTTTACGGTTGTCCGGCCACTCCATCCCAGATCTGTCACCAAGCGTCGTTCATGCCACCGCGCCGCACACTAACCAGTAAGGAAGCGATGGCATCCCGCTGCGCCGAGTTCCTCGCCGCCCACGACCGCACACAGAATGGTAGGGAAGCGGTGGCATCCCGCCGTGCCGAGTTCATCGCCGCTCGCGACCTCACACCTATGTGGGCGGAATTTGAAGCTGCCAAGGCCAAATGGGCGGTAGAGCAAGAGGCGGCCAAAGCCGCACAGAGGGAGCGGAAAAGTCAGAAAGCACTAAGAAAAGAGAGGCCCGCTGCTGCAAGAAAGAAGAGGACGCACGTGCTGCTGCGGAGAGGTCGGCGGAGATCCAAGCACGGTGGGGTGTCGCTGACAAAGCCGGGAAGGAGAACGACGGCGTCTGGCCAGCATGTGAGAAGTAGTAGTACTAGTAGTTAGTGTGTATGTCTGTGTCGCCCGTACATTTGTTTAATTAATCACGAGCATGTACCAGTACTACAAGTTACAACTGTAGTTTTTAGAGCAAATTACCAGTACATTAGCCCAGACTCAATGGAAAAATTCCTATCCTATGCATCAAACGGCATCTCTTTCTCTATAAAAATTGAGATGCATGTCATCTCACTTCCTATGATTTTCATATTCCTATAAAATTCCTATCCTATGAACCAAAGGAGGCCTCTGCTGGAGTAACTACTGTAGCTAGTGCTACATCTTGAGCTTGCGTTGGTTTTCCTCGAAGAGGAGAGGGTGATGCTGCAAAGTGTAGCGTAAGTATTTCCCTCAGTTTTGAGAACCAAGGTATCAATCCAGTAGGAAGCTCCTCAAAAGTCACACGCACCTACACAAACAAACTGAGAACTCGCAACCAACGGAATAAAGGGGTTGTCAATCCCTTCACGGCCACTTGCGAAAGTGAGATCTAATAAAGATAGTAAATAATATTTTTGGTGTAGATGTAAAAAGTAAAGATGCAAATAAAAGTAGATTGAAAGCAAATATGATAAGAGATAGACCCGGGGGCCATAGGTTTCACTAGAGGCTTCTCTCAAGATAGCATAAGTATTACGGTGGGTGAACAAATTACTGTCGAGCAATTGATAGAAAAGCGCATAATTATGAGATTATCTAGGCATGATCATGTATATAGGCATCACGTCCATAACAGGTAGACCGACTCCTGCCTGCATCTACTACTATTACTCAACACATCGACCGCTATCCAGCATGCATCTAGAGTATTAAGTTCATAAGAACAGAGTAACGCATTAAGCAAGATGACATGATGTAGAGGGATAAACTCATGCAATATGATATAAAACCCATCTTGTTATCCTTGATGGCAACAATACAATCGTGCCTTGCAACCCTTTACATCCTTTGGGTAAGGACACCGCAAGATTGAACCCAAAGCTAAGCACTTCTCCCATGGCAAGAAAGATCAATCTAGTAGGCCAAACTAAACCGATAATTCGAAGAGACTTGCAAAGATAACTCAATCATACACAAAAGAATTCAGAGAAGATTCAAATGTTATTCATAGGTAAACTTGATCATAAACCCACAATTCATCGGATCTCGACAAACACACCGCAAAAAGAGATTACATCGAATAGATCTCCACAAGAGAGGGGGAGAACATTGTATTGAGATCCAAAAGAGAGAAGAAGCCATCTAGCTAATAACTATGGACCCAGAGGTCTGTGGTAAACTACTCACAACTCATCGGAGGGGCAAGGATGTTGATGTAGAGGCCCCTCAGACTTGATTCCCTCCCAAGAAAGTGTCATGAAGGCCCCAAGATGGGATCTCATGAATCTGAAGGTTACGGTGGTGGAAATTGTGTTTCGTGGTGCCCCTGGTTGTTTTCGGGGTACGTAGGTATATATAGGAAGAAGAAGTACGTCGGTGGCCGCCCGAGGGGCCCACGAGACAGGGGGGCGCGCCCTATAGGGGGGGCGTCCAATAGGGGGGGCGCGCTCCTATCTCGTGGAGGCTCCGGTTGCTTCTTGACTTGCACTCCAAGTTCTCTGGATCACGTTCGGCGAGAAAATCACATTCCCGAAGGTTTCATTTTGTTTGGACTCCGTTTGATATTCCTTTTCTTTGAAATACTGAAATAGGCAAAAAACAGCAATTCTGGGCTGGGCCTCCGGTTAATAGGTTAGTCCCAAAAGTAATATAAAAGTGGAAAATAAAGCCCAATAAAGCCTAAAACGGTAGATAAAGTAGCATGGAGAAATAAAAAATTATAGATACATTGGAGACGTATCAGGCATCCCCAAGCTTTATTCCTGCTCGTCCTCGAGTAGGTAAATGATAAAAAGAGAATTTTCGATGCGGAGTGATACTTTGGCATAATTTCAATGTAAATCCTCTTAATTGTGGTATGAATATTCAGATCCGAAAGATTCTAGACAAAAGTTCATATTGACAAAAAAATTACTTCAAGTATACTAACTAAGCAATTATGTCTTCTCAAAATAACATGGCAAAAGAAAGTTATCCCTACAAAATCATGTTTGGCCATGCTCCATCTTCCCCTCACAAAATATTTAAATCATGAACAACCCCGATGACAAGCCAAGCAATTGTTTCATACTTTAACATTTTCAAAACTTTTTCAATCTTCACGCAATACATGAGCGTGAGCCATGGATATAACACTGTATGTGGAATAGAATGGTGGTTGTGGAGAAGACAAAAAGAGGGAAGATAGTCTCACATCAACTAGGCGTATCAACGGGCTATGGAGATGCCCATCAATAGATATCAATGTGAGTGAGTAGGGATTGCCATGCAACGGATGCACTAGAGCTATAAGTGTATGAAAGCTCAACAAAAGAAACTAAGTGGGTGTGCATCCAACTCGCTTGCTCACGAAGACCTAGGGCATTTGAGGAAGCCCATCATTGGAATATACAAGCCAAGTTCTATAATGAAAAATTCCCACTAGTATATGAAAGTGACAAAATGAGAGACTCTCTATCATGAAGATCTTGGTGCTACTTTGAAGCACAAGTGTGGTAAAAGGATAGTAACATTGTCCCTTCTCTCTTTTTCTCTCATTTTTCTTTTTTTTTCTTTGGGCCTTTTCTCTTTTTTATGGCCTCTTTTTTTTCTATTTTTTTCGTCCGGAGTCTCATCCCGACTTGTGGGGGAATCATAGTCTCCATCATCCTTTCCTCACTGGGACAATGCTCTAATAATGATGATCATCACACTTTTATTTTCTTACAAGTCAAGAATTACAACTCGATACTTAGAACAAAATATGACTCTATATGAATGCCTCCGGCGGTACATGTATGAAAGAATTATGAATGGTGGCTTTGCCACAAATACGATGTCAACTACATGATCATGCTAGCAATATGACAATGATGGAGCGTGTCGTAATAAACGGAACGGTGGAAAGTTGCATGGCAATATATCTCGAATGGCTATGGAAATGCCATAATAGGTAGGTATGGTGGCTGTTTTGAGGAAAATATATGGTGGGTGTATGATACCGCGAAAAGTGTGCGGTATTAGAGAGGCTAGCAATGGTGGAAGGATGGGAAAAAGTGCGTATAATCCATGGACTCAACATTAGTCATAAAGAACTCATATACTTATTGCAAAATCTAGAAGTTATCAAAGCAAAGTATTATGCGCATGTTCCTAGGGGGATAGATTGGTAGGAAAAGACCATCGCTTTCCCCGACCGCCACTCATAAGGAAGACAATCAATAAATAAATCATGCTCCGAGTTCATCACATAACGGTTCACCATGCGTGCATGCTATGGGAATCACAAACTTCAACACAAGTATTCTTTAAATTCACAACAACTCAACTAGCATGACTCTAATATCACCATCTTCATATCTCAAAACAATTATCAAGCATCAAACTTTTCTTAGTATTCAACGCACTCAAAAGAAAGTTTCACATATATTGAATACCAAGTATATTAACATTAAGCAAATTCCATGCTATTAACGACTCTCAAAATAATCTAAGTGAAGCACTAGAGCAAAAATTATCACGCTCAAAAGATATAAGTGAAGCACTATGAACAAAACTATCAAGCTCAAAAGATATAAGTGAAGCACATAGAGTATTCTATCAAATTCCAATTCATGTATGGCTTTCTCAAAAGGTGTGTACAGCAAGGATGATTGTGGTAAACTAACAAGCAAAGACGCAAATAATACAAGACGCTCCAAGCAAAACACTTATCATGTGGTGAATAAAAATATAGCCCCAAGTAAAGTTACCAATGAACGAAGACGAAAGAGGGGATGCCTTCTCGGGGCATCCCCAAGCTTGGAATTTTGGCTATTCTTGAATATCTTGGGGTGCCATGGGCATCCCCAAGCTTAGGCTCTTGCCACCCTTTATTCTATAGTCCATAAAGGCTTTACCCAAAACTTGAAAACTTCACAACACAAAACTCAATAGAAATCTCGTGAGCTCCGTTAGAGAAAGAAAACAAAAGACTACTTTAAGGTACTGTAATGAACTCATTCTTTATTTATACGGATGTTAAGCCTACTGTATTCCAACTTCTCTATGGATTATAAACTATTTTATTAGCCATAGATTCATCAAAATAAGCAAACAACACACAAAAAACAGAATCTGTCAAAAACAGAACAGTCTGTAGTAATCTGTAACTAACGCAAACTTCTAGAACTCCAAAAAATTTACCAAAATTAGAAGACCTAGAAAATTTGTTTATTGATTAGAAGCAATTGGAATTACTATTTTATCACGTTCTGGTAATTGTTAACAATTCGGGCACTGGGCACAAAGTTTCTGGAAATTACAGCAAGATCAAATAACTATCATCCAAGAAGATCCAATAGGTTTAACTTGGCACAAACACTAATTAAAAGATAAAACCACATCTAAACAGAGGCTAGATGGATTATTTATTCCTAAACAAAACAAAAACAAAAACACATAAAGAAAATTGGGTTATGCATCAACTAGCGCTATCGCTTAACGCCCTAGCTAGTCATAAAAGCAAGGATAGATTTAACGAGTGCCATCTTTGGCACTAAACTCATAAGTAGCATGCATGATAGATTCATAAGGTAATCTAACTTTCTTTCTTGGAAAGTGCTCCATGCCTTTCTTTAAGGGAAATTGGAATCTAATATTCCCTTCCTTCATATCAATAATTGCACCAATCGTTCTAAGGAAAGGTCTACCAAGAATAATAGGACATGAAAGATTGCAATCTATATCAAGAACGATAAAATCTACAGGCACCAAATTTCTATTTGCAACAATAAGAACATCATTGATCCTACCCATAGGCTTTTTAATGGTGGAATCCGCAAGGTGCAAATTTAACGAGCAATCATCAAGATCATGGAAACCTAGAATATCACATAAAGTTTTCAGAATCGTGGAAACACTAGCACCCAAATCACACAAAGAAAAACACTCATAATATTTAATTATAATCATTATAGTAGGTTCCCACTCATCATTAAGTTTTCTATGTATAGAAACTTCCAAATTAAGTTTTTCATCATAAGATTGCATCAAGGCATCGACAATATGCTTGGTAAAAGCTTTATTTTGACTATAAGCATGAGGAGAATTAACAACGGCTTGCAACAAGGAAATACAACCTTTTAAAGAGCAATTGTCATAATTAAATTCCTTGAAGTCTGAGATAGTGGGTTCAACATTATTAGAAGTTGAGGATTCTCCAATCTCACTTTTACCAAATTTATCATTAAGATCTAAAGACTTCGAATTCTTGGGACGCCTTCTAGGCAAAGTTGATTCATCATTAGTCCCATAATCATCAAAATTCATATTGCAAAACATAGATCTAATCGGAGACGCATCAATAACTTTAAGATCCTCATCATTATTTTCACGTAATTTTTCTGGTTTAGCGGCCATCTTATTGACTAAAGTGGCTTGCTTGTTAGAAATTTTGGCTATATCATTTTCAAGTCGGGCAATTTGAGCGTTAACACCATATAATTCTTTATTAATATCATCAAGCTCTTTGTTCATAAACCCCAAAAAACTTTTTTGTTCCTTAAGCCCTTTTCTAAAGAAATTATTGTGCTCAAATTGCAAATTCATAAAACTTCTAATATTTGATTCAGTCTCATCCATCCTTCTGAGAAGGTGGTCAGGGCCCTTAGGCGCAGCCATAGTCAAACAAGCAAACAAGCACACAAAAGAAAGCAAGCGAAAAGAGAGGAGGAGATTGGGAAAGAGAGGGCGAATAAAACGGCAAGGGTGAAGTGGGGGAGAGGAAAACGAGAGGCAAATGGCAAATAATGTAAATGCGAGGGAGATAGGTTTGTGATGGGTACTTGGTATGTCTTGACTTGAGCAAAGACCTCCCCGGCAACGGCGCCAGAAATCCTTCTTGCTACGTCTTGAGCTTATGCGTTGGTTTTCCTCGAAGAGGAGAGGGTGATGCAGCAAAGTGTAGCGTAAGTATTTCCCTCGCTTTGAGAACCAAGGTATCAATCCAGAGGAGGCTCCTCAAAAGTCCCACACACCTACACAAACAACTGAGAACTGCAACCAACGCAATAAAGGGGTTGTCAATCCCTTCACGGCCACTTCATGAAAGTGAGATCTAATAAAGATAGTAAATAATATTTTTGGTATTTTTGGTACAGATGCAAAAAGTAAAGATGCAGATAAAAGTAGATTGAAAGCAAATATGATAAGAGATAGACCCAGGGGCCATAGGTTTCACTAGAGGCTTCTCTCAAGATAGCGTAAGTATTACAGTGGGTGAACAAATTCTTTGTCGAGCAATTGATAGAAAAGCGCATAGTTATGAGATTATCTAGGCATGATCATGTATATATGCATCACGTCCATAACAAGTAGACCGACTCCTGCCTGCATCTACTACTATTACTCCACACATAGACCGCTATCCAGCATGCATCTAGAGTATTAAGTTCATAAGTACAGAGTAACGCATTAAGCAAGATGACATGATGTAGAGAGATAAACTCATGCAATATGATATAAACCCCATCTTGTTATCCTCGATGGCAACAATACAATACGTGCTCGCAACCCTTTACATCACTAGGTAAGGACACCGCAAGATTGAACCCAAAGCTAAGCACTTCTCCCATGGCAAGAAAGATCAATCTAGTAGGCCAAACTAAACCGATAATTCGAAGAGACTTGCAAAGATAACTCAATCATACATAAAATAATTCAGAGAAGATTCAAATATTATTCATAGGTAAACTTGATCATAAACCCACAATTCATCGGATCTCGACAAACACACCGCAAAAAGAGATTACATCGAATAGATCTCCACAAGAGAGGGGGAGAACATTGTATTGAGATCTTAAAAGAGAGAAGAAGCCATCTAGCTAATAACTATGGACCCGTAGGTCTGTTGTAAACTACTCACAACTCATCGGAGGGGCAAGGATGTTGATGTAGAGGCCCCCCGTGCTTGATTCCCCCTCCGGCAGAGTGCCAGCGAAGGCCCCAAGATGGGATCTCACGAATACAGAAGGTTATGGTGGTGGAAATTGTGTTTCGTGGTGCCCCTGGTTGTTTTCGGGGTACGTAGGTATATATATAGGAAGAAGAAGTACGTCGGTGGCCGCCCGAGGGGCCCACGAGACAGGGGGGCGCCTTCCTATCTCGTGGAGGCTCCGGTTGCTTCTTGACTTGCACTCCAAGTTCTCTGGACCACGTTCGGCGAGAAAATCACGTTCCCGAAGGTTTCATTCCGTTTGGACTCCGTTTGATATTCATTTTCTTCGAAATACTGAAATAGGCAAAAAACAGCAATTCTGGGCTGTTCGGTTAATATGTTAGTCCCAAAAGTAATATAAAAGTGTAAAATAAAGCCCAATAAAGCCTAAAACAGTAGATAAAGTAGCATGGAGCAATCAAAAATTATAGATACGTTGGAGACGTATCAGCTAGCAGTACTGCTGGTACAGTAGTTTTCTTCAAGAAGTGGAATTCAACGAAGTCATGATCATTCCTTTGTCCGAGCAACTTCATAGTGGGAAAGGTTGGGCCTGTGATTTGACGGCTCATTAGTAATTACTGCGGCGCGACGACCGGGGTGACTCTCCCTTCGAGTTCTGCGAGCATGGCAAGTGGACCAGGATGGTCGACGTCCCACATGTCAGCGAACGGAAGTATTATTTCCGATATTGAGGAGCAAGGAAACCGCGTGTTATTTATTTTTTATTTCTGATGAATGCTAGCGTTTCAACCCTTACGACGAAGGAGTGCCAAACACAGCATGTGCTGGATGTCCCACACGTCAGCGAAAGGAGTGGGACATGAACATCGTGGTAGAGCGTCTCCACTTCTAGGTCGGAGACCACACGTAGTAGTACTATTGTACTAGTGGTATGAATGATACAAAGCGAGCCAGAGAGAAAGACACATCTAGTTGGAAGGTCTCGGGGCATACACGTAAACAAATATAAAACCTAATATGTGCCTCCAATTAATATAGTAGTAGTAGAGTACTTAGGCACGTACTCCATAACATCACTGGGCATTGCACGTACAACATTTAGTGGTAGTAAGAGACAAATGCCTATATGCCATGCATGTTCATACTATTTGTGCCTTTCTACTTCACTTACTGCACTACATTACTCAGGTTCGGACGTCCACTCCTGGGTACATGTCCGTCTCGTAGTTCCAATGCCACGCGTTCTTCATAGATGGATCCATAACTGTGGGCAACGGGAGTCCATGTCATCGTAGTTAATGTGGCTCCCCATGATGGAGACTCATCCAAACAATGGCTAGCCTCGACGCGGAGCAGTCGCATGCACCGGGAAGCGGCGCTCTCTCGGTCGTCGCGCTGCTTCAAAACCGGCACCAGTGAGAGGTCGCCTCCGCTCTGGCCGGGCACTAATGCGGCACCGACGTTCCGGGGCGACGCTGACCGTTTCACGCGGGAAGCGCGCACCGACAAGGGAGGGGGGTTGGGTCGGCCAGGGCTGTCAGACACGGGCATGGTGGTGGTATCGGTTTTGAACCGTTTCAGGTGTAGTACTGGTAGTTTGCAAAACTACTCAATTATTGCACTCAGTTTCCTAAGAAAATGTGGTAAAAAACGTTACTCCACAGCCCGCTTCCCTTCTCCTTCCTCTTCCACCACCCACGCACGTCTGCGGGAAGCGACCGGTCAACCCTTATATAGGCGTGCTAGCACAAAAAATGCATGCATGACCACTAAAATTTCCAGATTAAAGCGCCGCTCCGGCGGGAGTATGGCGTATGTCGTCACCTTCGGCCGGGCCATGGCTACCGGGCTACGGCGACCAGAAAAGAGGCAGTGGGAGGGGAATGAATGCAGCTACTGTTTGGGTTCGCCATCCGGCTTAAATAAATGCGCACCATCACGTGTACCCGCGGGTGCACAAATTGTAACATATGTGTCTACTTAAGTGGGCGTCACATAACTGGTGTGTGAGAGATTCTGAGAGACAGAGTGCGTGTGTGCGACTCTACTCTTCGGACATGTACTCAAGCTTTTGCATCGGCATATAAGTATAATGATATTACACTTTAGCTACTGATTTATGTGGCCATGTTAATGTGGTTTTGTAAAAAATGCCACTTCCTACTCGTGATTTGCGTTATATAATTACTAGCAAGATGCTTATGCATTGCACGAAACATCAATATGCATTTTTTTACAAAACACCTGTTGTGATTGGCCCATGCAGGAGTAATCCCATGTGTAAAAACTAATGATATCTCAAGAATTTTATCGGAAAACTGGTATCTCGACAATTTCGTCGAAAAAAATGAAAGATGAGAGATAAGGTGAGGAGGAGTGGAGCGTAGTGGTGACTAGTGGTCGGACTGGGAGGAGGCATGGGGATGGACAACATTGGCAGGCGGCAGGGGCCACCATCCTAGATTGTTCCAGAGACTTCCTTTTTAAATTTCTCAGCAATGAGGTTGTGGGAGATAAGGATGATGAACGAGGCAAGGCCTTGTCTGTAAATGTGGAGAGAGGTGCGGGTATCTTTTGGAAAATTGTCATAGTTTGCTTTCTATCCGTCAGATATAGATCGTACGGTCTATATTACAAGATGGCAGGCACACCATCATCACCAACTCGTTTTTCTATAAGAGTAGAGATGATAAGTTTGCTAACTATTAAAGTAAAGTGGAATTTGTCCATGTTATACAAGTAAATTAAGGTGATTGCTTATCATACATGTAAGGTTGATGAAGGGTGGTAGGAACAAATGCTCCGCCTAGAGCAAGTGTGTGTAAGATGGAGCCTTAGTGTGTGTGTGGGGGGTGCGTGTGTGTGTGACGCGGGGTCCTCGGTGGCGGATGTAATTTAAGTGTGCGTGGCTTCATCATAGTGTATGATAGGGGCCACCAACGAGGGGGTGCGAGAGAGAAAAGGCTCGTAGAGAGGGAAGATAAAGCGTGTGCGCGTGAGAGGAGTCGACATCGAGAGAACGTGTTTGTTCGAGAGACATCGAGGAAGACTACTATATATCGATGGTGCATGTAGGTGGGAATTAAGCGAAGGGATGGTCTTATTGGTTTCGTGGATATAGGGGAAGAGTGAGAGAGGGGGGTGTCGGTGTCAAAACCGACGGATCTCGGGTAGGGGTTCCCGAACTGTGTGTCTAAGGTCGATGGTTGCAGGAGACGGGGGACACGATGTTTACCCAGGTTCGGGCCCTCTCTATGGAGGTAATACCCTTCTTCCTGCTTGATTGATCTTGATGAATATGAGTGTTACAAGAGTAGATCTACCACAAGATCGTAATGGCTAAACCCTAGAGGCCTAGCCTGTATGACTATGATAATGAGTATATCCTTTTCGAACTACTCCCTCCGGCTTATATAGACACCGGAGGGATCTAGGGTTACATAGAGTCGGTTACATGAGAAAGAATCTTCATAGTTGATCGCCAAGCTTGTGTTCCATGCCAAGGAGAGTCCTATCCGGACACGGGTACAGTCTTCGGCCTTCATGTCTTCACAACCCATCAGTCTGGCCCATGGATAACAGGCCGGACGCCCGAGGACCCCTTAGTCCAGGACTCCCTCAGTAGCCCCTGAACCTGGCTTCAATGACGAGGAGTCCGGTGCGGAGATTGTCTTCGGCATTTCAAGGAGGGTTCCCTTTTTTTTCGAACTCCAAGATAGTCTTCAGACGCAATGATAATATCCGGACCTGTAACATGTACCACACACAACCACAGAGAGAATATAATAATTGCATGAATCCCATCCACTAATAGCTTTTTACAACATGACATTACCTCAGCCCGGTCATAACTTCGGACCGTTTTGTATTCACTGTTCCATGTTTCGAGACGCGGTTGCTATTGGCACGTCTTGTCAAAGCAGAGATCGTGTCCCTTTATTGCGGGATTCTCATCAATGCGGGTTGGGTAACCCAACCGTGCCGTTTATACAGCCCTTGGGAATAGGCGAATTCTAAGGCGAGTGGGGAGGCGCTCAACATTTACTGCCTTTATAAAGGGATAAGAGCTCACCCTTCTTCTCCCACGCCTTCTCTCTATCTCCGCCCTTCCAATCTCGAGCTCCAGCGCCCAAGTTCTCATCTCCTTTCCACTCAAGCTAGCACTCAACCATGTCCAGATCCGGAGGTCAGGACAAGTGGATGGTCTCCTCCGTCAAGGAAGAGGACATTACTGAGCTTCGGGCGGCCGGATACTTGGCGAAGCAAATCGTCCACCGCCTGCCGGCCGAGGGACAAATCGTCCCCACGCCGGAGCCCAACGAGAGGGTTGTGTTCCTCCCTCATTTCTTCTGCGGACTAGGGTTCCCGCTCCACCCCTTTGTTCACGGGCTGATGTATTATTACGGGATAGATTTCCACGATCTGTCCCCAAACTCCTTCCTCAACATCCCGGTGTTTATCGTCGTGTGTGAGGCCTTCCTCCGCATCCAACCCCACTTCAGGCTATGGCTCAAAGTCTTCAATGTGAAGCCGAAGGTGGTGGATGGCCAGCACGCGGAGTGCGGGGAAGCCATGGTGAGTAAGCTGTCAAACGTCTCCTGGCCGAAAGGCACTTTCGTGGAGATGGTAAAGGAGTGGCAGAAACAGTGGTTCTACATCACATAACCCCGCAGCACCACCTTGGCCGTAGCTGCCGAATTCCGCTCCGGTGCTCCCATGCGACTCACCTCCTGGGTCGAGAAGAGTCCGGACTAGTGTTCACTGATGTCTACTACACAACCTTCTTCTTGTAGACGTTGTTGGGCCTGCAAGTGCACAGGTTTGTAGGACAGTAGCAAATTTCCCTCAAGTGGATGACCTAAGGTTTATCAATCCGTGGGAGGCGTGGGATGAAGATGGTCTCTCTCAAGCAACCCTGCAACCAAATAACAAAGAGTCTCTTGTGTCCCCAACACACCCAATACAATGGTAAATTGTATAGGTGCACTAGTTCAGAGAAGAGATGGTGATACAAGTGCAATATGGATGGTAGATAATGGTTTTTGTAATCTGAAATAATAAAAACAGCAAGGTAACTAATGATAAAAGTGAGCGTAAACGGTATTGCAAAGATAGGAAACAAGGCCTAGGGTTCATACTTTCACTAGTGCAAGTTCTCTCAACAATAATAACATAGATAGATCATATAACAATCCCTCAACATGCAACAAAGAGTCACTCCAAAGCCACTAATAACGGAGAACAAACATAGAGATTATGGTAGGGTACGAAACCACCTCAAAGTTATTCTTTCGGATCAATCTATAAAAGAGTTCGTACTAGAATAACACCTTAAGACACAAATCAACCAAAACCCTAATGTCACCTAGATACTCCATTGTCACCTCAAGTATCCGTGGGCATGATTATACGATATGCATCACACAATCTCAGATTCATCCAACCAACACAAAGTACTTCAAAGAGTGCCCCAAAGTTTCTATTGGAGAGTCAAGAACGTGTGCCAACCCCTATGCATAGGTTCATGGGCGGAACCCGCAAGTTGGTCACCAAAACATACATCAAGTGGCACATGATATCCCATTGTCACCACAGATAAGCACGGCAAGACATACATAGAGTGTTCTCATAAAAGTTTCAATCCGATAAGATAACTTCAAAGGGGAAACTCAATTCATCACAAGAGAGTAGAGGGGGAGAAACATCATAAGATCCAACTTAAATAGAAAAGCTCGGGATACGTGAAGATCGTGCCATAGAGGGAACACGAGAGAGAACACGAGAGAGAGAGATCAAACACATAGCTACTGGTACATACCCTGAGCCCCGAGGGTGAACTACTCCCTCCTCATCATGGAGAGCGCCGAGATGATGAAGATGGCCACGGATGAGGGTTCCCCCCTCCGGGAGGGTGCCGGAACGGGGTCCCAATTGGTTTTTGGTGGCTATAGAGGCTTGCGGCGGCGGAACTCCCGATCTATCTTCCGTTCTGGAAGTTTTAGGGTACGTAGGTATATATGGGTGAAAGGAGTACGTCGGTGGAGCTATGGGGGCCCCACGAGGGGCGCGCCCTAGGGGGTGGGCGCCCCCACCCTCGCTGAGCAGCCCGTATCTCCTGACGTGCACTCCATGTTCCCTGGGTTGCTTTCCTTCCAAAAATAACTTCTCCAGTTGATTTCGTTCCGTTTTGACTCCGTCTGATATTCCTTTTCCTCGAAACACTGAAATAGGCATAAAACAACAAATCTGGGTTGGGCCTCCGGTTAATAGGTTAGTCCCAAAAATAATATAAAAGTGGATAATAAAGCCCAATATTGCCTAAAACAGTAGATAAAGTAGCATGGAGAAATCAAAAATTATAGATACGTTGGAGACGTATCAAGCATCCCCAAGCTTAATTCCTGCTCGTCCTCGAGTAGGTAAATGATAAAAAAGATAATTTTTGATGTGGAATGCTAGTTGGCATAATTTCAATGTAATTCTTCTTACTTGTGATATGAATATTCAGATCCGAATGAATACAAAATAAAAGTTCATATTGATAAAATAAATAGTAATACTTCAAGCATACTAATCAAAGTAATCATGTCTTCTCAAAATAGCATGGCAAAAGAAAGTTCATCCCTACAAAATCATATAGTTAGGCTATGCTTCATTTTCATCACACAAAGATGTTCCCAACTTCTATACCCCCGATGACAAGCCAAGCAATTGTTTCGTACTTAAATAATCTCAAACCTTTTCAACCTTCACGCAATACATGAGCGTGAGCCATGGATATAGCACTATAGGTGGAATAGAATATGATGATGGGGATTGTGTGGAGAAGACAAAAAAGGAGAAAGTCTCACATTGACGAGGATAATCAACGGTCTATGGAGATGCCCATCAATTGATGTCAACATGAGGAGTAGGGATTTCCATGCAACGGATGCACTAGAGCTATGAATGCTCAACAAAAGAAAACTAGTGGGTGTGCATCCAACTTGCTTGCTCATGAAGACCTAGGGCATTTGAGGAGGCCCATCGTAGGAATATACAAGCCAAGTTCTATAATGAAAAATTACCACTAGTATATGAAAGTGACAACATATGAAACTCTCTATGAAAAACATGGTGCTACTTTGAAGCACAATATATGAGACTCGCTATATGATGAACATGGTGCTACTTTGAAGCACAAGTTGGAAAAAAGGATAGTAGCATTGCCCCTTTTTATTTTTAATATTTTTTGGGCCTTCTTTTTTTTCTTTGTCCTTTGTCTTTTTTTTGGGACAATGCTCTATTGAATGATGATCCTCACACTTCTATTTATTTACAACTTAATGATTACAACTCGATACTAGAACAAAGTATGACTCTATATGAATGCCTCCGTGATGTACCGGGATGGTGCAATGAATCAAGAGTGACATGTATGAAAAATAATGCATGGTGGCTTTGCCACAAATACGATGTCAACTACATGATCATGCAATGACAATATGACAAAAGTAACGTATGTCATAATGATGATAAACAGAACGATGGAAAGTTGCATGGCAATATGTCTCGGAATGGCTAGGCTATGGAAATGCCATAATAGGTAGGTATGGTGGCTGTTTTGAGGAAGATATAAGGAGGTTTATGTGTGATAGAGCGTATCATATCACGGGGTTTGGATGCACCGGCGAAGTTTGCACCAACTCTCGAGGTGAGAAAGGGCAATGCACAGTACCGAAGAGGCTAGCAAAGGCGGAAAGGTAAAAGTGCGTATAATCCATGGACTCAACATTAGTCAAAATAACTCATATACTTATTGCAAAAATTTAGAAGTTATTAAAAATCAAGTACTACGCACATGCTCCTAGGGGATAGATTGGTAGGAAAAGACCATCGCTCATCCCCGACCGCCACTCATAAGGATGCACAAGCCAGGTACACTTCATGTTTCAAATTTGTTACACAACTTTAACCATACGTGCATGCTACGTGACTTCCTAACTTCAACACAAGCATTCCTCAAATTCACAACTACTCAACTAGCACGACTTTGATATTATCACCTCCATATCTCAAAACAATTATCAAGCATCAAACTTATCTTAGTATTCAACGCACTCAAAAGAAAGTTTCACATATCTTGAATACCAAGTATATTAACATTAAGCAAATTACCATGCTATTAACGACTCTCAAAATAATCTAAGTGAAGCGTGAGAGTTCATTAATTTCTACAAAATAAAACCACCGCCGTGCTCTAAGAGATATAAGTGAAGTACTAGAGCAAATGACAAACTACTCCGAAAGATATAAGTGAAGATCAATGAGTTGTCGAATAATTATTTAACTATGTGAAGACTCTCCCATTTAATAATTTTAGATCTTGGTACTTTATTCAAACAGCAAGCAAAGATAAAGAAAACTACGTTGCAAGGATAGCACAACTCATGTGAAGAAGCAAAAACTTAGGCTCAACCGATACTAACCGATAGTTGTTGAAGAAGAAAGGTGGGATGCCTACCAGGGCATCCCCAAGCTTATATGCTTGAGACTTCTTGAAATATTATCTTGGGGTGCCTTGGGAATCCCCAAGCTTGAACTTTTGTGTCTCCTTAATTCCTCTCATATCATGGTTTCTCTTTTTATCAAAAGCTTCATTCACAACAAACTCAACAAGAACTTGTGAGATAGGTTAGTATAAACCAATGCAAAACCTTATCATTTTCTACTGTAACAAATCACTAACATTATTATTCAAAATTGAATACTAAATTACTCTGCATATTTAATACTCCTATCCTTAAATAGAATCATTAAACAAGCAAACATATGCAAACAATGCAAACATAACAGCAATCTGCCAAAACAGTACAGTCTGTAAAGAATGCAAGAGTAACAATACTTCCCTGACTCCAAAAATTATGAACTAAAATTCCCACTGTAATAAATTTATCAGAGCTCAATATGCAAAATGATTCAAGATTATACCACTCTCTGACTTTCCTAGAGAATTTTTGCAACAGCGGTAAACTTTCTGTTTTCAAACAGCAACATGTATAGTTGCAAAATAAGCATGGCAAAGGCTATCCTTGACTTTTTTATTGAAACTAAAGATGAAAAACATTATTATAAATAACAGCAAGCAAATACTAACAAGAGAAAATGACGCTCCAAGCAAAACACATATCATGTGGTGAATAAAAATATAGCTCCAAGTAAAGTTACCGATGAACGAAGACGAAAGAGGGGATGCCTTCCGGGGCATCCCCAAGCTTAGGATCTTGGTTGTACTTGAATATTACCTTGGGGTGCCTTGGGCATCCCCAAGCTTAGGCTCTTGCCACTCATTATTCCATAGTCCATCGAATCTTTACCCAAAACTTGAAAACTTCAACCACACAAAACTTAACAGAAAACCCGTGAGCTCCGTTAGCGAAAGAAAACAAAACACCACTTCAAGGTACTGTAATGAACTCATTATTTATTTATATTGGTGTTAAACCTACTGTATTCCAACTTATCTATGGTTTATAAACTATTTTACTAGCCATAGATTCATCAAAATAAGCAAGCAACACAATGAAAACAGAATCTGTCAAAAACAGAACAGTCTGTAGTAATATGTAACTAACGCAAACTTATGGAACTAAAAAAATTCTAAAATAAATTGCTGGACCTGAGGAATTTGTCTGGTAATCATATTCAAAAATAATCAACTAAATATAACTCTCCAGTAAAAAGTTAGAGCTAATCTCGTGAGCCCTAAAGTTTCTGTTTTTTACAGCATGATCATAAAGACATCACCCAAGTCTTCCCAAAGGATCTTCTTGGAACAAACACTAACTAAAACAAAAAACCACATATAAAAAGAAGCTAGATGGATTATTTATTCCTAAAAAGAACCAAAAAGCAAGAAACTAAAATAAAATTGGGTTGCCTCCCAACAAGCGCTAACGTTTAAAGCCCCTAGCTAGGCATGACGATTGAAATGATGCTCACATAAAGATAAGAATGGAAACATAAAGAGAGCATCATGAAGAATATGACTAGCACATTTAAGTCTAACCCAATTCCTATCCATATGGATTTTGTGAGCAAACAACTTATGAGAACAATAATCAACAAGCATAGGAAGACAAAACAAGCATAACTTCAAAAATTTAAGCACATAGAGAGGAGACTTGATATTATTGCAATTCCTACAAGCATATATTCCTCCCTCATAATAATTTTCAGTAGCATCAATAATGAATTCAACAATATAAGAAGCACCTAAAGCATTCTTTTCATGATCTACTTGCATAGAAATTTTATTACTCTCCACAAAAGCAAAATTCTTCTCATGAATAATAGTGGGAGCGAACTCAACAAAATAACTATCATATGATTGAAAATTAAGATCAAGATGAAAAGTTTCATGGTTATCATTATTATTTAAAGCATACGTGTCATCACAATATTCATCATAGATAGGAGGCATGCTTTCATCGTAATAAATTTGCTCATCAAAACTTAGGGGACAAAAAATATCATCTTCGTCAAACATAGCTTCCCCAAGCTTGTGGCTTTGCCTATCATTAGCATCATGGATGTTTAAGGAATTTATACTAACAACATTGCAATCATGCTCATCATACAAAGATTTAGTGCCAATCATTTTATAGATTTCTTCTTCTAACACTTTCGCACAATTTTCCTTTCCATCATACTCACGAAAGATATTAAAAAGATGAAGCGTATGAGACAAACTCAATTCCATTTTATTGTAATTTTCTTTTATAAACTAACTAGTGCTAAAACAAGAAACAAAAATATTCGATTGCAAGATCTAAATATATACCTTCACTTACCTAGCCTCCCCGGCAACGACGCCAGAAAAGAGCTTGATGTCTACTACACAACCTTCTTCCTGTAGACGTTGTTGGGCCTGCAAGTGCACAGGTTTGTAGGACAGTAGCAAATTTCCCTCAAGTGGATGACCTAAGGTTTATCAATCCGTGGGAGGCGTAGGATGAAGATGGTCTCTCTCAAGCAACCCTGCAACCAAATAACAAAGAGTATCTTGTGTCCCCAACACACCCAATAAAATGGTAAATTGTATAGGTGCACTAGTTCGGCGAAAAGATGGTGATACAAGTGCAATATGGATGGTAGATAATGGTTTTTGTAATCTGAAATAATAAAAACAGCAAGGTAACTATTGATAAAAGTGAGCGTAAACGGTATTGCAAAGATAGGAAACAAGGCCTAGGGTTCATACTTTCACTAGTGCAAGTTCTCTCAACAATAATAACATAGATAGATCATATAACAATCCCTCAACATGCAACAAAGAGTCACTCCAAAGCCACTAATAGCGGAGAACAAACGTAGAGATTATGGTAGGGTACGAAACCATCTCAAAGTTATTCTTTCGGATCAATCTATAAAAGAGTTCATACTAGAATAACACCTTAAGACACAAATCAACCAAAACCCTAATGTCACCTAGATACTCCATTGTCACCTCAAGTATCCGTGGGCATGATTATACGATATGCATCACATAATCTCAGATTCATCCAACTAACACAAAGTACTTCAAAGAGTGCCCCAAAGTTTCTATCGGAGAGTCAAGAACGTGTGCCAACCCCTATGCATAGGTTCATGGGCGGAACCCACAAGTTGGTCTCCAAAACATACATCAAGTGGCACATGATATCCCATTGTCACCACAGATAAGCACGGCAAGACATACATCAAGTGTTCTCATAAAAGACTCAATCCGATAAGATAACTTCAAAGGGGAAACTCAATTCATCACAAGAGAGTAGAGGGGGAGAAACATGATAAGATCCAACTTAAATAGCAAAGCTCGGGATACATCAAGATCGTGCCATAGAGGGAACACGAGAGAGAGAGAGATCAAACACATAGCTCTTTGGTACATACCCTCAGCCCCGAGGGTGAACTACTCCCTCCTCGTCATGGAGAGCGCCGGGATGATGAAGATGGCCACGGATGAGGGTTCCCCCCTCCGGCAGGGTGCCGGAACGGGGTCCCGATTGGTTTTTGGCGGCTACAAAGGCTTGCGGCGGCGGAACTCCCGATCTATCTTCTGTTCTGGAAGTTTTAGGGTACGTAGGTATATAAGGGTGAAACGAGTACGTCGGTGGAGCTATGGGGGCCCCACGAGGAAGGGGGCGCGCCCTCCACCCTCGTGGGCAGCCCGTATCTTCCCTGACGTGCACTCCAAGTTCCCTGGGTTGCTTTCCTTCCAAAAATAACTTCTCCAGTTGATTTCGTTCCGTTTTGACTCCGTCTGATATTCCTTTTCCTCAAAACACTGAAATAGGCATAAAACAACAAATCTGGGCTGGGCCTCCGGTTAATAGGTTAGTCCCAAAAATAATATAAAAGTGGATAATAAAGCCCAATATTGCCTAAAACAGTAGATAAAGTAGCATGGAGCAATCAAAAATTATAGATACGTTGGAGACGTATCATTCGCCCGATGAGCTAATAGCGATGCAGATGCGCGTTCAGAGTATGATAGCCAAGAACGTCAAGCTTGTCGATGTAATCCAGGTGATGCTAGTTCGCCGGATCCTCCCGTGCCAGCGCAGAAGTCGCCCTCTGTGGGAGTTTAATCCAATGAAACACCAAACCCTGGAAAGGTTCTTCGAAACTACTCACGAAGGTGCCTGGAAGTTGCTCTTTAAGGGCAACGAGAAACCGTTGGCCACGGATTCAGACCGTGGTCATGATTGTAAACACCTCGCCAGCGAGGTATGTTATGTTTGACGTATCCCCAACTTAATTGTTTCGAGGATGATGTCCGAGTTTTATCATTGCTTTTTTAGGATTGGATGGAGAGGGCGAAGCGGATCCAGTGTCCGGCTCCGCTGCCTGAAGAACTAGTCATCCCGCGCCTGGCGAAGATGCTGGTGCCGACACCATATAAGGCGCTGGAGAAGTGGGCCAAGGGGGCCAAAAGTGGCCCCCATCGCAAGGGCACTTCGGATGTGACGTCCGAAGACGAGGAAGCCCATTCCTCCGTCCCTGAGGACGAAGACGAGGAAGAGGGGGAGGAGGAGGAAAAGAAACCTCCCCCTAAGGAGAAGAAGAGGGGGGCCTCCATGAATCTGGAGGCGGGAATGCCCAAGAAGGGGAAGGGCGCCCCTGCGGTTGACACCGCATGGGACGTTGATAGCAGTCCGGAGCGACGACTCCGCACTAAGCCCCGGGCCGCATCGTAAGTACTATGACTCCATTACATAAGTGTACCCGACCTCTCCTTTTTATCGTCTTAACATGGTTAATTGTGCCATTGCAGTCCGGCCCATGGCAGCATCCAGCGATCCTCTTCAGGGGGTTCATTGGATCCGGCAGAAATGGCCAGCATGTCGCCACTGCCCGCTTACTCCACTGAGGCCAAGGACGACACCGAAGTGTTGTTCCAGAGGACCGCTCCGAGTCGGGTAGGGGCCCAAGACGTTGTCCAGGAGGCGCCGCAAGGCGAGACCTCCGCTGCCGGACAAATGGGGGAGCAGATCCTCATGGAGGATGGCGAAGAGGTACGTATTCAATTCGGTCCTCAGCCGAATACGATCCTGGGGACCGATACGGCCCCGGAATCTGGCGCGCGCCTTCCTTCGAAGGAGGGGGGTGCACCAATTCCACCGATGGCCCCTGTCCAGCCAGGGGCACCGGATAACCTGATGGAGGCACTACGAGGCGCCTCCATTGTGGACGAGCACCGTGTCCTTATGGGTACGGTGATCGAGAAAATTCAGTCCGCCAAGAGCGGACTGAACGAGGCCTGCAACAATCTGTTGACAGGTTTAGAGGTACGTCACATAGGAAGAGAAGACCCCGTGCTGACAGTAGCCCCTGAGAACTGTCCGGTGTTCGGAAAGAAATGTCGGACAGGGGATCAACCCTTTGTAGGAGACTAACTTGATATATATGAATGATCAGGCGTCGCTGTTGGCCACGACCTCGCATGCTGCCGAAGTCTATGAACTGAAGCAGAGGTTGGAGCGGGCCGAGAACGAGCTCGGCGAGGTGAAGATGAAGCTCCAGAAGAAGAAAGGTGAGCGACGACTTGTTGTGTATTCGGAAAGAATAAGTGGTGAGTATTTGACCGGAGTGTCATAATGTGTGTAGGGGCGGTGACCGAGGTTGAGGCCCTGAAAAATGCCTTGACCGAAGCCGAGGGGAAGGCTGTCCAGCAGCAAGCCGCACGTAAGAAGCTCAAGGCCCGGGTCGACGAGATCCATCAGGAGCTCCAGGACGCGGTGAAAAAGCGTGAGGCTTTGGAGCGCGAAGCGTCCCTTCGAGAGACCGAACTTACCAAAGCTCGCCAGAGCGCGGAGGCTGCATAGAATGAGGACCGGGGCGCTCTCCAGGAGATCCAGGAGGCCAAGAAGATTGCAGCGGGTAAGGCATTTAACATGCAAAGCAAGTATGCGGAGAGGAAGTACCTTTTACTAACCCGGATTCGGAGTTGCCCAGGGGCTTTTTTGGATCTACCATGCAGCGTGTCCGATGCGGCGGAGTTCTTCCGAGTGAAAGAAGGGAGCTCCATGGAGAAGCTGTTCTGGATGCAATACGCTGTGCCAGAACATCCGGTGCCCTTTATCGATCAGCTGAAATAGCTGGTCGAGCTGCATAGGGTGGCCGAATTGGCCATGAAGGACTTAATAATCCGGCTGTGGCCAGCCAAGGCGATACCCAGCAGTTATTTTGGCCTCGTGAAGCAGGTGATGGAGGCGTGTCTGCGGCTAGACGTCGTCAAGCGATCAGTATGCATCGAGGGTGCCCGCATGGCCTTCGCTTGTTGCAAGATGTGGTGGGCGAAGATGGACGCCGTCGAGGTGGCCAGTGGGCCGCTGGAGGGCAAGGAGCACCGCACACTCGAGCGATATTTTGCGGATGTCCTTGAGGGATCTCGTCTTGCAGCCGCGCAGTGCGGGCAGGACCTTGTTTTCGAATGAAGACATTCGTTTTTGTTTGCCTTGTATGATGAGAACAAATCCGGTTTGTAATATAATGTTTGTTATTGTTTCCTCCTGTGCGGCCGTGTTATATTAAATCTGAGGGTTGGCCAATCGTCGGCTTCTGCCCTCACGTAGGTAGTACGGAGGTGTTCGGGATGGAATCTAAACAATCTTGATCCAATTATATGGTCCTTGAATGAGTTGTTTAGCGCAACGAACCAGGCAATCAGACTATGCGGCTTAAACGCCCTCACTTAGCCATAGGAGCTTTATAATAAAACATAGGCGCAACCCCTGGTATACAAATCAGGGTGCTGTCAAGGTCTGATCAGGAAGTACCGATCCTTCGCGAAATGCAGAAAAAATCTCCAACGGTTTATGACCTCTGAACATCTGACCGGCTCTCGCCGCATCATGACAGTCAGTTTTTGGCTTTCTATACAGAGGTGCTCATCTGGTCTAGGCCAGGACACAATCGCATTAGTTCTCCCTTTACTACCCTAGCCGATATAGCGGAACATGGAGTAGCAAGCATAGGAGCCGGGCAACCCAACTATTGACCAAAGACATGATTCGGAGCCAATGCATATAATGCTAAATTCGGGGTGCCGAACTTATCTATAAGAAGTGTTAGGACTTTGTTGCCGTATTATGGGGCGATAGAAAGCCCCTAGCGAATATGAAACGTACCAAAGTGTACGGGTGTGAGGATATAAGTAATTAATAGTAACGGGAAACAGAAAAATAGCAGAGGTAGTATCTGGGCCCCCTTGACGTGGGCCGTAAAATGCTTCCATTGTAGTTGGGTTAATGCGTCTAAGCGCATTTATACAAGTAATGCAATAAGCAACCGGCTATTTAACATGGCAAAACCAGAGGAGAGCTGCATTTGGGTACTCAAAAATAGGTAGAGTAGTCGTTGAATTGTCCTCTAGGGCTTCCCCTGTATGCCCTTGCTCTGCGCCAATCTGGTGTACTTGTCCTTTAACAGGACCGGAAATCAGGCCATCGGAGGAGGCCTGTATAAAAGACACCTGAAAAAGGAAAAAAGAGAGAAAAAAGGAAACAACAAAGATACTAGTGATTCCGGGATCGGTGTTGCCGAACTGTGATCACAAGCTAGTTGTGCCTCCATCATGCCCATGGGATTTTGAGTGTGTAATTATGTACGCGAGGTGCGGATGCGGCTACCTCGTCAGGACCGGGACGGAGGCTGAATTGCTAGTCGAGCTCTTGACGAGCCAAACCGTCCTGTTGCAGTGTGGTTCAGACTCTCTTAGTGATGGATGTCCAGGGGCCCGGCAGCCGGATTCCGGTTTTGCTTGAGAAGGCCGCTCTGTACCTCTGCTGCTAGGGCGGCTATGTGCTCCTCTGTTCGGAGGGAGCGTTCAGTATTTCCGTTGACTGTTATGACGCCGCGTGGACCGGGCATCTTGAGCTGGAGATAAGCATAGTGCGGCACTGCATTGAATCTAGCAAACGCAGTTCGTCCGAGCAGTGCGTGGTAGCCGCTGCGGAAGGGGACGATATTGAAGATTAACTCTTCACTTCGGGAGCTGTCCGGGGAACCGAAGACCACTTCTAGCATGATTGAGCCCGTGCAGCGGGCCTCTACGCCTGGTATGACTCCTTTAAAGGTAGTCTTTGTGGGCTTGATTCATGAGGGATTAGTGCCCATTTTACGCACTATATCCTGATAGAGCAGGTTGAGGCTGCTACCACCGTCCATTAGGACTCGTGTTAGGTGAAATCCGTCGATGATTGGGTCGAGGACCAGCGCGGCCGAACCACCATGGCGGATACTAGTTGGATGATCTCGACGACCGAAGGTGATAGGGAATGACGACCACGGATTGAATTTCGGGGCTACTGGCTCTACCGCGTAGACGTCCCCGAGTGCTCGCTTGCGCTCCCTTTTGGGGATGTGTGTAGCGTATATCATGTTCACCGTTTTGACTTGAGGGGGAAATTTCTTCTGCCCCCCAGTGTTCGGCTGCCGGGGCTCTTCGTCCTTGTCCTCGCTTTGTGATCCTTTTTCCTTGTTCTCGGCATTTAACTTGCCAGCCTGTTTAAAATCCCAACAATCCCTGTTGGTATGATTGGCTTGTTTGTCTGGGGTGCCATGTATTTGGCACGGACGGTCGAGTATGCGCTCCAAGCTGGATGGTCCCTCATTGTTCCTTTTCTAGGGCTTCTTCCGCTGGCGGGACTTGGAGCCGCTGAATCTGGCGTGAACTGCTGTGTCATCGGTGTTATCGCCATTACTTCAGCGTTTGTGTTTATTGCACCGGAGCTTGCCGGTGCTGTTTTTGGCCTCGGAGGGCCCTACCTCGTTGGCTGTGTTTTTACTACAAGCCAGCCAACTATCCTCACCCGCGCAAAAGCCGGTCATGAGTGCCGTGAGGGCTGCCATGGATTTCGGCTTTTCTTGGCTGAGGTGGCGGGCGAGCCATTCGTCGCAGATGCTGTGTTTGAAGGCCGCTAGGGCTGCGGGGCAGTGCTGTGTTTAAAGGTGGATGGAGAAACAGATAAATAGAAATATAAAGATGCTAGCTATGTGTGTTAGAGATAGGAGTGGAGTGTATCATAAGGCTGGGTTATGTGTGTGTGGGTGTGAGAGAGATAGAGAGAGTGTGCATGTGAGTCACATACAAACAAATATCAGAGAGAAATGAGATCCCGAGAGACGGAGTTTTGTGTCTACGAGAGAGAAATATATTTCACAACGAGAGAGATAGCTAGAGAGACATATGAGGGAATGCAAGATATCTCTAGGGAGAGAGAGAGAGTCTAGTGAGCGACATACAAGAGAATGGTGGAGAGATATGAGACCCTGGGAGACAGAGTTTGTGTTTGTGTGTGAGAAAGAGATATTTAAGAGGAAGAGTCGTAGCTTCTCATATCTAAGGAGCGAAAGACATCTCTGTGTGAGAGGGGGTGTGCGAGTGGCACACAGGGGAATAGTAGAGAGAAATGAGACCCCGGGAGACGAAGTTTGTGTTTGTGTGAGAGAAAGAGATTTCACCTGGAGAATCGTAGTTAGAGACACATAGCAGGGAGCGAGATATACTTAGAGAGAGATAGAGTGATGAAGGTCGAGGGAGAGAGTACCGTCAGTGTGTTGCGAAGATAAAAGATCATTGTCGACATACATGTAGCACGAGAGATACCCGAGAGACGATGAACACGTATAGGTCTAGAGAGATACTCCTATATAAGCATGAGTGATAGCTATATGAGACGAATATCTGGATTAAAGGGGATTCAAATATTTAAACTGGAGTTTACGACATCGATAATATCATAACGCAAATTGGTGTATGAAACATGCATATTCATTTGAATTTTGGGACACGTGTAATGTTATATAGGTTATCAATAATAGTGATCCATAGATTCTTTAATTAGAGACAACGTATGATTTATATGCAATTAATGTCTAAACGGGATTACACTATATGTTGCGTGTGTGAAACACATTATACATGTTTGAGAAGTAAAAAAAAACCGCACGACACACATTAATTGGAGACAGTTAGCGAGGAATGCATACATTGGATTTCAACATAAAGTGGTTTCAAATATTTGGAAATCCAAATTAAGATGGATACAACCTTATGAATTTGAGATCATGCCATTTGTAAACCATATTTATGTATAAAGGGTGTTGTGCTTTTGAAAGTATATATAAAAAATGATGTATATAGAATTTTATTCCAATCGCAAATGGATCCTTCCCGAACAAAAATAGAATGCAAACTAGATTCGAATTGAGTTGGCATGGTAAACGTGCACTCTTGCTCTGCAAAAATTTGAACGAAGCAGGGAAACTCGCAGTAACCGCCCAAAATCGAAATCTGCGAGATGGAAATTACTGCCTATCCCTGACACGCAAAGCCTACCGGCTCAATTTCTATAGGTTTTGATAGGGGTAGGTTTGTAATTTCACTCAAACGTGGCATAACCGCCTCTCACCCGGATTCATACACGGTGGGCGCCAAAACACAGTGTCTCCTCGGCCGAAATCGACTCCGTCCCCGATTCATACACGGTGGGCACCAAAAACAAACTCTCGTCTGCAAATATTCGGTGTATGCAAGATTACCGTCCTATCCCCAACCGACTAATATTGCTGTGATGTAGGAAATTTTAAACGGGGGCTAAGTTTGTAAATTTCCTTGCATTTGAGACAAGCACGCCCTGAAGACATGGTTCCCCCCTTCCTCTCTCCCTCCATTTCCCCATTCGTACTCCATGGGCACCAACACACCCTCTCCACCCCAGCATCCTCCGCCCGCCACCCCATCCACCGTCGTCCTCCTCCACCATGCCGGAGCTGATACCCCAATGTCGTTGGCCATTATAAGTGATTGACCTATCTCATCCACTGCTTCGGACCGGGATCCTTGCATCCCGTCCTCTCGCTTCATCCCCGCCGCCGTCCACCTGCCGGCTGATGTCTACTACACAACCTTCTTCTTGTAGACGTTGTTGGGCCTGCAAGTGCACAGGTTTGTAGGACAGTAGCAAATTTCCCTCAAGTGGATGACCTAAGGTTTATCAATCCGTGGGAGGCGTAGGATGAAGATGGTCTCTCTCAAACAACCCTGCAACCAAATAACAAAGAGTCTCTTGTGTCCCCAACACACCTAATACAATGGTAAATTGTATAGGTGCACTAGTTCGGCGAAGTGATGGTGATACAAGTGCAATATGGATGGTAGATAATGGTTTTTGTAATCTAAAAATATAAAAACAGCAAGGTAACTAACGGTAAAAGTGAGCACAAACGGTATTGCAATGCTAGGAAACAAGGGCTAGGGTTCATACTTTCACTAGTGCAAGTTCTCTCAACAATAATAACATAATTGGATCATATAACTATCCTTCAACATGCAACAAAGAGTCACTCCAAAGTCACTAATAGCAGAGAACGAACAAAGAGATTATGGTAGGGTACGAAACCACCTCAAAGTTATTCTTTCCAATCAATCCGTTGGGCTATTCCTATAAGTGTCACAAACAGCCCTAGAGTTCGTACTAGGATAACACCTTAAGACACAAATCAACCAAAACCCCAATGTCACCTAGATACTCCAATGTCACCTCAAGTATCCGTGGGTATGATTATACGATATGCATCACAAAATCTCAGATTCATCTATTCAACCAACACAAAGAACCTTAAAGAGTGCCCCAAAGTTTCTACCGGAGAATCACGACGAAAACGTGTGCCAACCCCTATGCATAGGTTCATGGGCGGAACCCGCAAGTTGATCACCAAAAAATACATCAAGTGAATCACGTGATATCCCATTGTCACCACAGATACGCATGGCAAGACATACATTAAGTGTTCTCAAATCTTTAAAGACTCAATCCGATAAGATAACTTCAAACGGGAAACTCAATCCATTACAAGAGAGAAGAGGGGGAGAAGAAACATAGGATCCAACTATAATAGCAAAGCTCGCGATAAATCAAGATCGTGCCAAATCAAGAACACGAGAGAGAGAGAGATCAAACACGTAGCTACTTGTACATACCCTCAGCCCCGAGGGTGAACTACTCCCTCCTCGTCATGGAGAGCGCCGGGATGATGAAGATGGCCACCGGTGAGGGTTCCCCTCCGACAGTGCTTGGGAACAGGTCCCGATTGGTTTTTCGTGGCTCTGGAGGTTTGTGGCGGCGGAACTCCCGATCTAATCTCTGTTCTGGAAGTTTTAGGGTACGTGGAGTTGTATAGGCGGAAGAAGCACGTCAGGAGAGCCACGAGGGCCCCACGAGGCAGGGGGGCGCGCCCTATGGGGGTGGGCGCGCCCCCACCCTCGTGGCTTCCTCGTTCCTTCCTTGACGTGGGGTCCAAGTCCATCCAGTAGCTTTCCTTCCAAAAATAACTTCTCCAGTTGATTTCGTTCCGTTTTGACTCCGTTTGATATTCCTTTTATTCCTTTTCTTCGAAATAATGAAATAGGCAAAAAACAGCAAATCTGCGCTGGGCCTCCGGTTAGTAGGTTAGTCCCAAAAGTAATATAAAAGTGGATAATAAAGCCCAATATTTCCCAAAACAGTAGATAATATAGCATGGAGCAATCAAAAATTATAGATACGTTGGAGACGTATCACCGGCGCCGCTCCTACGACCGTCTCGTCCACCACGCCTTGCCGCCACCGTCTACCCTCCTAGATCTGCTTCCACGCCACCGACAGCCATCGCTACCGCAGCACCGTCAAATTCTCAGCAGATGCATACATGGCGCCGCACCAGAGGCTGTACTCTTTCGTATCTGGTCAACTTATTTATCGCAGCAAGAAAATCGATCGCAACTGCTTTACTCTGATTTCTTGTCCATCACTTACTTGCTAGTTGAAAGCAAACATTGTTTGTGAAGTTGCCTTTGTCCAGTTTGCACCTTCGGATCCGCCATGGCACGCTCAACACTATACTCGCGATGCTTACGGTTTTCCCCTTTTATATTCCACACTAGTTAGATGACAGTAGACTAAATTTCAAAATTGGGTCAATCAATTTTTGAGAGCTCGTCGGAGTTCGCCGGTGCGAAGGAAGGGGCTCGGGTGGGGACGGTGGTTGTGGGGGTGGTGGTGGGGCCTCGCCGAACGAAGAAAACTCGACGCGGGTGGGGTTGAGGGTGGGGGTGCTGGTGGCGGAGGAACACAGGCGATGGGGGCCGGTGGTTCGGCCGGCGGCCCGTGCGGTGTTCTGTATGGGAAGAATCAGAGATGAGGAAGAAGAAGGGTTAGGAGACGTAGGATCTTCATCCAACAGCCTGAAATGGTCGACTGACCCAAATGACAAAAGTCACGCGACTTGCATGCAGACATGCAGAATGTGCTTCCTCTTCTGTTCTTTAACCTGTTCCTCTTCTGTTCTTCTTTAGTAAGCATAGTATGTTCCTTGTTAGGAACGGGAGCAGGGACATCTGCGGTCGACACCTCTATTGGGCCGGTTCTGCTAAATGATTTCACACTTCGAGTTGGTCTGCCATAATATCCCGGAAATGGTGGGAGCTACGCAATCTTTGATAGACTAAACTGATAGTAACCGTTGTGCGCCTTCAGATGAATAGAGCTGGCCTGTAGGTGATCGATAGGTTGCATATTAGTAGCGGCAAACCCTATGTTTTCCAGCCAGTTCTGCTTTCCCAATTTATTTATGGTGGTTATGGTGTACCCCTATTATCTACACTACGATCTGCCTACTGGCTCTGCACTCTCGATATCATGGTTTGGCAATAAACTTTCTATATGGTATATTATGAACCTATCGTGTGCCAACTATCCTTACATCTGGGCCCCGAACAGCGAGCTGATCTTTTTGTGTAGTTGTGCCAGATTATATTAATCTACTCACCATATTACAACAAACATGGGCTCTCTCATCAGAATCCAGTGATAGCACACAAGGGTTTACAAGGAGCCTCTATTATATTACAATATCCTCTGCATTACAAAGATAATCTTACTACTATTTGTGTTTTCTTGCTTTACAAATATTGTACGTAATCACAATGAATATAAGAATGCTCACATCAGAAGAATATTGTGGAATAGTTCAATGGGTAACAAACTTGGCATCAAGGGATTGAGGTAAATTGTGAATTGCAATGAAACCCACATGCTCCCGACCTATAGATTCGTATTCAGAATATGATCCTCATTACTATTCTGAGCTCAAGGAGTCAAAGGAAGATGGCCTATCGTGTTAACCCAATAAGGCGCCTGTTCTAATTTGGCAAGGTTTTATTGGTTGCACATATCTTGCATAAGGTGTCTTGCATTTCTTTTGCTTTGTTGCACCACCATCTGCTTAGTTTACTCATGATATATGTGAAGATGCCATGCCCATCCATTATCAACACCTATTCCATTTGTCGTCATACCATGTTTTTCCATTCAAATGCTGTTCTTGTGTTTCAGACATCCAAAAGGAAGAGGGTGATTGCAGAACCTAAAGGAGTACAAGCAAAGTCCTTGAAAAAGGTGGTGCTACCAGAGAAATCACATAGCACCCGACGTATATTGGCGATCGAACCAGTGCCGCAAAACCTAGGATATCACAACTATCTTTGGTCATTTGCTTTGCTCTTGTGAGTACCTATTGTCATATCATTGTCCTTACATTCATACCTGGTGGATTATGTGACATCATTGTGCATTATAGCTTGCTTATCCACAGTTCGCTCCAAATTATCAGATTTATATTAATGCTTAAATTAATGTAGAATAAACCCAATGCCTATGAAGAAATTTAGTTCTGCATTTTTCTTGTAAGTATCTGTTGTCCTTCATCACTGTACTTATATCTGTCAGCTAGTTCTTCATGTACACTTTGCAGCTTATTTTCCCTTGTCTTCCATTTTTCTACACATCAGATCTACATTTACTCTTGCCAAAATATTGAATAAAACCAATTTTACTGAAGAAGTTTAGCTCCGCATTGCTCTTGTCAGTGCCTTCTACCTGTATGATGTATTTACATTTGTACTTTGCATCTTAAGTATAATCACCATTTGTTCCTATATTTTCACATCTATATTTACTCTTGACAAAATGTAGAATAAACACAATACTCTTGAAGAAGAGTGTGCGGTAAACTTCTTGAATTGCCTCCCCATCAATATGGACAAGGCCTTTATAGAGCACATCTTCACTACTAATGTAAGTTTGTTCTCCTCGAGCCTTCAAACTTTGTTGTTTATATTTGGATAGCTATGAGTGCAAATGTTGTTTATTTTTGTAAATGCGCATCAAATTGCTTGTTCAAAGTTTATAAAGTAGAAGTACATAAACATAAGTTTGTCCTTCTCAATTTCAGTCTTTAGTTGTACAATCTAGTTCCTTATTCATACCATGTAAATTAAACTAAACATAGCAAGTTATCTTCTTTAGCACTATGTGTATGCTTGTGTTCTTGATTTGTAATCCAGTGGTGTGGTGAGACTACCTACAACAGCACAATGTCATATCCTGCTATGTCACAACTATGAACAATTCCATATTATATTAATGTCATATCCTGCTATGTCTTAACTATGAACAATGCCTATTATGTTAATGCCATTTTAAACCGTGTCTCTTTATTTCTGACAAAGAAATGAGATGAATTGACAAATACCGATGCTTATAATGCAAAACACTGTTATCTACTTGTTTCTCTTTCGTGGTGACAACAACGCTGCTAGGAAGAACTGCCACAATGATAGTGAGACGAACCCATTGTTTGTCCCTCTAACACATATTCCGGAGGAGAAGGCAACATATATTGAGGGTAAGGATACAACCACAAAGTCACATCTTGATGTAGTGTCAAACTTACTCAGTGACACAAGCTCGATGAAGTCGCCGCCTGAATCTGTTCGACTTCTTCAGTCTGAAATTCAAGAAGAAATACATGCTTCCGCTCAAATACGACTGGAACTCCAATCTCTATGCAAGATTAGCCGTAAGTACAGGATGTTTATTGACGCTATGCAGCTTAAGTTGGTGGACATGAGCACCAAAGAAGCGCAGTCTCGTTAGGCTGCTAAGCTGCTTGCGCTGCAGCTCCTGGGCCGGGCTAACCTTTCTTGAACTATGTTGAAGTGTTGTCGGTTATGTCTATTATTTTGTCCGCCTGTTAACTTCCACTGGTAGCGACCTGCCCGGTTTATATAATCTGCTATCTGGTTGCCATTTATTATCACTGGCACCGAACTTTGATGCCGAGGGGATGTAATATGCTGTAATTTCTTTGTTGTATAGTCTAGGTTTATTCTTGGTCGGTATGCTGTAATTTAGGCCGGAAGGTTGAGTGGATCTCAGTTTTGTCAGTCTTCAGGCCGGCCCATTACTCATATGGGACAAAACCTGCGCCTATAATCATATTGGGCCATTAGCAGGTCTAAACCTACAGTTGTTTCCCGCCTTTAACAGGCCAAGTAAAGTTCTGTCCAGCAGGGCCAGAGAATACCATGGGCTTTTAACAGGCTAAAACCTAGATTGGCACTACAAAAAAAATACACTTCCGTGATGATACGTGTTTGTCACAGTAGGTCGCGTTTTTTGTCATGCATGTACATAGATGACGATTTTATGACAGAATCAAGATAGTCATACCTGTGGCCGTCAGAGAAGTGTTCCATGACATTACCAAAATTATCATCACGGAAGTGTCCACTTCCATGACGATAAATCGCGTCCACGTAAGTGCTTTTCGTCAAAGGTGACCGACACGTGGCATCCACCGTACTGGAACACCGTTAAGCTATCGGTCGGATTTTGGATCCGATAACCCATTAACAGCCCCGACCAATGGGAAATTTCCACGTGTAAAATTCTGATTGGATGAAGGGAACACCTGTCAGCTCGTCAGTGGGCCAGATGTCGCCCGTCCATTGGAGGAGACATGCCGATGATACGTCGACACGTGGCTGGGCCCAACAGAGGCCCATATAGTTTAAAAATGCCGGCCCAGTCAAAGGCCCATAGAACTAAATCAGGTACTAGTGGACCAGCCCAATAACGGCCTGCTTAATAAAGGCCCATTTACGGCCCGAAGCCAGATCTGGACCGTTAATTTTTCGCCCAATATTTGGGCCCATTTACAGCCCGAAGCCAGATCTGGCCCATTAATTGTTCGCCCAATATTTGGGCCCATTTACGGCCCGAAGCCAGATCTGGCCCGTTAATTGTTCGCCAAATATTTGGGCCCAACTACAGCTCAGTGATACATCTCCATCGTATCTACTTTTCCAAACACTTTTGCCCTTGTTTTGGACTCTATCTTGTATGATTTGAATGGAACTAACTCGATCGACGTCAAGCTTTCAAAGAGAATTGCCATGATGTTTTATGTGCAGAAAACAAAAGTTCTCGGAATGACCTGAAACTCCACGGAACATCTTAGAAAAAATAAAAAAAACCTCAACAAAGATGAAGACCAGCGTGCCCACACCCTGTCCACGAGGGTGGGGGGCGCGCGCCCCCCCTCTTGGGCGCGCCCCCCTACCTCGTGGGCCCCCTGGAGACCTTCCGACGCCAACTCAACCTCTATATATTGGCTTCCGGGGAGAAAAAAATCAGAGAGAAGAAACCATCGCATTTTACGATACGGAGCCGCCGCCAAGCCCTAAAACCACTCGGGAGGGCTGATCTGGTGTCGCGACCAGACCCGAATGGATCTAGCGCTCTGTACTCAGTGTCATCCCTGGATCGATGTCTTGACACAAAGACAAGATCAAGGATTTATAGCGAGTAGCAATCACACACTTATTACATCGTTGTCCACAAGGGAACTTAATACAATAATATGGCTTAAGGCCATCTAATAATAACAGCGGAAGGCTTGGAAAGCAGGTGAGTCCATCAACTCCGGTAACATCACCGAGTATAGAACCACAACCTAACATCTTACTCGTCGTCGAAAAGTCGCAACATGAAAAGTTGCAGCCAAACGGGTCAAGACATGGAATATCTTTGGCAATGTAACACGTAAAGAGCAATGATGCAATAAGCCTATACTACATGCATATATGGCTGGTGGTAAGGCTCTCTGATTTACATTTTTGCGAAAAGCCAATTTTTCCCTACATCAAAGGAATAATTTTATTTAACTATCATGGTGGTTGTTAAACATTGAAGATGGTTGACATCCTCAATCCCAATTAAAAAGTACTCATTAAAAACCCAATACATTTATTTTAGAGGTAACATGTTGAGATTCACATGATAATCAAGTACTAGATACTCAAGATTTGTCCATAACCGGGGACACGGCTAATCATGATTAGTTTATACACTCTGCAGAGGTTTGCGCACTTTTCCCCACAAGACTCGATCGCCTCCGCTTGGTTCTCGCACTACATGGTGTTTGAGAAGCGGATGACCGAGACATAGTCTTTCGGGCGCTTAGCACCTTACATGTGGGTAGACCGTACCAACCTACATCCCCTACATCAGCTAGCCTACCCGTAAGAGTTCGCACAACTTAGTCAACTACGCCAGAGCCCATAATTGGCTTGTGGCTGCACACGGAAGTTTCTAGTTTGAATAATCTCATGATCCCTTAGAGCACGGGTGGCGGTCCCAAGAAATACAGGCAAATCTGATAGAAACCAGTGCCTCAATCCACCCAGATGTGTGTTTAGGTTGCCACCTTAAATAAACCATTAATTAACAATCTCACATCTATCATGGATATTCACTCACCCAATCCACGTCTACTAGCATAGCATGGCATAATCAAGCAAACGTAGAAGTAACTCCCAAGGTTTCATAAGTAAAACAGGTAATAGGTACTACCTCAATCTACTTCCCAAACCCACAATTTAATTAGATCCTAATCATGCAAGTGTTTGAGGGTTTGATCTAATGCATAAAAACTGGGTAGTAGGAAAGGTATGATCAAAGTGTTACTTGCCTTGCTGATGATCCATGAGTCCTAGAGATTCAAATAACAAGCGGCGCACTCGGGTGATCTAACGCAGACAAACAACAAGCATACAATAAGTACTCATCTAATGCACAGGAAATCTCGAATAAAAGATCTAATCGGATAGTTCAACTTAAGAACCACGGTTGCAAAATAATCGAATCAAATAAAACATCGAAAGTCGGAACTCGAGAGAGAACGACTCGGTTTAGCAATCTGAAATTAGGTCAAAATTTCACAGTAGCAAAACTCTGTGAAAATAGGTTAGTCGGAACGCCGGTTTCGTTATGAAACTCCAGGCGCTTGAATCACCGATTCGATAAACGAGCAAGAAATAAAACAGTTTTGAAAATCAGATCTGAAATCAAATCGTAAAATAACGGATTAATTCCGATTAAAAGAAAAACGACGAACGAGTTAAAAAGTGAACGTTCGTTAACAGAACGAATCTAACGAACGCGTTCATCGAAGCGAACGGTTCGGTGAACGTTCGTTAAATAAGAAAACCGAAAGAAAATAAAACCAATCTAGGTTTTTTAAAAAAACCGAACATATATTTAAAAAAAAAACCGGATCGGGTTTTTCATGGCCGGATCGTGAGGCGGCGAGGTCGGCTACCTCAGGGCTCTTCGCCAAGGGGTCCGACGGGTGGCGGGGTCCGCGAGGTCGGGAGGGCTCCGGGCGGCGGGGTTCCTGTCGGCGAGGGGCGGCGTGGCGGGCTCCTTGGGCGGCGGCGGGGTTCGGTCGGGCGCTGGGTCGGAAGGCGGCGAGGGGCGGATCGAGGTGAGGGAGAGGGGGCGCGGCGGTTATAAGAAGGGCGCCGGTGGCTTGGGAGGGGGCAAGGGAGGCCGGGTCGGGCGGGACTCCGGGCCAAGCGGCGATGGCGTCTTGTGGCGGGAGTCCGAGTGGCGGGCGCGAGGGAGGAGGAGGTGGGCGGGCGCTGGGCCTGGCTGGCTGGCTGGGCCGGGCCGGGCCTCGGTCCAGTAGCGTTTTTTATTAAAACAAAACGAATTAAATAAAATATCAAACGAACTCCAAATTAATTAAAACAAATTTTCCCCGACTCCTAAAAATGAGTCGAACAAAATGAACTTTAAAAACAATATACTTGCATAAAATTTCTTAAAATGCTCATTTTGCCTAAGCAAAATGAATCTTCCAAAACCAAATTTGGTTTATTTATAATATCTTCATTTTTCCTAATTGCTTGGGAAAGTCATATTATTCCCTCTCGAAATATTTTTATAGGAAAAATGTTATGAAGATAATTTAAATAAATCCAATGATCCTATTTTCAAGATTTGGAAAATCCCAAATATGAAAATAATGAAACTTCCAACTCTCTCCGAGGGTCCTTGAGTTGCGTGAAATTTCTAGGATCGGAAAAATGCGAGAAAAATATGATATGCATGATGATCTAATGTATAACATTCCAAATTGAAAATTTGGGATGTTACATCTGGAGTCCGTCCGGGGCTCCAGAGAGGGGGATTCGTCGCCGTCGTCATCATCAACCATCCTCGATCACCAATTTCATGATGCTCACCGCCGTGCGTGAGTAATTCCATCGTAGGCTTGCGGGGCGGTGATGGGTTGGATGAGATCTATCATTTAATCGAGTTAGTTTTGTTAGGGTTTGATCCCTAGTATCCATTATGTTCTGAGATTGATGTTGCTATGACTTTGCTATGCTTAATGCTTGTCACTAGGGCCCTAGTGCCATGATTTCAGATCTGAACCTATTATGTTTTCATGAATATATGTGTGTTCTTGATCCTATCTTGCAAGTCTATAGTCACCTATTATGTGTTATGATCCGACAACCCCGAAGTGACAATAATCGGGATACTTCTCGGTGATGACCATAGTTTGAGGAGTTCATGTATTCACCATGTGCTAATGCTTTGATCCGGTTCTCTATTAAAAGGAGGCCTTAATATCCCTTAGTTTCCATTAGGACCCCACTGCCACGGGAGGGTAGGACAAAAGATGTCATGCAAGTTATTTTCCATAAGCATGTATGACTATATTCGGAATACATGCCTACATTACATTGATGAATTGGAGCTAGTTCTGTGTCACCCTATTTATGACTATTACATGATGAATCGCATCTGGCATAATTATGCATCACCGATCCAATGCCTACGAGCTTTCCATATACTGGTTTACGCTTATTTACTTTCCCGTTGCTATTGTTACAATCACTACAAAACACCAAAAATATTACTTTTGCTTTCATTGCTCTTTTGTTACCGTTACCACCACCATCATACTACTTTGCTACTAAACACTTTGATGCAGATATTAAGTTATCCAGGTGTGGCTCAATTGACAACTCAGTTGCTAATACTTGAGAATATTCTTTGGCTCCCCTTGTGTCGAATCAATAAATTTGGGTTGAATACTTTACCCTCGAAAGCTATTGCGATCCCCTACACAACAGGGTTATCAAGACCAATTTAAAAGCGCCGTTCTTTGGGGAGCATAGCTCTATTCTTTGAGTTACTTGGGATTTATATCTGCTGGACACTATGAAGAACTTGAAAGACGCTTAAGACAAAAATTTATCCCTCAACTACGAGGGGAGGTAAGGAACTGCCATCTAGCTCGCACTTGATTCACCTTCTGTTATGAGTAAGCTTGCGACACCTAAACCTGCTTCTGCTATTCATTCTGATATGTCGCATGTTATTGATGATGCCACTTCTGCTATGCATGATACTTATGATGAAACTACTTATATGCTTGATACTACTGTGCCCCTTGGTGAATTTCTTGATGAACAAATTTCTAGGTCTATAGAGAGAGAAACTATTGAAACTGAGTATGTTGATGAAAGTGATGATGAAGATATGCCTGCTATTCCTGAGGGTTATCTTTTTGATATGGAATCTTTGGTAGCTATTTTTTCCTGCCAGGATAGATATGAACTTAAGAGGCTGTTAGTTAAATGGAGTAAAGAATCTCTTAGAGACAGAATGAAACCTGACCCTGCTTTTGCTACTTCATCTATTTGTGTTCCCGATAAGGATTATGAATTCTCTGTTGATCCTAATATAATTACTTTGGTTGAATCTGATCCTTTTCATGGTTATGAATCTGAAACTGTTGTGGCACATCTTACTAAATTAAATGATATAGCCACCCTGTTCACTAATGATGAGAGATCTCGCTACTTTTACATCCTTAAAATATTTCCGTTCTCATTAACGGGTGATGCTAAGATATGGTTTAATTCTCTTGCTCCTGGTTGTGTGCGTAGTCCCCAGGATATGATTTATTACTTCTCTGCTAAATACTTCCCTGCTCATAAGAAACAAGCTGTTTTAAAGGAAGTATACAACTTTGTGCAAATTGAAGAAGAGAGTCTCCCACAAGCTTGGGGGAGGCTTCTTAAGTTACTTAATGCTTTGCCTAATCATCCTCTTAAGAAAAATGAAATACTTGATATCTTTTATAATGGACTAACCGATGCTTCCAGAGATTACCTTGATAGTTGTGCTGGTTCTCTTCTCAGGGAAAGAACGCCGGATGAAGCTGAAAATCTATTGAATAATATGTTGACAAATGAGAATAATTGGTCACCTCCTGAGCCCGCTCCTGAGCTAGCTCCTAAGCCAATTACTGAGCCTATTCCTAAACCAACTCCGAAGAAGGGAGGTGTTCTATTTCTCAGTCCTGAAGATATGCAAGAGGCAAAGACATCTATGAAAGAAAAAGGTATTAAAGCTAAAGATGTTACGAATTTACCTCCTATTGAAGAAATACATGGTCTTAATTTACCTTTGTTGAAGAAACATATGATCTTGATCCATTACCTATTGAAGAACCTCCTGATCCCGATAACCCGACACAGGTAGTAAAGGTAAATTCTCTCTATTGATTTGATGAAGGTGATATTCCTCACTATAAGTCTGCTAGACAATGCTTGGATGAGTTTGATAACTTTATTGTCAAACAAGAAATTTTAATGCTTATTTTGGTAGACAATTAAAAAAATACCTATATGATTAAACACTTGGGTGATTATATGGCTAATGTTAGATGTGAACTTAAACTCATTAGCAAACATGCTTCTATGGTTACCACTCAAGTAGAACAAGTACTTAAGGCTCAAAATGATTTACTCAATGAAATGAATAGTAAGAAAAGTGATTATGTCAAGTTAGAGTGGCTACTAGAACTGGTAGAATGACTCAGAACCTTTGTATCCTGAAGGCCACCCTAAGAGAATTGAGCAAGATTCTCGTGAGAAATAATACTGATGTGCCTAGTTCTTCTAAAAGGAAGAAAAAGAAAATGATAGGACTTTGCAAACTCCTAGCGAACCTATTGCCGAACCACCGAGAATCCAAATGATATATCTATTTCGATGTCAAACACAATCTGGTAATGAACATGAACCTAGCGAAAATAATAATGATGATGTTCATAATGATGCTCAACCTAGTAATGATAATGATGTAGAAGTTGAACCTGCTATTGATCTTGATAACCCACAATCAAAGAATCAACGTTATGATAAGAGAGACTTTGTTGCTAGGAAACATGGTAAAGAAAGAGAACCATGAGCTGCCACCTGACCACGAGGGTGGAGGGCGCGCCCCCCTGCCTCGTGGGCCCATGGTGGCCCTCCTCCACTTATTCCTGCACCCATCCTCTTCTTCTTCCTCCCACAAACACGAATAACCAGCTCAAACACGAGTTCCAAATTTCGCTGCTGTGATTTTCGATCTCCTTGCTCAAAGCACCTCTCACAAAACTGTTTGGGGAGATTGTTCCTTGGTATGTGACTCCTCCATCGGTCCAATTAGTTTTTGTTCTAGTGCTTGATTCATTGCAAATTTGTGCGTCATAGGTGACCATGTTCTTGAGCTTGCATGTCAAATTTATATGGTTCCAAGTAGTTCTAGTGCTTGATATAGGCTCTAGGCACTTGTAGGAGTAGTTGCTATCAATTTTATTGAAGTAGGTTCACTTTTGTTTGAAGTTACTAAAAATTTCAGAAATTTTTCAGAGAAAACAATATGTTTAGGAAGATGTTCCAAGGTGGTTCTTCATGGAAGCAAGGCCCTAGGCTTGCAATGCGCGATGCCGATGAGGAGCCCCCAAGGGACGCTCCCGTGAGGCCCTGTGAATGGCCTTCGGAAAATTTTATGGATCGAGCGGGAATCAAAGAATAATTTAACGCACATTTGCGTAACGCCGGTCTTGTGGACTTAGAGTAGACAAATGCCCACAGTATCATGATCTCACTAGCTCATTTGTGAGGAGGTTTGAGTTTTCATCTTCGCGTAATTCCCCTTCTGTCATGTTTGATCTTTATGATAAATCTTATACCATGGACTTAGAGGATTTTACTTTTGCTTGCAAACTCCCACAATGGGGTAGTACTGCTGATCCCTCAGTAAATCTGAATTTATAGACTTTCTTGCTAGTATAACTGTGGGGGAATCTAGAGATATAACGCAAGCCACTATAGGGAGCATTCACTTTCCTGCTATACATTACTTTGCTCTCTTCATCGGTAGGTGCATAAATGCTAAGGATGAAGCATGTCACATGTGTGTCCCTGATCTCAGGATTCTCAGGAGTGCTGTGTTGGGAGACCAATCTTATTATACGAGAGCCATCGTAGCTCGTAGGTTGCATCTTAATAGATATAATGGAGATTTATTTGGAGGAATTTATGCAACCCGCTTAGCTAATTTTCTTGAGATAGACATTCGTGAGGGTGATATGGAGTTACCCCCTACTTATTTAGATTTTGATTCTGTGGTTTCTCACCATTTTGTTGAGAGGACTGAATCACCTCTCCAGTATCGACTAATCTTTAACAAACGGCATGTTGTCCATATTACTCTTCCTGCTCCTGCCTTCTTTGATTCTCAGACAAAAGGAAGATATGTTATTACTAGAGAGGAGGCAGATGAGTATGAGAGGAGAGCGGAGGCGGCTCAATGCCATGCTGCAGCTCAGGAGGCGATATCCGCTGCATCACAGTACGACCCCAGCTACACCTACGGGTATTCGCTAGGCTATCCCTGGCAATGAACCAACTTAGGCTAAAAGCCTAAGCTTGGGGGAGTACGTATGTCCCACCGACATTACATTTATGTTCACACACACTCATTGCTAGATGTCGGTGCTCATACTTTTTCACTGTAATATCCATGCTATTTTATTTTCTTTTTCCTGCTTTCTTCTTGTGTGTTTAATAAACTTTAAGAAAAACAAGAAAAAAATTAGTAGTAGTTTACTTTTTCTGCTGTAGTAGTAATAATTAAAAAGAAAACCCAAAAATAGTTCATGTTCATCTTTTGCTTGTTGGGAACTTTCCCGTGTAAATAGTTTTATTTCCTTTCTTTTCTTTGAGGGTCGATAGGAGAAGACCATAATTAAATTGTTGAAGTGGCTCTTATATGCTTTATTGTTGATTTAACCAAAGAGCCCATATTGCCTTGTCTTCTCCTGTTTATTGAATGCTCGCAGATTCCAGCTTAGTCTAATGCACGTGCATTCTTATTATTATTCACATTGTTCGGTCGTGCAAGTGAAATGCAATAATGAGGATATATGATGAATTGATTGGAATAAGCGAAGCTGGTATGAACTCGACCTCTCTTGTTTTTGTAAATATGATGAGTTCATCGTTCTTGATTCAGCCTATTATGAATAGACATGTTTGCAATGACAATTAGAGATCATAGTTGCTTATGCCATGCTTGATTAGCTATGAGTTATAATGGTTTACCTTATGTACAACATGCTATTTAAATGGTTGTGATGTGGTATGATGGGGTGGTATCCTCCTTTGAATGATTTTAGTGACTTGACTTGGCACATGTTCACACATGTAGTTGAAACAAAATCAACATAGCCTTCACGATATTTATGTTCATGGTGGATTATATCCTACTCATGCTTGTATCCAATGTTTATTAATTTTAGTGCATGTTCATGACTGTTGTCGCTCTCTAGTTGGTCGCGTCCCGCCTTTTGCTAGCCTTCACTTGTACTAAGCGGGAATACTGCTTGTGCATCCAATCCCTTAAACCCCAAAGTTATTCTAGATGAGTCCACTATACCTTCCTATATGCGTATCTACCGCTGCTCCAAGTAAATTTGTATGTGCCAAACTCTAAACCTTCAAATAAACATTCTGTTTTGTATGCTCGAATAGCTCATGTGTCAACTATGGATGTCCTTATCTTCCATGTTAGGCGGGTTATTCTCAAGAGGAGTGGACTCCGCTCCTCACTCACGAGAACATGGCTGGTCACCGGGATGCCCAGTCCCATGCTTTATGCAAACTAAATCAAAATTAATTGCAAACAAAACTCCCCCTAGGACCTGATGTATGTTGGAGGCACTTCGTTGTTTCGAGCAAGCCGTGGATTGATGCTTGTTGGTGGAGGGGGAGTATAAACTTTACCATTCTGTTTGGGAACCGCCTATTATGTGTGTGACATGGAAGATATCGCCATCTCTTAGTTGTTATGTTGACAATGAAAGTATACCGCTCAAAATATTATTTATCTCTACTTCGGAACTGAGCTCTAGCACCTCTACAAATCCCTGCTTCCCTCTGTGAAGGGTCTATCTATTTACTTTTATGTTGAATCATCACCCTCTTATTAAAAAGCACTAGCTGGAGAGCGCAGTCGTCATTTGCATTCATTACTAATAATTTATATTGGGTATGACTATGACTGGATCTCTTTTACCATGAATTACAATGTCTAGTCAGTCCTCGATCTTTAAAGGTGCTCTGCATTTATGTTTTGCGGTCTCAGAAAGGGCTAGTGAGATACCATCTTGTTATATCATATTATGATTGTTTTGAGAAAGTGTTGTCATCCGAGATTTATTATTATGACTCGCTAGTTGATTATGCCATTGATATGAGCAAACATGAGACCTGAGAATTATTGCAAATGTGGTTAGTTATAATCTTTGCTGAAAACTTGAATGCTGACTTGACATATTTACAACAACAAGAGCAAACTGAGTTTGTAAAAGTATTTCTTTTTCTCTTTCGATTTGTCAACTGAATTGCTTGAGGAAAAGCAAGGGTTTAACCTTGGGGGAGTTGATACGTCTCCGTCGTATCTACTTTTCCAAACACTTTTGCCCTTGTTTTGGACTCTAACTTGTATGATTTGAATGGAACTAACCCGGACCGACGCTGTTTTCAAAGTAGAATTGCCATGATGTTGTTTTATGTGCGAGAAAACAAAAGTTCTCGGAATGACCTGAAACTCCACGGAACATCTTAGAAAAAATAATAAAAAATCCTCGCCAAAGATGAAGACCAGGGGGCCCACACCCCGCCCCCTACCACGTGGCCCCCCTGGAGACCTTCCGACGCCAACTCCAACTCTATATATTGGCTTTCGGGGAGAAAAAAAATCAGAGAGAAGAAATCATCGCGTTTTACGATACGGAGCCTCCAAGCCCTAAAACCTCTCGAGGGCTGATCCGAGTCCGCTCGGGCTCCGGAGAGGGGATTCGTCATTGTCGTCATCATCAACCATCCTCCATCACCAATTTCATGATGCTCACCGCCGTGCGTGAGTAATTCCATCGTAGGCTTGCTGGGCGGTGATGGGTTGGATGAGATCTATCATGTAATCGAGTTAGTTTTGTTAGGGTTCGATCCCTAGTATCCATTATGTTCTGAGATTGATGTTGCTATGACTTTGCTATGCTTAATGCGTGTCACTAGGGCCCGAGTGCCATGATTTCAGATCTGATCCTATTATGTTTTCATGAATATATGTGTGTTCTTGATCCTATCTTGCAAGTCTATAGTCACCTATTATGTGTTATGATCCGACAACCCCGAAGTGACAATAATCGGGATACTTATCGGTGATGACCATAGTTTAAGGAGTTCATGTATTCACTATGTGCTAATGCTTTGTTCCGGCTCTCTATTAAAAGGAGGCCTTAATATCCCTTAGTTTCCATTAGGACCCTGCTTCCACGGGAGGGTAGGACAAAAGATGTCATGCAAGTTCTTTTCCATAAGCACGTATGACTATATTTGGAATACATGCCTACATTACATTGATGAATTGGAGCTAGTTCTGTGTCTCCCTATGTTATGACTATTACATGATGAACTGCATCCAACATAATTATCCATCACCGATCCAATGCCTACGAGCTTTCCATATACTGGTTTACGCTTATTTACTTTCCCGTTTCTATTGTTACAATCACTACAAAACACCAAAAATAGTACTTTTGTTTTCATTGCTCTTTTGTTATCGTTACCACCACTATCATACTACTTTGCTACTAAACACTTTGTTGCAGATATTAAGTTATCTAGGTGTGGCTGAATTGATAACTTAGTTGCTAATACTTGAGAATATTCTTTGGCTCCCCTTGTGTCGAATCAATAAATTTGGGTTGAATACTTTATCCTTGAAAGCTGTTGCGATCCCCTACACTTGTGGGTTATCACCCAGTGACTTTCGGCCTATTAGAGGCCTGATGTAGACATGGGCCCATTTCAGCCCGGTGTGACTTTCGGCCTGGGAATGGCCCGTGCTGCCCATGGGCCATATATGGTCCGACGGGACATTGGGCCCACTAACGGCCCGTGCTAAAGGTGGCAAATAAGCCCAACGTAACTTTGGGCCTGTTAAAGGCCTGTCGTGTAATTCGCCCGTTGATGCCTGCTAAGCTTTCGGCCTCTTAAAGGCCCATGATATCAGTGGGCCAACTAAGGCCTGAGATATGTTTCGGCCTGGTAACGGCCCGTGAGCTAATTGGGCCCAAAATGGCCCGGTCTACATTTCAGCCTGCTGAAGGCCCATCAACGACTAGTGAAAATTGAGGCCCAACATGCATTTTGGCCTGCTAAAGGCCCGCGGTTTCATCTCGGCCGTAACAGGCCAGTACAACATTCAGCATGTTAATGGCCCAACGCTACCTGGGCCAAACTAAGTTACTGGTCGACAAAAGGCCCAACTAAAATATAGGCCGGTGTAAGTTTGGGCTCAAGCAATGTGTGAAGGCCCCAATCATTTGGGCCCAAGAAAGACGCAGTCGCCCAATTGTAGCCCGCTAAAAACCTGGCCCATTAGAGTTTAATGTTTCGTCCGTCGACTACATCTGATTTTTTTCAGATAGCTTAATGATGGCAGAATTAGTAGGAATTAAGAACAAACCTACTCTATATAATAAAGAAATTATGGCATATTAACTAAGAATAAACCTACACTACACAATAAAGGATTTAAGGTATATTACATCCACTGGCATCAAGTTCGCCACCAAAGGATCATAAAGCGCAACGAAGAAGCAGATTACAAAAACTGGGCAATCAAGCGTAACAGAATAAAATAATATCGAACCGAGACCACTTCCAAGACAGTTCAAGAAAGGTTAGCCTTGTGGGGGAATCACTGCGCAAGTCAGCCGAAAGCAAGGCTGTGAGACCGCCTAGCATGTCGGGTCATAGCTTCCAGGTGCAAATTGCTTAGCGATGAGGTTTTCATTGGTGTTCTCCGCAATCTTTCTTAGAGATAGGACTTCAAGTCGAAGTTGAGTTGCGTAATGCCTTTACGCTAGAACTTGGGACTGAAGAAGTCGAACTGATTTAGACAACGAATTCTGTGAGCTTGTCTAACTGTTAGTCTCAAGTAACTTGAACACTGCATGAAGACAAGACTTTGGGGTTGTCTCGCTATCTTCAAGATGTTTTGCCTTCTTTGCTGCAATATATGTTGGGTTTGTCTCACATCCTTCAAAGAGACTTGTGCATGCCATCGTGCATATCACCTGAAACAAAGCGGAGAGATGACATGTTTTGCACGTGTATAAACAAAGATGATAACCTGCTCACAATTCTATCCAATTTCAAATTAGAAAATAAAGAGTAAGTTCAAAATATCAATAGCATAATTTGGCATTGTTCATAATGCGGGAGCTTCACCACACTCATCGGATTACCATGTCAACATAACAAGCATAGATGAAGGGCAAAGAAAATCATTGTATCTATTTTGGATAATGTGCATGGCATTTTGTTCATATCATCAGCCACATCAGTAAGATAAAACAGGAGATGACATGGTGCAAACGTGGGCTGCTTCACCACACACTGGATTATAGATCCATAAAAACAAGCATACATATAGGGAGTATTAAGTAATGTGCATGGCATGAATAAGAAATTTGGTTTTACAAGTAAAACTTAGAACTTACGGTTCTTACGAACATGCATTTTGGTAGAAACAGCAAACTAAACAGCAGTAAACGATAGGGAGTATGAGCAAATTAAACAGCAGTTGAGGATAAAGGCTTTAGAAGGACTGACTTACATTAACAGTTAACACCGGCTTTATATTGCCCTTCTCCATGTCAAGGGAAGGACAACTCAAGAATTTCAGCACAGAATCTTCTTCATAAGTGAGGGAGTCCTGGATTAGGGGGTATCCAAACAGCTGAACTATATCCTTTGGCCGGACTGTTGGACTACGAAGATACCAGATTGAAGACTTCGTCTCGTGTCCGGATGGGACTCTCCTTGGCATGGAGGGCGAGCTTGGCGATACGGATATGTAGATCTCCTCCCATTGTAACCGACTATGTGTAACCCTAGCCCCCTCCGGTGTCTATATAAACCGGAGGGTTTAGTCCGTAGGCCAACAACAATCATACCATAGGCTAGCTTCTAGGGTTTAGCCTCTATGATCTCGTGGTAGATCAACTCTTGTACTACTCATATCATCAAGATCAATCAAGTAGGGAGTAGGGTATTGCCTCCATAGGGAGGGCCCGAACCTGGGTAAACATCGTGTCCCCTGCCTCCTGTTACCATCCGCCTTAGATGCACAGTTCGGGACCCCCTACCCGAGATCCGCCGGTTTTGACACTGACATTGGTACTTTTATTGAGAGTTCCACTGTGTCATCACCATAAGGCTTGATGGCTCCTTCGATCGTCGGTAACGATGCGGTCTAGGGTGAGGTTTTCCTCCCCGGATAGATCTTTGTATTCGGCGGCTTCGCACTGCGGGCCAACTCTTTTGGCCATCTGGAGCAGATCGATAGCTACGCCCTTGGCCATCAGATCAGGTTTGGAAACTTGAATTACACCGCCGATATCCCCAGAGACTTGATCTTCGACGGATTCGAGCCCATGCCAGGTGTGCTGCACGATCACAACAAGCACGATATAGCTCTGCCGTCGGACAGTGTTCGGGAAATCACGCCAGCAACCACTCCGGCCTTTAATCCGGAACAGGTCGCGCCACCCGAGGACGGGCGGATGGACCCCGCCTTGGAGGCCGCACCCTCAGTGGCAATAGAGCCGAATACTGACCTTACCCTTCACGAGAGCCGTGAAGTCGACTCGTCTCCGGCCACGGACTCCGAACCGCCTGCGCCCATGCCTATCGAATCCAATTGGGCGCCGATCATGGAGTTCACCTCCGCGGATATCTTTCAGCACTCGCCCTTCGGCGATGTGCTCAACTCGTTAAGATTTCTCTCCCTGTCAGGAGAACCTTGGCCGAACTACGTTCGGCTAGAATGGGATGCGGATGACGAAGAAATTCACTCCCCACCCACCACCCACTTAGTAGCCACTGTCGAGGATTTAACCGACATGCTCGACTACGACTCCGAAGACATCGATGGTATGGACAGCGATGCAGGAGACGAACAGGAACCACCGCCAACAGGACGCTGGACCACCACTTCATCACATGCCATCTACATGGTGGATACACCCAAAGAAAATGATGACGAGGAACGGAAGAAAGATAGCTCCCTCGAGAAGCAATCAAAGCGGCGCCGTAAGCACTGCCCCAAATCCCGCCTCGGCAAAAACAGCGATAACAACACAAGAATAAACAATACCCCGATCGACTCCGGAGGAAACGATGACCAAATAGACCTAGCGACAGAGCAGGGTGAGCCAGCGGACGAAAAAAGTACGGAGCCGCTGTCCGAACATGGCGACGCTGAGCGTCAAGCTAATCAACCCGTCTCCGGAGAAGAAAACAGTACGGATGACGAGCACATCATCCCGGAAAGGCAGCTGGAGCAAGAGAACCTCCGTAGAAGGCTTATCACCAATGCGAGGAGTTTGAAGAAGCAGAAGCAAAGGATCAAGGCCGCACAAAATACACTCAACAGTAGATGGAACAAAGTGCTTGACACGACAGAAAAGTATGGTGACAGTTGCCACACGAAGAGCTACCCAAGGCGAAAGCTGCTGCCTGAATTCGACGACGAGGCCTTAGAGCCCCCACAGTTAAAAAATAAAACTGCCGACCGGTCGGATCAACGACCCCGTGGCCGTGTCAGAGCGGCCAACGAGGCCGCACATAAGTCAGTACATGACCCACGCGAGGACTCGCATCAAAAGACCGGCGCAAGCAGGTCCATCTACGGATCAAGGAAACAGGCTCCAGCACCCAACCAAAACCAAATATCACAACTGTCCGAACGCCATGGTACAGCTAAGTACAGAGGTGCCGCACACCCCCTATGTTTCACCGACGAAGTATTAGACCATGAATTTCCAGAAGGGTTCAAACCAGTGAACATAGTGGCGTACGACGGGACCACAGATCCTGGGGTCTGGATCGAGGACTTCATCCTCCATATTCATATGGCTCACGGAGACGATCTCCATGCCATCAAATACTTGCCCCTCAAGCTCAAAGGACCAGCTCGGCACTGGCTGAAATGTCTCCCCGAAAACTCCATTGGAAGTTGGGAGGAGCTCGAGGACGCTATCCGGGCTAATTTTCAAGGGACGTATGTCCGACCTCCGGACGCTGACGATTTAAGTCATATAATTCAACAGCTCGGAGAGTCAGCCCGAAAGCTTTGGAACAGGTTTCTCACTAAGAAGAACCAAATTGTCGACTGTCCGGATGCTGAAGCCTTAGCAGCTTTCAAGCAAAGCGTTCGAGACGAATGGCTTGCTAGACACCTCGGCCAAGAAAAGTCGAGAACAATGGCAGCTCTAACAAGCCGCATGACCCACTTTTGCGCGGGCGAGGACAGCTGGTTAGCCCGAAGTAGCACCAGCGACCCAAGCACATCCGAAGTCAGGGACGGCAATGGAAAACCTCGACGCAGTAAAAACAAGCGCTGGAATAAAGAAGACAACCCAGCTAACACGGCGGTAAACGCTGGATTCAGGGGCTCCTGACCGGGTCAGCGGAAAAAGCCCTTCAAAGGCAACAGAGCTAGTCTGAATAGCCTAAACTAGATCCTAGACAAATTATGTCAGATCCGCGGCACCCCAATAAACCTGCAAACCATACCCACGGAGAATGTTGGGTCTTCAAGCAGGTCGGCAAGCTAAACGCCGAACATAAGGGGGAGGACACACCAAGCGAAGATGAGGATGAGCCTCTCCAGCAAGGGACCGGGGGACAGAAGAAATTCCCACCGGAAGTCAAAACGGTAAACGTGGTGCAAGTGATGAAGGGGAGAAGCACAACCGCACTCCGAGACATACACGTCCTAGAACCCATCACCACCAAGTTCAACCCTTGGCTGTCCCGACTGATCACTTTTGATCACAGGGATCACGCTACAAGTATCCGGCCTGAAGGATTGGCTGCGTTGGTGTTAGACCCAATAATAAACGGGTACCGTCTCACACGAGTCCTCATGGACGGCGGCAGTAGTCTAAGCCTGATATATCAGGACACAGTCCGCAAAATGGGAATAAACCCAACAAAAATCAGCCATGGTAATGCTACTTCAAGGGGGTAATACTAGGCATAGAGGCCCGCTGCACGGGCTCTCTAATACTAGACGTTGTGTTCGGCTCGCCCGACAACTTCCGAAGCGAAAAGCTAACCTTCGACATTGCTCCATTCCGAAGTGGCTATCAAGCACTACTCGGACAAGGGGCTTTCGCTCGTTTTAATGCAATACCGCACTACGCTTTTCTCAAGCTTAAGATGCCCGGTCCATGTGGCATCATCAAAGTAAATGGAAATGTTGAGCGCTTCTTTCGCGCAGAAGAACGTACGGCTGCTTTAACAGCCGAACACTAGATGACCTCACCAACCAGAACAGATGACTGGTCGTTAAGACCACGGACACGGTTCGACGGGTCTGGATAATCATTGGATATACTTGAGATTGGTTTAATGGTTACACCCTCCCAGGCAGTACCAGGGGCTTCCCAACGATAATACGGCTCAACTTTACCCATCTTGACTTTTAATACGGTTTATTTATAATAGCCAATTTTTGCACGCATTTACTTTCAACTAAGTTCCTCTCTTTTACGTGATGACAATCGCGCTACACCCGCCCGAGGATACGGCACAACAGACACAAAGCGCAGACGTGCAGCGAGGACCCGCTCAAAGGTTTCTCTTTAGATTAAGACCTGTGTAAACCTTTTTTTTACTGTTTCGTTGTTCACATCCTCCGGATTTTCAATATAACCGAGAAGGATGCTGGCGTTCTTGGCATGTGGCCACGTCAGAATATTGCACGTACCCAGACACTAGGGGCTCATTACCAAGTGCATTGTTTAGCCCGGTATATACTACAAAGACCGAATACCTTAGGGAGTGTTCGGCGTCGCGAGTTTGGCCTTATATGCATCAGCTCCGTATCATGTCTTTGGTCAAATGTTGGGTTTTCCCGGCTCCTGTGTTTTTCTACCTTACGTTCCGCTCTATCGGCTAAGGTGGCACCAGGAGAACTACTGCGATTGTGCCTCGCTAGCCCGGACGAAAGCACCTCGAGAGAAAGCCGAAAACTGACTGTCATGATAAAGCGAGAGACTGGTCGACCACTCGATGACCTATCAGAATCTTCGGGATTCCTCCGCATTAACAAAGGGCCATTTCCCGGCCAGGCATGACCGCGTCGTATTCGGATGAGCGCGGAGCCACCAGGGGCTATATAGTAGCCTCACTATCAAACTCCTACGGCTAAGTGAAAGTGTTAAAGCAATATAGCCCGGATTTCCTAGTTCGCTGCGCTATCACCTCCTTAATCGACCAAGACGTTGGATCAAGTGTGAACACGCGTCTTCTGCGAACACCCCCACATTATATGCGTAAATGGGCATTTAACGCAAACTTTCAGGTTATATACATATATACATAAACGGCCGCACATGAGGCATCATAACACTTTCAAGAAAAAGTATAAAAATAGCCTTTAAAATTAAGTAAAACATTGTTCTTCAATGGGAATATATGTCATTAGAACATAATATTCTTCGAGCACTGAGCTTCTATTGAACGAGCACCTTCAAGGACTTCGTCAAAGTAGTGCTCGACAGCCACTCGACCAATGGCCGAACTCGGGGTTGCAATCTCGGTGGCCTCCATCTCTGCCCAATATGTCTTAACACGGGCAAGCGCCATCCGCGCACCCTCGATGCACGCCGACTTCTTCATAGCGTTGATGCGCGACACAGCACCAAGGAACTGCTGCACCAGACTAAAATAACTGTTCGGCCTTGGCCCTTCCGGCCACAAATGATCCACAACAGACCTCATGGTGAGCCAGGACAACCTATGGAGCTCGGCCCATTCGTCCATCCATTCATTCAATGGGAATAGCCGCGCTAGAGCATTAAATTGTGACCAGAACAGCTTCTCCACTTCGCGATCTTTTTGATCTTTGAAGTATTCGGCCGCATCAGCGGCACTCGCTGCCAAATCGAGATAATCGTTCATGAGCTCCACATCCGATCAAGAGGAGCGTGCCTTAGGATCTACGAACTTCATCCGCAGCATAAAGGGCTTGCCAGCCGTGATATCCCCGGCGTGACGCAGCTCCTCCTTCATCGCTCTAATTGTAGAGCTGGCGTCCTTGGTCGCCGCCGTGGCCTTTTCCAGGTCAGTCATCTTCGCTCGATCTTCATTTTTGAGAAGCTTGTAATGGTCGGCGGCGTCCTTCAAATCACAGCCATCTTGGCTATTTTTTCCTTGCTTCGGCCATGAGCGGCCTGTTCGGCTCTCAGCTCTTCGACCGCCTTTAGAGCGGCCGCATTGCTTTTCCTGGCTTGTTCTTTGGCTCGGGCAAGTTCCGCCCGAAGGGTCTCCACTGCCGCAACTCCATCTGCAGTCACAACATGTTAAAGATACTGGCATCACGCTCCTCTTACTATATGTTGATCATGGAGAAATTACATACCCTGCGCCTTGTCAAGCCGCTTGTTGACAAGCATGATGTCGGCATCTGCCGCGTCAAGTTGCCGCTTTAGCTCGGCAACCTCATCAGTCCGGCTAGCCACTGGACCTCTGGTCACCTGCATATGAAGACGGCCGGATTGTTACCTGGGACTATGATCCTCTGTTTGCCACCGTTTCCGACGGCAACCAGAGTCTCGGGGGCTACTATCTGCACAGGGCACATCTAAAACATGTGCGGTACCGTCAAAAATACACACTATTTCACGTACCTCAAGACCTCTCAGCAGACTCATAAAGGCTTCATGCAACCCGCTTTCGGCGGATGAAATCCTCTCAACCACCGCGCTCATTAGCGCACGATGCGCTTCGGAGATAGCCGCCTGCTCTAGCAGATCCTTCAGTGCGTCCGACCGCATATCAGGCGGAGTCGGACTCTTCCGGTTGCTCTCTTCAAGAGCCGGGTACTGAGGACTTCGGGTGGGCAAAGGATTACTCTCTAGCCTTGCCGGATCAGGAGAAGCCCTCCGAGACGACACCTCGGGGTCACCCGCCTCGTAAGGCGGGATGGTATGGGGATGATTTTCGCTCTCCATCATCTCCGGAAGAAGATCCCCCGAAGACGAACTCTGCCGAGAAGGGCTACAATCCGGACTACAAGATAAATGTTTCGGTTATTTTCCTTAGAGGTAAAGCAGGATGTTTTTACTATTAACCCCCTTTTTACTTATAGCTCGATGGAGGGCTGACCCCCTTGCGGGCATTGTGCGGCCGGGGTATCCCCTGGGGTAGGACCGTCTGGCCAAGATTTCTTCCCTCGTTTGGAGACTATTGTCTCCGGGCCTTTAGAGGCGGTCCTCTTCCTTCCTTGGGGAGAGGGAACTTTGGCTTCTTCTCCCTGGTTATCCTCCTTCGCGGAGGCGTTAGCCTCTTTCTTCCCACCTCTATCTTCCCCTGAGGGCGCTTGGTAAGGCGCGAGCTCCAACATCCTGGCTAGTACCGGATCCGGTGAGACCTCGGGGAGGGGGGCCGGACACCTGATCATCTTCACCTTTGCTATCCAGTCCTAGTCAAAGAGCGACTTTTCAGAATAATGTTGTGATGAATAAAAATACAACGTGTTTGCCCACAGGGCGACTTACTTGGGTATCTGGACGATTGCAGCTCAGACCTGCGTCCTCGGTGATGTCCGGACATATTACTTCTGGTCCGAAGTACAATTTGTACATCTCCTCGAGCGTCATGCCGAGGAAATGCTGAATAGCTCGCGGTCCCTCCGGGTTGAACTCCCACAGGCGGAGGGGACGACATTTGCAGGGCAGGATTCGACGAAGTAACATTACTTGCATTACTGTGGCCAGACCAATATCTCTTTCGAGGAGATCTCGGATGCGACTCTGCAGCATGGGCACATCCTTTACTGGCCCTCAGTCCAGCCCCTTGTTGCTCCATGACGTTAGTCGTGGAGGGGAGCCCAAGAAAAAGGTAGGGGGAGCCACCCATTTGTTACCCCTGGGAGCTGTGACATAAAACCACTCTTGTTGCCATAAGTTGGACACCTCCTGGAAAGAACCCTCGGGCCATGGGGCATCGGCACTTTCTCTTATTATGGTACCTCTGCACTCCGCGTGCCTCCCCTCGATCATCTTCGGCTCCACTTGGAAGGTCTTGAGCCACAGGCCGAAGTGAGGGGTGATGCGGAGGAAAGCTTCACACACGACGATAAAAGACGAGATGTGGAGAATAGAATCCGGAGCCAAATCATGGAAATCCAGCCCGTAATAGAACATGAGCCCCCTCACGAAGGGATCCAGAGCAAGGCCTAGTCCTCGGAGGAAGTGAGATATGAACACGACGCTCTCGCCGGAGTTGGGAGTAGGAATGACCTGCCCTCGAGCAGGCAGCCGGTGCGCGATCTCGCCGGTCAAAAACCTGGCCTCTCTTAACTTTTTGACGTCTTCCTCCGTGACGGAGGAGGGCATCCACCGACCTTGAAGGTTGGATCCGGACATGGTTGAAGGTCCGAAGCGCCTGACCTGAGCTTTGGGTGTTGGAACTCGAGGCGGGGGAGGGATTCGATTGAGTTCAAGGAATAAAAAAGGATAGGCTTTGGTCTCTTTATAAAGAGGGTGAATACCAAGCGTCGTCCTCGTGACCGTTTGGGACTTGCCTGTAATCGAGGAGTCATACCAACGGGCACGATTGGGTTATCCACGTCCGTATTGATGAGAATCCCGTGATAAGGGGACACGATCTCTGCTTCGACAAGACGTGCCAAGGAAACCGCCTCGCGATATGCGCCAAGGCTGGTTGAGAAAAACGGCTCGATAATAACCGGGCTATGGTATGATGTCATGATATCAAATACGTCAGCAGGTCGGATTTGTGGAAATATTATTCTCTCTACGGTGGTATGTGGAACTTGTTTTGCAGAGTCGGATACTGTCCTTGTGTTCAAGATCTTCTATGGAGTATTCGGAGGAGGAACCCGCCTTGCAATGCCGAAGACAAACTGCGCACCGGACTCATCGTCATTGAAGCCTGGTTCAGGGGCTACTGAGGGAGTCCTGGATTAGGGGGTATCCGGACAGCCGGACTATATCCTTTGGCCGGACTGTTGGACTATGAAGATACCAGATTGAAGACTTCGTCTCGTGTCCGGATGGGACTCTCCTTGGTGTGGAGGGCGAGCTTGGCGATACGGATATGCAGATCTCCTCCCATTGTAACCGACTCTGTGTAACCCTAGCCCCCTCCGGTGTCTATATAAACCGGAGGGTTTAGTCCGTAGGCCAACAACAATCATACCATAGGCTAGCTTCTAGGGTTTAGCCTCTACGATCTCGTGGTAGATCAACTCTTGTACTACTCATATCATCAAGATCAATCAAGCAACAAGTAGGGTATTACCTCCATGGAGAGGGCCCGAACCTGGGTAAACATCGTGTCCCCTACCTCCTGTTACCATCCGCCTTAGATGCACAGTTCGGGACCCCCTACCCGAGATCCGCCGGTTTTGACACCGACAATAAGCATTGCCTGTACTCTACATTTTGTAGAGAGTAATTATAGATATGATAATACTGGAAGGGATAGAAGATAATGAAGATAAGATGCAGATTGATGCTACATAATCAGCTACCAATCCCTGGAAGTACAAGCGTTACAGACAAAATGTCTTGACAAGACCAATGGGCTACACTTCAGACCGCATTGTCTCATGTATTCTACTTGTTGGTAAGATTAAATATAGATCTGATCTTTTTTAGTAAATGGTGGGCGAGGGAGATAAGATGCAGAATGCTACAAAATGAACCAATCCCTCTTCCCATAATACAAGAGTGTTTTGAACACTGGTGTACTGTACAAAACGTTCTTATATTATGGGACGGAGGGAGTAGTGTCGGTGTACTAGAGTAGGGGTACCCTAGTATCCCGTACTCGTGCACGGACAGTTGCAGCACCCCGCGGCAAGGTTTGCCTCGTCACCGCCAATATTCCTCCGTGGCCCCTTTAGAGCCATTCAAGAACAAAGTATTTGATACGGAAGACAAGGCCCCGGCAAGAGGAGCTTGCCGGGAAGGCTCGGAGCGCGACAAGCCTCCGGGCGCGACAAGGATTCGGCCGCGGCAAGGCGCTTGCCGCGGCATGCAACTTCTCTCCGTCTCCGCTCCAGCTCATCCAGCGACGTGTCGCCATGGGACAGTTCCATGCGCGCGTGTCAAGCGGCTGTGCAGCCAGCGGAGAGCAGCGGTAAGCAGTGCTGACAAGCTTGCCATCGTCGCGAGCGGAGGCGCACCTGACGTCCTGTGTTACACTATTCGAGCGACACTGATGGGCATTTATTGCTTTTGTCCCTTGCCGTCAGAGTTAGGTATTTTGCACTGTACACTGTTCAAGTAGGTGTACCAACTCCTGTTTTTACATTTGTACCCCCGCCTATGTTGCCGCCTGTCGGAGACCCCTTGAGCATATAAAAGGAGGCCCATGCGCAACGTAGAGGGGGTTCGGCTCGTTCGGTTCATTCGACCCACTCGAGACCAGATAGACTCACGCTAGGTTTTGTAGCTCTCGTTGCTCCCTAGCAAGAACACAATACATCAAACAAGCAGCAGTAGGAGTTTTATCTCTCCGGAGAGCTCCGAAGCTGGGTAAACTGCTCGTGTGCCTCGCCTCGATCCGCTCTTCGTGCGGTCTCCGCCCCCCTCCGAACCACAAGGGGCCTGCTCCGCCGGCCCCATAGGTGTCCGTGGGTACGATCAGCCTCCCCGACATCTCTGGCGCGCCAGGTAGAAGCGTCGAGGCCGTGTGAATCTGATCCGGCGTTCACACGAGCAGCGTCATCAACATCTTCCTCAACATGCCACCGAAGAAGAAGGCTTGGCGGCAGCAGAGCCGTCGCGTCGTACCCACCCTCACCGCAGCAAACGGGTGGTGGGGAGACGCTGGCGGAGGAACGGGCGCCGACGAAGGTGCTCGCGACGTTGCCAAGTCCAAGGACAAGGCCCCGCAAACCTCGGCGTCCGCGTATCCCCCACGTCCATCTCAGGAGACGCGGGACCAAGAACGTCATGGCGTTCCCAACGCCATACGTTCGTTGGATCGAGACCCTCAAGACCAGCATGCGCGCCAACATGCTGGCACGAGTGAGATACGGTCGCCCGGACGGGGTGCTGCTCCTTCTAACGTAGTTAGAAGTCTGAGCGTGTCCCGCTCCTTGCACCGTTCTCCAATGCCACCCGCTACTCCAGCAGAAGCTCTGGCGAGAGCTCAGCTGCTCCTCGACTACCCTCCAACGGCCGACAACGTCGACGAGTGGAGGGCCACTATCCAGAGCCTCATCGGCTTTGCCAACGGCGACGCTCCGCGACAACCAACGCCATCATTTCCGCGGCGAGACGACAAGGCACGAGCCGGTGGCGACGAGACTGTCGGAGGTGCAACCACCGTGCACTCTCCGCCAAAAAGGCCAAGATCGCCGACTCACCGGAACCACCTCGACAGCGACTCCACTGCGTCGTCGGATCCGCGAGCTCGCCACGATCAGCGCCAAGTTCTTCATGAGCGACAACAAGAGGACGCTCGAACTCGCATCGAGCGCCGAAGAGAAGCGCGACGTCGGTCCGACAAGCGCGCTGGGCCTTCTGTTGACATGCGCGCGCCGGAGGAGCCAGGCGACTTGCCGTACGCGGTAGGTTGCCCTGCGTTCACTCGTGAGCTGCGCAAGTCCGATGGCCCGGTCGAAAAACTTCAAACCAGACGTGCGGAGAAGTATGATGGCAGGACGCATCCGTCGGAGTTCCTTAGCATCTACACCATCGCGGTGCAGGCTGCGGGGACGGGACGACAAGATCCTCGCCAACTACTTCCCCGCCGTGCTCAAAACCCAACGTCGAGATCTTGGCTCATGCACTTGCCGGACAGCTCCATATCCTCTTGGGCAGATTCTGTGCCATCAGCTTGTTGGCGCCTTCACGGTGGCCACAAACCTCATGGCCAAGAGAGTGACCTTCACTTGCTCGCCTGTAGGAAGGAGAGTCCCTCGCAAGTTCATTCGTAGATTCAGCCGTGTGCACTACAACATCCCAGACGTCCACCCTGCCAGCGGTGATCAGCGCATTTCATCGTAATGTGTGGAACCGCAGGATGAGGGAGGAGATGGCGATGTGCAAAGTCAAGGACGCCGGTGAGCTGTACGCCTTGGCCGACAAGTGTGCATCGCTACGAGGAAGGGAGGAGACTCCTGTGAGAGAATGCGTAAGCAGGATCTCGACAAGGATGACACCGCCCGGCAAAGAAGGGCCGTGGCGAGGCAACAGGAAGAAGAAAGCCCGAGAAGTGCTAGCAATCGAGCAGTCCGGCAATGGAGGTGGCGACAAGAACGCCAAGGCTGGTGGCTCGCAAGGAGGTTGCACGACGCCAACCACCGGTCGGTGGCGCCGCCGACAAGCGGTGACAGCTCCGCAAGCAAGATCTTGCAAGATCCATCGCACCAAGGGCCACGACCTCCAGAGCTGCAAGAAGGTCGAGCAGCTTGTCGAACAGCAGAGAGCTGAGTACGAAGGCGCGACAAGGAGAAGGCCCGTGAAGGTGCCGGGGAGCAAGCAAGAAGCGTCCGGCCGTGGAGGACGCCAGCGGCAAGGCCAAGCAGCGGCAAGGAGATAGACCTCCCGCCGCCGCGACAAGGATGAAGATGATGACGACGACGAAGATATGGAAGACGGCGACGCCGATGAGCAGGAGTTTCGTAGCCACAGAGGTCCTTTGCATTGACGGAGGTGCTTCCTGCATACCTCCCACCGCCAACTCAAGCAATGGATGCGGAGGTCGATGCAGCGGAACCATCCGTAGAGTCACGCATAAGCCTCTCAAGTGGTCCCGACGCCTATCATTTTTGATATTGAGGACCACCCCGATCGCATAATCGCGGTCGGGTGCTTGCCGATGTTGGTCTCTCCAACCATCCGCAACCTCAAGGTCACAAAATGTTAGTTGTGGCGGGCGGCTTGAATCTGATCTCCTCCGCGGTGCTCCGTAAGATTCAAATCCCTGACAGCGAGCTCGAAGAGACTGGCACTTTCCAAGGAATCAATCCGGGAAGGAGCAAGCCGAAGGGGAAGATTACGTTGCCGGTAACATTTGGCAGCGAGCTGAACTTTAGGACTGAGAGGGTTACATTCGACGTTGCCGATTTCCCATTGCCTTACAATGGGATACTTGGTCGGCCCAAAGACTCGCCAAGTTCATGGCAGCCTCTCACTACGCCTACAATCTACTCAAGATGCCAGGCCCGATAAGCGTCATCTCTGTCCACGGCGACAAGAAGGATGCCCTTATCTGTGCCGACAAGTTCTACCGGGATGCAGCAGCCGCGACAGACTGCCCAACACTTGCCGCTGAAGCTCTCGGGGGGAAGAAGATGAAGTCCAAGTCCGGCAAGAATTCTGATGCTCACTCCGGCAAGCGCACCTCTTCGGAGTGCTGCGCTACCGTCGAGGACGCACCATCGAGCTTCACCGGCAAGTGCAAGAAGATGGTGGCTCCGCCAAAGACCAAGAAGGTGCCCGCCAAGGAGGGCGGCACCGGTGGTACCTTCACCATCGATTGCCTCTCTCGACCCTAAATAGGAAGGCGCTCGTTGCTTTCTCATGGGCGAATGTCGACGTGTTTGCATGGCAACCGTCGATATCCCCAGTGTTCCTGTGAAAGTGATTGAGCACCGCCTGGCCGTTTGTCCTCATGCGCGGCCCGTCAAGCAAAAAGTCAGGAAGCAAGCAGTGGAGTGCCAAGAATTCATAGTAGAAGAGATTAAGAAACTGGAAGCAGCAGGCCTTGTCAGAGGAGTGCTCCATCCTACGTGGTTGGCCAATCCTGTAGTCGTGCGCAAAGCAAATGGGAAATGGAGACTTTGTATTGACTTCACGGATGTTAATAAAGCTCGTCCCAAAGATCCATTTCCCTTGCCACGCATTGACCAGATTGTTGACTCCACGGCTGGATGTGATTTGCTTTCGTTTCTTGATGCATACTCGAGATACCATCAGATCTTCATGGCTGAAGAAGATGAGGAGAAGACCGCATTCATCACACCATGTGGCACATCTTGCTTCATACGAATGCCTTTCGGTTTGAAGAATGCTGATTCAACATTTGCAAGGGTAGTCCATGACGCTTTTGAGCCGCAAATGCACATAAATGTAGAAGCCTACATGGATGACATAGTGGTCAAAAGCAAGGACAAAGCAACTCTGGTTCAAGATTTGGACGAGACCTTTGCAAATCTGCGCAAGATCAACCTTAAGCTCAACCCCAGAAGTGCGTGTTTGGAGTTCCTTCCGCAAGCTTCTCGGGTTCTTCATGTCTCAAATGAGGATCGAAGCTAATCCCGACAAGATCAAGGCCATTGAGTAGATTGAAGTACCAAAAGCGCGTCAAGGATGTACGAAGGATTGCCGGTTGCGTGGCTGCTCTCGGCAGGTTTATTTCTAGGTTCTGTTGAACAGCCTGCCGCTTTTCAAGATTTTGAAAAAGGCAGGTCGAATGAAATGGACTCGAAGCGGAGGCTGCGCTGCAGACTTGAAGAGATACTGTCCTCCACTCCAACACTTGTCGCACCTAAGCCACTAGAGAAGTTGCTGCTATATATAGCGGCAACCAATCAAGTGGTTAGTGCTGCGTTAGTAGCGGAGAGGGAGGCGGATGACGAGCTAGCAACCACGGCAAGCACATCCAGCGACAAGCAGAGGGCTTCGCCGACAAGCTCTGGTCCCGACAAGGATGAGTCCACGAAGACACATGACCAGGTGCAGAAAAGGATGGTGCAGCGCCCAGTCTACTTTGTCAGTTCCCTCCTGCAGGGAGCTAGGTCAAGGTACTCTGGTGTGCAGAAATTGCTTTTCGGCCTCCTCATGGCCTCGAGAAAGCTGCGCCATTACTTCCAAGCACATGAGATCACAGTTGTCACCCGCTTTCATCAAGAGGATAATGCAGAATCCAGGCGGCAGGCAGGATTGTCGAGTGGGCCTTTGGAGGCTGTCAAGCTTTGGTCTCAAGTTTGAAAGCACATCAACTATCCGGGCGGTAGCGCCGCAGAATTCATAGCAGAATGGACGCCAACACCGGATGAAGAGATTCCGAGGCGAGCATTCCCGTCAAAGAAGCAAGCAAAGAGTGGGCTGATGTACTTTGATGGTGCCTTCTCGCTGCAAAGTGCTGGTGCCGCATGCCGCTTATCGCACCCACCGGAGAGCACCTCAAGTACGTCGTCCGGATGCACTTTCCCAAGGAGCAAGCGACAAACAATACCGCAGAGTATGAAGGTTTGCTTGCCGGTCTCGTGGATCGCCGTGGACCTTGGGATCAAAAAGCTTATTGTCAGGGGAGACTCACAACTCGTCGGCCGCCAAGTGAACAAAGATTACCAGAGTCCGTTGATGGAAGCCTACGTTGATGAAGTGAGGAAGCTGGAAGAGCACTTTGACGACCTGCAAATGGAACATGTTCCAAGAGCTCAGAATGATATTGCTGACGGCCTGTCAAAGTGCGCCGCACTTAAGTTGCCTGTGGAACCAGGGATTTTCGTGCTCAAGCTGACTCAGCCAACCGTAACACCATCAACTGGACAAAACAAGAAGAGGAAGTTGGCCTCTGGTGACTACTTTCCGACAGAGCTTCCCGAAGCCGTCGTTGCAAAGGTCCCCAAGATCAACACCAACAGTGCTGAGGAGCAGTCTGCTCCGACAGACCCCAGGGTTTGTTTCGTTGAAGCAGACGCTCCCGAAAAGTCTTGCTCCGACAAGCTTGTCGGGGAGCATCAAGCTCCGGCAGGGCCGCAGGTTCTTGCCGTGGAAGCTGATGTTCCTTGGCAGCAGATATGCCTTTAGTCCTTGTTGTCGAGCCACAAGCTCCAGCATGGGCGCAGCAGATTGTCCATTTCCTTCAGACGGGAGAACTTCCCGAAGAGCAAGAAGAAGCGGAAAGAGTAGCCCGACAGTCAAGTATGTACCAGTTTGTCGACAGCATACTGTACAGAAGAAGACTCAACGGTGTGAAATTGAAGTGTATTCCCAGGGAAGATTGACAGAAGCTGTTGGCAGAGATACACGAAGGCATATGTGGTCACCACATTGGCGCAAGAGCACTTGCCGGCAAAGCTTTCCAGCAAGGTTTCTTCCGCCGACAGCCCTCCGGGATGCAACTGCACAAGTAACCAAGTGTGAAGCGTGCGGTTCCATTCCAAACAGATACACCGGCCAGTTCAAGCTCTCGGGCGATCCCTTTATCCTGGCCATTTTCGGTGCTGGGGCTCGACATCCTCGGCCCCTTCCCCCGAGCGGTCGGGAGCTTTGAGTACTTGTACGTCGCCATCGACAAGTTCACAAAGTGGCCGGAAGTGGAAGCAGTGAGGAAGGTGACGACACGATCAGCGATCAAGTTCTTCAGTCGATTGTTTGCCGCTTCGGAATCCCTAACAGGATCATCACCGACAACGGCACACAATTCTGAAGTCGCACCTTCATGCAGTGCGTCCAAGACCTTGGCGCCAAGGTCTGCTTTGCTTCTGTTGCTCACCCGAGAAGCAACGGTCAAGCAGAGAGGGCAAATGCTGAAGTGCTGCGCGGGCTCAAGACCAGAACTTTCGACGGGCTGCACAAGTGCGGAAGAAACTGGATCGAGGAGCTGCCGGTGGTTCTTTGGTCGATCAGACGACGCCAAATCCAGCCACCGGCGAGACACCTTTCGCTCTAGTCTATGGAGCAGAGGCGGTTCTCCCCACGGAACTTCGTATCACGGATCGCCTCGAGTACTCGCTTATGATGAGCTTGAGCAAGAGCAGCTGCGACAAGATGACGCGCTGCTCCTTGAGGAGGATCGTCTTCGAGGGCATTTGTCTGAGCCGCTCGCTACCAGCAAGCTTAGCGTCGCTACCATAGCCGCAAGGTTAGTGCGAGAAGTCTCGAGGAAGGCGACCTTGTTCTTCGGCGCGTTCAGCCCGCCAAGAATTCAAACAAGTTGACCCAAAGTGGGAAGGCCCTTATCGGGTGAAACGAGTCACTAGGCCTGGCGCTGTCCGCCTTGAGACCGAAGATGGCATTCCGGTGAGCAACTCCTGGAACATTGAGCATCTTCGTAAGTTTTACCCATAGGGCGCGGTTGTCGGGACCCGTTTCGGCAACCACCTTTTGTACAAGTCTTGCCGCTGTTGCATGTAATCCTTTGTACAAAGCCGGTATGAGACCCGTGCATCGATAAAGCTCATGTGTTGCGCACAGCTTGTCAAATTCATGCTTTCATCATTTTATTGCATGTTTTGGCTAACACTCAGGCAGCAACCACACCCGATAAGCAGAATCGAGCACTGGGCTCCATAACGATTATTTCCTCTTCTTTTCTTTTCTCAAAGAAAGGAAGGCTCTCACTCGCACAAATTAACCAGGGGGAGGAGGAGATAATACTATGGACCAGGCACCGCTCGAGGAAGTTTCACCTCATCGGGAAGCAAGAGATGTAAAAGCTAAGTTGCCAAAGTTTGAGCAATCAATTTTAAATTTTAAGTTATCTTCCTCGAGCGATAGTACTTTGTGTGGAAAACCTGTACAGAGGAACCAACTCGCCCGGCTAGTCGCGCCCTTACTTTGTTTCGAGTCCGCTCAACAACTTAAGTGAGCTGAGGCTAGTCGCGACAAGGTTGCTTGTCGGAGGCGGCATCGCCAAGAAGTTGCCGACGTTCGCACTCAACATGCAAAAAGTGCCTGCACCGACAAGTCCCCTAAATGCGTAAGGCAGAAACGTACAAAGGAAGGAATCAAGTAGAGGAAATAACGTTGCATTGATCGTTCACCTAAGATAGAGTATATTACAGAATAACTTGTCGCTGATCTAACAAAGCGTTCTAAACATGATCAACAGCGACAAGGGAAAGATAAAGTTGGCGGCCTAGTCTACGCGGTCGCCCTCAATCCGCTTGATCTTGTTCACCTTGTCCACAATGGGTGCGACAAGGGCTTTGAGCTCCTCCACGTTGGCATCGGGCGGCGGGGATCCGAGGGCGCCGTTAAGGTTGAGGCCCGGATTGCGGAAGGCCACCTTGATCAACACCTTCTCGAGGGCTCCGTCCACAGACTGGCGTGATTCCTCGGCCAGCTGCTTTGGGACCTCTTCCCGAGTCGGCTGGAGGCCCGTCGCCACGCCTTTGAAGAATAAGCTGAGCTTGGCGCTGGGTTGGAGATGCTCGTCGGAGGAGTGCGCAAGGTCCGCCATCCCCAGCTCCATCACTGCTGTGGATGTCGGCGGCGGTGTCCACAAGACCTTCGGTCCAAAGGCTCCACGCTCTCCCTCAAGGTGTTCTGGACGGAGACAGCATTCGCCAGTAGCTCCTCCTTGGCCTTGATCGCCTCCAACAAGCCCACCTCCCGCTCTCTGGCGCTGTCCAACGTCTGCGTCAGGGTGGTCAGCTTCAGCTCCAGATCCGCCTTGGAATCCTTGGCGGCGTCGAGCTCCTTGCCTCTATCAGCGAGACGACTCTGCAGCTCACCCAGAGTGTAGGCGTCCTTCTCGCGCTCACGCTTGAGCACGGCAAGCTCTTCGCCGCTCTTCTTGAGGGTGGCCTCCAGCTGTGCCACCTTCGCCTTCAGCTCTTCCTTGGCGGCCTCGGCCCGGCTGCAGCGGCGTCGCCGCTTCTGGCGCCCGAGTGACTCCTCGCGCGCGGCAAGGTCTTCTTCATGGCTGTCCAGGTTGACCTTCCGCTGCGCCAGCTCGCTTTCCTGCGCGGCGAGCTTCTCGGCAGCCAGCCGTTGCTCATCCTCAGCCGCGGCCTTCTCAAGAATGAAGGCCGTGCGCTCCTCTGCAAGTTGCCCCCGCGCTTCCGCCACGTCGCGAAGGGCTTCTTTGTTGGCGCTCCGGAGCTCCTCGGCGCGCTTCTCCATGTCCGCTCCCGCCCTCGCGACAAGGGCTTCCCGGGTCTCTAACTTGGCCTGCCGGGCGCGGTAGAGCGACAGCAGCTTCTTCAGCAGCTGCTCCTCCTCAGACTCGCCGCTGCTGCTGCTTGGCGCATCCACCAGCGCCAGCCCAGCGGAGGCGAGTAGCTCGCCGTCGAAGGTCTCGCCCTCGACCGGCGCCACAGGCTCGGTTCCCGGGGAGCTTGATGAAGACGCCCGGCCTTGGTAGGCACGGGCTGGGGCTCCTCGGAACTGGCCTTGTGGCGTGGCAGAAGTCATTTGTCGGTGTGGCGCTTGCTGCTCCTGCGGCCTCGGGGCGTCGATCGATCGCCTCGACCCCTCGCCCGGCCTCCGTCGGCAGCCTCGGTGGCCTCCTCGCCAACAGGCTCGTCGGCGGCGGCCTCTTCTTCCACGGCGACCACTTCTTCCTCGACGGGCGGCCTCGTCGGTGTTGCCTTGCGCTTCCTCCTCGCCGGCGGCCTCGACCTCCATCGGCTCAAGGCCGACGAAGAAAGGGCAGTCAAGCAGATGTTCAAAAAGAGAAACAAAAGAAAGCAAACCCAAGGGAGATTTTCGCGTAAGGGAATTACCTGCAACGGGGTCCGCAGCCATGGCCTCGACCACTGGAGGGTCACTGGCGCCGTCCCTTGCCGGGGTAGCCTCCCTTGCCGGAGTGGCCTCCCTTGCCGGGGTGGCCTCCCTTGTCGGAGGGCGCTCCCTTGCCGGGGAGTTCTCCCTTGGCGGCGTGAGTGGGAGGCGGGCAGGATCTCGGAGGCGGCTTCCGAGCCCTCCTGATGAGGCTGCTCTGCTCCTACACAAGCACACAGTCAGATATCAACAAAGAAGGAGCACCCCTGCACACCTAATAGTAAGAAGAAAACTGCACACTTACTCTGGGGGCTGTGCTGGGGGCTGCTCTGGGGAAGGGTTGCCGGGTCCGGCAAGGCGGTCTCGGACGCGTCCCTCGCTGCCACGGGAGAATCGTCCTCGACGACGACCGTCGGGATCTTGGCCCTCTTCGCTGCTCTCTGGGCCAGCGTCCTGAAAAGGAAAGAGTCCAGAACGTAGCAAATCAGATTCAAGATGAAGCAATAAAATTGAAGAAATACAAGCACAATCTCGAGAAGCTTACTCTTCGCCTTCCTCCTCGGAGCTGAGCGCGGAGAAGTCAAACTCCGGCTCCCCTTCCTTTCGACGAGGCGGAGGCGTGGGCTCTCTTGGCCGCTTGGCGGAGGCGTCGGCGGTGGCCTGAGAAGATTCCACCCCAGTTGTCGCTGCAGCGTGGGGCGCTCAGCAACCTCGCTTGTGAGGTGGAAGCGCGTCGCGCGGCGCTGCTGCTGTGGGCCGGTCTGTCGCCCCAGTTCGTCTCCAGCCTTGCGGAGACGCCTCCTCGGTGGAGCCGGGGGCTTCGCTGGCGGCAAGTCGCTTGGCGGTGGGGAAGAAGCGCCCTCGGCGGGTCCACTCGACCCGGCCTCGGGCTCGACAAGCTCGTCCTCGCCGGCGACCTCCCCTCGCTCGGCAAGGCGTGCCGCCGCCCGCGTCCGCTTCCTCCACGGTGAACCCGAAGGCCCCGGCGGCGGCTCTGCCGCCTCCTCCACCCTGGTGGCAATCCGCGCCATCTCCTGGTCGGTGGTGTCGTGGGTGAGCCTTCTCTGCTCGTCGGAGCGGATCGGCACTTCTTGCAAATCATCGAAGAATTGCTGCACGACCTCGTCGGGGGGCTCCTGCCAGGTCGGGACGATTCCGTGGGAGTCGCACAGAGGCATCATGGCGTGGATGCGGTCGAGCGCCGAGTTGTTGCACAATGGGACGACCCCCCGCGGCAACCTAAACCACTCGGGGTGGTCGGGGTCGTTCTTGAACAGCTCGAGCAGTATCGAGTCCAGCTCCAAGACGGTAAAGTTCCAATTCAGGCCCGGGCGCAGCCTCATGATGTCCGCCGCATTTTGGAACTCCCAAGCGGGCCTCCTCCTTTCCTGCAAGGGAGCGATGCGGCGGCGAAGGAAGTCCACGCCAACCGCGCCTATGGTCAACCCGGCAATCCTGAGGCGCAGGATTCGGGTCACGGCTATCTTCAGCTTCACATCCTCCGGCGCCAAGTTACTCCAATCCCTGCCGCGCACTATTGGGGTTTGGCGCACGGCGGTGAAGGGCTGCAGATTCTCCTCTACGACCCAGCGCCAGTTGGCTCTCCACTCCTCCCACTTGTTGCGGAGCTCTCCCTCTAGGTAAGCCTCTTTCTTGCCGATCCTAGAGACCTGTGCTATCCCTCCGGCAAGTGGCTCTCCTCTCGACGCTGGGAACAAAGAAATGGCGAAGAGTGCCACGTTGGTGGACTTCGACAAAGTTTTCGCACAAGTCTTGAAAACTGCCATGGTCAAGATGGCGTTGGGGGTGAAATCAAGGAGGCGGAGGCTAAAGGTGTTCATTATGTCGCAAAAGAACTCGGAAAAGGGCGGGAAAAGCCCGCAATAAAAGAAAAGGGCGAAGAAAGGGTACCCTGTTGGGGCCAAATCGGAGGCGGAGGCGGGGAGCACCCTCGTGCGCGGATGCGCACGAGTCTCCGTCGACCGGAAGAGGTAGAAGACATCCCGCAGCTCCCTTGCGCCGAGCTGCGGGGGGAAGATGGCTCGCTCCTTGCGCAATGCCGCGAGCCGCTGCGCCTCGTCCGACTTGACGCCCTTCTCCTTATCGGCTTCGAGCCATGGCGGCGGAGGAGGCCGACGGCGGTGAGTGTGCTTGTGGCGAAAGGGGCGGGCGCTGCTCTCTTCGCACCGGAGAGGAAGAAGAGGGGAGCGGCGGTGGTTTCTTGACAAGACATCAATGGCAGGGGTGGTCGGCCTGCCTCTGTTTCCTCCGCTTATAAAGGGGAGGAGGGGGCGGACGTTCCGCTTATACTAATAAAGAACCCCCCACGACCGCGCCCACGATCTCTCGCACGACGCCACGTCCGGTGCGTGCCGTTAGTGGGGATCGTGGTGGGTCCGGGGCGAGTTGCGACGTGGTCGAGGCCGTGTGTCCGTGCGCAGTTTTGGGCCTGGCCCGACAAGCGCTTCGGCACCGTGTAATGCCCAGCCGGGGCTCCTGTCGGTGTACTAGAGTAGGGGTACCCTAGTATCCCGTACTCCTGCATGGACAGTTGCAGCACCCCGCAGCAAGGTTTGCCTCGTCACCGCCAATATTCCTCCGTGGCTCCTTTGGAGCCATTCAAGAACAAAGTATTTGATACGGAAGACAAGGCCCCGGCAAGAGGAGCTTGCCGGGAAGGCTCGGAGCGCGACAAGCCTCCGGGCGCGACAAGGATTCGGCCGCGGCAAGGCGCTTGCCGCGGCATGCAACTTCTCCGTCTCCGCTCCAGCTCATCCAATGACGTGTCGCCATGGGACGATTCCATGCATCGCAGCGTGTCGGCGGCTGTGCAGCCAGCGGAGAGCAGCGGTAAGCGACAAGCTTGCCATCATGGCAAGCGGAGGCGCACTGACGGCCTCTGTTGCCTTTGTTAAAGGCGACACCGACGGGCATTTATTGCTTTTGTCCCTTGCCGTCGAGTTAGGTATTTTGCACCGCATACCTTTGTTCAAGTAGGTGTACCAACTCCTGTTTTTACATTTGTACCCCCGCCTATGTTGCCGCCTCGGAGACCCCTTGAGCATATAAAAGGAGGCCCATGCAACGTAGAGGGGGTTCGCCTGCTCGGTTCATTCACCCACTCGAGACCAGATAGACTCACGCTAGGTTTTGTAGCTCTCGTTGCTCCCTAGCAAGAACACAATACATCAAACAAGCAGCAGAGGAGTTTTATCTCTCCGGAGAGCTCCGAAGCTGGGTAAACTGCTCGTGTGCCTCGCCTCGATCCGCTCTTCGTGCGATCTCCGCCCCCCCTCCGAACCACAAGGGGCCTGCTCCGCCGGCCCCATAGGTGTCCGTGGGTACGACCAGCCTCCCCGACAAGTAGCTGTTAATGTAAGTATAGTGATAGACCATGTTCAGTCCTTACAAGAGGACTGCAGAGCTAAACCTCTTCAAAAGCATTGGGTTGATTCTGAATTTATGTAAGAGTCCATACTGATCTTATAATGTCCACCAAATGGACGATTACGAGGCTAACATGTGCAGTGAAGCTACATAATCAAACAGCTATGAAAGTAAGTATGGTCATACATGGCAAGAGGTACTCACAAGAGCAATGCAGTGTGCAGTATAGTTGCGAGATTCTGTGGTCCCTTGAGAATGAATGTTCTTCTGCTAAGAATTTTCGTACAAGTGAGACATTAAGGAAAATGCAGAAATGTAGTTCAAATTGTGATGTGATATCATAGGCAGTACCTTACGCTGCAGCCGAGACCAATGTGTAACAAGATTATTCCAGTCACCGCCGGATAAATGTAGCACCGGAGACTTTACAGAAATTTTGTTCAAAGGCTTGCCATTGAAGTGCGCTTGCCTCAGGTAGGAACGATACTTCATCAACGAGTGCTTGAAAAGCGCAACCAACCCTTGCTCGTCATCACAATCCAGTTTGCTCCTCGCCTATTTAAAAGAATGAAATCTTGTGTCTTGTGTCGCTAAAACATATGCGATAATGACCATGAATAACATTAGTACATTACTTACGCGTAAGTTATGGAGGAAGACTGGAAATTGTTCTAATACTGCGGTATAATCTTTCCATGAAGGAAAGATGCACACAAAGTTCCTGACAACAACATAAGCTTCGTCTTATAGACTGGGAAGAAATGGAACATGGGTCCTATTTGCTGCAATTGGGGCTCTCTCTGGTTCGAAAAGGGATTTGGCAAACTGGATTTTGTGTACTTTTGCCGGAATGGGGTTTTCGTCGTCAATTGGTGCTAAGTCAACTGGCATAATCATATTGTTTGCTGCGGTTGGGGTCCGATGAGTTGGGGCATCGAAATGACCGGTGTAGTAGGGCTAGAGTGTGCTAGAGTTGGGGTATTTTGTGGGTCGTGTGATATTGCAACTACACCTAATGGGCTATTTGATTTATCGGTGCCACTACCTTTTCCAAATACTTTGCTTGTGCTCCTCCACGATCAGCAATTGCCCTCTTCCTTTTGAACGTCTGATACACAAGAACAACATTTGAATGGATAAATATGGTATGATGACAGATGGAATATGTACTGACAATGGATAGGCTGGGCGTATTCACATACACGATGTGTAAACTAAGGTAATGGTAGTTCAACAAAGTAGAAGCAATGCAGAGCATCAGTTGCAAGATATGTGCAAGCAATGTAACCTTGGAAAGTTAGAGCAAGTACCTTGATGGGTGAATAAGATAAGGCATCTTCCTCTGACTCCTCCACTAGGGAGCTACATTGACTTAGGTCTCCCTCTAGATCAGAATCACTTTTAGGATCATATTCTGAGCATGAATCTGTAGGTGGAGAGCGTTTGCATTGCATTGCATCCAAACTTGATTTCAGACCCTTAATGCCAAGTTTGACAGCCATGGCATTGTTCTGCTTTACTCTTTTCATGCGCGCAAGCTCATAATCATTATGATGCTGTTCAGAATTTGAGATTCATGAAAACATAAAAAGTAGTCAGATTATCTATGGAATGCATTGCGGATTCAACTCGGAGAGTGTCTCCCTATAAACCCCTGCATATGCAAAGTTCACCTCCCCAACCGTGCTGACGGACCACACACGTAAATACAAACCCCTTATTTCTCTATAACAAAGTGTGCACACATTTCAAAACTGAAGTAGGAACATTAGAATCATATGAAATTCGTATTTGAACAAATAAACTAAAAAATTATGAGTGGCGTAATGTTTAGCTTCAAGGGTGGAGTGTTGGTAGTGCGACACGAAGCAAGTAGGCAGATTGTATTCCATGTAGAAGATCGAAACCTATGTGAAAGCTGGAAATGACACTTTCTTTCTATACAATGCAGTGTTCGTTACCCACACATGATGGAAGAGATCACATAGAGAAATACTATTCACTCATGTCTACGGTTCCAGTATTTAGAAACAGAGTGGTCCACTCTAAAAGAATATTGACAACAAATATGACAAGGCAAGCATAGATGTTGTGAATCAATCATTTACTTGTGAGCTTACTAGGACAAGTCTGCAGAATTGTAACTGCGATGAAGAGACCGTCAAAATCTGAATGAAGAAGTTTGTCTAGCACTTATTGTTTGCAACTAATCGACGTGAATAATTGGATATTATATCGAATGAGTAAGAAAGACAGGTAAAATTGTCAACAAACCTGGCTTGCAGTAGTAATCTGGGTCAATGTCACTACGACCAACAATCCAAAATGACTAGTTTCTGTTCAAAGGGCCAGAATTTTGAAAACCCCGTGAACTTTAGAGGTACTAAAGATTACCGAAATACATCTGAACCATTAAGTGTAGGTAGCACTGAGCATACAACAAACCCTAATGACTATCCTGCCTAATGAGTAATCAATCAATTAGAAAATGGGTGATGAGGAGTGGCTGCTGAGTGTTGAGGACGTATCTTAGGATAAATCGGGTTGGCCTGGTGTGTGTTGCACGCCTGAGCCCTGAACGGACCGGGAAGGTAGGCACGCGCGCCCGGCAGCGGTGACGCTGTTAGGCGGCTCTTGGCCTCCTGTTAGTCCGCGTCTCCTCCTAGAGTCATGTCGTCCGGGGGATGACAGTCATTGTGAGCAGGCGGCGGTGAAGCGATAGAGATCGGAAGCGCGCATCAGAACAAAGGGGAATCGGGGCCTGGGACGACCCAAAATCCCAGGGCAGGCCGTCCCACCGTGGGCACCCTGTAGAGATACACACCCGATCGGCGAACATGCATTTTCGAAACTAATTTAGGAACATTTAGCTGACCAATTAAACAACTCTGTTTTAATAATATCAGATTCGTATTTGAACAACTAAGCTTGTTTAGCTTGATGGGTGGAGCAGTGTTATTATGACACGAAGCACGTATTCTGATCGTATAGTGATCATAAAAGGGGGAAACTCTAAGCATATTTTTTTAGCAAAAGAGGGTTTCCCCTCCGATTTCTATTAAAGAAACCACCACGGAACCAACATGATCAATTAAACCCTAAGCATGATCAATTAAACCGTATTATGGTTGTGCCATGGCAGATTTGAAGCTGCAAACCGAAGAAATGATATTTAGCATCCATTGTTTGCTTCGAACTAAGAACTATTCTAAGAGCTGAAAAGAAAGTAGAGTAACCAAGTTAAGATCTATTTTCTGGTTGAGATCAAAAAGTAGAGGAGATATGAAGTACCACCTCTCTTGCGGCGCCGTGTAGGCATCGAAGTGCGATGGGCTGTCGGTGGCGTTGAAGCAAATCTGCGATGGTAGACGGGTGCATCGGGGATAAGTCCTGCTATGCGGTAGAAGAGAAGGTCGTGTGAGCAGCCCCGGCAAAGAGGACGACGGCGCCGATGAAGCGAGAGGATGCGATGCAAGGCTATTGGTCCGTCGTCGTGGATGAGAAATATCCATCTCTAGCAGTGGACGACGCGGTCTTGGTAGGCGCTCCGGCATGGTGGAGGACGGTGGCGATGGATGTGGTGGAGGACGGCGGCGATGGATGGGGTGGCGGACGGAGGCTGGTGTGGGGATGGGGTGTTCTAGCGCGGACGGTGTATGAATGGGAAAATGGAGGGAGAGGTATGGGGAACCATGTTTTTGGGACACGCCTGTCTGAAATATGGGAAGGTTATGAACTTAGCCCCCGTTTAAAATTTGGACGTCTCGTCGGTTGGGGATAGGACGGTAATCTCGCATCTCGCCAATATTTGCCCAGAGCGATTACGGGCGAGGAGAGGGTGGTTGGCGCCCATGGTTGACGCCCACGGTGTATGAACGGGGCTGACAGGTAGGGCGGTTGTGTCACGTCTGAATGAAGTTACAAACCTGCCCCTATTGAAAATATTTGCCTACATCAATTTCGGCCGAGTCGAGTTTGTTTTGGCACCCACCGTGTATGAATGGGGAATGGAGGGAGAAACAGAGGTCTTTCGGACGAGCTTGAATCAAATGAGTTTTGCCGCCCATGTTAGACGCCCACCGTGTCGGGATGGGCTCAAAGGCGGTCGTGTCACGTCTAATTGAAGTTACTAACCTACCCCTATTTAGAGCAGTGGAAACCGGGCCGATGGATTGTCCGTGTAATGGGTAGACAGTAATTTCCATCTCCCAAACACTTGGCTTCGGGCAGCTGACGTGGGAGTGGACATTTTTCTTTGCTTCTTTCAATTTTGGGACAATAAGCGTCCATGTTTACCACAGCAACTAAATTCGAATCCATTTTGTATTCCTATATGAATCTTTATAAATCATTCTATGTGTTTTTATATATCTTCAAAAGGACGACAAAGATGTATTCCAGCATCATATATGAATATGGTTTACAAATGTCGATACTCAGATTCGTAAACTAGAATCCAGTTTAAGGTGAATTCGAATATTTGGAACACTTCATGTCCAACTCAAATGTCACACGCATCATAATGTGTACTCCCATTTAGATATGTACACAAGCGATGTATCAAGATTCAAATAGCGAGTCAATCAACCAAGAACGTATAGAACTAGCAGACATATAAACACTTATAGAGTATATGGATCAATAATATCAACTAACATACATAAGCCAGGCATTGTACTTTTTTTGGCTACAACATCATTTTTTAGCCAAGATCTTGGCCCTTTCCGATGCGTGCCACTTATGGTCTATCTATACTACTACTATTGCTGAATGCACATTCAGCCCGATTGGCATATTTGTAGGTCTGGCACAGCAATCCAAATGTCTCCGAGTCTTATCAATTAATACAGACTTGTGCTCAAATAAAATTACAAACCAAAAAAAACAATTATTACATGATCTCTAAAACAAATGGTTTGATTGATTACATGAACAGACAACAAAGGTTATTCAACTATGGAAAGAACATTTCACCTATGATTTACCAAGTAGGAATTTAATTTCCTTTTTTCCTTCTGGACCTTAACAATCTGGTCAGTCTCAGCTTGCTTCGTTTTGAAATCCACCTAATATTTAATGGTTGTCTTGAGTACTGCTTGTGATTGTGCTGTTTGCTTCCTCAACATGTCAACTTCATCTCTAAGTGGTAGAATCTCTTTCTACCACTAGTTTAGCCTCTAGAGCATCAGCAGTTGGCAATTCATAATGCACGATTGGGCGGTGCCACTTTGTGGGATGATGCAACGTCCATGGGGACCTCGCTCTTTGATCTTGGGCTAACCTGTTTTGCCATTAAAGTTCGATTGGATTCCGAAAAGTTGAAGTTAGCAAAACATCTCAAGCTGGGAGTTATAACAGCAAACCGATTAAACAAACAAGGAATTAAAGAGTTTCAATTGGATGCTGAAAAGTAGTTATTAACATCCATTGTAACCCATTGCAGCAAAGACAAGCGATTAAACAAACAAGTAGATATTTAAGTTAAGGCAAGCAGGTAATTCTTAACGATGAAAGTATCAAACACATAGATGGGCACAGTCTACAATATGATTAACGGCTGTGCCATTATGTAATCAGTAGCAAACTAAATTAAGCCAAACAACGTAATTGAACAATTTTGGAATAAGTGGCTAACTAAAATTCCGAGAAGCAGGTAACTGAACTTACGCTAGTTCTTTGTACAGCACACCTTGCAACTTCTTTTTCGCTTACAAGGTTGTACGAAGGAGTCCATGGCATCAATTGCTTGGATCACGCAGTCCCAATACTTCTTTCTTCCCACACCGCATGGGTAAGTCGAATGGTTAATATGGTAAGATGGTGCGTCCTTGATATGTTATATGAGGGCGTGTAGTCGAACTAGTTGTAGCCACACACATCACACTGGCTTTTATTGTATATTTCATGTGATTACTTTTGGCATATCGAGATCTAAGCAATCTACAATAGGATGAAAAGACTGGCATCCTTCACATTATTGGCGAACTCAGTTCATAGAAACAAGCAATTCAACCATTCTGTGGGTAAATCAAAAGTGCCACTGGAATATTTTTCACTATCCAATCATACACGCAAAAAGGGGTGACGCCACCATAGGGGCTGGTATGGGCGGCCGCCTCAGGTGGCTGGAAAGTGTGCACCTAGTTTGAGTCGTCCAGGTTAGCCCACGCTAGTTTTGTTCGTCCCAATGCACGAGCAGGCAATGTAGAAAATGAAGAAAAATGTTTCAATTTGGATGGGCCAATAACATAAGTGCAAAGCAGGCCCTATAGCAGGCTCGCGGCCCAAACGAGCGCCTCCCATATCGATCGACAGGAAATATCCCAATTCGTTCCCTCTAGCCTCCAGTCTGGTTCACTCCTAACCTAGCCGCCATTGGACAGACCAACACAGCACTTCCTCGCGCCCTCGTTGGAGGCTGGTCGCTGGGCTTCAAGCGAGCAGGAGGACAAGAAGATGAAGATCCAACCACAGGTGTAGCCTGCGTGGGAGACAGCGGCAAGACGGGCATGGCATCGAGCTTGCATAAGCAGACGATCGCAGCTTGCAAGAGCAGCATGCGCAACGAGGAGGTACATCACATCCCTGATTATATCTAATTCAACTGTTCAATTTCTGGCCAATAGTTAAACCCGACGGTGTTGTAAAACTGCTTGTATGTAGGGAATCTATTAGAAAATGAAACCAATTTCTGCTTATTTTATAACTCCCCCAATCAATACCGAATCGATGAATCTGATGTATCTAATCAAGTTTCGGTGCAAACATACAAGCTCATGTTGTTCTTGAGCTGAAGAGTCTAATGAATAGACTGCTAATGAAGGATTTGTTGCAAACATTTTACATGCTCACAGTGATGAACATATAGTGTCTAATGAGGGATCTAATGCAAGCATTTTGCAAGCTCATTGAAGGATTTAGTGTCTAATGATGATCTACTATGTTGAGAGAGACAGAGATTTGCAGGCATTGATGACAAGCAAATTATAGTGCATTTTCATAGCTTGAGGAAACGTCGAGGCCATCTACCAGAAAGTCCCCGTATCATGACAACATAGCATAAATACTTTTCTAATCTGTTGTTTGAAACTATTGGCATACTTGTGCAGGATAGATATATTGATATGCAGTTGGCGCACTGGTTATACGTGCAATTACACTTTGATATTTTCAGCTAGAGAACGAATAATTCAAGCAGGTACAGACCATGTTTGTAGTCCTTGTACACCATGTTGCATTTTGTGTTTTTTGGTGCTTGCATCATTTAGTGTTTATAATCTGAACTACTTTGGATCATTAGCTGGTTTTCAAAGTGCATGTAGCTTCACATTTCTTCCCGCAAGGCCAGTTCAAGCTCATCCCAAAGCGCCTTATGTTCTTGAGACTCCGGCTGGGTGTCTTCCTCAGGAAACTGGAACACTAAGGGCAGACCATCGTGATGCGGCATGGCGTACGTTTAGGTCGAGCTAGTTGGAGGTAGACAGCAGGGAGAATCGGAGAGGAAGAGAGAGGATAGTAGCGATACCGGGTAGTGCAGGTTGATTTTAAAGCTATGGCCTTGGCGACATTAAAAGTGGGAGCAGTTGGGACGACGGTGGGCGGCGGAGCCTGGTCAAAGGGCTCGCCTCCCGGTGAGCCTGCACAGCGTTGTGCTCGCACACCTCCCGTCGACTCACACGCTTGCTCGGACGGCACCTGCCGATGAGAAGCGGGGACTCGTGGCGGCACGTAAACGCCCACGGTTTCAATAGTGAAAGCGTTCGCCTTAACATGACAGGTCTTTGTTCCAAAATACCTTGGCTCTTCATTTGTGCAACTTGTCATAAGCAGCTTGTCTCAAATTGAAGAAAAAAACTTACGAAGTAATATTTGTGCCATATCATGTGACCATGCTTAGTTTCAAGAATTTATGCTCACTTTTGGATTTTCTGAAATTTAAGATCCGAGGATTGAAACAATATCATAACCTGCATCATGCAATAAATTTTCAAGCCGTACATATCTGTCCTGTTGTATTTCTTAAGAAAGGATTTGGTCAAACATTTTGCTTAGTTAGACTTCGGACAAGTTATATATGCACGAGTAAAAGGATAATCCCTCCGTACCCGGTGCATTGCACGATATATTAACTCAAATACTAGGCACGAACAAAGCGGGCTCAATTACGTGCTCATCCTGGTGTAGTAGTAGTAGTAGTACTAGGCAATGCAGTTGACGGGTGACCTTGACGAGCGGCCACCGAGGAATTGAACCGTGCTCGACACGGTAGGTGACGTTGTCTAGTTACTAAAGCATCCTCCGTTGTTCATCGGTAGTCATTATGGACCGGGGACATGAGGGAATTTCCTAGGGCTGGAATTACGGCGCTAGATATTTCGACTTGAAACGCTGAGGCTCGACTGGTTGGGGTTGCCTAATGTGCGTACCACGCACGCCACCGAAGGACACGAGCCCATTTTTTTATTTTTAGGATCAACACGATCCAAGGTCTGGCTTGTATGCCTTTGGGTCCTACCATTCGAGAATACGAAAGGAACCTTTTAAATTGAAGAACGAATCTATGTGTATTACAATACCCGTATTTTCCTTGCAAATACTAATCTCAACGTGGTAATTGATTTATGACGAGTTGTTGAATTAGAGTGAGTTTGTGATATAGTGATCTCAACGTGGATTTCATATTTCATGGTATCCCTAGTAAGTTTTCCAATGCAAATTCAAATTTAAAAGATGAACAATATGGAGGTGAGAAAACTTTGTATGTATCAAGCATATGACCACACACACACACAGACACACACACAGAGACACACACACACGAACACAACAACAATCCAATAAGTATAGTGCGTCTATTTTTCCAAACCATGCATGTATGACATGAATTCAAAAATACTCCTTCTATTCCTAAATATTAGTCTTTTAGAGTGTTCAACAAGTGACTACATACGGAGAAAAATGAGTGAATCTAGACTCTAAAATATGTCTATATACATCCGTATGTGCCAGTCTATTTGAAGCCTCTAAAAGACTAATATTTAGGAATGAAGGGAGTAAAATGTAAGACATCCATGGTCCTCAGTTCAATATTTAAAATGAACATGAAACTGAAACATGAATATTAAGTCTAGTACTACAGTACATGCAAATGTTGTGTTTAGGCGGAGCTATGATTGTCGAGGTCAACCCCTTGACCTTAGATAAAATTGTGGAGCTCTGTTTAGGGTTGTTTAGATTATATTTGTCCCCACCCTCCCAACCACCGATTGGTTGTGCACCCCACCCCTCCTCCCGGGAGAATATCATGTGCCCCATACCTTAGATGCTATATGCCGATACGAGTTGCTTGGAGCTTGTAGATCTGAGATATAGCAGCTCACATGATGTGTCTTAATATTTTTGCATGAAACCTTGATGAGTTTTAGAATTGCACACAATTTGTACAAAAACTACTTAGATGCCCTTTGATCCCATATCCAACGACCTCGAAGCTCGTATCACCGTAGCATCTAAGATGAAGGAGGACATCATATTCTCCTGTATGTAAGAATATCATGTGCTACCACACCTTAGATGCTTTGGTGATACAAGCTCTTCGTAGGTGTTGGATTTGTGATAACACCTCCTCGGTGGTTTGAATGGTTTTTGCAGAAAAGCCCCAAAAGAGTTGACCACTTGCTTACAAGCACAAAGACTGCTCATATGCCATTGGATCTCAGATCAAACGACCTCCAAGCTCGTATCACCGTAGCATCCAAGCTGCGATAGCACCTTATGTTTTCTCGCACGGGAGAGTATGAGGTGCTCCCGCACCATAGATTCTATGGTGATACTAGTTCACTAAGATCTAACAGCCCACAGTAGGAGGTTTGAATGTTTTTGCAATATACGGCTGATAGGGTTTGGGAAATGCGCAGAAATACAAGTACTATGCATGTGCCATCTGATCACTGATCATACGACCTAGATGCTCATATCACCGTAGCAGGTAATTAAGCTACGGGGAGCACCTAATATGAGCACCGAGGAGCCATTGGATCGAAGATGCAGCGGCACACATGAGGCCTGAATGTTTTATTTGCAAAAAAAAAACATTTGGAGAGTTTGGAAATTGCGCATAATTACAAAGACTACTCCCAAGCCATTGGATCTCACTTCCAACGGAGTAAAAACTTGTATCACCATAGTATCTAAGCTGCGGGGTGGATGTGATATTCTATGCCGCTGTCATTTTTGTTCGTAAACTTGCAAAATATGTGTAACTCGTGCCGTTACTTGTCTAACCGCGCAAAGTGTTTGTTCAAAAATCCATCCTACACTGAAATATTGGAACAACACACGGGGGTCCCACTTGTCATTAATCAAATTTGGACCTAAAACTAACAAATCTAAAAGACGAGATTCGAACTGGCAACCTGGACTACAAAGCATAAGTCGATAGCCTGAAAAAATGAACGGTTGTTGGCTTTTTCCCATAACTTGATTTTATACAGTAATATTTGCGTTGAGTAGAGTAGAGGGAGTGCCTCGTCAACACGTGCATGACCGTTGTCTCACTTACTGGTGGGTCCCAGGTCTGCGATCTCAATCTCTCTTCTCTCCATCGTCTAATCGTTGCACCGGCACACACGAAGAGTGGCTCTAGCTTGCCGTGGTGTTATTACAACTATAAAAAAGCTTGGAAAATAGAAGAATTGCCTAGAAGAAGAGACGTTGTGGCTGGTCGAGACGGAGATAACTACATCTATCCTCCGTGCCACGTTTGCATGATGAAGCTGTGTGGCTAGTGGGGTGTTGTCGACCGACTGGCTGGGTCCCGAGGTCGAACCATAGGTACTACGTCGTCTGATTATATCTTTACACGCACATTTTTCCTCCGTCTTTGAGACGTGGCACACCCTACCGCTGCCGGTTTCGGGGTCCTCCCGGGTGGTGCACACATATATTCTTCTGACGTGGGACGCCCTACATGGCGTTTTCTGGGTCCTCCTCGGTCGTAGCGCCGAAGCAAGTAAATGAGTCATCAAATCACGAAAGACCACCTTTCCCGCCGAGTACATTAGTGAAGCACGGTGGCTAGCTAGTTGGGCTAGTTCGACCAATTAGCTAGGCCGCCGCCACATTTGTTTTTTCACCCCTTTTTTTATCTACTTGCCGGCAGGTAAATTTAAATATTTACCGCGGCGTTGCTCTAGTGTTTGGGTGCGGCAGGATTTTTAATTTTTTGATTGAGAGGAGCAGGCGCGGCAGGATTTTTAATTTTTTGATTAACGGAGGCGAGCACGGCAGCAATTAGTCACGATGACTCCGCTGTAAACCCATTGCTCCACGATGTGAGAAGTCGTCGACTGGTGTTTTACCGTGGTGAAAACCAAAAGATTCCCCGTTCCCTCCGCCTTCCCGTAGATTGCATTGCCTTTCAGCTGTTTCGCCCCCTTTGCTTCCTCTCCCCATTGCTTCTACCTGGTGCCATGGCGGCGCAGCAGATCACAGAGTCTGAGGTGAGGCGCCTGACACAGGAGCTCCAGGCCAAGGATGCGGAGCTCAGGGCCAAGGACGTGGAGCTCCGTGAGCTCAAGGAGGAGAGGAGTGCCATGCTCCTCCGTTATGTGCGGGAGTTCATGGATCTTCAAAAGCGGCAGGCGTCCACCACAAAGATGCTCGAGGCGTCGGCGGCGTTGCTTCTGACGCGGAGATCGATAGACCGTCAGGGGAGCCGGCTGGAGCGCGAGTGGGCCGATCGTGACGAGGTCCAGGATCGCCTCAGCCACTTGGTGAACCAAGTTGTCACGCACGTGTTGCGGCTGCGCGATGCCTACCATCGTGCCAGTGCGATGATGCCGGCCGTCGGGCTAAACCCGTTCGACCACCCGGTCGACTTCAACGAGCTGCGGCTTCCTTACCTGGTCTCCTTCTTCACCTATATCTCCGAGGAGCTGAGCCGTCTCCGCGCGATGGTGGGGGCTGAGCTGGACAAGGAGGGGTTGCGGGCTGCCGTCGCTGTTGTCGGGCGAATCCTTTCAGGGTTCCGTCACTGGAATCCATTCGTGCCACTGGACGCCGTCTTTGACGAGCTGGCTCCCGTCGACCGGGGAGCGGGCTCTGCGGGCGGTTGCACCCTGCATCACTAACGTTGTGCGCCTCGAGAAGCAGAGGGACTTCGGTGGTGTTTAGGCGCCCTCTGCATGGGCATGTCCATGTCTCGGCGCAACATGACCGTTGGATCAAACTCAGACAGTGAAGATCAGTCACTGTAGCACAAAGCGTGTGGGTGTTTTTGGTTCCATTCTCATCTCAATATAGTTGTTTCCTCTTCGTGTATTTTTGTCAACCTACTAGTGTGGACTCATGCACCCTTCACGCACTCTGCCAAACACCCAAAAGTGGGTCGAGAAGGGAACTTTTGCTCCCATCCCGTGCACCCTTCATACACCCTGCCTAACACTATTCGTGCTTCATATGGTTCATGTTTCATGGAGTACTGTAGCACCGTACTCTCCGCGCGCTATGGACCTAGTTCTGTTAACATTGATCTCACCGTTCATTCTCGACCGGACAGTCGAAAAAGCGGTACTATGTTACATATAGGAGTAGTTGACATGCGCACACCATCATTTGTTATCGTCATATCTTAGGCTGGTCATAGTAGGGAGTAACTTAGACTAATAACATGCATATGTTACTAGTCTATGTTACCAACTTCATAGTGGGGAGTAACATGTATGTAGTATCATGCAAGCCATCATTTATTAAGATGTAGACTCATTTTGCCTTGGGATGTGTTATGTTACAGTAACATATTATGTTACTTCAACCATCTCTCTCCTCATTAAATACATGCCATGTAAGCAAACAGTTCTTGGGATGTGTTATGTTACTTGCTATGTTACTCCCACTATGACCAGCCTTACTACACTAGCAACAAGATTGTGTAGTACTGACGTATGAACCACTGCACATGCCTAGTAGTAGGAGCACTGTGTATGTTCAAGTGGCTGCCGTGTTTCGCACTCCTCCGTCGTAAGAGTGGAAGCAGCTTCTTTGTAATCATTTTTTCTTGAAAAACAGTGGACATGCTCTACCGTGCGGATCCTCCTCCAGCCATGCACTAAATTACTCACTTTTCGCCCGGCGTGTGGGACAGCCCGGCACACAGGTCCACCAGCCATGCACTAAATTACTCCGTAGTAGAGTGACGGTAGACTACCCCGATTGAACCGCCGCATAATGCCCAATGAGCCGTCAAATCACAAAACCCCTCCTTTCCAAAGATAAGTTGGACGGACGAAGCAACCATCATTTCACTCTTCTCTCTCGGCTTCCTCTCTTGAAGAAAACCCCCACTCGCTTCGCTTCTCCCTCATCTCGTTCCTCCTTCACTCTTCTCTCTCGGCTTCCTCTCTTGGATGGACGCCGAGCACCGGCCGACATGATGTCTATGGCTCGCCAAAACTGCCGAGGCTCATAGTGCGAAGAAGCGCAAGCACCGGCCGAGACTACATGAGACAAGCTCAAAGCCATCGCCTGTCCAAGCCCCCTCTCCGGGATCCCTCATTAAGCAAGTCCGGGTAATGTCTCTTGTTAACGATCTTTTTCTCGATCTTGATCGTGTTTTTCATCTAACACGCAGTACTAATCTTGGTAGTACAACTTTCTGGGTGATCTTGCATGTGATTTTAGTGTGCCAAATGACGGTTCTAAATTCCTCTTTCGACCAAAAAATGCGAGAGGTTGACACTGATTTCTTATAGATTACTTTCAACTACTCCCTCTGTCCCAAATTTCTTGTCTTAGATTTGTCTAGATACGGATGTATCTAATACTAAAATGTGACTTGATACATCCGTATCTAGACAAATCTAAGACAAGAAGTTTGGTAAGGAGGGAGTACTTTATGAACAAAAATGGTACCGTTTAAGAGGGTATATTTGCCTCGATAACTTGTGTTATGGATATTGCATGTAATCCCTCTGCTCTCATGCCTTTGAAGACATGTTCTAATGTCTTTGTTCACTCATTTCTGTGCGTATATGTAGTCATATATGGAGTATAATATCGAAAATCATCTTATATTCTGAACAGAGGTAGTAATAAAATATGGTTTCTCTTTGAATTAGAATCAGGTCCGCGGTGGAGATGAAGTTCTCGAAGTCATGCCGTGTGAACTGGAAGACCTGATGATGAGTTCTCTTCTTTGAACTATCCAATTCTTTGTGTCCTTGTCGCCACGTGTCCTGAACTAGTGTTTTCCTGTAGCATTGTTGTCAGGCGTGTTCTCGAGGCTGTACTTGACCACAACAATTTCCTGGTTGTGCCTTCGATTACGAAGGGTGTGGATCCTGTAAAGCTTCCCAACAAATATGATGCGGCATGTCTTCATCATCATGTTTATGAGTGGAAAGACCACTCTGTTAGGTTCTCCAAGGTTGACAAGATGGTGATGGTGCATGTAGACATCTCACACGAAGTCCATGGCCTAGTCAGTTATCTTGGGGTTCATCCCATAGGTCGGTGGCAAGAAATAGTCTGCAAAGTTTAGTTAGTGCAACTTTGGTTGTCTGTAGTAAGTACTATTGTTCAGTACTTGATTTGTGTTTGTGAACCATGTATTGTTTATTAGTACTGCTGCTTTTGGTGTGTGGTCAGTCCTGAGAACGGTCTATGTTAATGTCTGTCCACTCAATTCAGTCTGTATATTTTGAAGTATCCAGATCATATTTTTTGTTAGGACGGTTTATCAATTATGGTTACACTCCAGTATCTGTATGCATTGCAAGGTTTATTGCACCCACCAGGATTTCCAGTCCCATGGATGTTCGGTCCATACGATTTGTCACGACCTTTGGATTGTCCTGCTTGTGAGAGTAGGCGGGGCCCCTGCATGCCACGCGTAGTTGGACGATCAATCTTCTGTTTAGTACTTCAACATAGTGATTTCCTGGTAAGGATTCACTCATGTCACATCAAGTAAATCTTATTGATTTACTGTCTAAATCTTATTGATTTAATGTCATGTTTTCTTTCTTTTCCTGCAATTTTACGATGAAGGTTTTGCCATGTGACATTCATCACAAAATAAACCGTTTGGTTTTCTCTACGATGGCTATTTTTGCAGGTTTCACTTCTTATGTCGTGTGTCGATGTGAAGGCACCTGTCCATCACTTATATTCTTTGGAAAAATTGGATCGATCATTGTCCGAGTACAAGCTGAATCCCTATGATGAGCTGAGTTTGGTTTAACAAAAGCATACAATTAGTCCTCTTCGTTTAAAAGAAATGAAGAAAAAACTGGATCACGGTCACGGATCCTGGTCAAGTTAGAAAGCTGATCATAGCAGACCGGAACCACGATCGCCATTGTCTTGCACAGATCGAGCACCGGCGATTGCTCTAGCTTGACAACGACAGCAGCGACTCGATCTAATCCAGGTGAGGATTGGGCACCGACAGCGTCGGTGGATCGATCTGATCTCTGGGAGGATCGGGCATCGACACGGCACTGCTCCGACACGGCACCGGCTCTACAAGGAGCACCATCTCCGTCGGCGGCAAGCGGCTTGCACTGCACCAACACTTGCACTTGCATCTGCTCCGGCCCATGCGGTTGCACCGACTTGAGACTGGGCTGCAGTTCGCACTTCATATACCAAAGTCCTTACAAAAACCGACATGTCCACCTTCTTGGTAAGCATTGGCCACCCAAGTGCTTCGTTCTTTTTTCTTTCCATGTTGTTTCCATATTGGCCGCCCACAGTGAAGACAAACCATGGATATAAGTTCCGAGTTGGGTTCATGAACCAAGAAGATCGGTGCTTTTTTTATGGCCGAACTTGGATAAACTTTCTCAAGTGTTATGGACTGAAAGTTCGCGCACGAATGTTGATGGAAATAGCAGAACCTGCTCTCATCTTCACTGCGATCTTCCACCCCGACGTCGTTCCAATTGTTCATCATGTTAGTTTTGTATCTGGTTCTTGCTTGTTGCCTCGATTACTTCTTAATCCACCTATTCTGTCTAACTAATCACAATTTAACTTTAGAAGTAGAAACGAATCTCTCACGAAGATGCTACTTCTAACTAATATTTTCTTATAATTGGTGGCACATGTAGGTTTTTTCAAAGTTAAGCAGCCTGCTAGTTTGTCACTCTGTAATAACTCGGCTGTTACTAATGGCACTGAAGTTGACTGGATCGACATCCACAAGTTCCTACACTTTATTGATCGTCTTGAGGTCCTTGTGGGGCGTTTCAATGGTGGAAGGCCACGTGGGATATGTGTGCCACTGCTGCACTCATTGAACAGGTCCAACTGTGTCGAGAAACTTATGGTACAAGCTGTTTTCTGTTATATATCTTGTTCATAAACTATTTCTTATACACAGTTTTACAGCTCTGATCTTCTTGAAACAGGAACTGCCGAGTTATATTGTTCCTATACAGATGCCTGACCATGGTCGGGTCAGACTTGCGCTTGGTCACAACATGATGTTTATGTCGACCTACTCAATTCCCCTTGGAGGTGAAAAGATACTTATTCATGGGTGGTCTCAAATAATGAAGGCACGTCCATCTTGGAGAATAGGACGAAGATTATGTTCATGCTTTTCCATGGCTCTAAAGCGAATATCCTGTTTATTGACCATGTTGCGAGATGAAGCCGCTTTCGGAAAGGTTGTGGATGCGTGAGGTGGCGCTTTGGGCCTTGTCACAGGGCTTGGCGGCTTTGCTTTGGTTAGCCTTAGGCAAAAGTAGCACTGTTAGAAGCGTGCTTTATGCAGTTGAACACTGTATAAATACTCATACCGCTTTCGATTTTGGTTGTTAAGTGCCCTGCTGGTTTGATTAAGGTTGTTAAGTACTCCTGCTGCTTTTCTGATGCTGTCGTGTTTCTTGATCTGTCTTCCTCCGGCCGCCAAAACCAAACCTGCGTCGGCCGAGGCCTTTGCTTCCGCCTCCCACGGTGGCTGCGCCTCAGGCGCCGCATCGCCGCCCACCGTCTACTAAATCGTTAATGCCGGCGTCCTCCAGCGCTTTGGTGAGCTTCGCCCATGGCGCCACCTCTCGCGTTGTCAACATGGTCAACAAACAACGAGGAATCGGCGGAAATGCGTGGAGAGGATGACGGTAGGGGCCCTGCGTCGGCGTATGGAAAAATAAAATCCTTCCTCCTAGTGTTTTCACGACATTTGGGACCCACGACATTGTGGCGTATATAGTCAATAGACAAGAGAACAGCACAAGATCGGCTCACACACAGGGCGTAGCTACTCGAGCGATATTTTTTGTTTGTATTGTTGAGGCGGGCGGGGTTTGAGCTGAAATTTGTGGCCCGTCTAGCCGAGGATTATATTTTATGTTCACCATGTGACCAGCCCGACTTTTTTTTCTTTGTGAAAATGAGCCCAGTTTATTTTTACGAAGAATACCCAATCTAGGCCTACTTATTTTCTACATACGATGGGTTGCAACTCTTTCAAGGCATTTGCAAATCTTGAAAGTAATATGAAATGGGTTGTAAATATAAAAACAGATGACAAATTGGCAATTACTTTATAATTTCTGAATTTTTTCACATTTTCATATTCCTATTTCACTAGGCATTAACCTAATTTAAATATATCTTCAAAGTACTTTAAATCTGGCTCGACATTTCGGTATTAAAAATAGTTTGGAACCCACAAAAATATGCGAAATTGGCCCTGGCCAACCAAAAAAACGACTGCAATAAATTGCATAAGAAGTTGCCATGAGCTATATATAAATTATTAAAAAAAGAGGGAGTGGTCTGACTTGTGGGCCTGTTTAGTTGACGTGTATGCAAGATTTTTTAGTTATTATATACGTCAACAAGCGATTCTAGCAGGCGTAACCGTTGGATGTCAATCCAATGGCCGTCGTGTTCTTCAATCTCGATGTTCTTTCTCCGGCCCGTAAGCGTTTGGCCAGGACCGCCTTACTCCGCCTCCTGGCGGTTGTCTTTGCCGCCTGAGCCTCACCGCCCCTACTACTCCCACCAGCGGCAGGCATCCCTCTACTCACCCACACCCCTGTTATTCTGCGGCGGCGGCCTCACACCGCAGCAGAACCGATGAACCCTCGTACTCCTCTGCGCGGGCTTCCCTTTGCCGCGTCTTCCCGGCTCCGTGTCGTCCCCTTCTCGCCTACGCCGTGGTGCTCTCGGTCTTGGCGTGGTCAATGTGGTCAACGATCGACTTCCATTGGAAGAAATCTTGTCACGTGGAGAGGTGGCGGTGGGTCCACGGAAGCCGCAAGGAAGTGCCTCCTTATTACGCGGAAAATAATTATTCCTCCACCTGACATCAGGGACCCACCGGATGAGCCACCAGTATTTCGCGAAAAAAAACGTTTCCCCCTGACTGCTGGGACCCACAAGACGGGCCACCGTATTTCGCGAAAAAAACGTTCCCCCCGCTGTCAGCTCAGACCCACCGGAAGTGCCTCCTTATTTCGCACAAAAAATGAATACCCCCCTGCTAGTTGGGACCCACCTTGGTGGGAGGCTGACTTGTGGGCCTACTAAGTTGACTGGAACGGAGGCCTTTGTCAACTTTAGTTAATATATGAACGATTCTAGCTCCAGTGACCGTACGATGTCCATCCAACGGCCGTAGTGCTTCTTCAACCTCTGGTCTTCTTGCTCCAGCCGCCCAAAGCAGCGCCGGTCGTGCCGCCTGCTCCTGCCGCTCGTGGCCGGCTGTGATGCCGCGGAGGCCTCACCGCCCCCTACTACTCCCACCGCTGGCCAGGCCATACTTCTACGCACCCACACCCCTTGTTATTCTGCGGCAACGGCAGCCTCACACCGCAGCCAAACGAGTGAACCCTCATACTCCTCTACGCGTGGGCATCCATTGTCGCGTCTTCCCCGGCTCCGTGTCGTCCCCTTCCTAGGCCTTGCCGTCGTCCACCGCCCTGGTGCTCTCAGCGCGGCGTGGTCAACGTGGTCAAAGAATGGCTTCCATCGGACATGGACTATACGTGGAGAGGTGACAATTTGGGTCCACGGGCGCAGCAAGGAAGTGCCTCCTTATTACGTGCAAAATAATTATTCCTCCACCTGACAGCGGGGACCCACCGGACGGGCCACCGTATTTCGCGAAAAAACGTTTCCCCACATTGCTGGGACCCACCAGCTACATCTCCGCCCGCAAGTATGTGCGTCCTAAAAAACGATTCGCCCCCCTGACTGCTGGGACCCACCAGCTACATCTTCGCACGCAAGGAAGTGCGTCTGAAAAAAAAACGATTCCCCCCTGACTGCTGGGACCCAGCAGCTTCACCTTCGCACGCAAGGAAGTGCGTCCGGGCAAAAAAAAAGCAAAACGATTCGCCTCCCTGGCTGCTGGGACCCACCAGCTACATCTTCGCAGGCAAGGAAGTGCCTGACAGTCGGGACCCACCTGGTCGAAGCGTACGTAGCGTTGTCATTCTGGTCGCGAATGTGTACGTACATATATACTGGTCGATGTAGAGGCGCGCCGCGTGTTGTAGTAGAGGCGCGTCGTGTCATAGTAGAAGCGCGCCGCGTAGCATGTACGCGTCATTACAGCGGCGAGTGCAAGAAAGAAAATCTGACCGCGTATGTACATACGGGCAGGGTCTCGAACGCCTACTCGCGCATATGTACGGCCAGGGCTCGTGTACATGGCTGGGTCGGAACGCAGAAACAGCGTCGTCGTCGTGTTCATGGGGAGGCAACGGAATGCGTCTTGTTCATGGGGAGGCAACAAAATGCGTCGTGTTCATCGGGAGGCAATAGACGCGTGGGAGCAAACTGGCTGGGTCAGAACGGAATGCGTGGTCGTGTTCATCGGGAGGGCTTGGACGGAATAGGCGATGGAAACGAGGCCTGGCGTACTGCAGAACGGAGGAAATGGACCTCCTACGTTCGGAACGGGTCCTGTTGATCGGGAGGGGTGTGGCGTACCACAAAACGGAGGAAACAGACCTCCTACGGTCGAAACGGGGGTCCTGTTGATCGGGAGGGGTGTGGCGTACCGCCAAAAGCAGGGCGAAATGGACCTCCCTACGGTCGAAATGGGGTCCTGTTGATCGGGAGGGGTGTGGTGTACATAAAGCAGACGAAACGGACCTCCTACGGTCGAAATGGGGAGTCCTGTTCATCGGGAGGGTGTGGTGTACCGCAAAAGCAGGAATCCACAGGATCTGTTCATCTCCACCGTCGACCTCCTCCAGCCTCCACAGGCGACCGTCGACCTCCTCCGGCCTCCACGGGCTCCTGTTACTCCAGCCTCCCCCGCGCTCTACTCCACCGGCCTCTTGTCAACCACCCCTCCACGGGCACCCCTCCACCATCTACTGTTCATCCAGCCCTCCACACCACGGGGTCCTGTTCAACCACCCCTCCACGGGCACCCCTCCATCGTCTACTATTCATCCAGCCCTCCACCACACCACGGGGTCCTGTTCATCCAGGAGCAACGCCACTGCTCACTGTTCATCCACCCCACCCTTCCCACCCCCTCGCAATGCTCACTGTTCATCCAATCGATCGGCTTCAGTTAGCAGCAGTAGCGAAGCAATCGCTCGATCGGGTTCAGCTAACAGCCGTCGATCGATCGCTTCCGGGTTCGAGAACGCGTAACTGCGGTCAGCAATCGCTCGGGTTCGATTTAGAGCCCAAGGCCTCGCTTCGGGTTTAGTTAGAGCCAACGCCTCGCACGCCTTGCGATACATGTCTACGAGAAAAGCAGCGCATCGCTCGGCCCCCGACCTCCCACCGTAACCGGGAACTCCCCGAAATTTTCCTCGCCCTCACTTCTACCATGGTTTTTTCCGCCATGGACGGCCCAAAGAATGTCATGCAGCAGTGTCTCCGGCCCGCCCAGGACGAAAAGCCCATTTTCTGTCATGATTTTTTGTCATAGAAGTAGGAGGCCACCACATCTATGATGATACCGGGTTTTGTCACAATTATCATCATAGAAGTGTCATATGTATGACATGAAAAAAATTCGTTCGGCCCAAAATCTCGGATGTGTCTTTTTTTTGTAGTGTGGGCTAGCATTGAGACGAAAAAATCACGGGCCAATACAGGCCGAAATTGCCTAAGACCCATGTTTGGGCCAAATAGGACAAGCAGTTAACAGGCCGAAATATATCTCGAGCATGTTTGGCCCAATAAAATTATGGGCTTTAAGCAGACCGGTATCTACGCGGTCCATAGGCCTAAAAGTGTCACGGGCCATTATCAGATGGGCTGTAAGCAGGCCGGATTCAATGCGGGTTGTAATTAGGCCGAACTATTACACGGGTCATTAACAGGCCGATAGGCCAGTTGGGCTGAAATTTATCCATGAAGACTACGGGCCGTTAAGAGGCCTAAAGTTACTTCGGACAAGAAATAGCCCAGTTTCTGCATGGGCCGTTAAATGCCTAAAGTTAAACCGGGCCAACAACGTCCCAAATGCACCATGGGCCGCTAACAGGTCGAAACTATTATCGGGCCGAACTGGTAAACGAGCATTTAACAGGCTGAAATACAAACCTGTCTTAGTATGGGCCCAAAAGAACGGTGGCCTGTTAATGGGCTGATCCGATATGGGCCGTAATTTGGCCCGAAATGCAACATGTTGTGAACGGGCCTGATCTGGTATGGGCCTCAATTTGACCCAAAACATGGCAGGCTGTTAATGGGCCAGCCCACTAGTGTCTAAAAAAACATGTTGGGCCTTTAGCTGGGCCGGCCTTTTCACTGGAATGGGCCTCTGTTGGGTCGTGCCACGTGTCAACGTATCATAGGCGCCTCTTGTCCAGTGAGTGGATGACATATGTCCAAACATTGAGCCAACACGTGTTTCCTTCGGCCAATAAGAATTTTACACATGGAAAATCCCCGCTGGTCCCGGCTGTTAACGGTCATCGGATCCAAAACCGGACTCGATAGCTTAACGGCGTCCCATTACGGTGGATGCCATGTGTCGGTCACCCTTGACGAAAGCACTTCTATGACGCGTGATTTATCGTCATGGAAGTGGACACTTCCATGATGATAATTTTGGTAATGTCATGGAACACTTCTACGACAGCACAGGTATGACTATCTTGATTCTGTCATAAAATTGTCATGGATGTACATGCATGACCGAAAACGTGACCTACTGTGACAAACATGTATCATCACGGAAGTGTGTTTTTTTGTAGTGCAAGCGAGAGCACAAGCCAAAGGGTGGAGGGAACATGAAAAAGATTTAAGGAGGCTCGGACGAAACCGAGTAGGCACCCTCCACATAAACTTGCAATGCTAAAAGCAAACATTTGATATATCTACGCCGACTAACTTTGTTTTTTGTATGATCATTTCCGTGGGGAACCCCCCTCCTCATTCGGAGGCTCAGAGGCTACACCCAATGGGTGAGCTGGTGCACCCCATCGAAGTAAGCCGCCCATTTGCGACCGCAGCCTGTCGCTAAAGACATCGGTCGGCCAGACGCCGCGTCCGCGCCCGACATTATCGGTCGGCGGACCCTGCATCCACGCCCGACAGCTTCAGTCGGCGGACCCCGCGTCCGCGCCCGACAGCACCAGCCGACGGACTTCGTGTCCGTGCCCGGCACCCTTTAACGCCATCATCTGCACCAACAACCGTGAAAAGCCTCCGCCCAACTTTTCCATGTTGCCTGGAGGCTCGGAGGCTACACCCAGCGGGTGCGCTGGCGCATCCCCGCTCAAAGCAAGCCACGCCGGCTGCGGCCTGCAGCCAGCCGTCATCAAGCATCTTCTACATCAACACCCGCTAAAAAGCCTCCGCCCAACTTTGCCAAGTTGCCCAGAGGCTCGGAGGCTACTGTTAGGGTAATTGACCATAGGTACCCCTAAGACGGCGAGACAATATTTCAAGACATCGGGGCTAGCAAAGCCCCTCAGTCTGAATGCTTAGGCCGCCCCAGATCCCCCCCCCCCCGTCCGACTGTGCCAACCAGACGGCTGCCGACTGCGCCGACCAGACGTATGCCCGAAGTCAACTGCTAGCTCCCTGCTACTGTTATACATATGATACAGCTCCAGGAGCACTCTGTACCAGATATACCACATATATTCAGACATGCAGGAGTAGGGGTATGATCTCTCCGGAGAGCCCCGAACCATGGTAAACCACCACGTGATACTCGCATACCCGTCCCTGGATATACCGGCCGCAGTCCTGCACTCACCTTAAGCCACCGTGTGGCATCTGTCATCTCGCAACCCCCCTGTGAGAATACCACGACAACCCCCCTGGGCGTGCCCTCCCCCCTTGTCGCCACTCGTGGCTATTCTTACTTGAACTCCAAGTCTCTGGGGTGTCTTCTGGTACAAGAAAAATCATCGCAAAAGTTTTATTCCGTTTGGACTCCATTTGGTATTCCTTTTTCGCGAAACTCAAAAACAAGGAAAAAATAGAAACTGGCACTGGGCTCTAGGTTAATAAGTTAGTCCCAAAAATAATATAAAATAACATATTAATGCATATAAACATCCAAAACAGATAATATAATAGCATGGAACACTAAAAAATTATAGATACGTTGGAGACGTATCACTTGCGCGGTTGCGCGGGAACAGGCTCACCAACAATACATTTGGCGCCTCTTCAAGCCCACACGTGGTCAAATGAAACGCGTGTGAGGTGCTCAAGCGTGCACTGGAATCCTCCGCTATAAATGCGGTGACATGACGTGATGATTATAGGACCGCCAGCCCCCATTTATTACAATGTCCATTTAACCCTTGTGTCTCTTCAACCTTTCGATCGCGCCCTAGTATCGCAAGAAGCACACCCACCATGACAAATTCTTAGAGTGTATCCTACGCGGCTCCAATGGTGCTCTGAGTGGGTGCCAACGACGAGCAACAGTTCTCCTTGCATGCCGTGGTGGACACCCACAGAAGGTTCACGGAGCTCTCAGTGGTGTACACCAACAACCCGGTCAGGGTGGAACACTCCATCCACACCATGGAGTTGTTGCTTGCTGAGGAGAAGTACAAGGTGGTCGGGTTCGACCTCGAGTACACCCGCACTCATGCTGGGTCTCGTCCCAAGGTCGCCGTCTCCCATATGTGCATGCGTAATCACGTCCTTGTCTACCATTACTGCCTGGCCACAAGGCCTTGCGAGTGTTTCGCCAGGTTTGTCAACAGCCCCCACTACATGTTCGCTACGGTGGACAACCCCAACGATGCGAAGGTGCTCAGGATTCAGGCATCGCTTGCCAGAATCTTATTGACATCCAGGGCCAATACAAGATCTGGGGCAGCAAGAAGCATGAGAAGGACTCACTGATTCACCTCGCCGAGGCCATCATCGACCCCTACTACCGAGACATGAAGGATTGTTGCAACAAGGACAAGCGTGCCTGGCACTCGGACTGGATGGAGAATCTCAACAAAACTCACATCGTGTATGCGTCCAAGGAGGTGTACATGAGCTACGACATGTCTAGGTAGATCGTTGACATGAGGAAATACTTCCTTCCCCAGAACAGCCAGGGATCCAGCCGAAAGCAGAGCAATGGCAAGCGTCATCACAACAAGAAGTAGATGATTAGATGCTCGTTTCTCCTAGTTTATTATGCATGTAATTGCTTACTTTGGTGTGTGGAAATGTTATGTGTGTAGTCACTTATGTAATTGTATGCTTAATTTGGTTATGCAATATTGTTCTTATAAGTATATATGTTGATGTTCTGTAGACAGAGCATAGATGTTTTGCGGACAGAGCAAATCACATCGCACATGGACTAAACAATGGAACCCATTGGTGATGATTTCATCAATCCCTCACAATTGTATACTAGAAATCGTTTGCTCATAACACACACACGACTTGTTAATAGGAATCATCTCTATTGTTATCGGTCTGCCCACACATTTCTTATTACTGACCTGTTTGCCGCATATCACACACATCTTGTTAAGTTGAACCATTTATGTTGTGTTGGCTAATCGCAAACAGTTCATCCGAGTGAACCGTATGCCATATATCACACACACCTTGATCTGGCTCGACATTTCTATTATGTTGCCTAATCACAAACAGTTCATCCGAGTGAACTGTTTCCTATGCACTACTACAGGATGCTGCTAACGCGACACTATGATGAGAGACCCTTCGATGAAACTATGTGTGATGCAATAATCATAAACAGTGGTGTAAAAAAACCGTCAAAAAAGGTGCAAAACATTTGCGATGACGGATGCATCAAACACGGTTTAGATTTTGGTTGTGTGTGCGATTCAGGGCATACGGTTCAGTTAAATTAACTGTTTGCGATGAGGACGAACAAAAGAAACGGGCTTCCATATGAAGGTGTGTGTGATATGCAGCATACGCTTCACTCAGATGAACAGTTTGTGATTAGGCAAAACAAAAGAAACTGTCAGCCAAATCAAGGTGTGTGCGATATACGGCATGCGGTTCACTCGGTTGACAATGTGTGATACATGGCATATAGTTGATCCATCCGACCTGTTTGTGATGGAATAAGCCATCTGTGTTGTGGGCAAACGCTTTGCTAGTGTACAAACGTTTGCGATTAATGAATTCATCACCGACGGGTTCCCTAGTGTGGTTCGTGTTCATCTCATCATCATCTACTTCTTGTGCTAGCTCGATGTTCCTTATATGTTAAGTTTCCATTAAATGATGGCGTTTAATGAACACGCCACCGTTTCCCGCCATTTCCTCACATGTTTCCCGCCACCCAGCGATATTGCATAAACCTAGGCGGCCCGCGATGCACGGAGGCAAAAAGCGCAGCCTGTAGCACATCCACCTTTTCCAAGCATGCCAACCCACCAAATCGCCGCCTCTGCCACCAACCTCGTCGACAAGGAAAACCAGAAGGCGCTACTGCCCATCGAGGCCACGGCGCTCCCCGACAACGCGATGGACGACGCCGTGATGCATGTCATCGCCAGGGTTGAGCAGACCCTTGGCGCATGGCGCTTCAGCGCTGCGGAACAAGATAGGCATGTCAACACCGAGAGGCTGCAGCTCACTGCACAACATGATCGATGGCGTGCTTCAGAGCAAGCTAGGCGCGTCCGCGCCGATAGGCTGCGGCTTGCCGCACGGCGAGACCGTTAGAGCGCCACAGAGCGAGAGGCGCGGCGCGCCGCATAGCAAGAGCGGATCCGTCAGTGCTTGCCTGCTGTCGGTAGGGCGTCGCAGCTGGGTACATGTCCTGTCAGTACCCCCATTCCACGCCAGGAGTGGGCAGTAGCCCTCTGCGCCATACTTGCACCAGAGGACGCCCGCCATGCCGTTCACATGGGTCGCGCCATTTGCCTTGTCCGCGGCCCGCTCGAAGCCAACACGCTGGTCGGTAGGATCGATCGCCTCCTTGGCCAGTGTCCACACAGGCGCGATGAGGAACATGGCCGTCGCATCCTCGAGCTAGTGATCTCTGATGAGATAGCCAACTTGGAGCTCAAGATAGCGCTCCAGATGTACCGCGAGCGTGTCGACTGCTTGGAAGAATGCCTGCATGAGTTCAGGCAGAGCCAAGAGCTATCGTAGGCAAGGGCTGCTGGTCATGGTCTCCTGGACGCATTTTATTTTGTTGAGTCGTTTCGATGTGGATAGCTATGTATTCACAACAATCATAGTATTGCTCTGTTTCAATGTGTGTACTTTGTTTTCTGTTCTTATATGTTCTCTTTCAATGTGTCTATATACGCTTTCCATTCTGTATATGTGGATGATAACAACTAGATTCAAATTAGTATACAAAAACAGATAGAAAATGGAATTCATAATGTGTATATATATATATATATATATAAATTGTTCATTAGTTCATCACAGAATATATATATATAATATCATCACACATACGTGATGATACTTAACTAATAGGTACAATGCATAAAATTGAAAACGAACAATACTAAAATTAATAATCCCTCCTGGGGCCAGTATACCAGTAGCCCCTCGCCAACAGCTCCCTCATGAACAATACTAAACCCATGTGTGAACATAATAACTGACGGTTTCCAATTTAGAACCATGTCTGATTAATGAACCCCCCCCCCCCACTCACCTACCAAACCTCGAGCCGTGAGATTGAGTGCCAATTGTGTGGGGCCGGTTGTCTTGCCAGATCTTTACATTTCTTTTTTGAACACCACATATTTACATCGTTTGATGATTTCTTAACTCGCACACAAGTACACAAAAAACTGATTTTTCAAACCGTTATGGTTAGCCGTTGGATGTAGATGTAGTTCAAATTTGAATTACAGTCATTAAATGGCTAGAAAATCACTTAAATGTCCTTAAAAGGTCAAATGACCCCTATAATTTTCCAAATTTTCACATGACAATAGTAGTAGTGCACGTTAAACGAAGAAAAAAATTTGAAGGCCATAAGAGGAAGCTATCTCCTATTCGTCATCAAACATGCATTGTTCCCTCTCGGAACCACGAGCCTTCTAGTGAGTTGCTCCGGTTTGTGAAGGGTGTGTGTCCAAACTTTTGTCACACCGGCCAATTTTTTTACCACATCATCTTGGTGGCATGAAATTAAATCAAGCAAGGTTTCATGTTTTTCTGATCATTTTTTAATTTTTTGGAAGTAAAATGCCATGGCACTCCATGCATGTGCCCATGCCGTGAGACCAATATGTTTGAAAATTCCTTCTAATTTACTGCACATGGAATTAACTCGCACACAAGTACGCAAATATGATTTTTCAAATCGTTATGGTTAGCCGTTGCATGTAGATGTAGTTCAAATTTGAATTACGGTCATTAAATGGCTAGAAAATCACTTGAATGTCTTTAAAAGGTCAAATGACCCCTGAGATTTTCCAAATTTTCACATGACAGTTGTATTAGTGCACATTAAATGTAGAAAAAAAATTGAAGGCCATAAGAGGAAGCTATCTCCCGTTCGTCATCAAACATGTATTGTTCCTTCTCGGAACCACGAGCCTTCTACTGAGTTGCTCCGGTTTGTGAGGGTGTGTCAATACTTTTGTCAAACAGGCCAATTTTTTTACCAACATTACATCAAGCAAGGTTTCATGTTTTTCTGATCATTTGTTAAGTTTTTGGAATTAAAATACCATGGCACAACATGCATGTGTCCATACCGTGAGACCAATATGTTTGAAAATTCCTTCTAATTTACTGCACATGGAATTAACTCGCACACAAGTACACAAATATGATTTTTCAAACTTTTATGGTTAGCCGTTGCATGTAGATGTAGTTCGAATTTGAATTACGGTCTTTCAATGGCTAGAAAATTACTTAAATGTCTTTGGAAAGTCAAATGACCCCTGAAATTTTCCAATTTTTCACATGACAGTTGTATTAGTGCACGTTAAAGGTAGAAAAAAAAATTAAGACCGTAAGAGGAAGCTATCTCCCATTCGTCATCAAACATGCATTGTTCCCTCTCGGAGCCACGAGCCTTCTAGTGAGTTGCTCCGGTTTGTGAGGGGAGTGTGTCCAAACTTTCGTCAAACAGGCCAATTTTTTTACCACATCATCTTGGTGGCATGACATTACATCAAGCAAGGTTTCATGTTTTTGTGATAATTTTTTAATTTTTTGGAATTAAAATGCCATGGCACTCCATGCATGTGTCCATGCCGTGAGACCAATATGTTTGAAAATTCCTTCTAGTTTACTGCACATGGAATTAACTCACACACAAGTACACAAGAATATGAGTTTTCAAACCATTATGGTTAGCCGTTGCATGTAGATGCAGTTCAAATTTGAATTACGATCATTAAATGGCTAGAAAATCACTTAAATGTCTTTAAAAGGTCAAACGACCCCTAGAATTTTCCAAATTTTCACATGACAGTTGTAGTAGTGCACATTAAACGTAGAAAAAATTTGAAGGTCGGAAGAGGGAGCTATCTCCTGTTCGTCAGCAAACATAGATTGTTCCCTCTCGGAACCACGAGCCTTCTAGTGATTTGCTCCGGTTTGTGAGGGGTGTGTGTCGAAACTTTCGTCAAACATGCCAAATTGTTTACCACACCATCTTGCTGGGATGACATTACATCAAGCAAGGTTTCATGTTTTCTGATCATTTTTTAATTTTTTGGAATTAAAATGCCATGGCACTCCATGCATACATATGCATGTGTCCATGTCGTGAGACCTATATGTTTGAAAATTCCGTCTAATTTACTGCAGATGTAACTAACACGCACACAAGTAGACAAATATGATTTTTCAAACCGTTATGGTTAGCCGTTGCATGTAGATGTAGTTCAAATTTGAATTATGGTCATTAAATGGCTAGAAAATCACTTGAATGTCTTCAAAAGGTCAAATGACCCCTGAAATTTTCCAAATTTTCATAGGATAGTTGTATTAGTGCACGTTCCACATAGAAAAATTCGAAGGCCGTAAGAGGAAGCTATCTCCCGTTCGTCATCAAACATGTATTGTTCCCTCTCGGAACCACGAGCCTTCTAGTGAGTTGCTCCGGTTTGTGAGGGGTGTGTGTCCAAACTTTCATCACACATGCCAAAAATTTTACCACATCATCTTGGTGGCATGACATTACATCAACCAAGGTTTCATGTGTTTCTGATATTTTTTAATTTTTTGGAATTTAAATGCCATGGCACTCCATGCTTAATTGTGTCATAGCCGTTAGACCAATATGTTTGAAAATTCCTTCCAATTTACTACACATGGAACTAAATCGCACACAAGCACACAAAATATTAATTTTCAAACCGTTATGGTTAGCTATTGCATGTACATGTAGTTCAAATTTCAATTGCGGTCAATAAATGGCTAGAAAATCACTTAAATGTCTTGAAAGGTCAAATGACCCCAGAAATTTTCGAAAATTTGACATGAAAGTTGTATTAGTACTACAAATTTTCTCGTGCATTTAAAACACCATCCATTTCCACTTTAATCCAAATTCGTCTTTCACAGCTAATAAAAAAATATCTACAACATCACACATAGTTGTTTTGTAGGAACCGTTTGAGATGAAAAATACCTGGGTCTATTTAAGTCTTCCTCCTTAAGCTTCGCAGGCTCGTCTGCTCCAGTGCCGGCAACCCCCGAATCCACGAATCTCAATCCCCATTCCTTCACCCCCTTCTTGCAAAGATGACGTTTTGGAAACGCTTCATGAAGGCCCGTACGATGCCCCCCGAAGCGCCGCTGCATGACAATGCGCCGCCACCTATGCCGAGAGTGCCGCCACATTCGCATTGAGCGCGGCCGCTTCCGCCGAGAGGGCGTCTGCGGTAGCCGACAAGGTAGCTCCAGCAGCTGAGGTGGCTGCAACTGCTGCTGCGACGACGACTGCAAACGCCGAGAGCTCTCGGGCTGCCGTCTGTGCCGCCGTTGTCGCCCTGGCTCGGGTCGAGGCCATCCACTCCAAGATCAAGGATGCACACGCCAAGATATTCCAGGCCACCTTGAAATCCAGCATGCAACCCACGTCCGAGCGGGAGCTGGAGATGCAGGAGGTGGCCGAGATCGAGGAGTGCCGGGAGGAGGAGTTGTACATGGCCAAGGTCGAGGTAGAGAAGAGTCTGTCAGTCGAGGAATCGGCGGTGGAGTACCAACGCGAGCTCTAGCGCAGCCACTACTACGAGTACTACAAACTTGAGGGCAGCGCCGAGGACGAGGATGAGGACAAGTCATCGATGGCGGAGTCCACCAACGGCGCCATGTCGCCAGGACAAGTCATCGACGTCTCATCTCACACAGGCGATGCATAGGTAGGCGTGGCGGCGGATTTGTTAAAATTATGCGTACTTAGGCTTTGTTTTTAATGCTGGTCTTTGTTAGAGCAATGTTTAGGTCAACTAGCTCTATTTAATTACTAAAATTGCTCGATTTAGTAAGTGTGGTCTGTCTGTTGTACGCACTTTTTGTGTGCCCAAATTAGCAAGCGATGTTAAATTATGCAATGACGTACCCGGGGAAATTTCCACCAAAATTTGGATTATCAAACTCATCCCATGCGCGTAAAGCAGAAGAATCGTTTACACTGCACACAATCGTTCAAAGTGAATGGTCCGTGACACCGCATAAAGTTTCCCTCCACATTTCCAAAATTTTGGCCTACCGCCAAAATATCTACCCCCCCTCCCCTTCCCAACCCCTTTTCTCCACGACCACAAGTCTCATTTCTGTCGGGACCCGATTCTATGCCACACCGATCTAGCATGTAACACCTCATATCACTTTTGCGGCCTCACGCACGGTATTCCCACGGTGTCGCCTTACCATGCCGGGACCGTTTTGCCTTTTGGCACGTATATGATAGTGTCGCTAGCATCCATATGACAAAGAACCCGGGCTGACATGGCTAGTCGTGAACCCAAAGTGGCACTAACTTACAGGGACAGGCATACATGACCCAGTAACGAACGTGTCGGTCATTAGCGAGTGAATCCGGCTGTAGCAACTGGGCTAGCATGACTCTGGTAAACCGAGCTGTAGCAGGCTAACAGGACTCCGGTAGACACCGCGTGACATTTCCTCGAAGGGACAGACACATGAACGAAGAAGGACACATGCCGGCCAGCCTAAGTGTTAGGAGGCGGTAGCAAGCTACCAGGGCTCAGTGGAAACACTAGGAGACATTTCCCGGTAAGAGAGGCTACCAAGGATAAGCAACTAGATAGTCGGATCCCACACATAGCAATACACATTACACGTACGCATAACATGCAAGTATGTGATGTACAACATGGCATCACAGCATAACTCAACAACTCATATAGATAAGGCTCAAAGAGCCATCATAGCATTTATTACAAACAAGGGTCACATGAACCAACATTCAGAGCAAACAAGCAACAAGCGGAAGCATTACATGTCTGAGTACAGATATCTACAAATGAAAAAGGCTGAAGAGCCTGACTATCTACAACATATGATCAAGATCGTAGCTGAGGTACAAGCTACTCGTCGAAGCCCACGGGAACACTAGTAAGACCGAGGTCTCTGCTGCAAAAACATAAATAAAGCAACATGAGTACAAAGGTACTCAGCAAGACTTACATCAGATCCTATCATACATGCATTTGTAACAAGAAGGTAATGTGGGGTTTAGTTGCAGCAAGCCAGCTTTGACTAAGTGACTATCCTGTTCTACGACTACGAGAACTTCTTTGAGGTGATATAGGCGCTGCAGGTCCACTAGTCACCACACAATACACTACTATGGATACATCCCCGTCTCTCTACGAGAAGGCCATCCATAGCACTCACACTTGTCTTGAGCATTTTAGAGTATCCACTTCAAGTTGTCTATGTACCATGTAAGCATCCAAGAAGTCCATAACCCGGACCCGGCTTCGAATAGATCATGTTAACCCTGCAGGGGTGTACTTCTTCACACACGCTCTCGCCACTTACCGCCATGTACACGTCATGTATCTCGGCAACCATCAAGCGGAAGCCTGGCGAGGGTGTCGGCCACGACTTGACTAACCACACGAGACTCTAGTCCAGGTTTATCGCCTATTCGGGTTCCATCCGCAAGGAGATCCGGCCGGGGTGTCGCTCACGGCCCCAAACGATGTGAGAAGGGTTCCCAAGCCCACCATCCGGGTACCACTTGGTACACCGTGCCACTGGGCCTAGTCTGTCCCAAGCCCACCTGGTCGGTTGCCACTTGGTAGACTACTAACACTACCTACAAACACCAGAAACTAGTTGCGACTCCTGGATAGAGACCAAGTTGGTTCATAAGTCGAGAGGGGCCGAGTTACCGAAACCCAATGTGTGGTAGTATCGAGTCATTGGACAACATACATAAAACTCAATGCTTAAGGACGGTTCCAGTGAGACAACCCACCATGTACTCCTACATGGCCTCTCACCGCTACCTTTACCAAATCGTGTTCACACGTTCACTCTCAGCATCAGAACATAGAGCAATGTACTCCAATTCATTCCCAATGAATCAGAACTGACACACTCAACAATAGCAGGCATGGCATGGTAGGAACACAACAATGGCTTCAATCAACTCCTACACATGCTAGTGGGTTTCAACTATTTACTGTGGCAATGACAGGTCATGCAAAGGAATGGGTTCAACTACCGCAGCACAAAGTAGCAGTTGAAACGTTGTTGTCCTAATGCAATAACTGAGAGCAGGAGCGAGAGAGTAGGATTGTATCGGAATGAACAAGGGGGTTTGCTTGCCTGGTAGATCAACAAGGGAGGCACTGCTTCACAGACAGGTACTCTCGAGCACTCTCCGGAGCAGGACCTATCGAGAAGGAACGGTGCCAACAATCAATACACGAGCATATGCAACAATATGATGCATGAACATGGCATGAAGATGTGATGCTGTTTGAGCTAATGCAACTAGTATTCAAATTTAATGAAGTCCATTTGAATCGAGGGTTCAAATGCAACTCCAGATTAAGCTCCTATATATATGCCATTTTAGTGTTCCACTTATACAGTAGGTATAAGTTGGTTTGTCATGCATGAAACTAGAACAGATGGATAGATTGCATTTTTCTGTTAATTTTTCATATATAAATTATTTCAATCTGAGCTACGGTTGAATTTCTATGATTTTTTGAAGTTTGAATCATTCTCTGGAATTTCCTGATTAATTTTAAATCCAGAAAATGAATAACTGCGTCAGCACTGCATCACTGTGACGTCAACAAGTCAACTGCGGCTGACCAGGTCAAACCTGACGTGTGGGGTCCACACGTCAGTGACACGGGTTAAACAGGGGGGTTAGTTTTATCTTAATTAGAGGATTAGTGGCACTGGGCCCACTAGTCAGTGTCGGGGGGTTAGTTAACCGTGATTAGCCTTAAGCTAATCACCTAACCCACGGGGCCCACCTAACGGGCCGGCGGGGTCAAAGGGTCAAACCCCACCAGCGTTTAGCCGTCGGCGAGGCAGAACACGGCGGAGGGGCTCGGGGTCGCATCTCCGGCGTCCAAATGGCCTTGAGACCACGGGCGTAGCCGGGCTCGTCCGCATCAGCGGAGGCGGCAGGAGGACGCGAGGTGGCGGAGCTCGCCGAAGCGAGCTCGCGGGCGATGGCGAGCTTCGGCTCGGCGGCAGAGGGGCTAGAGGCGCCCGGAAGAGCGAGGAGAGGGGGTTCGGCGGGGCTCATAGCGGTCTCGATGGCGTAGTCAGCGAGCTCGGGGAAGGCCGGACGGTAGCGTGGCGGCGAGGACAATCTCCAGCGGCCGGAGGCGAAGATGGTGATGTTGAGGGCGTTCCAGGGCTTCCCACGTCACGTGGCTCGAGGGAGAGGTGGACGGCGACGTGGCAGAGCTTCTGAGCTGGTCGGAGAGGCGAGGGGGAGGCGGTGGCTACGGTGACGGCGAACGGCGGGGACGGCAGTGCTCGGGCGGTCATGCGGGAGAGAACCAGGGGAGGAGAGCGAGGAGAGGAGAGAGGTGCGGGCGTCGTGGCGGCGTCGAGGGAGGCCAGGCGACGAGGAAGCAGGAGGTGGCGGGAGACGTGGCAGCGGGTGGCCAGCCTTGACACGCTTGATGCCGATAAACACGAGGAAGAAGACAAAGGAGGAGGCTGGGCTGCTCTTGGGCCGCCTGATGTGGGCTGCACAGGGAGGTAAGCACTAGGTAGGTTTTAGTCCCATTTTGTTTCCTTTTCTATTTTTCTGACATTTGTTTTGATTTAATAATAATACTAAATCATTTTATTTTCTTCTGTCAATTTTTGTAGGAACTAGTTGGATTGCTCCAAAGCTCCTCACCAATTAACAGAATTTTTGAACATATATTATATATATAACAAATATATATCCCAAGCAATTAATTACTGGATTAATTCCAAATGCCAAAAATAAATACTTATGAGCTCTTAAAAATATTGGTTTTATTTTTATCTCTGTCCAATATTTTCAGAGAGCAACATGAGCATTTTCTTGGACCTTTTTGGAGCACTTTTTTTGTTTGGGCCATTTTAGAGATGATTCTGAGGGTTTCACAAATCCTCATTTCAAATTTAAATGAAATTTAAACATGATGCACACATGACTAGCTAGTCTAGGTCATACCAGAACTACGGATGTGACAACTCGCCCCCACTTGAAAGAATCTCGTCCCGTGATTCAGGGGTCGACGGAAAGAAGGTGGGGTACTCCAGTCGAAGACGATCTTCTCGCTCCCAAGTAGCTTCTCTCTCGGAATGATGAGACCACTGAACCTTGAGAAACTTGATGTTCCGTCGTCGGGTAACACGCTCTGCTTGATCAAGAATGCGAATCGGGTACTCTCGATATGTGAGATTATCTTGGAGATCAAGCGTTTTGTGGTCCACTCCGCGGATAGGATCCGAGAAGCAACGCCTGAGTTGAGAGACGTGGAAGACATCATGAACTCGAGAAAGATGTGGGGGTAGTTCCAACTGGTAGGCAACCTCTCCTCGTTTAGCGAGAATGCGAAAAGGACCAATATAACGAGGAGCCAACTTGCCTTTGATACCGAAACAATGGGTACCCTTCAAAGGAGTAACCTGAAGGTAAGCTTCGTCGCCAACTTCATAAGTCATATCCTTATGATGACGATCATACTGGCTCTTTTGACGAGAATGGGCTGTTTTCAAATTCTCACGAATGATGCGAACTTGCTCTTCTGCCTCCTGGATCATGTCCGGTCCAAAGAATTGTCTTTCACAGGTTTCTGACCAGTTCAAGGATGTTCAACATCTTCATCCATAGAGAATATCAAAAGGAGCTTTCTTGAGGCTGGATTGATAGCTATTGTTATAAGCAAACTCGGCGAAAGGAAGAAATTTCTCCCAATCCATAACGAATGAGATAATGCAAGCTCTAAGCATGTCTTCGAGAATTTGGTTAACCCTTTCCACCTGACCACTCGACTGAGGGTGGAAAGCTGTTCTGAAGGAAAGATGGGTTCCCATGGCAGTTTGGAAACTTTCTGAGAAATGAGAAGTGAAAAGACTACCACGGTCTGAATTGATCTCTAGTGGAACACCATGAAGTGATACTATTTGAGAAATATATAAGTCAGCGAGCTGATTAGCAGTGATACTCTCTCGAACAGGAAAGGAAGTGAGCCAGTTTGGAAAGACGATCAACAACTACGAAGATAGCATTATTCCCTCTCTTGGTCCTGGGAAAGCCTGTGATGAAGTCCATACCAACTTTATCCCATTTCCATTCAGGAATAGCTAAAGGCTGAAGAGTGCCAGCAGGTCTCTGATGCTCTGCCTTAACACGACGACAAACGTCTCAATTGGCAACGAAGTCGGCGATTTCTCTCTTCATCCTAGTCCACCAGAACCTCTGGCGTAGGTCTTGATACATCTTAGTACTACCGGGATGAATCATGAGAGGGGATTCATGCGCCTCCTTAAGAATCAATTGCTGCATCTGCTGACTTTTGGGAACCACCAAGCGGTTCCCAAAGTAAACAACACCTCATTCATCCATAGAGAAACAACCAGCTACTCCCTTGGAGATATTTTTGTTGATTCGGGAGATTCCCGTATCATGTTTTCTGGACTTCTATGATACGATCCACAATAGTAGGTTTCGCCACCAAGGTAGAAAGGAATCCGTGAGGAGCAATGTGAAGGTTAAGCTTACAGAATTCCTCATGGAGAAGTGGTTGGCCCTACTGCAACATGAGATTGTTGCAATAGGATTTCTGACTTAAGCGCATCAGCCATGACATTGGCTTTGCCTGGAGTGTAAGTAATCCCTAGATCATAATCCGAGATCACCTCCAACCAACATCTTTGCCTAAGATTCAAATCTGGTTGGGTGAAGATATACTTGAGACTCTGGTGATCGATGTAGATCTCGCAACGTTTACCAAGAAGGTAATGTCGCCAGGTCTTGAGTGCATAGACTACGGCTGCAAGCTCTAGATCATGTGTAGGATAATTCTCCTCATGTGGATGCATCTGTCGAGATGCATAGGCAATCACATGACGATCCTGCATAAGAATGCAACCTAGTCCCTGTCGTGAGGCGTCACAGTAGATAACAAAGTCCTTCGTGAAATCCGGTGGCACAAGTATGAGAGCAGAAGTCATGCGTCTTTTCAGTTCCTGAAAACTGTATTCACACTGTGGGGACCACTCGAACTTTTTATCTTTCTTGAGAAGTTCCGTGAGGGGTTTAGCTACTTTGGAGAAGTTTTCAACAAAGCGGCCACAATAGCTGGCTAGACCAAGGAAACTCCTAACTTGTTTAACCGTTTCAGGTGGAGTCCAATCAAGAACGGCTGAACTCTCTCGGGATTGACAGCAATGCCCTTACCGGATATCACGTGGCCCAGATAGGTCACTTCTGGCAACCAAAATTCGCACTTGGAGAACTTGGCATAAAGGCGGTGCTCTCTGAGTTTTTCTAGCACAAGTCTAAGATGTTCGGCATGCTCTTCCTCGTTCTTCGAGTAAATAAGGATATCATCGAGATAAACCATGACGAATTTATCTAAGTACTCCATGAAGATCGAGTTCATCAAGCGGGAGAAAGTAGCTGGAGCGTTGGTTAGACCGAAGGACATGACGGTGTACTCGTACTGGCCATAACGAGTGACAAAGGTTGTCTTGGGGATGTCCCCGTTTCTGATCTTGATTTGGTGGTAGCCTAACCTCAAATCCATCTTGGAAAATACTGAGGATCCAGCGAGCTGATCATAGAGGTCGTTGATCCTGGGAAGCGGATATTTGTTCTTTATCGTGATCAAATTAACGGGACGATAATCTACAACCATCCGGTCCGTACCATCCTTCTTCTTGACGAATAGGACGGGGCAAGCCCAAGGAGAAGAACTAGGACGGATAAACCCTTTTGCAAGGACTCATCAAGTTGTTTCTTAAGCTCGGCTAGTTCTAAGGGTGCCATCTTGTAAGGTCTCCTAAAGATTGGAGCGGTTCCTGGGATAAGATTTGTGACAAACTCTACATCTATGTCAGGTGGAACACGTGGCAGTTCCTCTGGAAAGACATCCGGAAAGTCACGGACTACCGGAATATCTTCAAGGTCTAGAAGAGGGCTGGCATTAAGAGAATAGAGCTGACGCCTTGCAAATCTAGTGGAGACAATGACTATCTTGCCAGATGGGTGTGTAAGCTGAACGGACCTGGTGTAACAATCAATCTTGGCATAATGAGCTTTCATCCAGTCCATACCCAAGATGATGTTAATATCTGTAGACTTGAGGGCTATAAGTGATGCAAGGAATACAAGTCTGTCAACAAGGATTTCGTTACCACGGCTTACACTAGAAGTTTGCCATTTGGATCCAGGAGTTTGGATGACCAGTGGAGTGGGCATATCACAAAATGACATGTTGTGCAAGTTAGCATAGCTTTCAGAGATGAAGGAGTGAGATGCTCCAGTATCGAACAAAACTGATGCTGGATGGCAATTGACAAGGGGTGTACCAAGAACGACATCAGTATCATCATAAGTGTCTTTAGCTGAGACATGATACACACGTCCACGTTCAGTGGGAGCTGACTTGACACTGATCATCTTGCATGGTGGCTTAACACAGCCAACAGACTTCTTGGGCTGGGGTGGAGCATAATTGGCCTGAGAGCAGTCACGTGCATAGTGTCCTGGCTACCCGCATGTGAAGCAAGTCCCTGAAGTTGGACGTGGACCCGCACCGACAAGCGGTCTACCGATGAGCACTGGGTGGAACATACGTTGGCTGGGAAGGCACCACATAGGATGGTCTCGGTGTATATCCGGAAGGAAGAGCGGAGTTTGGGACCCAAATCCGGCGCTTCTGAGAACTAGAACCGGAGGAAGATCCCAAATCACGGGTGTGCTTACGAAACTCCTCGTAAGTGAGCTGGGTTGTCTCTGCATTAATGGCCTTGTTCACAAGAGCTTGGAATGTATCACAATGATGCAGGTGGAGATCACGACGCAACTTGGGGTTGAGACCCTTCCAGAACCTAGCCTGCTTCTTGGCGTCCGTGGACACCTCTTCTGTGGCATAGCGGGCGAGGTTATCAAATTCTCTAATGTAAGCATCAACAACCATCTTACCCTGGGTGAAACTAGAGAACTCTTCTCTCTTGTGATCGATGAGGGCTTCAGGAATGTGATGCTCGCGAAAAGCCTGAGTGAAATCTCTCCAGGTAGGAATCTGACCAGCTGGAAGCATAGCCTCATAGTTCTACCACCAAAGACTAGCAGGACCTTCCAGGTGATATGCAGCATAGGTGACCTTGTCACTTTCAGCTACGTTCGCAGAATGGAGCTTGTGTGTGATACTACGGAGCCAGTCATCTACATCGAGTGGTTCAATGGAATGATGGAAGGTTGGTGCTTTCAGACGAATGAATCATGGATGGTCGCTGACTCTTTGCACTGGGGTGCGGTATTCTCCTCGATACGTGCTAACAAGCGGTTGGACTCACGCTTGTTCCTCTCCATCTCTAACATGAACTCTGCCAACAAAGGCTGGTCGGGAGGATCCTCCTCATCCCTACCACCTCCGTGGTTCAGGCAACGAGCAACAGAACTTCGGTTAACTGACGACATCCTAAGAAATGGAACAAAGGACGGAATCAACATTAACTATAGGCTTTAGAATGTAGGACAAGGAAAATAGTAACTCTCAAACTCCTAGGGCAATTCCGGCAGCATAACGGCAGTAAAATGCCCAAAATGGGGCATCCTGCTAAAAATGGGGTAGTACAATAACTCAACATCACCACTCAAGGTTATGGGATAGTACTAAACAGGCTACACCGGAAGTACTCAAAAACTGGAATATGACTCCGATCAACCAATCCTATGGGACTACGGAGTAGTAACACGTGATCCTGATAGACGGAAGAGAAAGCCTAGTTCCTTAACCCCGTAGGAAAGATAGGAGGACTCAGATCAGAAGGCCATGAGGTAAAGGAGTAAAAAGAGCCTTACGTTCCTTCCCACAATCAATTCCCTTACATAACTAAAGAATGTCTAGACTCAACTTTGACCAGTTTGGCTTGGTAATCCTACAGGTAGTCAGGCTCTGATACCAAAGCTGTCAGGACCCCGATTCTATGCCACACCGATCTAGCATGTAACACCTCATATCACTTTGCGGCCTCATATACGGTATTCCCACGGGTGTCGCCTTACCATGCACAGGACCGTTTAAGCCTTTTGGCACACGTATATGATAGTGTCGCTAGCATTCATATGACAAAGAACCCGGGCTGACATGGCTAGTCGTGAACCCAAAGTGGCACTAACTTACGAGGACGAGCATACATGACCCAGCAACGAACGTGCCGGTCATCAGCGAGTGAATCCGGGCTGTAGCAACTGGGCTAGCAGGACTCCGGTAAAGCGGGTTGTAGCAGGCTAACAGGACTCCGGTAGACACCGCGTGACATTTCCCCAAAGGGACGGAACCACGAACGAAGAAGGACACATGCCGGCCAGCCTAAGTGTTCGGAGCGGTAGCAAGCTACCGAGGCTCGGTGGAAGCACTAGGAGACATTTCCCGGCAAGAGAGGCTACTAAGGATAAACAACTAGATAGTCGATCCCACACATAGCGATACACATTACACGTACACATAACATGCAAGTATGTCTTTGTACAACATGGCATCACATCATAACTCAACAACTAATATAGATAATGCTTAAATAGCCATCATAGCATTTAACAAAAATGGGTCACATGACCAAAAATTCATAGCAAACAAGCAAAAAGCGGAAGCATTACATGTCTGAGTACAAACATCTACAAATGAAAAAGGCTGAAGAGCCTGACTATCTACAACATCCGATCAAGATCGTAGCTGAGGTACAAGCTACTCGTCGAAGCCCATGGCAACACTAGTAAGACCGAGGTCTCTGCTGCAAAAACATAAATAAAGCAACATGAGTACAAAGGTACTCAGCAAGACTTACATCAGATCATATCATACATGCATTTGTATCAAGAAGGTAATGTGGGGTTTAGTTGCAGCAAGCCAGCTTTGACTCAGTGGCTGTCCTTTTCTACAACTACAAGAACTTCTTTGAGGTGATATGGCGCTGCAGGTCCACTAGTCACCACACAATACACTACTATGGATTCATCCCCGTCTCCCTCTGAAGGCCATCCATAGCACTCACACTTGTCTTGAGCATTTTAGAGTATCCACTGCAAGTTGTCTATGTACCATGTAAGCATACAAGAAGTCCATAACCGCGGACCCGGCTATTCGAATAGATCATGTTAACCCTGCAATGGTGTACCTCTTCACACACGCTCTCGCCACTTACCGCCATGTACACGTCATGTATCTCGGCAACCTTCTAGCGGAAGCCTGGCGAGGGTGTCGGCCATGACCTGACTAACCACACGAGACTCTAGTCCAGGTTTATCGCCTATTCAGGTTCCATCCGCAAGGAGATCCGGCCGGGGTGTCACTCATGGCCCCAAACGATGTGAGCAGGGTTCCCAAGCCAACCATCCGGGTGCCACTTGGTACACCGTGCCACTGTGCCTACTCTGTCCCAAGCCCACCTGGCCGGGTGCCACTTGGTAGACTACTAACACTACCTACAAACACCAGAAACTAGTTGCGACTCCTGGACAGAGACCAAGTTGGTTAATAAGTCGAGAGCGGCCGAGTTACCGGAACCCAATGTATGGTAGTATCGAGTCATTGGACAACATACATAGAACTTCGATTAGCTTAAGGCGGTTCGGTGAGACAACCCACCATGTACTCCTACATGGCCTCTCACCGCTACCTTTACCAAATCGTGTTCACACGTTCACTCTCAGCATCAGAACATAGAGCACTGTACTCAAATTCATTCCCAGTGAATCAGACCTGACACACTCTAAGCAATAGCAAGCATGGCATGGTAGGAACACAACAATGGATTCAATCAACTCCTACACATGCTAGTGGGTTTCAACTATTTACTGTGGCAATGACAGGTCATGCAAAGGAATGGGTTCAACTACCGCAGCACAAAGTAGCAGTTGAAACGTTGTCGTCCTAATGCAATAACTGAGAGCAGGAGCGAGAGAGTAGGATTGTATCGGAATGAACAAGGGGGTAGGCTCCCTGGTAGATCAACAAGGGAGGAACTGCTTCACAGACAGGTACTCTCGAGCACTCTCCAGAGCAGGACCTATCGAGAAGGAATGGTGCCAACAATCAATACACAAGCATATGCAACAATATGATGCATGAACATGGCATGAAGATGTGATGTTGTTTGAGCTAATGCAACTAGTATTCAAATTGAATGAAGTCCACTTGAATCGAGGGTTCAAATGCAACTCCAGATTAAGCTCTTATATATGCCATTTTAGTGTTTCACTTATACAGTAGGTATAAGTTGGTTTGTCATGCATGAAACTAGAACAGATGGATAGATTGCATTTTTCTGATAAATTTTCATATATAAATCATTTCAATCTGAGCTACGGTTGAATTTCTATGATTTTTTGAAGTTTAAATCATTTTCTGGAATTTCCTGATTAATTTTAAATCCAGAAAAATGAATAACTGCGTCAGCACTGCGTTACTGTGACGTCAACAAGTCAACTGCGGCTGACCAGGTCAAACCTGACGTGTGGGGTCCACACGTCAGTGACACGGGTTAAACAAGGGGGTTAGTTTTATCTTAATTGGAGGATTAGTGGCACTGGGCCCACTGGTCAGTGTCAGGGGGGGTTAGTTAACGGTGATTAGCCTTAAGCTAATCAGCTGACCCACGGGGCCCACTTGACGGGCCGGCGAGGTCAAAGGGTCAAACCCCACCGGCGTTTAGCCGCCGGCGAGGCCGAACACGGCGGAGGGGCTCGGGGTCGCATCTCCGACGTCCAAATGGCCCGCGGAGACCACCGGGGCGTAGCCCGGGCTCATCCGCATCCAGCTGAGGCGACAGGAGGACGCAGGTGGCCGAGCTCACGGAGCAGAGCTGGGCGGCGGCCGGAGCTCGGCTCGAGCGGCAGAGGGACTAGAGGGCGCCAGAAGAGTAGGGGAGAGGGGGGGTTCGACGGCGGGGCTCACAGCGGTCTCGATGGCGTCGTCAGCGAGCTCGGGGAAGGCCGGACGGCGGCGTGTCGGCGAGGACGATCTCCGACGGCCGGAGGCGAAGATGGTTATGTTGACGGCGTTCCAGGGCTTCCCGCGTCGCGTGGCTCGACGGAGAGGTGGACGGCGACGTGGCGGAGCTTCTGAGCTGGTCGGAGAGGTGAGGGGGAGGCGGTGGCTACGGTAACGGTGAACGGCGGCGACGGCAGTGCTCGGGCGGTCGCGCGGGAGAGAACCAGGGGAGGAGGGATAGCGAGGGAGAGGGAGAGAGGTGCGGGGCGTCGTGGCGACATCCAGGGAGGCCAGAGCGATGAGGAGGGGAAGCAGGAGGTGGCGGGAGACGTGGCCGTGGGTGGCCACATGCCGCTGCCTTGATGCCGATGGCACGAGGAAGAAGACAGAGGAGGAGGCGGCCTGGCTGCTCTTTGGGCCGCCTGATAGCAGGCTGCACAGGGAGGTAAGCGCTAGGTAGGTTTTTGTCCCATTTTGTTTCCTTTTATATTTTTCTGACATTTGTTTTGATTTAATAATAATACTAAATCATTTTATTTTCTTCTGTTAATTTTTGTAGGAACTAGTTGGATTGCTCCAAAACTCGTCACCAATTAACAGAAGTTTTGAACATATATTATATATATAACAAATATATATCCAAAGCAATTAATTACTGGATTAATTCCAAATGCCCAAAATAAATACTTATGAGCTCTTAAAAATATTGGTTTGATTTTTATCTCATCCAATATTTTCAGAGAGCAACATGAGCATTTTCTTGGACCTTTTTGGAGCACTTTTTTTGTTTGGGCCATTTTAGAGATGATTCTGAGGGTTTCACAAATCCTCATTTCAAATTTAAATGAAATTTAAAAATGATGCACACATGACTAGCTAGTCTAGGTCATACCAAAACTACGGATGTGACATTTCCCCTGTTTCCTCCTTCCTCCCTTCCTAAGCTATAGCCGCTTGCTCGCTTGCTTCCTCGCTCTCGCCGTCTCGCATCCTACTGCCGGGGTCACCATGGTCTTCTTCAAAGATCTCTCCAGCGGTTCCTCCTCCGGCGATGACTGTCTTCTCTCTCTCGGGCTATGACTTGGAATGAAGGATTTTTACCCAGCGGTTGATTTGAGTCATTTCTTCCTCTTTTAGCTCCCTAGGACCATCAGTGGCAACGAATGGAGCAAGGTGGATGAAGATCTATCTGCTTGTTGTCACCATCAATCTCCATGCGTGAAGCTAGTTGCGTTTGAATCTGTGGACTGTGGGAGGAAGTTTCTGGCATGTGTAGAGAAGGTTAGACCCTCTTTCGTTGTTACAAATCATTTGTTAGATGTGATTCAGACCTTTGTCCGGTCCCAACCCATTCATACCACACCTTCAACCAAACGCATCCTAAGACAGTGTCACAGTTTGTACCTAGTATCTAAAATTGTTGCCATCTCATCAGCGGTGCCATTAGGAAACTATTTGGCACCGCCTCAGCAGTTTGTGCAACCAACTTTGGTCCACACATTCGAGCAGCCAAGCAGTAAAATACTGAATCTTTATGGCACGAAGGAACTGGGCATCAGAGCAACTAGGTGCTTCGGAGTCCGGGTCCCTGATTTTTTTCCACTGCATTGACTTGCCAGTGCAGGGCACCGATGCGAGATGTAGCAACAGTTGTCTAGTTTTGGCATACATAGTGGACGGCCTTAGTGATATTAGTTCTATGTTACTAAATTTGTGCGTGTACACAGCTATTAGTATCAATTTGATGTCATCCAAACACTGTCGCTATGCTATTGCAGTTATATTTACCTTCCTCATAAAATGTTCAATTTGTTATTTATTGTACATGAGTAAGAACTTGTAGCGTTGTTGTAGTTAATTATAGCTTCTAATGTTTCAGAATTTGGTTGTTGTCTCAGTAGCAATTAATTCAGCTGCACATTGATCTTTTTGAGAAGATATGTCATAATTAACATGTTTCTTCAGTTTTTCAAAATAAGCATTGGTGATTTTCTATGTTGCTATAAACCCATTTCCCCTACAATTGTTACTGATCGAGTTTTAAATATTATAGAATGAAGGAAAGTGTTCTTACTTGGAGTGGGTTGATCAAGAGTGGCCACAGTCTTTGAAGATGTGCCTAGCAAAGCTCTGGAGCATTTATGAGGAAGAGAACAAAGGTAGGCTTAGAGAAAGTGTTGTCAACGCTGGAGAATATTTGAAGATGCAGGATAAAAAGAGGAAGGTGGAGAATGAGCTCAGATTTTTTAAATCAGACTTCGCTAAGATGGTGTTGGCGAAGGAGGAGGCACTTTCCCAGTTGGCCAGTGCAAAACAGGTTCTTACTGAACTGAAAGCAGAGGTGGATAAGACGAGCCTAGATGATCTCGATTAGGGAAATGGATATATTGTTCTAATATTGTTCTTATGGAGTTAAACTAACTATATGTTGTACTGTGTTGTTTTCATGTAGCTATCGTACTGTGATGTTATAATATATTTATGTGCCTGATATGAAATTGGCAAACAACTGTTCGATATGAATTGTGAATTTGCTTAATATTGGAATTATTAATTGGAAACTTATAAACCTGCTAAATGTGTCATGGAACTTTGCAAACGGTTCTAGCAGTAAAGTGCTTGTGATGGATAGCCCAATGCCACACAATTTTCTTCATCAAATCGTGTCTGATGTAGTTGATAAAAGCAAACGGTTAACCAAGGCAGAGCGTGTGTGATAGTTACACCTTTCACACACGAGCCTACACATAAAATGTGTGGGATGTACATACGAATGGAAATGTTTTCCCTGGATTGACTGTGTGGGATGTACATAAGAACAGAAATGTATTCCTTTGATTGGCTGTCTGTGTACATACGAGCGGAAACGTTTTTCCCTGGATTGACTATGTGGAATGTACATAAGAACGGAAAGGTATTCCTTGGATTGACTGTGTGTGATATACATACGAACGGAAATGTTTTTCTGGGATTTACCGTGTGGGGTGTACATACGAACGGAAATGATTGGGTTTCGACGCCTTGCCTGATCACACACGAACTCATTTTGCCCCAGCCTGTGTTCCAGGAGGGCCTATCCTTGATGGTTTCGGTCGTGGGAAGGACCCCCCTATAGCCCACACTCATTTTGCGACGGTTCCAAATGTCGTCGCAGAAAGGGCTTAAAAACCGTTTGTATAGCACGGACGCGTACCAGTGATATATCGCACCCACCTTCATTTGTCTGACCATTTCTACTATTATGCTCATTGGAAATAGTTCATTTGAGTGAACTATATGCCACTCATCGCACACACAACTACAATCTGAATCATGTTTGATCTGTCCGCCATCGCAAAGGTTTTGTATATTTTTTTGACAGTTTTAGTACATAACTTTTTGTGATTAGTGCATCACACACAATTTCATCGAAGGGTCTCTGATTGTACGTACTGTCGCGTTTGGACCATCCTGCAGTAGTGATTGTATTTAATCTAATTTTTCTTTAGGAGGTAGTCTTGCATAAGCCAAGCCTGGTGAGAGCCTTCCTGAGCAGCCGGTGCCTTCCACACCTCTATCCATGCCGGCATCTCACAGGCATCCGACGGGTCCTGCAGATCCGGCCTGGGGGCTGTTTGACCAAACATTTCCATGCCGGCCTCTCGCGGGTCCATCGACGGGTCTCGCAGAACCGACCTGAGGGCTTCTAAAGCAAAAGTTTCCATGTCAGCATCTGGAAGGTGGTCGATGGGTCTCACAGAGCTGGCCTAGGGGCTGTTAAAGCCCACGCTGCTGACAACTAATTTATTTCCACTCCGCATCTCGCAGGTCGATCGACGGGTCCCATAGAACCGGCATGGGTTATAACAAGTCATAATTTTCGCGAGGAAAGATCTTTTCCGACCCGCAGTTCGACATCTTCCCTGAAGAGCTACACCTCGGTGATTGCGAAGCGCAAAATGCTGACTGCGCTAGTTCCCTAGGAGATACAATCCTAGGGCTGGCCATGTTACAAACCCAAGTCTCGGAGGCTACTGCATTGATGATCCCATGCAGAAAATTCAAAGTAAAAGGCAATTCCTAAGGATATAAGATCCTAGGGTCAGCCATTTTGCACAATCCAAATCTTGGGGGCTACTGCTTTGATAATTCAATGCGTAAAATTCAAAGTAGAAGGCACTTCCCAAGAAGATATGATCATTAGGGCCGGCCATGTTGCCCAACCCAAGTCGTGGGGGCTACTACATTGATGATCCAGTGCAGAAACTTTAAGGTGGAATACAGTTTCCATGGAGATTAGGACACCAAGTTCGGTCGGCCACACCCATCCTGAGTCTCTGGGACCAGTACACACCGCATTTCTGTTCCTAAAGTATGTTGCCAAGCAAGGATTTTATTCCCCATGCTGATTTTTTGAATCGACTTGAGCCTGGGGGCTACCGGGATCAACTATCTTATGTTATCCTTCAGGTGATCCTACATTTGAGGCCAGTACACACCTTGGGGGATACTGTCTATATATCTCGACAAAGAATAAATTGCATGAAATATTCCACGTGAAAACCATGTCATCGCATTTTTTACCATGGAGGCTGACCATCTACATAGACAAATCAAAACCGAGGTGGTGCGTGCCACTTCGGAACAAATCCGGACTGGTCGGTGGCTGGCTGGATGGGGACTTTTTTTGGCATACAACTCGGCTAAACTCCTTCAATATTCTTAGGACTGAGGTGGTTTATGACACCTCAAATGCAGTACGACATTGAAACTCGGCTATGAGAGGCACTGCCGCATGGAAAAACTTCAACCCGAGGCGTGGAGTGAAAACAACAAAGTGTCCGATGAAGGCTAAGGGAACCTAGAAGAGACTTCTCGGATACCCGACATGTAAATTCTTTGGATACATCTCAGGGATCCTTGAGATTGAAGATGGGAAGATTTGTTGAACTAGCTTTCAATATTGACAGGTGAACATGAGGAACAGTTCAAAAGAACCGAGGAGCGTTCTTGACTTGAAGACGGTTCAGGGGTGACCCGAGGAATCACCACAAGACCATACACATACATCGGAAATATCACCTGATACGAAAGATCATAAAGAATGGTGATGTTGAGTTATGCAAAATTCACATGGATGCAAATGTTGCAGATCCGTTGACTAAGCCGCTTCCACAACCCAAGCATGAGGAGCACATTAGAGCTATGGGCATTTGATGTCTATTTGATTAACTCTAATGCAAGTGGAAGACCGTTGGAGATATGCCCTAGAGGCAATCATGTATGATGATATTTCCTACGTGTTTATAAATAAAGATAGTCCTTGGACATTATCAATGATGTGTATCAACAAGTACGTGACTTGTTTGCGGGACTATGCATTGTATGATAACTGTCCTAAAAGGTCCCTAGTCGAAAGGGGTGTTTGGACGCGCAGCCGACTAGACTAGTATATGACACGGTCGATGGCTTGGTCTCACTAGCCATGAAGCATTTGATATTAACCTAATAATATGGACTCAGAAGGATTTGGTCGGATTCGACGTAGTCGGATCCGAGTTGAGATAACGTCTGAGTCGGACAGACGCAACTATGAGACGCAACAATATGTCATCTGTGAGTCTCTAGTACAACATACGTTCTATGTCCTCAGACCTGAGCTAGCACATGTACTCGGGATGGTGGCAGACTTGCTTTGGGCCAACCAAACGCTACTCCGTGACTGGGTAGTTACAAAGGTAGGTTCCGAGCTTGTCCAAACCCATCCTACGAGAAATGGTCGAGCAAGATGTGATTTGCTCCTCTGATCAGGAGAGATATACTCTGGGCCCCTCGTGTGATCCGACCAAGATAAGCATGGCCATGCGATTAGGATTATGAGATGATCTGGTTTATGGTCGGCATCACTGGAACGAGAAAGAGGTCGGGCTAACACAAGGATGACAGACTCGCCTTGAGCTCGACAACATATATCGTGTGGCAAAGGGAACAGAAGTGTGATGTACGCGTTCGCCTAACCAGCTTCATCGGACACTTGGAGTCGGCATGCTTTGCTAGAGGCTGCTACCGACTAGCCAAGTCATATGTGATATGACTCGCAACCAAGTGAATGATAACCTAAGGGGTCGCACGCTTAAGGGAAGGAACCTGTGAGGCCCGGTCTGACTCCACGAGTCAGAAGTGATCCTACTTTGATTCGGATCCAGGCCGAACAGACTTTGGGCTTTAGGATTCGTGCGAGGACCAAGTGTTGAGCCCGTGATGGATGCCTATATAAAGTGGGGGTGCGGCACACTCGTCCGGTTGATCGCTTCGGGGCTGTCACTAGGGTTTGCATGTGTTGCGAATAGCTACCTCCACTAGCCGCCGACAGTGTGATTGGACCTAGCAGTCCGTCGCACGTTGTTCCTCCTGCTACTTCTTGAGCTTGCGTTGGCATTTACCTTGAAGAGAAAGGGTGATGCAGCAAAGTAGATATAAGTATTTCCCTTAGTTAAGAAACAAGGTATCAATCCAGTAGGAGAAGAACGCAAAAATCACCAATACCTGCACAAACAATCAAACACTTGCACCCAACGCGATAAAGGGGTTGTCAATCCCTTCACAGTCACTTGCAAAGCTGAGATCTGATAGAGATAGATAGAACTAAACAAAAGGTAAAAGTAAATATTTTTGGGTTTTTGGTTTATAGATCTGAAAATAAAAGATTGAAAAATAGTAGATCGGAAACTAATATGATGGAAAATAGACCCGGGGGCCATAGGCTTCAGTAGAGGATTCTCTCATGATAGCAAATAATACGGTGGGTGAACAAATTACTGTCGAGCAATTGATAGAAAAGCACAAAGTTATGACGATATCCAAGGCAATGATTATGTAATATAGGCATCACGTCTGTGTCAAGTAGACCGACTCTGGCCTGCATCTACTACTATTACTCCACACATCGACCGACTCCTACCTGCATCTAGAGTATAAAGTTCATAAAGAACGGAGTAACACATTAAGTAAGATGACATGATGTACAGGAATAAACTCAAGCAATATTATGTAAACCCAAACTTTTTATCCTCGATGGCAACAATATAATACGTGCCTCGCTACCCCTACTTTGTCACTGGGTGAGGACACCGCAATATTGAACCCAAAGCGAAGCACTTCTCCCGTTGCAAGAAAAACCAATCTAGTTGGCCAAACCAAACCGATAGTTCGAAGAGAATTACAAAGATATCAAATCATGCATAAAAGAATTCAGAGAAGATTCAAATAATATTCATAGATAAGTTGATCATAAATCCACAATTCATCGGATCTCGACAAACACACCGCAAAACAAGATTACATCGGATAGATATCCAACAACATCGAGGAGAACATGGTACTGAGAATAAAAGAGAGAGAAGAAGCCATCTAGCTACTAGCTATGGACCCGTAGGTCTGTGGTAAACTACCCACGCTTCATCGAAAGGGCAATAGGGTTGATGTATATGCCCTCTGTGATCAAATCCCCCTCCGGCAGGATGCCGGAAAAGGCCCCAAGATGGGATCTCATGGGAACAGAAGGCTGCAGTTGTGGAAAAGTGTTTTCGTGGATACTTCTGGTGGTTTGGGAATATATGTGAATATATAGGAGGAAGATCTAGGTCAGGAGGTCACCGAGGGGCCCACAAGGTAGAGGGGTGCGCCCTACCCCCCCTGGGCGCGCACTCCCCCTTGTCTCCGCCTCTTGGCTCTTCTGACTTGAACTCCAAGTCTCCGGGGTGTCTTCTGGTCCAGGAAAAATCATACCGGAAGTTTTATTCTGTTTGGACTCTGTTTGGTATTCCTTTTCAGCGCGACTCAAAAACAAGGAAAAACAGAAACTAGCACTGGGCTCTAGGTTAATAAGTTAGTCCCAAAATAATATAAAATATCATATTAGTGCATAAAAAAGATCCAAAACAGATAATATAATAGCATGGTACAATAAAAAACTATAGATACGTTGGAGACGTATCAAGCATCCCCAAGCTTAATTCCTACTCGTCCTCAAGTAGGTAAATGATAAAAACAGATTTTTTTGGTGTGGAATGCTACCTAACATATTTATCCATGTAATTTTGTTTATTGTGACATGAATGTTCAGATCTATAAGATTCAAAATAAAAGTTTAATATTGACATAAAAACAATAATACTTCAAGCATACTAACTAGGCAATTATGTCTTCTCAAAATAACATGGCCAAAGAAAGCTTATCCCTACAAGATCATATAGTCTGGCTATGGTCCATCTTCATCACACAAAATACTCAAATCATGCACAACCCCGATGACAAGCATAGCAATTGTTTCATCCTTTTGGTTTCCTCAAACTTTTTCAACTTTCACGCAATACATGAGCGTGAGCCATGGACCTAGCACTATAGGTGAAATAGAATATGGTGGTTGTGCAGAAGACAAAAAAGAAGGAGATAGTCTCACATCAACTAGGTGTATCAATGGGCTATGGAGATGCCCATCAATAGATATCAATGTGAGTGAGTAAGGATTGCCATGCAACGAATGCACTAGAGCTATAAGTTTATGAAAGATCAAAAGAAAACTAAGTGGGTGTGCATCCAACTTGGTTGCTCATGAAGACCTAGGGCAATTTGAGGAATCCCATCGTTGGAATATACAAGCCATGTTCTATAATGAAAATTTCCCACTAGTATATGGAAGTGACTACATAGGATACTCTCTACCATGAAGATCATGGTGCTACTTTGAAGCACAAGTGTGGAAAAAGGATAGTAACATTTCCCCTTCTCTCTTTTTCTCTCCTTTTTTTGTTTGGCTTCTTTGGCCTCTCTTTTTTATGGCTTATTTGGCCTCTTTTATTTTTGTTCCTCACATGGGGAAATGCTCTAATAATGAAGATCAACACACTTTTATTTACTTACAACTCAAAAATTACAACTCGATACTTAGAACAAAATATGACTATATGAATGCCTCTAGCGGTGTACCGGGATGTGCAATGACTCAAGAGTGACATGTATGAAAGAACTATGAAAGGTGGCTTTGCCACAAATACTATGTCAACTACATGATCATCCAAAGAAATATGACAATAAAGAACCGTGTCGTAATAAACGGAACGGTGGAAAGTTGCATGGCAATATATCTCGAAATGGCTACGGAAATGCCATAATAGGTAGGTATGGTGGCTTTTTTGAGGAAGGTAATAGGTGGGTGTATGGCACCGGTGAAAGTTGTGCGGTACTAGAGACGCTAGCAATGGTGGAAAAAGGGTGAGAGTGCGTATAATCCATGGACTCAACATTAGTCATAAAGAACTCACATACTTATTGCAAAAATCTATTAGTCATTGAAACCAAGTACTACGCGCATGCTCCTAGGGGGATAGATTGGTAGGAAAAGACCATCGCTCGTCCCCGACCGCCACTCATAAGCAAGACAATCAATAAATAAATCATGCTCCAACTTCGTTACATAAGGGTTCACCATACGTGCATGCTACGGGATTCACAAACCTTAACACATGTATTTCTCAATACACAATTACTCACTAGCATGACTCTAATATCAAGATCTTTATATCTCAAAACAATCACAAGGAAACAAACTTCTCATAGTATTCAATGCACTTTATATGAAAGTTTTTATTATATCCCTCTCGGATGCCTATCATATTAGGACTAAATGCATAACCAAAGCAAATTACCACGCTGTTTAGACTCTCAAAATTATATAAGTTAAGCATGAGATTTTAACAATTTCTACAAAATAAAAGCACCGCCGTACTCTAAAATGATATAAGTGAAGCACTCGAGAAAAATTGCCTAGCTCAAAACATATAAGTGAAGCACATAGAGTATTCTAATAAATCATGATTCATGCGTGTCCCTCTCAAAAGGTGTGTACAACAAGGATGATTGTGGCAAACAAAAAATACTCATATAATAAAAGACGCTCCATGTAAAACACATATCATATGGTGAATAAAAAAATAGCCTCAAGTAAAGTTACCGATAGACGAAGACGAAAGAGGGGATACCATCCGGGGCATCCCCAAGCTTAGGCTCTTGGTTTCCCTTGAATATTACCTTGGGGTGCCTTGGGCATCCCTAAGCTTAGGCTCTTGCCACTCCCTATTCCATAGTCCATCCAATCTTTACCCAAAACTTGAAAACTTGACAACACAAAACTCAACAGAAAATCTCATAAGCTCCGTTAGTATAAGAAAATAGATCACCACTTTTGGTACTTTTGCAAACTCATTCTTTATTTATATTGGTGTAATATCCACTGTATTCCATCTTTTCCATGGTTCATACCGCCTGGTACTACCCATAGATTCGTCAAAATAAGCAAACAACACATAGAAAATAGAATCTGTCAAAAACAGAACAGTTTGTAGTAATCTGGATACTTAGAATATTTCCGAAACTCGGAAAATTCTAAAAAATTAGGAAAACAGAGGCAATTTGTATACCAATCTTGTGTAAAACATTAAGAATTTTATCACGCTTCTATGATTTTTAAAAATTCTGGGACTGGGCGCAAATTTTTTTGTTTTTCAACAAGATCAAATTAGCTATCACCGTAAGCCCTCCCGAAGGTCTTACTTGGCACAAACACTAATTAAAACACCAAAACACAATTAAAATGGAGGTAATAATGTGTATTTTATTCAAGAATAGTAGCAAAACAAAAAACACAAAAATAAATTTGGGTTGCCTCCCAACAAGCGCTATTGTTTAACACCCTTAGCTAGGCATAAAAACACATAGATCTTGGTGTTGTCATCTTTGGTATGCAATCAATAAGTAGCTCTTATAAAATAATCATATGGAAACTTAATGTCCTTTCGATGAAAGTGTTCCATGCCCTTCCTTAATGGAAATTGAAATCTACTGTGTCCTTCTTTCATATCAATAATTGCACCAATTTTTCGAAGGAAAGGTCTACCAAGAATAATAGGACATGTGGGATTGAAATCAATATGAAGAACAATGAAATCTATGACACATAATTCCTATTTGCAATAAGAAGAACATCATTAATTCTTCCCATAGGTTTCTTAATAGTGGAATCCGCAAGATGAAAATTTAAAGAACAATCATCAAATTCACGCAAACCTAACACATCACATAAAGTTTTAAGAATCATGGAAATGCTAGCACCCAAATCACACAAAGAATGGCACTCGTAATCTTTAATCTTAATCTTAGTAGTAGGATAGAAACTTCCAATTCAAGCTTGTAACATCCCAAAATTCTGAATTTTGGAATCTTATAATAAATAGATAGATTTGATTGTTTGTTTGATTGTTGTGTGATTGATTGACTGAAAATGAGTGAATTCAAAACACTTTTTGAAAGTTAAATGAGAGGGAATAAAAGGACTTTCCCAAACTTTCATTTTTTGCTTTCATGATCTTCGGGAATTCAAATTCTTTTCACCACAAAACCCTGGAGAGAAGATGACATGACTTCTTCCATTTATTTAAATGACAAGGGGTGTTGAAAATATTTGAATTTCATTTGGAAAATATTTCCAATTCTGGAACTTTATGCAACTCAGTGATTTTCACGAGCGCAGATAAAATGACATCTTCAAAACATATGAAATATGAGTTGGGAGTTTCAAAGAATTAAATTCAAAGTTCTTTTGAATTTATTTTCAATTTGGAGTTATTTGAGTTTTATTCAATTTATTTTTCTCCAAAAATAAAATATATGGAAAATAGGGTAACATGATTCCCTACATCAGAAAATTGGAGAGAAATTAATTTGAAGTCATTTTGGTATTTTAAAAATGATTTTTACTGGATTTTTCTAGAGCAGGAGCACTCTTTGCTTTATTTGAGTTGTAGAAAATCTTTTTCTGCAAATTTTGATATATTATATGCCTATGTAATATTTTCATTTAATTTGTTTTTATTATTTCAATTGTCTGGAAAATGTTTTTAATATCCTCTTCACGAACCTGGGCCGACCCGATCCAGACCAATTTCCAGCAGCGGCCTCCGCGCGCCCAAACCGCCTCCGCCTCGCCCGCCTTCTCTCTCCTCCGCGCGCACGCTGCCACGCTCAGCCACCGACAGGTGGGGTCCACCTGCCGGGACCTTCTCCTACCCGCCGCCGGAGTCCGACTCCAGCACTCCTCGCCGGCGACGCCGTGTCCAGGCGGGACTCCTCTCCCTCTGCCCCTCACGCAAGCCGACCCCCTCCTCCTATTTATACCGCCGCCCGGGCCCCGTTCCTCCTCCTTTGCCGCAAACCGCAGCCGCCGCCGCCCTCGCCGGAGTTCTCGCCTCCGACGAGATCTGCCGCTGCCGCCGCGCCCCGTTCCGTCACCCTCGACCTCCGCCGACGCCGCCATCGCCTTCCCCTCCTCGCGCCGCTTCTCCCCGACCCCGCGGCCACGCCGGAGGACCGCCGGAGCAGCCACCCCGACGACCCCGACGCCGCTGCCGTCTCCTTCTCCGGCGACGTCGACGCCCACCACCGCGGTAAGCCGCCGATGCTCCTCGTTCGTCCGATCTAAGTTAGATGGATAGGATTAGATTAGTTTTTTTTATTCGAATCGTTTTTCCTTACTTAGTGAATGTTCACTGCTTTGCCTTCGCAGCGAACGGTTTTTAACCAATAGATTTCTGACACGTGGCCAGGGACCTAGGTGTAGATTTTATTTTTTCAGTTTAGTCCCTGTTTTTCAAACGACCACTACTTTTTACTCGTTTGTCCAAATCCAACGAAACCAACGCCCACTTCTTCGTTATGATCTCCTCTATCCAACTCAAACATGTTTTTGAAAGTTTAAAATTTGAATTAGATCAGATTTGAATTTGAACTTCGTTTGATCATAACTTGGGTTTCGTAACTCCGATTTAGTTGATTCTTTTTGCAAATCGAAGCTCTTGACCTAAACTTTCTAATAAGGCCTAATTCACATAATTTTGGTACTGTTAGAAATTCTTTTATGTTGAAAGAGTTATTTGCCTGGTTTTGATGTTTTCCGAATTGTTTCTTCGTTCTTTTCGATCTTTTGATTGATTGCTTATGTGTGGTTACTATTGCTTGATTACGATAGATTGACCGGAGTGTGACGAGTAGACCTATCAAGAGTTATGAGTGCGAATCATCTTCATCAACATTGCAGGAAAGTAACACTTTGATCATACCTTTTCTACTACCCAGTTTTTATGCATTAGATCTATCCTCAAACATTGCATGATTAGGATCTAATTAAATTGTGGGATGGGAAGTAGATGAGGTAGTACCTATTACCTGTTTTATTATCAAACCCTTGGGAGTTACTTCTATGTTTGCTTATTATGCCATGCTATGCTAGTAGATGTGGATTGGGTGAGTGTATCCATGACAGATGTGAGATTGTTAATTAATGGTTTATTTAAGGTGGCAACTTAAACACACATCTGGGTGGATTGAGGCACCTGGTTTCCATCAGGACCTGCCTGTTTTTCTTCGGACCGCCACCCAGGCTCAAAGGGATCATGAGATTATTCAAACTAGAAACTTACGTGTGCAGCCACAAGCCATTATGGGCTCTGGCATAGTCGATTAAGTTGTGCGAACTCTGACGGGTAGACTAGCGATGTAGGTGAATGTAGGTGTACCTGTCTACCCACATGTAAGGTGCTAGTGCTTCCGAAAGACTATGTCTCGGTCATCCGTTTCTCAAACATCATGTAGTGCGAGAAATCCAACGGAGGCGATCGAGTATTGTGGGGAAAAGTGCGCAAACCTCTGCAGAGTGTATAAACTAATCATGATTAGCCGTGTCCCCGGTTATGGACATCTTGAGTATCTAGTTCTTGGATTATCATGTTGATCTCATCATGTTACTTTAAAATAATTTTGTTGGGTTGTTAATGAGTACTTTTAATTGGGATTGAGGATGCTGTCAACCATTCTCAATGTTCAACAACCACCATGATAGTTAAATAAATTTATTCCTTTGCAGTAGGGAAAAATTGGGTTTTTGGTTTATAAATCTGAAAATAAAATATTGCAAAATAGCAGATCGGAAACTAATATGATGGAAAATAGAACCGGGGGCCATAGGTTTCACTAGAGGCTTCTCTAATGATAGAAAATAATACAGTGGGTGAACAAATTACTGTCGAGCAATTGATAAAAAACTGCAAAGTTATGACGATATCCAAGGCAATGATTATGTAATATAGGCATCACGTCCGTGTCAAGTAGACCGACTCCTTCCTTCATCTACTACTATTACTCCACACATCGACCGACTCCTGCCTGCATCTAGAGTATTAAGCTCATAAAGAACAGAGTAACACTTTAAGTGAGATGACATGATGTTGAGGAATAAACTCAAGCAATATGATGTAAACTCCATCTTTTTATCCTTGATGGCAACAATACAATACAATGCAATACATGCCTCGCTACCCCTACTTTGTCACTGGGTGAGGACACCGCAATATTGAACCCAAAGCTAAGAACTTCTCCCATTGCAAGAAAAACCAATCTAGATTGCCAAACCAAACCGATAGTTCGAAGAGAATTAAAAAGATATCAAATCATGAATAAAAGAATTCAGAGAAGATTCAAATAATATTCATAGATAAGCTGATCATAGATCCACAATTCATCGGATCTCGACAAACACATCGCAAAAGAAGATTACATCAGATAGATCTTCGAGAACATCGAGGAGAACTTGGTATTGAGAATCAAAGAGAGAGAAGAAGACATCTAGCTACAAGCTATGGACCGTAGGTCTGTGGTAAACTACTCACGCTTCGGGCAATAGGGTTGATGTAGATGCCCTCCATGATCGAATCCCCCTCCAGCAGGATGCCGGAAAAGGCCTCAAGATGGGATCTCACGGGATCAGAAGGTTACAGCGGTGGAAAAGGGTTTTCGTGTATACTTCTGGTGGTTTGGGAATATATGTGAATATATAGGAGGAAGATCTAGGTCAGGAGGTCACTGAGGGGCCCACAAGGTAGGGGGCGCACCCTACCCCCCTAGGCGCGCCCTCCCCCCTTGTCGCCACTCGTGGCTCTTCTGACTTGAACTCCAAGTCTCTGGGGTGTCTTCTAGTCCAAGAAAAATCATCGAGAAAGTTTTATTCCATTTGGACTCCGTTTAGTATTCCTTTTCCACGAAACTCAAAAACAAGAAAAAAAACAGAAACTAGCATTGAGCTCTAGGTTAATGAGTTAGTCCCAAAAATAATATAAAATAGTATATTTATGCATATAAAACATGCAAAACAAATAATATAATAGCATGGGACAATAAAAAATTATAGATACGTCGGAGACGTATCACTTGCGCGGTTGCGCGGGAACATGCTCACCAACAATACATTTAGCGCCTCTTCGAGCCCACACGTGGTTAAACAAAACACGTGTGAGGTGCTCAAGCATGCACTGGAATCCTCTGCTATAAACGTGGTGACATGGCATGATGATTAGAGGCCCACCGGCACCCATTTATTACAACGGCCATTTATCCCTTGTGTCTCTTCAACCTTTAGATCGTGCACCAGTATCACAAGAAGCACACCCACCATGACAAATTCTTAGAGTGTATCCTACGCGGCTCCAATGGTGCTCCGAGTGGCTGCTGACGACGAGCAACGGTTCACCTTGCACGCCGTGGTGGACACCCACAGAAGGTTCACGGAGCTCTCAATGGTGTACACCAACAACCTGGTCTAGGTGAAACACTCCATCCACACCATGGAGTTGTTGCTTGCTGAGGAGAAGTACAAGGTGGTCGGGTTCGACCTCGAGTACACCCGCGCTCGTGCCGGGTCTCTTCCCAAGGTCGTCGTCACCCATATGTGCGTGCGTAATCACGTCCTTGTCTACCATTACTGCCTGGCCACAAGGCCTTGCGAGTGTTTCGACAGGTTTGTCAACAGCCCCCACTACATGTTCGCTACGGTGGACATCCCCAACGATGCAAAGGTGCTCAAGATTCAGGCATCGCTTGCCAGAATCTTATTGACATCCAGGGCCAATACAAGATCTGGGGCAGCAAGAAGCATGAGAAGGACTCACTGATTCACCTCGCCAAGGCCATCATTGGCCCCTACTACTGAGACATGAAGGATTGTTGCAACAAGGACAATCGGGCCTAGCACTTGGACTGGATGGAGAAACTCAACAAACCTCACATCGTGTACGCGGCCAAGGAGGTGTACATGAGTTACGAGATGTTCAGGTTGATCGTTTACATGAGGAAGTACTTCCTTCCCCAAAATGGCCAGGGATCCAGCCGGAAGCAGAGCAATGGAAAGCGTCGTCACAACAAGAACTAGATGATTAGATGCTCATTTCTCCTAGTTTATTATGCATGTAATTACTTACTTTGGTGTGTGGAAATGTTATGTGTGTAGTCACTTGTGTAATTTTATGCTTAATTTGGTTATGCAATGTTGTTCTTATAAGTATATATGTTGATGTTCTGTAGACAGAGCATAGATGTTGTGCGGATAGAGCAAATCACATCGCACACGGACTAAACAATGGAACCCATCAGTGATGATTTCATCAATCGCTCACAATTATATACTAGCAATCGTTTGCTCACAACACACACACACACACACACACACACACACACACACGGCTTGTTAATAGGAATCATCTCTGTTGTTATCGGTCTGCCCACACATTTTTGGTTACTAACCTATTTGCCGCATATCACACACATCTTGTTAAGTTGAACCATTTATGTTGTATTGGCTAATCGCAAACAGTTCATCCGAGTGAACTGTACGCCATATATCGCACACACCTTGATCTGGCTCGACATTTCTATTATGTTGCATGATCGCAAACAGTTCATCCGAGTGAACTGTATGCTATACACTACTACAGGATGCTGCTAACGCGACACTACGATAAGAGACCTTTCGATGAAACTATGTGCGATGCAATAATCGCAAACGGTGGTGTAAAAAACCGTAAAAAAAGTGCAGAACATTTGCGATGACGGATGCATTAAACACAGTTCAGATTTTGGTCGCGTGTGCGATTCAGGGCATAAAGTTCAGTAAAATTAACTATTTGCGATGACGAGGAATAAAAGAAATGGGCTGCCAGATGAAGGTGTGCGCGATATGCAGCATACGCTTCACTCAGATGAACTATTTGTGATTAGGCAAAATAAAAGAAACAGTCAGCTAGATCAAGGTGTGTGCGATATACAGCTTTCGGTTCACTCGGATGAACTATTTGCGTGGATAGAAGAGAACAGACACGGTTCAATATAACAAGATATGTGTGTGATACGCGGCAAACAGGTCTATAATCAGAAATGTGTGCGAAGACCGATAATAACACAGATGATTGCTTTCAATAAGACGTATGTGATATGCCCTGTCTACACAACATCTATTGGCCACTGGGGGACGGGCGGTCATCCGGATACGCCATAAGGATGCGAAGAGGCATCTGATGTCTACTACCCAACCTTCTTCTTGTAGAAGTTGTTGGGCCTCCAAGTGCAGAGGTTTGTAGGACAGTAGCAAATTTCCCTCAAGTGGATGACCTAAGGTTTATCAATCCGTGGGAGGCGTAGGATGAAGATGGTCTCTCTCAAACAACCCTGCAACCAAATAACAAAGAGTCTCTTGTGTCCCCAACACACCCAATACAATGGTAAATTGTATAGGTGCACTAGTTTGGTGAAGAGATGGTGATACAAGTGCAATATGGATGGTAGATATAGGTTTTTGTAATCTGAAAATATAAAAACAGCAAGGTAACAAGTAATAAAAAGTGAGCGAAAACGGTATTGCAATGCTTCGAAACAAGGCCTAGAGTTCATACTTTCACTAGTGCAAGTTCTATCAACAATATTAACATAATTAGATCATATAACAATATCTCAACATGCAACAAAGAGTCACTCCAAAGTCACTAATAGCGAAGAACAAACGAAGAGAATATTGTAGGGTATGAAACCACCTCAAAGTTATCATTTCTGATCGATCCATTCAAGAGTCCATAGTAAAATAACACGAAGCTATTCTTTATGTACGATCTATCCTAGAGTTCATACTAGAATAACACCTTAACACACAAATCAACCGAAACCCTAATGTCACCTAGATACTCCAATGTCACCTCAAGTATCTGTGGGTATGATTACACGATATGCATCACACAATCTCAGATTCATCTATTCAACCAACTCAAAGAACTTCAAAGAGTACCCCAAAGTTTCTACCGGAGAGTCAAGATTAAAAACGTGTGCCAACCCCTATGCATAAGTTCACAAGGTCACCGAACCCATAAGTTGATCACCAAAACATACATCAAGTAGATCACGTGAATATCCCATTGTCACCACAGATAAGCACATGCAAGACATACATCAAGTGTTCTCAAATCCTTAAAGACTCAATCTGATAAGATAACTTCAAAGGGAAAACTCAATACATTACAAGAGAGTAGAGGGGGAGAAACGTCATAAGATCCAACTATAATAGCAAAGATCGCGATACATCAAGATCGTGCCGAATCAAGAACACGAGAGAGAGAGAGAGATCAACCCATAGCTACTGGTACATACCCTTAGGCCCGAGGGTAAACTACTCCCTCCTCGTCCTGGAGAGCGTCGGGATGATGAAGATGGCCACCGGTGATGGATCCCCCCTCCGACAGGGTGCCGGAACAGGGTCCCGATTGGTTTTTGGTGGCTATAGAGGCTTGCGGCGGCGGAACTCCCGATCTAGGTTTCTTTCTGGGGATTTCTGTATTTATAAGAATTTCTGGCATCAGTCTCACGTCAGGGGGGGTCTCCCTGTCCTCCACGATATAGGGGGATGCGCCCATGGGGGGTAGGGTGCACCCTCCACCCTCGTGGACGGCTCGGGACTCTTTTGGCCCAACTCTTTTACTCCGGAGGCTTCTTTTGGTCCATCAAAAATCATCAAAAATTGGCAGGTCAATTGGATTCCGTTTGGTATTCCTTTTCTGTAAAACTGAAAAACAAGGAAAAAAACAGATACTGGCACTGGGCTCTAGGTTAATAGGTTAGTCCCAAAAATCATATAAAATAGCATATAAATGCATATAAAACATCCAATATGGATAATATAATAGCATGGAACAATCAAAAATTATAGATACATTGGAGACGTATCAAGCATCCCCAAGCTTAATTCCTGCTCGTCCTCGAGTAGGTAAATGATAAAAACAAAAAAATATGTCGAATGCTACCTAACAAATTTTTCAATGTAATTTTCTTTATTGTGGCATGAATGTTCAGATTCGAAAGACTCAATACAAAAGTTTAATATTGGCATAAAAATAATAATACTTCAAGCATACTAACCAAGCAATTATGTCTTCTCAAAATAACATAGCCAAAGAAAGCTCATCCCTACAAAATCATATAGTTTGTCTATGCTTCGTTTTGTTCACACAAAATGCTCCAATCATGCACAACCCCGATGACAAGCCAAGCAATTGTTTCATACTTTAGTATTCTCAAACTTTTTCAACTTTCACACAATATATGAGCGCGAGCCATGGACATAGCACTATAGGTGGAATAGAATGGTGTTTGTGGAGAAGACAAAAAAGAGGAAGATAGTCTCACATCAACTAGGCGTATATTTGGGCTATAGAGATGCCCATCAAAAGATATCAATGTGAGTGAGTAAGGATTGCCATGCAATGGATGCACTAGAGCTATAAGTGTATGAAAGATCAACAAAAGAAACTAAGTGGGTGTGCATCCAACTTGCTTGCTCACGAAGACCTAGGGCAATTTGAGGAAGCCCATCATTGGAATATACAAGCCAAGTTCTATAATGAAAAATTCCCACTAGTATATGAAAGTGACAACATAAGAGACTCTCTATCATGAAGATCATGGTGCTACTTTGAAGCACAAGTGTGGAAAAAGGATAGTAACCTTGTCCCTTCTCTCTTTTTCTCTCATCATTTTTTTGTTTGGGCCTTCTCTCCTTTTTTATGGCCTCTTTTTTTCTCTTTTTTTCTTCATCCGGAGTCTCATCCGACTTGTGGGGGAATCATAGTCTCCATCACCCTTTCCTCACATGGGACAATGCTCTAATAATGAAGATCATCACACTTTTATTTACTTACAACTCAAGAATTACAACTCGATACTTATAACAAAATATGACTCTATGTGAATGCCTCCGGCGGTGTACCGGGATGTGCAATGAATCAAGAGTGACATGTATGAAAAATTATGAATGGGGGCCATGCCACAAATACGATGTCAACTACATGATCATGTAAAGCAATATGACTATGATGAAGCGTGTCATAATAAACGGAATGGCGGAAAGTTGCATGGCAATATATCTCGGAATGCATGGCTATGGAATTGCCATAATAGGTAGGTATGGTGGCTGTTTTGAGGAAGGTAAATGATGGGTTTATGGTACCGGTGAAAGTTGCACGGCACAAGAGAGGCTAGCAATTGTGGAAGGGTAAGAGTGCATATAATCCATGGATTCAACATTAGTCATAAAGAACTCACATACTTATTGCAAAAATCTACAAGTCATCGAAACCAAGCACTACGCGCATGCTCCTAGGGGGATAGATTGGTAGGAAAATACCATCGCCGTCCCGACCGCCACTCATAAGGAAGGCAATCAAAGAAACACCTCATGCTTCAAATTTGTCACTAGCAGTTTACCATACGTGCATGCTACAGGACTTGCAAACCTCAACACAAATATTTCTCAATTTCACAATTACTCAACTAGCACGACTCTAATATCACCATCTTCATATCTCAAAATAATTATTAAGTATCAAACTTCTCGTAGTATTCAATGCACTTTATATGAAAGTTTTTATTATATCCCTCTTGGATACCATCATATTAGAACTAGTTTTATGACCCAAGAAAATTACCATGCTGTTTAAGACTCTCAAAATAATATAATTGAAGCATGAGAGTTCATCTATTTCTTCAAAATAAAACCACCATCGTGCTCTAAAAAGATATAAGTGAAGCACTAGAGCAAATGACAAGCTACTCCAAAAGATATAAGTGAAGATCAATGAGTAGTCGAATAATTATGTAACTATATGAAGACTCTCTAACATTAAGAATTTCAAATCTTGGGATATTATTCAAACAGCAAGAAAAACGAAATAAAATAAAATGACGCTCCAAGCAAAACACATATCATGTGGTGAATAAAAATATAGCTCCAAGTAAAGTTACCGATGAACAAAGACGAAAGAGGGGATGCCATCCGGGCCATCTCCAAGATTAGGCTCTTGGTTTTCCTTGAATATTACCTTGGGGTGCCTTGGGAATCCCCAAGCTTAGGCTCTTTCCACTCCTTATTCCATAGTCCATTGAATCTTTACCCAAAACTTGAAAACTTCACAACAGAAAATTCAACAGAAAACTAGTAAGCTCTATTAGTATAAGAAAATAAATCACCACTTTTCGTACTGTTGTGAACTCATTCTAAATTCATATTGGTGTAATATCTACTGTATTCCAACTTCTCTATGGTTCATGCCCTCCGATACTACTCATAGATTCATAAAAATAAGCAAACAGCACACACAAAACAGAATCTGTCAAAAACAGAACAGTCTGTAGTAATCTGATTTGTTCGAATACTTCTGGAACTCCAAAAATTCCTAAATAAGTTTTTGGACGTGAGGAAACTGTCTTTTAATCTTCTGCAAAAAGAATCAACTTAAAATCACTGTTTTATAAAAAATGACAGCTAATCTCGTGAGCGCAAAGTTTCTGTTTTTTGCATCAAGATCGCATTAACATTCACCCAAGTCTTCCCAAAGGTTCTACTTGGCAGAAACACTAACTAAAAATAAAACCACATCTAACCATAGGCTAGATATATTATTTATTACTAAACAGGAGCAAAAGGCAAAGAACAAAAATAAAATTGGGTTGCCTCCCAACAAGCGCTAACGTTTAACTCCCCTAGCTAGGCATGATGATTTCAATGATGCTCACATAAAAGATAAGAATTGAAACATAAAGAGAGCATCATGAAGAATATGACTAGCACATTTAAGTCTAACCCACTTCCTATGCATAGGGATTTTGTGATCAAACAATTTATGGGAACAAGAATCAACTAGCATAGGAAAGCGAAACAAGCATAACTTCAAGATTTTAAGCAGATAGAGAGGAAACTTGATATTATTGCAATTCCTACAAGCATATATTCCTCCCTCATAATAATTTTCAGTAGCATCATGATGCACAAGCATAGAAACTTTATTACTCTCCACATAAGCAAATTTTTCTCATGAATAGAGGTGGGACCAAACTCAACAAAATAAATATCATGTGATTGAAAATTAAAATCAAGATGACAAGTTTCATGGTTATCATTATTCTTTATAGCATACATCACAATAATCATCATATATACGAGGCATGCATTCATCATAGTAAATTTTCTCATCAAAACTTGAGGGACAAAAAATATCATCTTCATCAAACATAGCATCCCTAAGCTTGTGGCTTTGCATATTATTAGCATCATGGATATTCATAGAATTCATACTAACAACATTGCAATCATGCTCATCATTCAAAGATTTAGTGCCAAACATTTTAATGCGTTCTTCTTCTAGCACTTTGGCACAATTTTCCTTTCCATCATTTTCACGAAAGATATTAAAAAGATGAAGCATATGAGGCACCCTCAATTCCATTTTTTTGTAGTTTTATTTTATAAACTAAACTAGTGATAAAACAAGAAACAAAAAGATTTGATTGCAATATCTAAAGATATACCTTCAAGCACTAACCTTCCCGGCAACGGTGTGAGAAAAGAGCTTAGTTGACGGGGTGTTAGTGCTGCTTACCTAGCCTCCCCGGCAACGGCGCCAGAAAAGATCTTGATGTCTACTACAAAACCTTCTTCTTGTAGACGTTGTTGGGCCTCCAAGTGCAGAGGTTTGTAGGATAGTAGCAAATTTCCCTCAAGTGGATGACCTATGGTTTATCAATCCGTGGGAGGCGTAGGATAAAGATGGTCTCTCTCAAACAACCCTGCAACCAAATAACAAAGAGTCTCTTGTGTCCCCAACACACCCAATACAATGGTAAATTGTATAGGTGCACTAGTTCGGTGAAGAGATGGTGATAAAAGTGCAATATGGATGGTAGATATAGGTTTTTGTAATCTGAAAAAATAAAAACAGCAAGGTAACAAGTAATAAAAAGTGAGCGAAAACGGTATTGCAATGCTTCAAAACAAGGCCTAGGGTTCATAATTTCACTAGTGCAAGTTCTCCCAACAATAATTACATAATTAGATCATATAAAAATCCCTCAACATGCAACAAAGAGTAACTCCAAAGTCACTAATAGCGGAGAATAAACGAAGAGAATATTGTAGGGTATGAAACCACCTCAAAGTTATCATTTCTGATCGATCCATTCAAGAGTCCATAGTAAAATAACACGAAGCTATTCTTTATGTACGATCTATCCTAGAGTTCATACTAGAATAACACCTTAACACACAAATCAACCGAAACCCTAATGTCACCTAGATACTCCAATGTCACCTCAAGTATCCGTGGGTATGATTACACGATATGCATCACACAATCTCAGATTCATCTATTCAACCAACACAAAGAACTTCAAAGAGTGCCCCAAAGTTTCTACCGGAGATTCAAGACGAAAACGTGTGCCAACCCCTATGCATAAGTTCACAAGGTCACTGAACCTGCAAGTTGATCACCAAAACATACATCAAGTATATCACGTGAATATCCCATTGTTACCACAGATAAGCACATGCAAGACATACATCAAGTGTTCTCAAATCCTTAAAGACTCAATCCGATAAGCTAACTTCAAGGGGAAAATTCAATCCATTACAAGAGAGTAGAGGGGGAGAAACATAATAAGATCCAACTATAATAGCAAAGCTCGCGATACATCAAGATCGTGCCGAATCAAGAACACGAGAGAGATAGAGATCAAACACATAGCTACTGGTACATACCCTCAGCCCCGAGGGTGAACTACTCCCTCCTCGTCATGGAGAGCGCTTTGATGATGAAGATGGCCACCAGTGATGGATCCCCCCTCCGGCAGGGTGCTGGAACAGGGTCTCGATTGGTTTTTGGTGGCTATAGAGGCTTGCGGTGGGGGCACTCTCGATCTAGGTTTTCTTTCTGGGGGTTTCTATATTTATAGGAATCTTTGGCGTCAGTCTCACGTCAGGGGGGTCTCCGAGTCGTCCACGAGATAGGGGACGCACCCAGGAGGGTAGGGCGCGCCCTCCACCCTTGTGGATGGCTCGGGACTCTTCTGGCCCAACTCTTTTACTCCGGGGGCTTCTTTTGGCAGGTAAATTGGACTTCGTTTGGTATTCCTTTTCTGTAAAACTGAAAAACAAGGAAAAAACAAAAACTGGCTTTGGGCTCTAGGTTAATAGGTTAGTCCCAAAAATCATATAAAATAGCATATTAAATTCATATAAAACATCCAAGATGGATAATATAATAGCATGGAACAAAAAAATTATAGATACGTTGGAGACGTATTAGCATCCTATATCAGCAAGGACTAGCTGTTCCACCAGTAGCTCATGTAAGAGAACTCTCAAGTTAAGTGTGCTAAGGCTGGAGCAGCCATCAGATGGGTGACTAGATGGGAAGTTGTGTTGATGTTAAATTAACTGATGGGATGGGTCATATCCATCAAATTAAATGACTGATATGACCCATCCATGAGTTAATTTAACCTCGAGGTCCTTGTTTTTTGAACACATGTTAAAGAAGGTCTACCGCATTAATTTTTGACAATGTGTGATACATGGCATATAGTTGATCCATCCGACCTGTTTGTGATGGAATAAGTTGTGTGTGTTGTGGGCAAACGCTTGCTAGTGTACAACCGTTTGCGATTGATGAATTCATCACCGATGGTTCCCTAGTGTGGTCCATGTTCATCCCATCATCATCTACTTCTTGTGCTAGCTCGATGTTCCTTATATGATAACTTTCCATTAATTGATGGCATTTAATGAACACACCACCATTTCCCTCCATTTCCTCACCTGTTTCCCGCCACCCAGCGATATTGCGCATAAACCTAGGCGGCCCGTGACGGACGGAGGCACAAGCGCAGTCTGTAGCACATCCACCTTTTCCAAGCATGCCAACCCACCAAAGCGCCGCCTCTGCCACCAACCTCGTCGACGAGGAAAACCAGAAGGCGCCACGGCCCGTCGAGGCCACGGCACTCCCCTGCAACGCGATGGACGACGCCGTGATGCGCGTCATCGCCAGGGTTGAGCAGACCCTTGGGGCATGGCGCTTCAGCGCCACGGATTAAGATCGGCATTTCAGCACCGAGAGGCTACAACTCACCACACAACATGATCGATGGTGCACCGCAGAGCAAGCTAGGCGCGTCCGCGCCGATAGGCTGCGGCTCTCTGCACAGCGAAACCGTTGGAGCACCGCAGAGCGGGAGGCGCGGCGCGCCGCACAGCAAGAGCAGATCCATCGGCGCTTGCATGTTGTCTATAGGGTGTCGCAGCTGGGTACACGTCCCGTCAGTACCCCCATTCCTTGCCAGGAGTGGGCAGAGGCCCTCTGCATCGTGCTTGCACCGGAGGTCGGCCGCTCCGTACTTGCACCGGACGCCCACCGTGCCGTTCGCATGGGTCGCGCCGTTCGCCTTGTCCGCGGCCCGCTCGATGCCAACGTGCTGGTCGGTAGGCTCGACCGCCTCCTTGGCCCAGGTGTCCACCTGGGCGCAGTTGAGGAACATGGCCGTCGCATCCTCAAGGTGGTGATCTCCGATGAAATAGTCAACTTGGAGCTCAAGATGGCTCTCCAGATGTATCGCGAGCATGTCGACTGCTTGGACGAACGCCTGCACGAGTTCAGGCACAGCCAAGAGCTACCGTAGGCAAGGGCTGCTTGTCATGGTCTCGTGGACGCGTTTTATTTTGTTGAGTCGTTTTGATGTGGATAGCTATGTATTCACAGCAATCATAGTATTGCTCTGTTTCAATGTGTGTACTCTGTTTTCCGTTCTTATATGTTCTGTTTCAATGTGTGTATATACGCTTTCCATTCTGTATATGTGGATGATAACAACTGGACTCAAATAAGTATACAAAAACAGATAGAAAATGGAATTCGTAATATATATATATATATTAATTGTTTATTAGTTCATCACAGAATATATATATATAATATAATCACACATACGTGATGATACTTAACTACTAGGTACAATGCATAAAATTCAAAACAAACAATACTAAAACTAATAATCCCTCCTGGGGCCAGTATTCCGGCAGCCCCTCGCCAGCAGCTCCTTGGTGCGCGGCGTCTTCCCAGTGCGGAGGCAGTACTCCGCCTCCTCTGCCTCGCAGCGCTTGACGTACCAACCTACCTCTTGCTGGCGGACGAGCGCGAATGATCTTTCCATTTCATTGGGCGCCCACCGGAGCTCCTCGTCGGTGGCACGCTGGAGCTTATCGGCCCACCTTCACGCAGCGACGAGGCACCCAGCACCTTTGACCTTCCTCGTGAAGTACCCGTCTTCGTACACCTCTTCTGCATGATGACGCGCCTGCCCCCAAAGCTCCGCTGCCTCCTTTTTCCAGGCAGCATCACGGGCTTCATAGGTCGCCTGGTACCTGGCTTCCTCCTCTAACATCTCCTTCTTGAATGCCATTTGCCTGGCTTTCTCAGCCGGCGGTAGCGACTTCCACAGACAAAGATTGTACTTGCCCCAAAACCAATCCAAACTTGGGGGGTCCGGCGCAACCTCGTCCGGCGGCGCGTAGGGGTCCTCGTCGCTGCTATTCGAGTGAGCGTCCTGGGGGGCGACTCCTCGTTGACGCGTGGGCAGACCAGCAGCGCCATGGTAGAGATTTGAGAGAGAGAGAGGGCGAGCGAGGGGAGGATGTAGATGAGAATGTAGGCGGGATGACATGAGCAAGGTAGTATTTATTGGTGGCCGGAGTCTAGATCGACGGGAACAGTACACACGCCGGTTGCCGGAATTTACGAGTACTGTAGTTTGAATTACACATGATTCCCGTAGCAAAATCCGTGAATGAACATAATAGCTGGCGGTTTCGAATACAAAACCGTGTCTGATTAATGAACCCCGCCACTCACCTACCAAACCTCGAGCCACGAGATCGAGTGCCAATCATGTGGGGGCCGGTTGTCTTGCCAGATCTTTATATTTTGTTTTTTTGAACACCAGATATTTACATCGTTTGATGATTTTTTAACTCGCACACAAGTACACAAAAATATGATTTTCAAACTGTTACGGTTAGCCGTTGCATGTAGAGGTAGTTCAAATTTGAATTACAGTCATTAAATGGCTAGAAAATCACTTAAATGTCTTCAAAAGTTCAAATGACCCCTAGAATTTTCCAAATTTTCACATGACAGTTATCGTAGTGCATGTTAAACGTAGAAAAAATTTGAAGGCCATAAGAGGAAGCTATCTCCTATTCATCATCAAACATGCATTATTCCCTTTCGGAACCACAAGCCTTCTAGTGAGTTGCTCCGGTTTGTGAGGGGTGTGTGTGTCCAAACTTTCGTCAAATCGCCCATTTTTGACCACATCATTTTGGTGTCATGAAATTATATCAAGCAAGGTTTCATGTTTTACTGATCATTTTTTTAGTTTTTGGAATTAAAATTCCATGGCACTCCATGCATGTGCCCATGTCGTGAGACCAATATGTTTGAAAATTCCTTCTAATTTACTGCACATGGAATTAACTCGCACACAAGTACACAAATATGATTTTTCAAACCGTTATGGTTAGCATTGCATGTAGATGTAGTTCAAATTTGAATTACGGTCATTAAATGGCTAGAAAATCAATTAAATGTCTTTAAAAGGTCAAATGACACCTGAGATTTTCCAAATTTTCACATGGCAGTTGTATTAGTGCACGTTAAACGCAGAACAAAAATTGAAGGCCGTAAGAGGAAGCTATCTCCCGTTCGTCATCAAACATGTATTGTTCCCTCTCGGAACCACGTGCCTTCTAGTGAGTTGCTCCGGTTTGTGAGGGTGTGTCCAAACTTTTGTCAAATAGGCCAATTGTTTTACCACATCATCTTGGTGGCATGACATTACATCAAGCAAGTTTCATGTTTTTATGATAATTTTTTATTTTTTTGGAATTAAAATGCCATGGCACTCCATGCATGTGTCCATGCCGTGAGACCAATAAGTTTGAAAATTCCTTCTAATTTACTGCATATGGAATTAACTCACACACAAGTACACAAATATGATTTTCAAACTGCTATGGTTCGCCGTTGCATGTAGATGTAGTTTACATTTGAATTATGGTCATTAAATGGCTACAAAATCATTTAAACATCTTTAAAAGGTCAAACGACCCGTGCAATTTTCCAATTTTTCACATGACAGTTGTATTAGTGCACGTTAAAGGTAGAAAACATTTTGAAGGCTGTAAGAGGAAGCTATCTCCCGTTCGTCATCAAACATGCATTGTTCCCTCTCGGAGCCACGAGCCTTCTAGTGAGTTCTCCTGTTTGTGAGGGGGGTGTCCAAACTTTCATCAAACAGGCCAATTTTTTTACCACATCATCTTGGTGGCATGACATTACATCAAGCAAGGTTTATGTTTTTTGATCATTTTTTAATTTTTTGGAATAAAAATGCCATGGCACTCCATACATGTGTCCATGCCGTGAGACCAATATGTTTGAAAATTTCTTCTAATTTACTGCACATGGAATTAACTAGCACACAAGTAGACAAATATGATTTTTCAAACTGGTATGGTTAGCCGTTGCATGTAGATGTAGTTCAATTCTGAATTACGTTAATTAAATGGCTAGAAAATCACTTAAATGTCTTGAAAAGGTCAAACGACCCTTGAAATTTTCCAATTTTTCACATGACAGTTGTATTATTGCGCGTTAAAGGTAGAAAAAAATTTCAAGGCCATAAGAGGAAGCTATCTCTCGTTCGTCATCAAACATGCATTGTTCCCTCTCGGAGCCACGAGCCTTCTAGTGAGTTACTCCGGTTTGTGAGGGGGTTGTGTCCAAACTTTCGTCAAGCAGGCCAATTTTTTTACCACATCATCTTGGTGGCATGACATTACATCAAGCAAGGTTTCATGTTTTTCTAATCATTTTTTTATTTTTGGAATTAAAATGCCATGGCACTCCATGCATGTGTCCATGCCGTGAGACCAATATGTTTGAAAATTCCTTCTAATTTACTGCACATGGAATTAACTCGCACACAAGTACACAAAAATATGATTTTCAAACCGTTATGGTTAGCCGTTGCATGTAGATGCAGTTCAAATTTGAATTACGGTCATTAAATGGCTAGAAAATCACTTAAATGTCTTTAAAAGGTCAAATGACCCCTAGAATTTTCCAAATTTTCACACGACAGCTGTAGTAGTGCACGTTAAACGTAGAAAAAAAATGAAGGGCATACGGGGAAGCTATCTCCTGTTCTTCATCAAACATACATTGTTCCCTCTCGGAACCATGAGCCTTTGAGTGAGTTGCTCCGGTTTGTGAGGGGTGTGTCTCCAAACTATCGGCAAACATGCCAATTTTTTTACCACATCATCTTGGTGGCATGACATTACATGAAGCAAGGTTTCATGTTTTCTAATCATTTTTTTATTTTTTGGAATTAAAATGCCATGGCACTCCATGCATACATATGCATGGGTCCATGTCGTGAGACCAATATGTTTGAAAATTCCTTCTAATTTACTGCACATGTAATTGACTCGCACACAAGTACACAAATATGATTTTTCAAACCGTTATGGTTAGCTGTTGCATGTAAATGTAGGTCAAATTTCAATTACGAGCATTAAATGGCTAGAAAATCACTTGAATGTCTTCAAAAGGTCAAATGACCCCTGAAAATTTCAAATTTTCACATGATAGTCGTATAAGTGCATGTTACACGTAGAAAAAAATGTGAAGGCCATAAGAGGAAGCTATCTCCCATTCGTCATCAAACATGCATTGTTCCCTCTCGGAACCACGAGCCTTCTAGTGAGTTGCTCCGGTTTGTGAGGGGTGTGTGTCCAAACTTTTGTTACGCATGCCAAATTTTTTACCACATCATCTTGGTGGCATGACATTACATCAACAAGGTTTCATGTGTTTCTAATATATTTTTTATTTTTTGGAATTTAAATGCCATGGCACTCCATGCTCAATTATGTCATAACCGGAAGACCAATATGTTTTAAAATTCCTTCCAATTGAGTGCACATGGAATTAAATTGCACACAAGCACACAAAATATGACTTTTCAAACCGTTATGGTTAGCTGTTGCATGTACATGTAGTTCAAATTTCAATTACGGTCAATAAATGGCTAGAAAATCACTTAAATGTCTAAAAAGGTCAAATGACCCCTGAAAGTTTCCAAAATTTGTCATGACAGTTGTATTAGTAATACAAATTTTCTCGTACATTTAAAACAGCATCCATTGCCACTTTACTCCAAATTCATCTTTCACAGCTAATAAAAAATATATACAACATCACACACAGTTGTTTTGTAGTAACCGTTTGCAATGAAAATATATGGGTCTATTTAAGTCTTCCTCCTGAAACTTCGCCAGCTTGTCTGCTCCAGTGCCAGCAACCCCCGAATCCACGAATCACGATCCCCATTCCCGCACCCCCTTCTTGCAAACATGACGCCGTAGAAACGCTTCGTGAAGGCCCGTACGATGGTCGCGTCCCCCCCGAGCGCCACCGCATACACCGAGAGTGCCGCCACATCCGCATTGAGCGTGGCCACTTCCGCCGAGAGGGCGTCTACGGCAGACAACAGGGCAACTGCAGCAGCCGAGACGGCTGCAGCTACTGCTGCGACGGCGGCTGCAAACGCCGAGAGCACTCGAGCTGCCGTCTGTGCTGCCAATGTCGCCCTGGCCTGGGTCGAGGCCATCCACGCAAAGATCGAGGATGCACACGCCAAGATATTCCAGGCCACCTCAGAATCCAGCATGCAACCCACAACCGAAAAGGTGGCGGTGGCCATGGAGCACCTGCTTCCTCATGACATCACCGAGCGGGAGCTGGAGATGCAGGAGGCGGCGGAGATCGAGGAGTGCCGGGAGGAGGAGTTGCGCGTGGCCGAGGTCGAGGTAGAGAAGAGTCTTTCCATCGAGGAATCAGCGTTGGAGTACCAACACGAGCTCTTGCGCAGCCACTACTACGAGTACTACAACCTTGAGGGCGGCACCGAGGACGAGGACGAGGATGAGGACAAGTCATCGACGGCGGAGTCCACCAACGGCGGCATGTCGCCAGGACAAGTCATCGACGTAACATCTCACACCGGCGATGCATAGGCCGGCGCGGCGGCGGATTTGTTAAAATTATGCGTACTTAGGCTTTGTTTTTAATGCTGGTCTTTTGTTAGAGCAATGTTTAGGTCAACTGGCTCTGTTTAATTACTAAAATTGCTCGATTTAGTAAGTGTGGTCTGTCTGTTCTAAGCTCTTTTTGTGTGCCCAAATTAGCAAGCGATGTTAAATTATGCAATGACGTACCCGGGGAAATTTCCACCGAAATTTGGATTATCAAACTCATCCCATGCACGTCAAGAAGAAGAATCGTTTGCGATGCACACAATCGTTCAAAGTGAATGGTCCGGCGGCACCATGCGCAAAGTTTCCCTCAACATTTCCAAAATTTTGGCCTACCGCCAAAATATCTACCCCCGCCCCCTCCCCCTTCCCCATCCCCTTTTCTCCCTGACCACAAGTCACATTTCCCCTGTTTCCTCTTTCCTTCCTTCCTTCCTTCCTAAGCTATAGCCGCTTGCTCGCTTGCTTCCTCGCTCTCGCTGTCTCGCATCCTACTGCCATGGTTGCCATGGTCTTCTTCAAAGACCTCTCCAGCGGTTCCTCCTCCGGCGACGACTCCTTCACCACCCGGGTATGCCTCTCTTCTCTATCTCGGACTATGACTCGGAATGAAGGATTTTTACCCGGCGGTCGATTTGAGTCATTTCTTCCTCTTGTAGCTCCCTAGGACCATCAGTGGCAACGAATGGAGCGGGGTGGCTGAAGATCTATCTGCTTGTTGTCACCGTCAATCTCCATGCGTGAAGCTAGTTGCGTTTGAATCTGTGGATTGTGGGAGGAAGTTCCTGGCATGTGCAGAGAAGGTTAGACCCTCTTTCATTGTTACAAATCATTTGTTAGATGTGATTCAGACACTGTAACGGTCCCAACCCATTCATACCACACCTTCAACCAAACGCATCCTAAGACAGTGTCACAGTTTGTACCTAGTATCTAAAATTGTTGCCATCTCATCAGTGGTGCCATTAGAAAACTATTTGGCACCGCCTCAGCAGTTTGTGCAGCCAACTTTGGTCCACACATTCGAGCAGCCAAGCAGTAAAATACTAAATCTTTATGGCATGAAGGAACTGGGCATCAGAGCAACTAGGTGCTCCGGAGTCCGGGTCCCTCATTTTTTTCCGCTGCATTTGCTCGCCAGTGCAAGGCACCGGTGCGAGATGTAGCAATAGTTGTCTTTACACCAGTTTTGGCATACATAGTGGATGGCCTTAGTGCTATTAGTTCTATGTTACTAAATTTGTGCATGTGCACACCTGTTAGTATCAATTTGCTGTCATCCAAACATTGTCGCTATGCTGTTGCAGTTATATTTACCTTCCTCATAAAATGTTCAATTTGTTATTTATTGTACATGAGTAAGAACGTGTAGCATTGTTGTAGTTAATTATAGCTTCTAATGTTTCAGAATTTGGTTGTTGTCTCAGTAGCAATTAATTCAGTTGCACGTTGATCTTTTTGAGAAGATATGTCATAATTAACATGATTCTTCAGTTTTTAAAAATAAGCATTGGTGATTTTCTGTGTTGCTATAAACCCATTTCCGCTACAATTGTTACTGATCTAGTTTTAAATATTATAGGATGAACGGAAGTGTTCTTACTTGGAGTGGGTTGATCAAGAGTGGCCACAGTCTTTGAAGATGTGCCTAGCAAAGCTCGGGAGCATGTATGAGGAAGAGAACAAAGGTAGGCTTAGGGAAAGTGTTGTCAACGCTGAAGAATATTTGAAGATGCAGGATAAAAAGAGGAAGGTGGAGAATGAGCTATAATTTTTTAAATCAGACTTTGCTAAGATGGTGTTGGCGAAGGATGAGGCACTTTCCCAGTTGGCCAGTGCAAAACAGGTTCTTACTAAACTGAAAGCAGAGGTGGATAAGGCGAGCCTGGATGATCTCAATTAGGGAAAAGAATATATTGTTCTTATGAAGTTGAACTAGCTATATGTTGTATTGTGTTGTTTTCATGTAGCTATCGTACTATGATGATATAATATATTTATGTGCCTGATATGAGATTGGCAAACAACTGTCCGATATGAAATGTGAATTTGCGTAATATTGGAATTATTAATTGGAAAATAATAAACCTGCTAAATGTGTCATGGAACTTTGCAAACGGTTCTAGCAGTAAAAGCGCTTGTGATGGATAGCCCAATGCCACACAATTCTCTTCATCAAATCGTGTATGATGTAGTTGATAAAAGCAAACGGTCTACCAAGGCAGAGTGTGTGTGATAGTTACACCTTTCACACACGAGCCTGCACATAAAACTGTGTGGGATGTACATACGAACGGAAACATTTTTCCTAGATTGACAGTGTGGGGTGTACATAAGAACAGAAACGTATTCCTTGGATTGACTGTGTGCGATATACATACGAATGGAAAAGTTTTCCCTGGATTGACTGTGTGGGATGTACATAAGAACGGAAAGGTATTCCTTGGATTAACTGTGTGTGATATACATATGAATGAAAATGTTTTTCTGGGATTCACCGTGTGGGATGTCACTGGTACGCGTTTGTCCTAAACAAACGGTTTTTAACCCCTTTCCACAACGGCATTCGGAACCGTCGCCAAATGAGTGTGGGCGATAGGGGGGTCCTTCCCGCACGACCCAGAAACTGTTGGGGATATGCCCTCCTGGCACACACGCTCGGCAAAATGAGGTCGTGTGCGACCGGCAAGCACTCAAATACAGAAATACGTACATGAATGCTAAAAAAAATACAATTACACAGGCGAAATCATTTCCGATTGTAAGTACATCCCACACAGTCAGTCACCACTAAACGTTTCCATTCGTATATACATCCCACATAGTCACTACAAGGAAAATGTTTGTGCAAGGTGGTGTAACGCAAACAGTTTTGAAGAGAATGTCATGTGTGATTGTTCATTGATCCAACACAGTTTATTCCTAGAAACTGTGTGTGTTGCGTGAGGTCATCTCCCAGGTGGTTTCTCATTAACCGTTTGCAATAGGAAAACCCAATTAGCAAGCTAATTGGCCAATTAGCGGGCTAATTGCCCTATTATTAATAATCCATTTACTAATCTAATTGACATTCATATTAAGCATATAATATATTCCATTTCCATATTAAGCAAGCAGGATTTCATATTTGAAATACATCGGAGTACAACATGATATAGCTTCAGCACTCAGCTACCCCATTACACAACTGCACCAGTAGCAAGTTTCACATGCAACATCTAGAACCGTTTGAAATTAGCATAATAGACGGTACATAGAGAGATGCATCTGTTGGGGAACGTAGTAATTTCAAAAAATTTCCTACGATCACGCAAGATCATGGTGATGCATAGCAACGAGATGAGAGTGTTGTCTACGTACCCTCGTAGACCAGCAACGGAAGCGTTGACATAGCGTAGAGGAAGTAGTCGTACTTCTTCACGATCCAACCGATCCAAGTACCGAACGTCACGGCACCTCCGAGTTCTGCACACGTTCAGCTCGATGGCGTCCCTCGAACTCCGATCCAGCCGAGTGTTGAGGGAGAGTTTAAATCAACACGACGGGCGTGGTGACGATGATGATGTTCCACCGGCGCAGGGCTTCGCCCTAAGCTCCGCTCACGGTATTTTCGAGGTGTAATATGGTGGAAGGGGCACCGCACGGCTAAGGAACGATCTCATTGATCTACTTGTGTGTCATTGTGTGCCCCCTGCCCCTGTATATAAAGGAGTGAAGGGGAGGGGCTGGCCGGCCAAGGAGAGGAGGCGCACCATGGTTTCCTACTCCTACTAGGAGTAGGATTCCCCAATCCTAGTCCAACTAGGTTTCCCCAAGTGGGAAGGGAGAGAGAGAGGCGCCCTTCTCCTAGTCCTAATAGGACTAGGGAAGGGGGAAGGTGCGGCCAGCACTTGGGCCCCTTTTCTCCTTTCCACTAAGGCCCATGTTGGCCCATTAGCATTCGGGGTTCGGTAACCTCCGGTGCCTTGGTAAAATTCCCAATTTCACCGGAACACTTCCGATGTCCAAACATAGACTTCCAATATATGAATCTTTATGTCTCGACCATTTCGAGACTCCTCGTCACGTCCGTGATCTCATCCGGACTCGAACAACCTTCGGTACAGAAACATCATAAAACTCATAGTAATCGCCATCGAAAGCGTTAAGCGTCACGGACCCTACGGGTTCGAGAACTATGTAGACATGACCGAGACACTTCTCCGGTCAATAACCAATAGCGGGACCTGGATGCCCATATTGGCTCCTACATATTCTACGAAGATCTTTATCGGTCAGACCGCGCATAACAACATACGTTGTTCCCTTTGTCATCGGTATGTTACTTGCCCAAGATTCGATCGTCGGTATCCAATACCTAGTTCAATCTCGTTACCGGCAAGTCTCTTTACTCGTTTCGTAATACATCATCTCACAACTAACACATTAGTTGAAATGCTTGCAAGGCTTATGTGATGTGCATTACCGAGAGGGCCCAGAGCTACCTCTCCGACAATCGGAGTGACAAAACCTAATCTCGAAATCGCCAACCCAACAAGTACCTTTGGAGACACCTGTAGTACTCCTTTATAATCACCCGATTCGTTGTGACGTTTGGTAGTACCCAAAGTGTTCCTCCGTAAACGGGAGTTGCATAATCTCATAGTTATAGGAACATGTATAAGTCATGAAGAAAGCAATAGCAACATACTAAACGATCGGTGCTAGGCTAACGGAATGGGTCATGTCAATCAGATCATTCTCCTAATGATGTGATCCCGTTAATCAAATGACAACTCATGTCTATGGTTAGGAAACATAACCATCTTTGATTAACGAGCTAGTCAAGTAGAGGCATACTAGTGACACTCTGTTTGTCTATGTATTCACACATGTATTATGTTTCCTGGTTAATACAATTCTAGCATGAATAATAAACATTTATCATGAAATAAGGAAATAAATAATAACTTTATTATTGCCTCTAGGGCATATTTCCTTCAGTCTCCCACTTGCACTAGAGTCAATAATCTAGATCACATCACCATGTGATTAACATCGATAGTTCACATCATCATGTGATTAACACCCATAGTTCACATCGCCATGTGACCAACACCCAAAGGGTTTACTAGATTCAGTAATCTAGTTCACATCGCTGTGTGATTAACACCCAAAGAGTACTAAGGGATGATCATGTTTTGCTCGTGAGAGAAGCTTAGTCAACGGGTCTGTCATATTGAGCCGTATGTATTTTGCAAATATTCTATGTCTACAATGCTCTGCACGGGGCTACTCTAGCTAATTGCTCCCACTTACAATATGTATCCAGATTGAGACTTAGAGTCATCTGGATCAGTGTAAAAGCTTGCACCGATGTAACTCTTTACGACGGGCTCTTTTATCACCTCCATAATCGAGAAATATTTCCTTAGTCCTCACTAAGGATGTTCTTGACCAATGTCCGATGATCTACTCCTAGATCACTATTGTACTCCTTGCCAAATTGAGCAAGGTATACAATAGGTCTGGTACATAGCATACTTTATAGAACCTATGGCTGAGGCATAGGGAATGACTTTCATTCTCTTTCTATCTTCTGCCGTGGTCGGGTTTTGAGTCTTACTCAATTTTACAACTTTGTAACACAGGCATGAACTTTTCTTTGGACTGTTCCATTTTGAACTACTTCAAAATCTTGACAAGGTATGTATTTATTGAAAAACTTATCAAGCGTCTTGATCCATCTCTATAGATCTTGATGCTCAATATGTAAGCAGCTTCACCGAGGTCCTTCTTTGAAAAACTCCTTTCAAATACTCCTTTATGCTTTGCGAATAATTCTACATTATTTCCGATCAACAATATGTTATTCACATATACTTATCAGAAATGTTGTAGTGCTCCCACTCACTTTCTTGTAAATACAGGCTTCTCCAAAAGTCTGTATAAAACCATATGCTTTGATCACACTATCAAAGCGTTTATTCCAACTCCGAGATGCTTGCGCCACCATAGATGGATCGCTAGAGCTTGCACATTTTGTTAGCTCCTTTAGGATTGACAAAACCTTCTGGTTGCATCATATACAACTCTTCTTTAATAAATCCATTAAAGAATGTAGTTTTGACATCCATTTGCCAGATTTCATAAAATGTGACAATTGCTAACATGATTCGGACAGACTTTAAGAATCGCTACAGTTTGAGAAAATCTCATTGTAGTCAACACTTTGAACTTGTCGAAAACCTTTTGCAACAAGTCGAGCTTTATAGACAGTAACATTACCATCAGCGTCTGTCTTCTTCTTGAAGATCCATTTATTCTCAATTGCTTGCCGATCATCGGGCAAGTCAACCAAAGTCCACACTTTGTTCTCATACATGGATCCCATCTCAGATTTCATGGCCTCAAGCCATTTTGTGGAATCTGGGCTCACCATCGCTTCTTCATAGTTCGTAGGTTCATCATGTTCCAAAGAACATGACTTCCGTAATAGGATTACCGCATTCACACCGGGTGCGGATCTTGCTCTGGTTGATCTACGAAGTTCTGTAGAAACTTCGATCTGAAGTTTCATGATCATCATCATTAGCTTCCTCCCTATTTGGTGTAGGTGTCACGGAAACTGATTTACGTGATGTACTACTTCTCAATAAGGGAGTAGATACGATTATCTCATCAAGTTCTACTTTCCTCCCACTCACTTCTTTCGAGAGAAACTCCTTCTCCAAAAAGTTTCCGAATTTAGCAACAAAAATCTTGCCTTCGGATCTGTGATAGAAGGTGTACCCAACAGTCTCCTTTGGGTATCCTATGAAGACACATTTCTCGATTTGGGTTCGAGCTTATCAGGTTGAAGCTTTTTCACATAAGCATCGCAGCCCCAAACTTTTAGAAAGCGACAACTTTGGTTTCTTGCCAAACCACAGTTCATAAGGCGTCGTCTCAACGGATTTAGATGGTGCCCTATTTAAAGTGAATGTAGCCGTCTCTAAAGCATAACCCCAAAATGATAGCGGTAAATCAGTAAGAGACATCATAGATCGCACCATATCTAATAAAGTACGATTCCTACGTTCGGACACACCATTACGTTGTGGTGTTCCAGGTGGCGTAAGTTGTGAAACTATTCCACTTTGTTTTAATTGAAGACCAAACTCGTAACTCAAATATTCATCTCCACGATCAGATTGCAGAAACTTTATTTTCTTGTTACGATGATTTTCCACTTCCCTCTGAAATTCTTTGAACCTTTCAACTATTTCAGACTTATGTTTCATCAAGTAGATATACCCATATCTGCTCAAATCATCTTGTGAAGGTCGAGAAAATAACGATACTTGCCACGAGCATCAACACTCATCGGATCGCATACATCGGTATGTATGATTTCCAACAAATCAGTTGCTCGCTCCATAGTTCCGGAGAACGGCGTTTTAGTCATCTTGCCCAAACGGTGCAGTTCGCAAGCATCAAATGATTCATAACCAAGTGATTCCGAAAGTCCATCGAGATGGAGTTTCTTCATGCGTTTTACACCAATATGACCTAAACGGCAGTGCCACAAATAAATTGCACTATCATTATTAACTTTACATCTTTTTGGTTTCAATATTATGAATATGTGTGTTACACGATCGAGATCCAACAAAACATTTTCATTGGGTGTATGACCATAGAAGGTTTTATTCATGTAAACAGAACAACAATTTATTCTCTTAAATGAATAACCGTATTGCAATAAACATGATCAAATCATATTTATGCTCAACACCAAATAACACTTATTTAGGTTCCACACTAATCCGAAAGTATAGGGAGTGTGCGATGATGATCATATCAATCTTGGAACTACTTCCAACACTCATCGTCACTTCCCTTCAACTAGTTTCGTTCATTCGGCAACTCCGTTTCAAGTTACTACTCTTAGCAACTGAACCAGTATCAAATACCGAGGGCTGCTAAAAACACTAGTAAAATACACATCAATAATATGTATATCAAATATACCTTTGTTCACTTTGCCATCCTTCTTATCCGCCAAATACTTGGGGTAGTTCCGCTTCTAGTGACCAGTTCCATTGCAGCAAAAGCACTTAGTCTCGTGCTTAGGTCCAGACTTGGGCTTCTTCACTCGAGCAGCAACTTGCTTGCCGTTCTTCTTGAAGTTCCCCTTCTTCCCTTTTGCCCTTTTCCTTGAGACTAGTGGTCTTGTCAATCATCAACACTTGATGCTCTTTCTTGATTTCTACCTTCGTCGATTTCAACATCGCGAAGAGCTCGAGAATCTTTTTCGTCATCCCTTGCATACTATAGTTCATCACGAAGTTCTACTAACTCTGTGATGGTGACTAGAGAATTCTGTCAATCACTATCTTATCTGGAAGATTAACTCCCACTTGATTCAAGCGATTGAAATACTCAGACAATCTGAAAGCACATGCTCACTAGTTGAGCGATTCTCCTCCATCTTTTAGCTATAGAACTTGTTGCGCACTTCATATCTCTCAACTAGGGTATTTGCTTGAAATATTAACTTCAATTCCTGGAACATCTCATATGGTCCATGACGTTCAAAACGTCTTTGAAGTCCCGATTCTAAGCCGTTAAGTATGGTGCACTAAACTATCAAGTAGTCATCATATTGAGCCAGCCAAACGTTCATAACGTATGCATCTCGCTCCTGCAATAGGTCTGTCACCTAGCGGTGCATTAAGGACATAATTCTTACGTGCAGCAATGAGGATAAACCTCAGATCACGGATCCAATCCGCATCATTTCTACTAACATTTTTCAATACAATTTTCTCTTAGGAACACATATAAAAACATAGGGAAGCAACAACGCGAGCTATTGATCTACAACATAATTTGCAAAATACTACCGGGACTAAGTTCATGATAAATTAAAGTTCAATTAATCATATTACTTAAGAACTCCCACTTAGATAGACATCTCTCTAGTCATCTAAGTGATCACGTGATCCAAATCAACTAAACCATGTCCGATCATCACGTGAGATGGAGTAGTTTCAATGGTGAACATCACTATGTTGATCATATCTACTATATGATTCACGCCCGACCTTTCGGTCTCCGTGTTCCGAGGTCATATCTTATATGCATAGCTCGTCAAGTATAACCTGAGTATTCCGCGTGTGCAACTGTTTTGCACCCGTTGTATTTGAACGTAGAGCCTATCACACCCGATCATCACGTGGTGTCTCAAAGACGAAGAACTTTCGCAACGGTGCATACTCAGGAGAACACTTCTTGATAATTAGTGAGAGATCATCTTATAATGCTACCGTCAATCAAGCAAAATAAGATGCATAAAGGATAAACATCACATGCAATCAATATAAGTGATATGATATGGCCATCATCATCTTGTGCTTGTGATCTCCATCGCCGAAGCACCGTCATGATCACCATCGTCACCGGCGCGACACCTTGATCTCCATCGTAGCATCGTTGTCGTCTCGCCAATCTTATGCTTCCACGACTATCACTACCGCTTAGTAATAAAGTAAAGCATTACATCGCGATTGCATTGCATACAATAAGCGACAACCACATGGCTCCACCGATTGCCGATAACTCGGTTACAAAACATGATCATCTCATACAATAAAATATAGCATCACGTCTTGACCATATCACATCACAACATGCCCTGCAAAAACAAGTTAGACGTCCTCTACTTTGTTGTTGCAAGTTTTACGTGGCTGCTACGGGCTTAAGCAAGAACCAATCTCACCTACGCATCAAAACTACAACGATACTTCGTCAAATAGACTCCGTTTAACCTTCTCAAGGACCGGGCGTAGCCACTCGGTTCAACTAATGTTGGAGAGACAGTCTTACGCTAGACATCTATGTGCAAAGCACGTCTAGTGTTACGGTCTCGCGTAAGCTTTCGCGTAATTTTTGTCCTGATCGTCTCGTCCAACAATACCGCTGAACCTAAGTATGACTTGCTGGTAGGCAGTATGACTTGTATCGTCCACAACTCACTTGTGTTCTACTCGTGCATATCATCAAACCATTAAAACCTAGGCTCGGATGCCACCGTTGGGGAACGTAGTAATTTCAAAAATTTTCCTACGATCACGCCAAGATCATGGTGATGCATAGCAACGAGATGAGAGTGTTGTCTCACGCACTCGTGAACCAGACAGCGGAAGCGTTGACGCAACGTAGAGGAAGTAGTCGTACTTCTTCACGATCCAACCGATCCAAGTACCGAACGTCGGCACCTCCGAGTTCTGCACACGCTCAGCTCGATGGCGTCCCTCGAACTCCGATCCAGCCGAGTGTTGAGGAGAGTTTAAATCAACACGACGGCGTGGTGGCGATGATGATGTTCCACCGGCGCAGGCTTCCTAAGCTCCGCTTCTGGTATTTTCGAGGTGTAATATGGTGGAAGGGGCACCGCACACGGCTAAGGAACGATCTCAATGATCAACTTGTGTGTCATGGGGTGCCCCTGCCCTGTATATAAAGGAGGGAAGGGAGGGGCTGGCCGGCCAAGGAGAGGAGGCGCACTGTGGTTTCCTACTCCTACTAGGAGTAGGATTCCCCCAATCCTAGTCCAACTAGGTTTCCCAAGTGGGAAGGGAGAGAGAGGGGGCGCTTCTCCTAGTCCTAATAGGACTAGGGAAGGGGAAGGTGCGGCCAGCACTTGGGCCCCCTTTTCTCCTTTCCACTAAGGCCCATGTTGGCCCATTAGCATTCCGGGGTTCGGTAACCTCCCTGCATTTTGGTAAAATTCCCAATTTCACCCGGAACACTTCCGATGTCCAAACATAGACTTCCAATATATGAATCTTTATGTCTCGACCATTTCGAGACTCCTCGTCACGTCCGTGATCTCATCCGGGACTCGAACAACCTTCGGTACAGAAACATCATAAAACTCATAGTAATCGCCATCGAAGCGTTAAGCGTGCGGACCCTACGGGTTCGAGAACTATGTAGACATGACCGAGACACTTCTCCGGTCAATAACCAATAGCGGGACCTGGATGCCCATATTGGCTCCTACATATTCTACGAAGATCTTTATCGGTCGGACCGCATAACAACATACGTTGTTCCCTTTGTCATCGGTATGTTACTTGCCCGAGATTCGATCGTCGGTATCCAATACCTAGTTCAATCTCGTTACCGGCAAGTCTCTTTACTCGCTTCGTAATACATCATCTCACAACTAACACATTAGTTGAAATGCTTGCAAGGCTTATGTGATGTGCATTACCGAGAGGGCCCAGAGCTACCTCTCCGACAATCGGAGTGACAAAACCTAATCTCGAAATACGCCAACCCAACAAGTACCTTTGGAGACACCTGTAGTACTCCTTTATAATCACCCAGTTACGTTGTGACGTTTGGTAGTACCCAAAGTGTTCCTCCGTAAACGGGAGTTGCATAATCTCATAGTTATAGGAACATGTATAAGTCATGAAGAAAGCAATAGCAACATACTAAGCGATCAGGTGCTAGGCTAACGGAATGGGTCATGTCAATCAGATCATTCTCCTAATGATGTGATCCCGTTAATCAAATGACAACTCATGTCTATGGTTAGGAAACATAACCATCTTTGATTAACGAGCTAGTCAAGTAGAGGCATACTAGTGACACTCTGTTTGTCTATGTATTCACACATGTATTATGTTTCCTGGTTAATACAATTCTAGCATGAATAATAAACATTTATCATGAAATAAGGAAATAAATAATAACTTTATTATTGCCTCTAGGGCATATTTCCTTCAGCATCTCATCTGGAAAACTGATGAAGCGGAAGGCGGATATTGAGCCTTCATTCATGTTGAAGGTCTTTGCAACTTTAGGCCAGTGCATGTGGATGATTGACCGTCCATCCTTCGACCTCTTCAGGAACACTTCAATATTGAACCGTGGGTGTTGTATGAAAACTTTCCTCGCCTCCTGACCACAGAGATGGTTTGAGAGGTAATCATTAGTGAAGCCTGAAAACAAGGATGTGCATAAATATCTTCTCTATATTGAAAATGGAGCAAAGGAATACAAAAAGGCAAGGTATAATACTTAGTACCATCTTGTAAACCTCAGTGCTTCCCATTGTTCCCCTTCAACACATATAAGGTAGTTAGTTATCAGGTTAAGTAAGGGTTCGCATGCTATCAGTAAAATATGTTGATGATAAATAAGCACATTGCAGATTCATCAGATTAATTCAAGCCACATGGAAAACCCATTTATCCAAACCAAGCATGATTAAGAACTAGGAAATATAGAACTTGTATATGTTTCTCATGTATTAAGTGCAGCCAAATGCGATTTATTCCTCACACGGTATACAATAACAGAATGCAGCCACAACAATTGAACATCGCATTGCAGAATTGAACCAAGCAGTTAACTAAACACCACAACAAATGAACCAAACGTTAACTGAGCACCATATTGCACAATATAACATACTCCTAATAGAAGATCAGACAATTAAGCAAACCAAGCATGCTTAACAACTTGGAAATATAGCAATTGTATTTGTTTCTCATGTATTTAGTACAACCAAATTCGATTAATTCCTCACATGGTATACAATAAGAGAATGCATCTACAACAATTGAACATCACATTACAGAATTGAACCAAGTAGTTAACTAAACACCACAACAAATGAACCAAACGTTAACTGAGCACCACATTGCACAATATAACATACTCCTAATAGAAGATCAAACAGTTAACCAAACCAAGCATGCTTAACAACTTGGAAATATAGCAATTGTATTTGTTTCCCATGTCTTTAGTACAACCAAATTCAATTTATTCCTTGCATGGTATACAATAACAGAATGCAGCCACAACAATTCAACATCGCATTGCAGAATTGAACCAAGCAGTTAACTAAACACCACAACAAGTGAACGAAGCCACAACAAATGAACCAAGTAGTTAACTAAACACCAATTGAACAATATAACATACTCCTAATAGAAGATCAGACAGTTAACCAAACTATCGGTGTCAAAACCGGCGGATCTCGGGTAGGGGGTCCCGAACTGTGCGTCTAAGGCGGATGGTAACAGGAGGCATGGGACACGATGTTTACCCAGGTTCGGGACCTCTCGATGGAGGTAATACCCTACTTCTTGCTTGATTGATCTTGATGATATGAGTAGTACAAGAGTTGATCTACCACGAGATCGTAGAGGCTAAACCCTAGAAGCTAGCCTATGGTATGATTGTTGTTGTCCTACGGACTAAACCCTCTAGTTTATATAGACACGGAGGGGGCTAGGGTTACACAGAGTCGGTTATAAGGGAGGAGATCTACATATCTGTATCGCCAAGCTTGCCTTCCATGCCAAGGAGAGTCCCATCCAGACACGAGATGGAGTCTTCAATCTTGTATCTTCATAGTCCAACAGTCCGGCCAAAGAATATAGTCCGGCTGTCTGGATACCCCCTAATCCAGGACTCCTCGGTGGCCCTGAACCAGGCTTCAATGACGATGAGTCCAGAGCAGATTGTCTTCGGCATTGCAAGGCGGGTTCCTCCTCCGAATACTCAATAAAATAATCAGAAAACAAGGATAGTGTCCGGCTCTGCAAAACAAGTTCCACATACCACCGTAGAGAGAATAATATTTCCACAAATATAATCTGCTGACACACTCGATATCATGACATCATACCACGGCCCGGTCTTTATTCGGACCGTTATTCTCAACCAGCCTTGGCGCATATCGCGAGACGGTTTCCTTGGCACGTCTTGTCGAAGCAGAGATCGTGTCCCCTTATCACGGGATTCTCATCAATACGGACATGGGTAACCCAATCGTGCCCGTCGGTATGACTCCTCGATTGTAGGCAAGTCCCAGACGGTCACGAGGAGGACGCTTGGTATTCACCCTCTTTATAAAGAGACCAAGTCCTATCCTTTTTACTCCTCGAACTCAATCGAATCCTTCCCCCGCCTCGAGTTCCAACACCCGAAGCTCAGGTCAGGCGCTTCAGACCTTCAACCATGTTCGGATCCAACCTTCAAGGTCTGTGGATGCCTTTCTCCGTCACGGAGGAAGACGTCAAAAAGTTAAGAGAGGCCAGGTTTCTGACCGGCGAGATCCCGCACCGGCTGCCTGCTCAAGGGCAGGTCATTCCCACTCCCAAATGAACTGCAATCGTCCAGATACCCAAGAAAGTAGTCATGTAACCGAACACGCCGTATCTTTATTTATCACAACATCATTCTGAAAAGTCGCTCTTTGACCAGGACTGGGTAACAAAGGTGAAGATGATCAGGTGTCCGCCCCCCCTCCCCGAGGTCTCACCGGATCCTGTACTAGCCAGGATGCTGGAGCTCGCGCCTTATCAAGCGCCCTTAGGGGAAGACAAAGGGGAAGAAAGAGGCTAAGCGCCTCGCGATGGAGGATCACCAGGGGAAGAAACTGAAATTCCCCCTTCCCAAGGAAGGAAGAGGACCGCCTCTGAAGACCCGGAGACAATGGTCTCCAAACGGGGGAAGAAATCTTCGCCAGAGGGTCCTGCCCCGGGGGATACCCCGGCCGCACAATGCCCACAAGGGGGTCGGCCCTCAACCAAGCTATAAGTAGAAAGGGGACTTAATAGTAAAATTGTCCTGCTTTGCTTCTGAGGAAAATAACCGAAACATTTATCTTGTAGTCCGGACCATAGCCCTTCTCGGCAGAGTTCGTCTTTGGGGGATCTTCTTCCAGAGATGATGGAGAGCGAAACGCCTCCCCATGCCCTCCCGCCTTACGAGGCGGGCGACCCCGAGGTGTCGTCGCGGAGGGCTTCTCCTAATCCGGCAAGGCCAGATGGTAATCCTTTGGCCACCCGAAGTACTCAGTATCCTGCTCTTGAAGAGAGCAACCGAAAGAGTCCAGCACCATCTGTTATGCGGTCGGACGCACTGAAGGACCTGCTAGAGCAAGCGGCTATCTCAGAAGTGCATCGTACGCTAATGGGTACGGTGGTTGAGAAGATTTCATCAGCCGAAAGCGGGTTGCATGAAGCCTTTATGAGTCTACTGAAAGGTTTTTAGGTACGTGAAATAGCGTGTATTTTTTACAGTACCGCACACGTTAAGGTGTGTCCTGTGCAGATAGTAGCCCCTGAGACTCTGGTTGCTGTTGAAAACGGCGGCAAACAGAGGATCATAGTCCCAGGTAACAATCCGGCCGTCTTCATATGCAGGTGGCGGAAGGTCCGGTGGCTAGCCGGACTGGTGAGTTTGCCGAGCTGAAGCGGCAACTTGATGCGGCGGATGCCAACATCGTGCTTGTCAACAAGCGGCTTGATGAGGCACAGGGTATGTGATTTCTCCAGTGATCGATACGTAGTAAGAGGAGCATGGTGCTAGTATCTTTAAGATGCTGCGCCTGCAGATGGAGCTGCGGCCGTGGAGACCCTTCGAGCGGAACTTGCCCGGGCCAAAGGACAAGCCAGGAAAAGTGATGCGGCCGCCCTGCAGGCGGTCGAGGAGCTGAGAGCCGAAAAGGCTTCTCATTGCCGAAGCAAGGAGTAAATAGCCAAGATGGCTGTGGAGTTGAAGGATGCCGCCGGCCGTTATGAGCTTCTCAAAAAGGAAGATCGAGTGAAGATGACGGACCTGGAGAAGGCCACGGTGGCGGCCAAGGACGCCCGCTCTACAATTAGAGCGGTGAAGGAGGAGCTGCTTCACGCCGGGGATATCGCGGCTGGGAAGCCCTTTATGCTGCAGATGAAGTTCGTAGATCCTAAGTATGCTCCTTTGGATCGGCTGTGGAGTTCTGCAAACGCTTATCTGGATTTGGCAGCAAGTGCCGCTGATGTGGCCGAATACTTCAAAGATCAGAAAGATCGCGAAGTGGAGAAGCTGTTCTGGTCACAATTTAACGTTCCAGCGCGTCCGCTTCCTTTAAATGAGCGGATGGACGAATGGGCCGAGCTCCATAGGTTGTCCGGGCTCGCCATGAGGTCTGTTGTGGATCATCTATGGCCGGAAGGGCCAAGGCCAAACAATTATTTTAGTTTGGTGCAGCAGTTCCTTGGTGCTGTGCCGCGCATCGACGCTATGAAGAGGTTGGCGTGCATCGAGGGTGCGCGGATGGCCCTTGCCCGTGTCAAGACATACTGGGCGGAGATGGAAGCCGCCGCAATTGCAACCCCGAGTTCGGCCATTAGCCGAGTAGCTGCCGAGCACTACTTTGACGAAGTCCTTGAGGGCGCTCGTTCAATCGAAGCTCAGTGCTCGAAGAATATTATGTTCGAGTGACATGTATTCCCATTGAAAAACAATGTTTTACTGAATTGTAAAGGCTATTTTTATAATTTTGCCTAAAAGTATTATGATGCCTCCTGTGCAGCCATTTATGTATATATGTATAAAACCTGAAAGTCTGCAGTCGTCGGCTTCAGCCCCCATGCATATAATGCGGGGGTGTTTGTAGAAGACGCGTGTTCACACTTGATCCAACGTCTTGGTCCGTTAAGGAGGTGATAGCGCAGCGAACTAGGCAATCAGACTATATTGCTTTAACACTTTCACTTAGCCATAGGAGTTTGACAGTGGGGCTACTATATAGCCCATCGTGGCTCCGCGCTCATCCGAATACGGGGCGCGTACATGCCTGGCCGGGAAACGGCCATTCGTTAATGCGGAGGAATCCCGAAGATTCCGCTAGGTCATCGAGTGGTTGACCAGTCTCGTGCTTTATCATGACAATCGATTTTGGCTTTCTCTCGAGGTGCTCGTCCGGCGAACCAGGCACAATCGTAGTAGTTCTCGTGGTGCCGCCTTAGCCGATAGAGCGGAACGTAAGGTAGCAAAACACAGGAGCCAGGCAAACCCAACATTTGACCAAAGACATGATTCGGAGCTGATGCATATAAGGCCAAACTCGTGACGCCGAACACTCCTAAGTTATTCGGTCTTTGAAATATATACCGGGCTAAATGATGCCCTTGGATAATGAGCCCCTGGTGTCCGGGTACGAGCAATATTCTGACGTGGCCACATGCCAAGAATGTCAGCATCCTTCTCGGTTGTATTGAGAATCCGGATGATGTGAACAACAAAAGACAGTAAAAAAATGTTTACGCAGGGTCTTAATCTAAAGAGAAACCTTTGAACGGGTCCCTGCTGCACGTCTGCGCCTGTGTCTCATTGTGCAGTATCACGGGCCGGGTGTATACGATTGTCATCTGTAAAAGAGAGGAACTTAGTTGAAAGTTGTCGTGCAAAAAATTGGCTAATATAAATAAACCATTTAATAAGTCAACATGGGTGAAGTTGAGCCGAATTATCGCTGAGAAGCCCCTAGTACATCGTCTATAAGGCTATAACCATCAAAACAATCTCTATCCAATGATTAGCCGGACTCGTCTAACCGTGTCCGTGGTCTTAACGACCGGTCATCTGTTCTGGTGGTGAGGCCATCTAGTGTTCGGCTGTTAAAGCAGCCGCACGTTCTTCTTCTCGTAAGGAGCGTTCAACATTTCCATGTACTGTGATGATGCCACGCAGACCGGGAATTTTAAGCTTGAGAAAAGTGTAATGCGGTATTGCATTAAAACGAGCGAAAGCCGCTCGTCCGAGTAGTGCTTTATAGCCACTTCGCAATGGAGCAATGTCGAAGGTTAACTTTTCGCTTCGGAAGTTGTCGGGAAAGCCGAACACAACCTCTAGTACTAGAGAGCCCGTGCAGCGGGCCTCTGCGCCTGGTATTACTCCCTTGAAGGTAGTATTACTGTGGCTGATTTTTGTTGGGTTTATCCCCATTTTGCAGACGGTGTCCTGGTATATCAGATTTAGACTACTGCCGCCGTCCATAAGGACTCGTGTGAGATGGTACCCGTTTATTATTGGGTCTAACACCAAAGCAGCCAATCCTTCGTGTCGGATACTTGTCGGGTGATCCCTGCGATCAAAAGTGATCGGTCGAGACAACCAGGGGTTGAACTTGGTGGTGATGGGCTCTAGGACGTGTGTGTCTCAGAGTGCAGTTTTGCTTCTCCCCCTCATCATGTGTACCACGTTTACCGTTTTGACTTCTGGTAGGAATTTTTTCTGTCCCCCAGTGCCTTGCTGGCGAGGCTCATCCTCGTCTTCGCTCGGTGAATCCTCTCCCTTGTGTTCGGCGTTTAGCTTGCCGGCCTGCTTGAAGACCCAGCATTCTCTGTGGGTATGATTTGCAGGTTTATCGGGGGTGCCGTGGATCTGACATAGTTTGTCTAGAATCTTGTTTAGGCTGGTCGGTCCATCTCTGTTGCCTTTAAAGGGCTTTTTCCGCTGACCCGGTCGAGAGCCCCTGAATCCGGCGTTTACCGCCGTGTTATCTGGGCTGTCTTCTTTATTCCGGCGCTTGTTTTTACTGCGTCGTGGTTTTCCATTGCCATCCCTGACTTCGGATGTGCTTGGGTCGCTGGTGCTGCTTCGGGCTAACCAGCTGTCCTCGCCCGTGCAAAAGCGGATCATGAGGCTTGTTAGGGCTGCCATTGTTCTCGGTTTTTCTTGGCCGAGGTGTCTGGCAAGCCATTCGTCTTGGGCGCTGTGCTTGAAATCTGTTAAGGCTTCGGCGTCCGGACAGTCGACAATTTGGTTCTTCTTAGTGAGAAACATGTTCCAAAGCTTTCGGGCTGACTCTCCGGGCTGTTGAATTATATGACACAAATCATCTGCGTCCGGAGGTCGGACATAAGTCCCTTGAAAATTAACCCGAAAACCATCCTCGAGCTCCTCCCAGCTTCCAATGGAGTTTTCGGGGAGGCTTTTTAGCCAGTGCCGAGCTGGTCCTTTGAGCTTGAGGGGCAAGTATTTGATGGCATGGAGATCGTCTCCGTGAGCCATATGAATATGGAGGATAAAGTCCTCAATCTAGACCCCCGGGTCCGTGGTCCCGTCGTACGCCTCTATGTTCACTAGTTTGAATCCTTCTGGAAATTCGTGGTCCAGTACCTCATTGGTGAAACATAGGGGGTGTGCGGCACCCCTCTAATTAGTTGTACCATGGCGTTCGGACGGTTGTGATATTTGGTTTTGGTTGAGTGCTGGAGCGCGTTTCCTTGATCCGTAGATGGATCTGGTTGCGTCGGCCCTTTGATGCGAGTCCTTGTGTGGGTCATGTACTGGCTTATATGCGGCCTCGTTGGCCGCTCTATCACGGCCACGAGGTCGTCCATCCGACCGGTCGGCAGTTTTATCTTTTGGCTGTGGGGGCTCTAAGGCCTCACCGTCGAATTCAGGCAGCAGCTTTCGCTTTGGTTAGCTCTTCGTGTGGCGACTGCCACCATACTTTTCTGTCGTATCGAGCACTTTGTTCCATCTACTGTTGAGTGTATTTTGTGCAGCCTTGAGCCTTTGCTTCTGCTTCTTTAGACTCCTCGCAGTGGCGATAAGCCTTCTATGGAGGTTCTCTTGCTCCGGCTGCCTTTCCGGGATGATGTGTTCATCGTCATCCGGACTGTTCTATTCTCCGGAGACGGGTTGATTAGCTTGATGCTCGGCGTCGCCGTGTTCGGACAGCGGCTTCGTTCTTCGTTCGTCGTACGCTGGCTCATCCTGCTCTGTCGCTGGGTCTATTTGGTCGTCGTTTCCTCTGAAGTCGACCGAGGTATTGTTTTTTCTTGCACTGTTATCGTTGTTTTTGCCGAGGCGGGATTTGGAGCGGTGCCTACGGTGCCGCTTTGATTGCTTCTCAAGGGAGCTATCTTTCGCTGCATCCTTCCGTTCTTCGTCATCATTTTCTTTGGGTATATCCACCATGTATATGGCATGTGATGAAGTGGCGGTCCAGCGCCCTGTTGACGGTGGTTCCTGTTCGTCTCCTGCATCCTTGTCCATACTATCGATGTCTTTGGAGTCGAAGTCGAGCATGTCAGTTAAATCATCGACAGTGGCTACTAAGTGGGTGGTGGGTGGGGAGTGAATTTCTTCGTCATCCGCATCCCTTTCTAGCCGGACATAGTTCGGCCAAGGTTCTCCTAAGGAGAGAGACCTTAACGAGTTTAGTACATCGCCGAAGGGCGAGTGCTGAAAGATATCCGCGGAGGTGAACTCCATGATCGGTGCCCAATCGGATTCGATAGGCATGGGCGCAGGCGGTTCGGAGTCCGTGGCCGGAAACGAGTCCATTGGTTCGGCGTCACGGATCTCGTGAGGGATAAGGCCAGTATTCGGCTCTATTGCCATTGAGGGTGCGGCCTCCAAGGCGGGGTCTATCCGCCCGTCCTCGGATGGCGCAATATATTCCGGATTGAAGGCCGGAGTAGTTGCTGGCATGATTTCCCGAACACTGTCCGACGACTGAGCTATATCATGCCCGTCGTGATCGTGCGGCACACCTGGCATGGGCCCGAATCCGTCGAAGATCAAGTATCCGCGGATATCGGCAGTGTAATTCAAGTTTGCAAACCTGACCTGGTGGCCAGAGGCGTAGCTCTCGATCTGCTCCAGATGTCCAAGCGAGTTGGCCCGCAGTGCGAAGCCACCGAATACAAAGATCTGTCCGGGGAGGAAGACCTCACCCTGGACCGCATCGTTATCGATGATCGGAGGAGCAATCTAGCTTTACGGCGACGGCATAGTGGAACTCTCAACGAAAGCACCAATGTTGGTGTCAAAACCGGCGGATCTCAGGTAGGGGGTCCCGAACTGTGCGTCTAAGGCGGATGGTAACAGGAAGCAGGGGACACGATGTTTACCCAGGTTCGGGACCTCTCGATGGAGGTAATACCCTACTTCCTTCTTGATTGATCTTGATGATATGAGTAGTACAAGAGTTCATCTACCACGAGATCGTAGAGGCTAAACCCTAGAAGCTAGCCTATGGTATGATTGTTGTTGTCCTACGGACAAAACCCTCCAGTTTATATAGACACCGGAGGGGGCTAGGGTTACAGTAGTCGGTTACAAGGGAGGAGATCTACATATCCGTATCGCCAAGCTTGCCTTCCACGCCAAGGAGAGTCCCATCCGGACATGAGACAAAGTCTTCAATCTTGTATCTTCATAGTCCAACAGTCCGGCCAAAGAATATAGTCCGGTTGTCCGGATACCCCCTAAACCAGGACTCCCTGATACGTCTCCAATGTATCTATAATTTTTGATTGCTCCATGCTATATTATCTACTATTTTGGGCAATATTGGGCTTTCTTATCCACTTTTATATTATTTTTGGGACTAACCTATTAACCGGAGGCCCAGCCCAGATTTCTTTGTTTTATGCCTATTTCAAGTGTTTTGAGGAAAAGGAATATCGACGGAGTCGACACGGAACGAAATCAATCGAGAAGTTATTTTTGGAAGGAAAGCCACCGGATAGACTTGGACTCTCGTCAAGATACGGAGCTGGCCACGAGGGTGGGGGCGCGCCCCTGCCTCGTGGGGCCCCCCGCAGCTCCACCGACGCACTTCTGCACTCCATATATACCTACGTATCGTCAAACTTCGAGCAGAAGATAGATCGGGAGTTCCGCCCGCAAAGCCTCTGTAGCCACCAAAACCAATCGGGACCACCTGTTAAGACTCACGGGAGGGGGAATCCATCACCGGTGGCGATCTTCATCATCCCGGCGCTCTCCATGACAAGGAGGGAGTAGTTCACCCTCAGGGCTGAGGGTATGTACCAGTAGCTATGTGTTTGATCTCTCTCTCTCTCTCTCTCTCTCTCTCTCTCTCTCTCTCTCTCTCTCTCTCTCGTGTTATCTCTCGTGTTCCCTCTATGTCACGATCTTGATGTATCCCGAGCTTTGCTATTGTAGTTGGATCTTATGATGTTTCTCCCCCTCTACTCTCTTGTGATGAATTGAGTTTCCCCTTTGAAGTTATCTTATCGGATTGAGTCTTTTATGAGAACACTTGATGTATGTCTTGCCGTGTTTATCTGTGGTGACAATGGGATATCACGTGCCACTTGATGTATGTTTTGGTGACCAACTTGCGGGTTCTGCCCATGAACCTATGCATAGGGGTTGGCACACGTTTTCTTGACTCTCCGGTAGAAACTTTGGGGCACTCTTTGAAGTACTTTTATGTTGGTTGGATGAATCTGAGATTGTGTGATGCATATCGTATAATCATGCCCACGGATACTTGAGGTGACAATGGAGTATCTAGGTGACATTAGGGTTTTGGTTGATTTGTGTCTTAAGGTGTTATTCTAGTATGAACTCTTTAATAGATCAATCCGAAGAATAACTTTGAGGTGGTTTCGTACCCTACCATAATCTCTACGTTTGTTCTCCGCTATTAGTGGCTTTGGAGTGACTCTTTGTTGCATGTTGAGGGCTTGTTATATGATCTATCTATGTTATTATTGTTGAGAGAACTAGCACTAGTGAAAGTATGAACCCTAGGCCTTGTTTCATATCATTGCAATACCGTTTATGCTTACTTCTATCATTAGTTACCTTGCTGTTTTTATATTTTCAGATTACAAATACCTTTATCTACCATCCATATTGCACTTGTATCACCATCTCTTCGCCAAACTAGTGCATCTATACAATTTACCATTGTATTGGGTGTGTTGGGGACACAAGAGACTCTTTGTTATTTGGTTGCAGGGTTGTTTGAGAGAGACCATCTTCATCCTACGCCTCCCACAGATTGATAAACCTTAGGTCATCCACTTGAGGGAAATTTGCTACTGTCCTACAAACATGTGCACTTGCAGGCCCAACAACGTCTACAAGAAGAAGGTTGTGTAGTAGACATCAAGCTCTTTTCTGGCGCCGTTGCCGGGGAGGCTAGGTAAGTGAAGGTATATCTTTAGATCTTGCAATCGATTCTTTTTTCTTATTTTAGCACTAGTTTAGTTTATAAAATAAAACTACCAACAAAATGGAATTGAGTTTGTCTCATACGCTTCATCTTTTTAATGTCTTCCGTGAAAATAAGGATTCCGATAATTGTGCTCAATTGCTAGAGGAAGAATGCATTAGAATGTTTGGCACTAAATCTTTGAATGATGAGCATGATTGCAATGTTGTTAGTATGAATTCCTTGAATATCCATGATGCTAATGATATGCAAAGCCACAAGCTTGGGGAAGCTATGTTTGATGAAGATGATATTTTTTGTCCCCCAAGGTTTGATGAGCAAATTTACTATGATGAAAGCATGCCTCCTATCTATGATGATTATTGTGATGACACATATGCTATAAAGAATAATGATAACCATGAAACTTGTCATCTTGATCTTAATTTTCAATCACATGATAGTTATTTTGTTGAGTTTGCTCCCACTACTATTGATGAGAATAGATTTGCTTATGTGGAGAGTAATAAAAAATTTATGCTTGTAGATCATGAAAAGAATGCTTTAGGTGTTGGTTATATTGTTGAATTCATTCATGATGCTACGGAAAATTATCATGAGAGAGGATCATATGCTTCTACATATTGCAATAATATCAAGTTTCCTCTCTATGTGCTTAAAATTTTAAAGTTATGCTTGTTTTGCCTTCCTATGCTAGTTGATTATTGTTCCCATAAGTTATTTGCTCACAAAATCCCTATGCATAGGAAGTGGGTTATACTTAAATGTGCTAGTCATATTCTTCATGATGCTCTCTTTATGTTTCAATTCTTATCTTTGTGTGAGCATCATTGAACTCATCATGCCTAGCTAGGGGCGTTAAACGATAGCGCTTGTTGGGAGGCAACCCAATTTTATTTTAGTTTCTTGCTTTTTGGTTCTGTTTAGTAATAAATAATCCATCTAGCTTCTGTTTAGATGTGGTTTTATGTTTTATTTAGTGTTTGTGCGAAGTAGAACCTTTGGGAAGACTTGGGTGAAGTCTTTATGATCATGCTGTAAAAAAACACAAACTTTAGCGCTCACGAGATTAGCTAGAACTTTTTACTGGAAAGTGCTATTTAGTTGATCTTTTTTCAAATGATTACTAGACAAATTCCTCAGGTCCACCAATTTATTTTAGAATTTTTGGAGTTCCAGAAGTTTGCGTTAGTTACAGGTTGCTACAGACTGTTCTGTTTTTGACAGATTCTGTTTTCATTGTGTTGTTTGCTTATTTTGATGAATCTATGGCTAGTAAAATAGGTTATAAACCATATAGAAGTTGGAATATAGTAGGTTTAACACCAATATAAATAAAGAATGAGTTCACTACAGTACCTTGAAGTGGTGTTTTGTTTTCTTTCGCTAACGGAGCTTACGAGTTTTCTGTTAAGTTTTGTGTTGTGAAGTTTTCAAGTTTTGGGTAAAGATTCGATGGACTATGGAATAAGGAGTGGCAAGAGCCTAAGCTTGGGGATGCCCAAGGCACCCCAAGGTAATATTCAAGGATAACCAAGCTTCTAAGCTTGGGGATGCCCCGGAAGGCATCCCCTCTTTCATCTTCGTTCATCGGTAACTTTACTTGGAGCTATATTTTTATTCACCACATGATGTGTGTTTTGCTTGGAGCGTCATTTTATTTTTTTAGTATTTGCTTGCTGTTATTTATATTAATGTTTTTCATCCTTTAGTTTCAATAAAATGTCAAGGACAGCTTTTGCCATGCTTATTTTGCAAGTATGCATGTTGCTGTTTGAAAATAGAAAGTTTACCGCTGTTGCAAAAATTCCCTAGAAATTTCAGAGAGTGGTATAATGTTGAATCTTTTTGAATATTTATCTCTGATAAATTTATTACAGTGGTAATTTTAGTTCATAATTTTTTGAGTTATGGGAGTGTTGATACTCTTGCATTCTTCACAGACTATACTGTTTTGGCAGATTGCTGTTATGTTTGCATTGTTTGCATATGTTTGCTTGTTTAATGATTCTATTTGAGGATAGGAGTATTAATATGCAGAGGCATTTAGTATGCAATGTTGAATAATAATTTTAGTGATTTGTTACAGTAGGAAATGATAAGGTTTTGCATTGGTTTATTCTAACCTATCTCACGAGTTCTTGTTGAGTTTGTTGTGAATGAAGCTTTTGATAAAAAAAAGAAACCATGATTTGAGAGGAATTAAGGAGACACAAAAGCTCAAGCTTGGGGATGCCCAAGGCACCCCAAGATATTATTTCAAGAAGTCTCAAGCATCTAATCTTGGGGATGCCCCCGTTGGCATCCCACCTTTCTTCTTCAACAACTATCGGTTAGTATCGGTTGAACCTAAGTTTTTGCTTCTTCACTTGAGTTGTGCTATCCTTGCAATGTAGTTTTATTTAGCTTTGCTTGCTGTTTGAATAAAGTATCAAGATCTGAAATTCTTAAATGTTAGAGAGTCTTCACATAGCTAAATAATTATGCTACTACTCATTGATCTTCACTTATATCTTTCGGAGTAGTTTGTCATTTGCTCTAGTGCTTCACTTATAGAGCACGGTGGTGGTTTTATTTTGAAGAAATAGATGAACTCTCATGCTTCACTTATATTATTTTGAGAGTCTTAAATAGCATGGTAATTTGCTTAAATAATCTTAATATGCTTGGTATTCAAGATTTGTAAAACTTCCTTATGAGTGTGTTGAATACTAAAGAAAAGTTTGATGCTTGATGATTGTTTTGAGATATGAAGATGATGATATTAGAGTCATGCTAGTTGAGTAGTTGTGAATTTGAGAAATACTTGTGTTAAAGTTTGTGATTCCCATAGCATGCACGTATGGTGTAACCGTTATGTGATGAAGTCGGAACATGATTTATTTATTTATTGTCTTCCTTATGAGTGGCGGTCGGGGACGAGCGATGGTCTTTTCCTACCAATCTATCCCCCTAGGAGCATGCGCGTAATACTTTGCTTTGATAACTTCTAGATTTTTGCAATAAGTATATGAGTTCTTTATGACTAATGTTGAGTCCATGGATTATACACACTTTTCCTTCCTTCCACCATTGCTAGCCTCTCTAATGCCGTGCACCTTTCGCCGGTATCATACACCCACCATATACCTTCCTCAAAACAGCCACCATACCTACCTATCATGGCATTTCCATAGCCATTCCGAGATATATTGCCATGCAACTTTCCACCGTTCCGTTCTTATGACATGCTTCATCATTGTCATATTGCTTTGCATGATCATGTAGTTGACATCGTATTTGTGGCAAAGCCACCATTCATAATTCTTTCATACATGTCGCTCAGGAGTCATTGCACATCCCTACACATCACGGAGGCATTCATATAGAGTCATACTTTGTTCTAAGTATCGAGTTGTAAATGTTGAGTTGTAAGAAAATAAAAGTGTGATGATCATCATTATTAGAGCATTGTCCCAGTGAGGAAAGGATGCTGGAGACTATGATTCCCCCACAATTCGGGATGAGACTCCGGACGAAGTAAAAAAAGAGAAAAAAGGAGGCCAAAAAAAAGATAAAAGGCCCAAATAAAAAAAATGAGAGAAAAAGAGAGAAGGGACAATGCTACTATCCTTTTACCACACTTGTGCTTCAAAGTAGCACCATGATCTTCATGATAGAGAGTCTCCTATGTTGTCACTTTCATATACTAGTGGGCAGTTTTCATTATAGAACTTGGCTTGTATATTCCAATGATGGGCTTCCTCAAATGCCCTAGGTCTTCGTGAGCAAGCGAGTTGTAGGCACACCCACTTAGTTTCTTTTGTTGAGCTTTCATATACTTATAGCTCTAGTGCATCCGTTGCATGGAAATCCCTACAAACTCACATTGATATCTATTGATGGGCATCTCCATAGCCCGTTGATACACCTAGTTGATGTGATACTATCTTCTCCTTTTGTCTTCTCCACAACCACGATTCTATTCCACCTATAAGTGCTATGTCCATGGCTCACGCTCATGTATTGCGTGAAGATTGAAAAAGTTTGAGAACATCAAAAGTATGAAACAATTGCTTGGCTTGTCATCGTGGTTGTGCATGATTTAAATACTTTGTGTGGTGAAGATAGAGCATAGCCAGACTATATGATTTTGTAGGGATAGCTTGCTTTGGCCATGTTATTTTGAGAAGACATGATTGCTTTGCTAGTATGCTTGAAGTATTATTATTTTTATGTCAATATGAACTTTTGTCTTGAAACTTTCGGATCGGAATATTCATATCATAAGTAAGAAGAATTACATTGAAATTATACCAACTAGCATTCCACATCAAAAATTATCTTTTTTATCATTTACCTACTCGAGGACGAGTAGCAATTAAGCTTGGGGATGCTTGATACGTCTCCAACGTATCTATAATTTTTGATTGCTCCATGCTATATTATCTACTGTTTTAGGCAATATTGGGCTTTATTATCCACTTTTATATTATTTTGGGGACTAACCTATTAACCGGAGGCCCAGCCCAGATTTTTTGTTTTATGCCTATTTCAGTGTTTCGAGGTGAGGGAGTCCCGAATTAGGGGGTGTCCGGATAGCCGGACTATAGCCTTTGGCCGGACTCCTGGACTATGAAGATACAAGATTGAAGACTTCGTCCCGTGTCCAGATGGGACTTTCCTTGGCTTGGAAGGCAAGCTTGGCGATACGGATATGTAGATCTCCTACCATTGTAACCGACTCTGTGTAACCCTAGCCCTCTCCGGTGTCTATATAAACCGGAGGGTTTTAGTCTGTAGGACGACCAACAATCATACCATAGGCTAGCTTCTAGGGTTTAGCCTCTCTGATCTCGTGGTAGATCTACTCTTGTACTACCCATATCATCAATATTAATCAAGCAGGAGTAGGGTTTTACCTCCATCGAGAGGGCACGAACCTGGGTAAAAACATTGTGTCCCTTGTCTCGTGACCATCCGCCTAGACGCACAGTTCGGGACCCCCTACCCGAGATCCGCCGGTTTTGACACCGACATTGGTGCTCTCGTTGAGAGTTCCTCTGTGTCATCATCTTTAGGCCCGATGGCTCCTCTGATCATCAACAACGATGTGCTCCAGGGTGAGACTTTTCTCCCTGGACAGATCTTCGTATTCGGCGGCTTTGCACTGCGGGCCAATTAAGCAGCCATCTGGAGCAGATTGAAAGCTACGCCCCTGGCCACCAGGTCAGATTTGGAAGTTTGAACTACACGGCTGACGTCTGCGGAGACTTGATCTTCGACGGGTTCGAGCCACAGCCAAGCGCGCCGCACTGTCACGAGGGGCATGATCTAGCTCTGCCGCCGAACAGTGTCCTGGAGGCCGCACCAGTGTCCGCTCCGACCTTTGGCTCAGAGCCGACTGCGCCGATCGAGGACGGTTGGCTGGACACCGCCTCGGGGGCTGCGATCTATACATATAAATTTCCTCTAGATCAAAATCAAGAACTTTATCAAGGACAAATTCTGGCATATCCTTAGTTATATGTTTTATTTCTTCATAACACACAAGCAAACTAAGTTCATCATGATGCGCAAGGGAAATCAAGTCATCATAATATTTGGACACGATACGATCATGAAACAATTTGCATTGGATATTTAAATGACCACGTTCATTGCAAAGTTCACAAGGATGGCTAAGAAAATTTAAATTTTTAGCACAAACATATAGCCTTTCTTGCAACCATTTATTTTCTAAATACTTATGCCTCTTGCAAAATCTATCTTCCCTATTTGGTGTGTACTTGCAAACTCTATGCACTCCACAAAAATTGACATGCTTATAAGATACATTTTCATCATGACTAGTGCAATCATTATTAGTACCATGGATATTCAAGGAGTTCGTACTAACAACATTGCAATCATGCTCATCATTCAAATATTTAGTGCCAAACATTCTAATGCATTCTTCTTCTAGCACTTGAGCACAATTATCGGAATCCTTATTTTCACGAAAGACATTAAAAAGATGAAGCATATGAGGCATCCTCAATTCCATTTTTTTGTAGTTTTCTTTTATAAACTAAACTAGTGACAAAACAAGAAACTAAAAGATTCGATTGCAAGATCTAAAGATATACGTTCAAGCACTCACCTCCCCGGCAACGGCGCCAGAAATTGCTTGATGTCTACTACACAACCTTCTTCTTGTAGAGTTGTTGGGCCTCCAAGTGCAGAGGTTCGTAGGACAGTAGAAAATTTCCCTCAAGTGGATGACCTATGGTTTATCAATCCGTGGGAGCTGTAGGATGAAGATGGTCTCTCTCAAACAACCCTGCAATCAAATAACAAAGAGTCTCTTGTGTCCCCAACACACCAATACAATGGTAAATTGCATAGGTGCACTAGTTCGGCGAAGAGATGGTGATACAAGTGCAATATGGATGGTAGATATGGGTATTTGTAATCTGAAAATATAAAAACAGCAAGGTAACTAATGATAAAAGTGAGCGTAAACGGTATTGCAATGCTAGGAAACAAGGACTAGGGTTCATAATTTCACTAGTGCAAGTTCTCTCAACAATAATAACATAACTGGATCATATAACTATCCCTCAAAATGCAACAAAGAGTCACTCCAAAGTCACTAATAGCGGAGAACAAATGAAAAGATTATTGTAGGGTACGAAACCACCTCAAAGTTATCCTTTCTGATAGAACTATTCAAGAGTCTGTAGTAAAATAACACGAAGCTATTCTTTCCGTTCGATCTATCCTAGAGTTCGTACTAGAATAACACCTTAAGACACAAATCAACCAAAACCCCAATGTCACCTAGATACTCCAATGTCACCTCAAGTATATGTGGGTATGATTATACGATATGCATCACACAATCTTAGATTCATCTATTCAACCAACATAAAGTACTTCAAAGAGTGCCCCAAAGTTTCTACTGGAGAGTCAAGACGAAAACGTGAGCCAACCCCTATGCATAAGTTCACAATGTTATGGAACCCGCAAGTTGATCACCAAAACATACATCAAGTGGATCACGTGAATATCCCAGTGTCACCACAGATAAGCACATGCAAGACATACATCAAGTGTTCTCAAATCCTTATAGACTCAATCCGATAAGATAACTTCAAAGGGAAAACTCAATCCATTACAAGAGAGTAGAGGGGGAGAAACATCATCAGATCCAACTATAATAGCAAAGCTCGTGATACATCAAGATCGTGCCGAATCAAGAACACGAGAGAGAGAGAGAGAGAGAGAGAGAGAGATCAAACACATAGCTACTAGTACATACCCTCAGCCCCGAGGGTGAAATACTCCCTCCTCGTCATGGAGAGCGCCGGGATGATGAAGATGGCCACCGGTGATGGATCCCCCCTCCGGCAGGGTGTCGGAACAGGGTCCCGATTGGTTTTTGGTGGCTATAGAGGCTTGCGGCGACAGAACTCCCGATCTAGGTTATGTTATAGGGGTTTCTGTATATATAAGAGGTTTTGGCATCATGAACAAGTCAGGGGGGTCTCCGAGGCGGCCACAAGGTAGGGGCGCCCCCCACCCTCGTGGGTGCCTTGGGACTTTTCTGGCCCATCTCCGATACTCCGTGGGCTTCTTCTGGTCCAAAAATAATCTCCTTCAATTTTCAGGTCAATTGGACTCCGTTTGGTTTTCCTTTTCTGCGATACTCAAAAACAAGGAAAAAACAGAAACTGGCACTGGGCTCTAGGTTAATAGGTGTCGGTGTACTAGAGTAGGGGTACCCTAGTACCCCGTACTCGTGCACGGACGGTTGCAGCACCCCGCGGCAGGGTTTGCCTCGTCACCGCCAAGATCCTTCGTGGCTCCTTTTGGAGCCATTCAAGAACAAAGTATTTGATTGAGAAGACAAGGCCCGGACAAGAAGAGCTTGTCGGGAAGGCCGCCTGTGCACGCAGAAGACAAGGCCCGGCAAGAGGAGCTTGTCGGGAAGGCTCGAGCGCGACAAGTCTCCGGCGCGACAAGGATTCGGCCGATGCAAGTCGCTAGCCGCGGCATGCAACCTCTCTCCGTCTCCGCTCCAGCTCACCGAGCGACGTGTCGCCATGGGACCGTTCCATGGGCGGCGTGTCGGCGGTCAGGCAGCCAGCGGAGAGCAGCGATAAGCGGCGGCGACAGGCTCGCCATCGTGGCGGCGGAGGCGCACTGACGGCCTCTGTTGCCTTTGTTTGGGCGACAATGACGGGCATTTATTGCTTTTGTCCCTTGCCGTCGAGTTAGGTATTTGGCACCGTACCTTTGTTCAAGTAGGTGTACCAACTCCTGTTTTTACATTTTTACCCCCGCCTATGTTGCCACCTGTCGGAGACCCCTTGAGCATATAAAAGGAGGCCCGAGTGCAACGTAGAAAGGGTCCGGTTCCGTTCGGTTCGGTCCCGTTCGGTTCGGTTCCGAGGTTGGGCTCGTTCGGTTCATTTGATCCACTCGAGACCAGATAGACTCACGCTAGGTTTTGTAGCTCTCGTTGCTCCCTAGCAAGAACACAATAGATCAAACAAGCAGCAGTAGGAGTTTTATCTCTCCAGAGCTCGAAGCTGGGTAAACTGCTCGTGTGCCTCGCCTCGATCCGCTCTTCGTGCGATCTCCGCCCCCTCCGAACCACAAGGGCCTGCTCCGCCCGGCCCCATAGGTGTCCGTGGGTACGATCAGCCTCCCGACATCTCTGGCGCGCGCCCGGTAAAGGCGTCGAGGCCGTGTGAATCTGATCCGGCGTTCACACGAGCAGCGTCATCAACATCTTCCTCAACATGCCACCGAAGAAGAAGGCTTCGGCGGCAGCGGAGCCGTCCGCGTCGTACCCACCCTCACGGCAGCAAATGGGTGGTGGGGCAGACGCTGGCGGAGGAACGGGCGCCGACGAAGGTGTTCGCGACGTTGCCAAGTCCAAGGACAAGGCACCGCAAACCTCGGCGTCCGCGCATCCCCCGCGTCCATCTCAGGAGACGTGAGACCAACAACGTCATGGCGTTCTGGCGCCATACGCTTGTTGAATCGAGACCCTCAAGACCAGCATGCACGCCAACATGCCGCACGAGTGAGATACGGTCGCCGGACGGTGCTGCTCCTTCTAACGTAGTTAGAAGTCCGGCGTGTCCGCTCCTCGCACCGTTCTCCAATGCCACCCACTACTCCAGCGAAGCTCTGGCGAGAGCTCAGCTGCTCCTCGACTACCCTCCAACGGCCGACAAGGTCGACGCAGTGGAGGGCCACTATCGAGCCTCATCGGCTTTGCCAGCGGCGACGCTCGCGGCAACCAACGCCATCATTGCCGCGGTGTGACGACAAGGCACGAGCCGGTGGCGGCGTATTTGTCGGAGGTGCAACCACCGTGCACTCTCGCCCACGAAGGCCAAGATCGCCGACTCACCGGATCCACCTCGACAGCGACTCCACTGCGTCGTCGGATCATGAGCTTCGCCGCGATCAGCGCCAAGTTCTTCATGAGCGACAACAAGAGGACGCCGAACTCGCATCGAGCGCCCGAAGAGAAGCGCGACGTCGATCCGACAAAGCGCGCTGGGCCTTCTGTTGACATGCACGCTACTGGAGGGGCGAGCGACTTGCCGTCTGTGACGCGTAGGTTGCCACAATGTGCACTCGTGAGCTGCGGCAAGTCGATGGCCCAGCCGGAGAAACTTCAAACCAGACGCGTGCGGAGAAGTATGATGGCGGGGCGCACCCGTCGGAGTTCCTCGGTATCTACACCATCGCGGTGCGAGGCTGCGGGGGCGGGACGACAAGATCCTCGCCAACTACTTCCGCCGTGCTCAAGCCCAACGTCGAGATCTTGGCTCATGCACTTGCCGGACAGCTCCATATCCTCTTGGGCAGATCTGTGCCATCAGTTTGTTGGCGCCTTCACAGGTGGCCACAAACCTCATGGCCAAGAGAGTGACCTTCACTTGCTCGCCCAGAAGGAAGGAGAGTCCCTGCGCAAGTTCATTCAGAGGTTCAGCCGCGTGCACTACAACATCCCAGACGTCCACCCTGCCGCGGTGATCAGCGCATTTCATCAGAATGTGCGGAACCGCAGGATGAGGGAGGATATGGCGATGTGCAAAGTCAAGGACGTCGATGAGCTATGCATACGGCCGACAAGTGTGCACGCTACCGAGGAAGGAGGAGACTCCACGGAGAGAATGTAGAAGCAGGGTCTCGACAAGGATGACACCGCCCAAGAAAGAAGGGCCAAGGCGAGGCAACAGGAAGAAGAAAAGCAGAGAAGTGCTAGCTGTCGAGCAGTCCGGCAACGGAGGCGGCGACAAGAACGCCAAGGCTGGTGGCTCCGGCAAGGACGTTGCCGCTGACGCCAACCACCAGTTGGTGGCGGCCGCCGACAAGGAGGAAGGCTCCGGCAAGCAGTACTGCAAGATCCACCGCACCAAGGGCCACGATCTCCAGAGCTGCAAGAAGGTCGAGCAGCTCGTCGAATAGCAGAGAGCTGAGTACGAGCGGCGAGACAAGGAGAAGGCCCAGGAAGGTGCTGGGGGAGCAAGCAAGAAACGTCCCGGCCGTGGAGGACGCCGCGGCAAGGCCAAGCGGCGACAAGGAGATCGACCTCCCGTGGCGCGACAAGGATGAAGATGAGGACGACGGCGAAGATATGGAGGACGGCAGCGGCGACGAGCAGGAGTTTGAAAGCCACAGAGGTTCTCTGCGTTGACGGAGGTGCTTCGCATACCTCCCACCGCCAACTCAAGCAATGGATGCGGGAGGTCAATGCAGCGGAACCATCCGTAGAGTCACGCAAGCCTCTGAAATGGTCCAAGACGCCTGTCATTTTTGATATTGAGGACCACCCCGATCGCATAATCTGCGGTCGGGTGCTTGCCGATGTTGGTCTCTCCAACCATCCGCAACCTCAAGGTCACAAAATGTTAGTTGACGGCGGGCCGGCTGAATCTGATCTCCTCCGCGGTGCTCCAAGCTTCAAATCCCGACAATGAGCTCGAAGAGACCGGTACCTTCCAAGGAATCAATCCGGAAGGAGCAAGCGAAGGGAAGATTACGCTGCGGTCACATTTGGCGTGAGCTGAACTTCAGGATCGAGAGGGTTACATTCGACGTTGCCGATTTCCCATTGCCCTACAATGGGATACTTGGCCGTCCAGCACTTGCCAAGTTCATGGCAGCCTCTCACTACGCCTACAACCTACTCAAGATGCGAGGCCCGATAAGCGTCATCTCTGTCCATGGCGACAAGAAGGATGCCCTTATCTGTGCCGACAAGATCTTCCGGATGCAAGAGCCATGACAGATTGTTAAGCACTTGTCGCTGAAGCTCCGGGGAAAGAAGGCCAAGTCCAAGTCCGGCAAGGGCTCGATGCCCACTACACAAGCGCACCTCTTCGGAGTGCTGCGCTACCGTCGAGGACGCACCATCGAGCTCCACCGGCAAGTGCAAGAAGATGGTGGCTCCGCCGAAGACCAAGGAGGTGCCCGCCAAGGAGGACGGCACTGGTGGTACCTTCACCATCAGTGCCTCTCTCGACCCCAAATAGGAAGGCGCTCGTTGCTTTCTGCGGGCGAATGTCGGCGTGTTTGCATGGCAACCGTCGACATCCCCGTGTTCCTGTGAAAGTGATTGAGCACCGCCGCCGCTTGTCCTCATGCTTGCGACCCGTCAAGCAAAAAGTCGAGGAAGCAAGCGGTGGGCGCCAAGAATTCATAGCCGAAGAGATCAAGAAACTGGAAGCAGCAGGCCTTGTCAGAGGAGTGCTCCATCCTACGTGGTTGGCCAATCCTGTAGTCGTGCGCAAAGCAAATGGGAAATGGAGACTTTGCATTGACTTCACGGATGTTGATAAAGCTTGTCCCAAAGATCCATTTCCCTTGCCGCGCATTGACCAGATTGTTGACTCCACGGCTGGATGTGATTTGCTTTCGTTTCTTGATGCATACTCAGGATACCATCAGATCTTCATGGCTGAAGAAGATGAGGAGAAGACCGCATTCATCACACCATGTGGCACATCTTTGTTTCATACGGATGCCTTTCGGTTTGAAGAATGCTGGTTCAACATTTGCAAGGGTAGTCCATGACGCTTTTGAGCCACAAATGCACAGAAATGTAGAAGCCTACATGGATGACATAGTGGTCAAAAGCAAGGACAAAGCAACTCTGGTTCAAGATCTGGACGAGACCTTTGCAAATCTGCGCAAGATCAACCTCAAGCTCAACCCCGAGAAGTGCGTGTTTGGAGTCCCTTCCGGCAAGCTTCTCGGGTTCTTTGTGTCTCAGCGAGGGATTGAAGCCAACCCTGACAAGATCAAGGCCATTGAGCAGATCGAAGCACCAACGCGCGTCAAGGATGTACGAAGACTTGCCCGATTCGCGTGGCTGCTCTCAAAGAGTTTATTTCTAGGTTCTGCTGAGCGCGCCTGCCATTTTTCAAGATTTTGAAAAAGGCAGGTCCAAGAAATGGACTCGAAGCGGAGGCTGCGCCGCAGACTTAAAGAGATACCTGTCCTCCACTCCAACACTTGTCGCACCTAAACCACAAGAGAAGTTGCTGCTATATATAGCGGCAACCAATCAAGTGGTTAGTGTTGCGTTAGTAGCGGAGAGGGAGGCGGATGACGAAGCCGGCAACCACGGCAAGCACATCCAATGACAAGCGAGGGGCTTCGACAAGCTCGGTCCCGACAAGGATGAATCAGCGCATTACACATGAACAGACATCTAAAAGGATGGTGCAGCGCCCAGTTTACTTTGTCGATTCCCTCCTGCGAGGCTAGGTCAAGGTACTGCGGTGTGCAGAAATTGCTTCGGCCTCCTCATGGCCTCGAGAAAGCTGCGCCATTACTTCCAAGCACATGAGATCACAGCTTGTCACTCGCTTTCCGGCTGAAGAGGATACTGCAGAATCCGAAGCGGCAGGCAGGATTGTCGAGTGGGCATGGAGCTGTCAAGCTTTGGTCTCAAGTTTGAAAGCACATCAACCATCCAAAGCGTAGCGTTGGCAGAATTCATAGCGTAATGGACGCCAACACCGGATGAAGAGATTCCGAGGCGAGCATTCCCGTCAAAGAAGCAAGCAAAGAGTGGGCTGATGTACTTTGATGGTGCCTTCGCTGCAAGGCGCCGGTGCCGGCGTCTTGCTTATCGCACCCACCGGAGAGCACCTCAAGTACGTCGTCCAGATGCACTTTCCCAAGGAGCAAGCGACAAACAATACTGCAGAGTATGAAGGTTTGCTTGCAGGTCTCAGGATCGCAGTGGACCTTGGGATCAAGAAGCTTATTGTCAGGGGTGACTCGCAACTTGTCGTCCGGCAAGTCAACAAAGATTACCAGAGTCCGTTGATGGAAGCCTACGTTGATGAAGTGAGGAAGCTAGAAGAGCACTTTGACGGCCTGCAAATGGAACATGTTCCAAGAGCTCAGAATGATATTGCCGACGGCTCAAAGTGTGCCGCGCTTAAGTTGCCTGTGGAACCAGGGATTTTCGTGCTCAAGCTGACTCAGCCAACCGTAACACCGTCAATAGGACAAAGCAAGAAGAGGAAGTTGGCCTCTGGTGACTACTTTCAGAGCTTCCGAAGCCGTCGTTGCAAAGGTCCCCAAGATCAACACCAATAAAGGTTGAGGAGCAACCGCTCAACAGACCCCGAGGTTTGTTTCGTTGAAGCGACGCTCCCGACAAGTTTTGCTCCGGCAAGCTTGTCGGGAGCACCTAGCTCCCGGCAGGCCGCAGTGCTCTTGCCGTGGAAGCTGATGTTCCCACAGCGGCCGATGTGCCTTTAGTCCTTGTTGTCGAGCCGCAAGCTCCAAAGATGGGCGCAGCAGATTGTCCATTTCCTTGAGACAGAGAACTTCCCGAAGAGCAAGAAGAAGCGAAGAGTAGCCCTAGTCAAGTATGTACCAGTTTGTCGACAAGATACTGCATGTAAGAAGACTCAACGGTGTGAAATTGAAGTGTATTCCGTGGAAGATGGATGTAAGCATTGGCAGAGATACATGGAGGCATATGTGGTCACCACATTGGCGCAAGAGCACTTGCCCGGCAAAGCTTTCCGGCAAGGTTTCTTCTGCCGACAGCCCTCCGGATGCAACCGCACGAGTAACCAAGTGTGAAGCGTGCGATTCCATTCCAAACAGATACACCAGCCACCTCAAGCTCTCCGAACGATCCCTTTATCCTGGCCATTTTCGGTCTGGGGTTTCGACATCCTCGGCCCCTTCCCCGAAGTTGTCGGGGCTTTGAGTACTTGTACGCCGCCATCGACAAGTTCACAAAGTGGCCGGAAGTGGAAGCAGTGAGGAAGGTGACAGACAACAAGCAGCCAAGTTCTTCAGTCGATTGTTTGCCGTTTGAATCCCTAACAGGATCATCACCGACAACGGCACACAATTCACGAAATCGCACCTTCATGCAATACGTCCAAGACCTTGGCGCCAAGGTCTGCTTTGCTTCTGTTGCTCACCCGAGAAGCAACGGTCAAGCAGAGAGGGCAAACGCTGAAGTGATGCGCGGGCTCAAGACCAGAACTTTCGACAGGCTGCACAAGTGCGGAAGAAACTGGATCGAGGAGCTGCCGGTGGTTCTTTGGTCGATCAGACGACGCCAAATCGAGCCATCGCCGTGCACCCTTTGCTCTAGTCTATGGAGCAGAGGCGCTTCTCCCCACGGAACTTCAGATATGGATCGCCTCGAGTACTCGCTTATGATGAGCTTGAGCAAGAGCAGCTGCAACAAGATGACGCTGCTTCCTCGAGGAGGATCGTCTTCAGGCGCCATTGCGAGCCGCTCGCTACCAGCAAGCTCTGCGTCGCTACCATAGCCGCAGGGTTAGTGCCAGAAGTCTCGAGGAAGGCGACCTTGTTCTTCGGCGCGTTCAGTTCGCCAAGAATTCAAACAAGTTGACGCCGAAGTGGGAAGGCCTTATCGGGTGAAACGAGTCACTAGGCTCAAGCTGTCCGCTTTGAGACCGAAGATGGCATTCCGGTGAGCAACTCCTGGAACATTGAGCATCTTCGTAAGTTTTACCCATAGGGCGCGGTTGTCGGAATCCGTTCCGGCAACCACCTTTTGTACAAGTCTTGCCGCTATTGCATGTAATCCTTCGTACAAAGCCGGGAGCAGACCCCGTGCATCAGTAAAGCTCATGTGTTGCGCACGGCTTGTCAAGTTCATGCTTTCATCATTTTATTGCATGTTTTGGCTAACACTTTGTGCAGCAACCATACCCGTAAGCGTAATCGAGCCACTGGCTCCATAACGTTATTTCCTCTTCTTTTGTTTTCTCAAAGAAGGGAAGCCCCTCGCGCACAAGTTAACCAGGGGAGGAGGAGATAATACTATGGACCGGACACCGCTCGAGGAAGTTTCACTCATCGAAGCAAGAAATGTAAAGCTAAGTTGCCAAAGTTTGAGCAATCAATTTTTAAATTTTAAGTTATCTTCCTCGAACGATAGTACTTTGTATGGAAAACCTGTGCGCAGAGGAACCAACTCACTGGCTAGTCGCTACTTACTTTGTTTCGAGTCCGCTCAACAACTTAAGTGAGCTGCGGTTAGTCGCGACAAGGTTGCTTGTCGGAGGCGGCACTTGCCAAGAAGTCAGCCGACGTTCGCACTCGGCCAAGCGGCAAAAAGTGCTCGCACCGACAAGTCCCCTAAATGCGTAAGGCGAACGCATTACAAAGGAAGGAATCAAGTAGAGGAAATAACGTTGCATTGATCGATTCACCTAAGATAGAGTATATTACAGAATAACTTGTCGCTGATCTAACAAAGTTTTCTAAACATGATCAGCAGCGACAAGGGAAAGATAAGGTTGGCGGCCTAGTCTACGTGGTCGCCTTTCGATCCGCTTGATCTTGTTCACCTTGTCCACAATGGAGTGCGACAAGGGCTTTGAGCTCCTCCACGTTGGCGTCGGACGGCAAGGATCCGAGGACACCGTTAAGGTTGAGGCCGGGTTGCGGAAGGCCACCTTCATCAACACCTTCTCGAGGGCCCCTGCACACACCTGGCGAGATTCCTCGGCAAGCTGCTTCGGGACCTCCTCCCGGAGTCGCCGGAGGCCCGTCACCACGCCTTTGAAGAATAGGCTGAGCTTGACGCTGGGTTGGAGATGCTCGTCGGAGGAGTACACAAGGTCCGCCATCCCCAGCTCCATCAGCTCGTTGTGGATGTCGGCGGCGGTGTCCACAAGACCTTCGGGTCCAGTGCTCCACGCTCTCCCTCAAGGTGTTACGGGCGGAGGCAGCATTCGCCAGCAGCTCCTCCTTGGCCTTGATCGCCTCCAACAAGCCCTCCTCCCGCTCTCTGGCACCATCCAACGTCTGCGTCAGAGTGGTCAGTTTCAGCTCCAGATCCGCCTTGGAGTCCTTGGCAGCGTCGAGCTCCTTGGCCTGTCGGCCAACAGACGGCTGCAGCTCGCCCAGCGATGTAGGCGTCCTTCTCGCTCACGCTTGAGCACGGCAAGCTCTTCGCCGCTCTTCTTGAGGGTGGCCTCCAGCTGTGCCACCTTCGCCTTAAGCTCTTCCTTGGCGGCCTCGGCGGCTGCGGCTGGCGTCGCCGCTTCTGGCGCCCCGCCAAGCGACTCTTCACGCGCGGCAAGGTCCTCCTCGTGGCTGTCCAGGTTGACCTTCCGCTGCGCCAACTCGCTTTCCTGCGCGGCGAGCTTCTCGGCAGCCAGCTACTCCGCATCAGCTGCTTTGCCTTCTCAAGGATGAAGGCCGTGCGCTCTTCTGCGAGTTGCCCAGCGCTTCCGCCACGCGTCGCGGAGGGCTTCTTTGTTGGCGCCCGAGCTCCTCGGCGCGTTTCTCCATGTCCGCTCCCGCCTCGCGACAAGGGCCTCCGGGTCTCCAACTTGGCTCTTGGCGCGGTAGAGCGACAACAGCTTCTTCAAGAATGCTCCTCCTCAGAACTTCGCCCTGCTGCTGCTGCTTGGCGCGTCCACCAGCGTCGGCCAATGGAGGCGAGTAGCTTCGCCGTCGAAGGTCTCGCCCTCGACCGGCGCCACAGGCTTCGGTTCCCGGGGAGCTTGATGAAGACGCCTTCGCCCGGCCTTCGGTAGGCAGCTGGGGCTCCTCGGAGCTGGCGCCCTTGGCGGCAGCGGGGAGTCGGTTGTCGGTGTGGCGCTTGCAGCTCCTGCGGCCTCGGGGTCGTCAAGACGATCGCCCGACCCTCGCCAGCCTTCACGTCGGCAGCCTCGGTGGCCTCCTCGCCAAAGCTCGTCGGCCGACGGCCTCTTCCTCCACGACGACCTCTTCTTCTTCGACGGCGGCCTCGTCGGTGTTGCAGCTTCCTCCGCCGGGCGGCCTCGACCTCCATCGGGTCTGCGTCAAAGCGAAGAAAGAGCAACAAGCAGATATTCAAAAAGAGAAACAAAAGAAAGCAAGCCCAAGGGAAAAATCCATGTAAGGGAGTTACCGCAACGGGATCCGCAGCCATGGCCTCGACCACCGGAGGGTCGCCGGCGCCGCCCCTTGCCGGGTAGCCTCCCTTGCCGGAGTGGCCTCCTTGTTGGGGTGGCCTCCTTGTCGGAGGGAGCTCCCTTGCCGAGGAGTTCTCCCTTGGCGGGCGAGTGACAGCGGGCAGGTCTCGGGAGGAGGCTTCCAGCCTCCCCGATGAGGCTGCTCCGCTCCTACACAAACAAACAATGTAAATCAACGAAGAAAGGGCACCCTCGCACACCTAGTAGCAAGGAGAAAAACTGCACACTTACTCTGGGGGCTGTGCTGGGGGCTGCTCTGGGGAAGGGTTGCCGGGTCCGACAAGGCGGTCTCGGGCGCGCCCCCGTCGCCATGGGAGAATCGTCCTCAACGACGACCGTCAGGATCTTGGCCCTCTTCGCCGCTCTCTGGGCCAGCGTCCTGAAAAGGAAAGAGTCCAGAACAAAGCAAATCAGATTCAAGATGAAGCAATAAAATTGAAGAAATACAAGCACAATCGCGAAGCTTACTCTTCGCCTTCCTCCTCGGAGCTGGCGCGGAGAAATCAAACTCCGCCCGCCTCCGGTGCGATGAGGCGAAGTGGGTTTCTTGGCCGCTTAGCGGAGGCGTCAAGGCGGCGGCTGAGAAGATTCCGCCCAGCTTGTCGCCGCAGTTTAGGCGCTCCGCTGCAACCTCGCTTGCCGCGGTGGAGCGTCGGCGCTAACTGCTTGTGGGCGATGCTGCCGCCCGACTTCGTCTCCAACCCTGCGGAGACGCCTCCTCGGCGGGAGCAGGGGCTCATGGCGGCAAGTCGCTTGGCGGAGCGAAGAAGCGCCCTCGGCGGAGTCCACTCGACCCGGCCTCGGTCCCGACAAGCTCGTCCTCGCCGGGCGACCTCCCTCGCTCGGCAAGGCTTGCGCGCCCGCCGCCTCCGCCTCCTCCACGGTGAACCCGAAGGCTCCGGCCAGCTGCTGCCGCCTCCTCCACCCTGGTGGCAATCCGCGCCATCTCACCCGCCGGTGGTGTCTGGGTGAGCCTCTTCGCCGTCGGAGCGGATCGGCACCTCTTGCAAGTCGTCAAAGAATTGCTGCGACGACTCGTCGGGGGCTCTGCCAGGTCGGGACGATCCGTGGGAGTCGCGGTGGCATCATGGCGCTGGATGCGGTCGAGCCGAAGTTGTTGCACAACGGGACGACCCCCCGCGGCAACCTGAACCACTCGGGATGTTCGGGGTCGTTCTTGAACAGCTCGAGCAGCACTGAATCCAGCTCCATGACGGTGAAGTTCCAATTCAGGCCCGGGCGCAGCCTCATGATGTCCGCCGCATTCTGGAACTCCCAAGCAGGCCTCCTCCTTCCCTGCAAGGGAGCGATGCGGCGGCGAATGAAGTCTGCGCGCTTAACCGCTTCCTATCACAACCCGCAAGCCCGAGGCGCAGAATTGGTCACAAATATCTTCAGCTTCGCATCCTCCGCGCCAAGTTACTCCAATCCTTGCCGCGCAATTGGGGGTTTGGCGCCTGGCGGTGAAGGGCTGTGGGTTCTCCTCCACGACCCAGCACCAGTTGGCTCTCCACCTCCCACTTGTTCCGGAATTCCCCCTCTAGGTAGGCCTCCTTCTTGCTGATCCTAGAGACCCGTGCTATTCCTCCGCAAGTGGCTCTCCTCTCTCGACGCGGGAACAAAGAAATGGCGGAAGAGTGCCACGTTCGGGTAGACTCCGACAAAGTTTTCGCACAAATGTGCGAAAACCGCCATGGTCAAGACGGCGTTGGGGGTGAAATCAAGGAGGCGGAGGCTAAAGGTGTTCATAATGTCACAAAAGAACTCGGAAAAGGGCGGGCAGAGCCCGCAATAGAAGAAAATGGCAAAGAAAGGGTACCCTGTTGGGACCAAATCAGCGGCGGAGGCGGGGAGCACCCTCGTGCGCGGATGCGCACGGTCTCCGTCGACGAAAAGGTAGAAGACGCCCCCAGCTCCCTGCAAGCGCCGAAGCTGCGGGGAAGATGGCTCGCTCCTTGCGCAGCGCCATGAAGCCGCTGCGCCTCGGCCGACTTGACGCCCTTCTCCTTATCGGCTTTCGGAGCCATGGCGAGGAGGGCGGAGGAGGTCGACGGCGGTGAGTGTGCTTGCGGCGAAAGGGGGGCAGGGCGCTGCTCTCTTCGCACCGGAGAAGAAGGGGGGAGCGGCGGTGGTTTCTTGACAAGACAACAATGGCAGGGGTGGTCGGCCTGCCTCTGTTTCCTCCGCTTATAAAGGGGAGGAGGGGGCGGACGTTCCGCTTATATCAATAAAGAATCCCCCACGACCGCGCCCATGATCTCTCGCACGACGCCACGTCCGGTGCGTGCCGTTAGTGGGGATCGTGGTGGGTCCGGGGCGAGTTGCGACACGGTCGAGGCCGCGCGTGTCCGTGCACAGTTCTGGGCCTGGCCCGACAAGCGCTCGGCACCATGTACGGCCCAGTTCGGGCTCTGCCGGTGTACTAGAGTAGGGTACCCTAGTACCCGTACTGCGTCTGCAGACGATTCTGCACCCCGCGGCAGGTTTTCCTCGTCACCGCCAAGATCGCTTCATTGGCTCCTTTTGGAGCCATTCAAGAACAAAGTATTTGATTGAGAAGACAAGGCCCCGACAAGAAGAGCTTGTCGGCAAGGCCGCTCCAGGCACGCAGAAGACAAGGCCCCGGCAAGAGGAGCTAGAAGGGAAGGCTCGGTGCGCGACAAGTCTCCGAGCGCGACAAGGACTCGGCCGCGGCAAGGCGCTTGCCGTGGCATGCAACCTCTCTCCGTCTCCGCTCCAGCTCACCCAGCGACGTGTCGCCATGGGACCGCTCCTGGCGCTGCGTGTCGAGCGGCCGTGCAGCCAATGGAGAGCAGCGATAAGCGGCGACAAAGCTCGCCATCGTGGCGGCGGAGGCGCACTGACGGCCTCTGCCAGACTGTTTAAGCGACAATGACGGGCATTTATTGCTTTTGTCCCTTGCCGTCGAGTTAGGTATTTGGCATCGCATAATCGCTCAAGTAGGTGTACCAACTCCTGTTTTTACATTTTTACCCCCGCCTATGTAGCCACCTGTCGGAGACCCCTTGAGCATATAAAAGGAGGCCCGAGTGCAACGTAGAAAGGGTTCGGTTCCGTTCGGTTCGGTCCCGTTCGGTTCGGTTCCGAGGTTGGGCTCGTTCGGTTCATTCGATCCACTCGAGACCAGATAGACTCACGCTAGGTTTTGTAGCTCTCGTTGCTCCCTAGCAAGAACACAATAGATCAAACAAGCAGCAGTAGGAGTTTTATCTCTCGGAGAGCTCCGAAGCTGGGTAAACTGCTCGTGTGCCTCGCCTCGATCCGCTCTTCGTGCGATCTCCGCCCCCCTCCGAACCACAAGGGGCCTGCTCCGCCGGCCCCATAGGTGTCGTGGGTACGATCAGCCTCCCCGACAATAGGTTAGTCCCAAAAATCATATAAAATAGCATATAAAACATCCTATATGGATAATATAATAGCATGGAACAATCAAAAATTATAGATACGTTGGAGACGTATCACTTGACTCATTAATATTTTTATTCAGCGATATAAAATCTAGCCAATATTCTCCACAGTAGACCGGAAGAGTCCGAAACACGACAGCGAAGTGTAGTTACATCATACATGGCCAACCCACGCTATCACCATATTTCTTGGCCTCCGTGCGACACCTAGATCTAGTAATCCACCAGCCCGTATTACTTCTCACTCCTTGTCTCTCTCAAAATGCGGCGGGCTGGCGATTTTGCCGTCTATTGAGGTCGGTTAACTCATCACATGTTAGCGATATGCCAAGAGCAATCTAAAAAAACTACTATACTCTATTGTTATGCCAAGAAGAGGAAGCGCTTTGACCGACGAACCAAATGAGAGAGGCGTGCCTTGCTGTGAGTGGGTCCAGTTTCTCGTTTTGAACCTGTTTGGTGTAGTAGTAACACTTGGTTTTGACTATTGACAAGATTTTACATAGGGCCTAATGTATTCTTGGAGGTTGCCTTTGACTATTGATAAGATTTTATATAATTTGAAAATTATATCATTCGAAGATCCTTTCATGTACGAATTTGATGGTATGCTTTGAGCAACTTGCATGTCCTATACTGCTCCTGTTTGGATACTCTAACTTAGCTAGAGGTTAGACTAACTCGTGGCTAACCCTGAGCTAACTCTAGCCAAAGAGGTGTTTGGATGACAGGGTTAGGTTGACAATAAATGCACTTGATGGAGAGAGAAAAGTGATTTTTTCAGTGGGCCCCACAAGAACTAGCTCCAATTAGCACCACTTGGCTGGCGGGATAGAGAGAGAAAAGTGATTTTTTAGTGGGCCTCTTGAGAACTAGCTCCAATTAGCACCTCTTGGGTGGGATAGTTTTTTTGGTGGGTTAGGTGCAACTTGCTCCAATTTAACCCTCAAGTTTGGATACTTTAGGGCTATTTGAGCCCAACTAGCTCAAACTAACTCTAACCCATGGATCCAAACAAGGCCAAAGATAGTCTCGGAAAATGCATTAAGCCCTATATACATGGACAGACGGTGTACATGATACTAGCAAACACTCACCATTAGTAGTAGTTCATTGGTTGGTTTGGATTTTTGATTCAGTTGCTACGCTACTACCGTCCAATATTTGCATGTGGTTGTTTCTAGAATAAAAAAAGGAGGTAGTACTTACTGTGGGAAATGTGAAGTGATGGTTGCTTCGCCCGAGTAACGTATTACTCTGGGAATATTGGAGTACCAGTGGATTCAATGAAGAGAGAAATGATGGTTTCTTCATCCAAGCAACTTACTGTGGAGAAGGTGGGGCTCTATGATTTGACTGCTCACTAGTCATTATTACTACGGCACAACAACCGGGTTGAATCTTCCCTGCAGTTGTGCACTCAACATTGCTGCATGGCAGGTGGAGCTGGATGAAGGATGCCCCACATGTCGGCAAAATGAAGTTGAATTGGTCTGGCATTGCTATCAATCTTTCAGGATTTGTTTATATGTACGGATAATTTTCCAACATAATGAAATTGTACTGTGATGCTATGAAGGTTTCAACTTTGGTTCCCACAGAAAAAAATAGGTTTCAACTTAGGATTCATGTGTCCTCTTGCCTCAAGATTGACTCGTTACAACATTCCATCAAATACAAATGAAACTAGCATGGCTGCTAATGCATCTCAATGGTTCGCAGATCAGCGCCAATATTCACATCACAACTGAAGACAAAGTTGTGAGAAGGTGTACAAATAAAGAAAAATATATAATTGATCGATGTTGTTCGTAGGCATGGCTCCATTTCCTGGGCACGGTGTTCATTGGTTGGCAGCTAGATTCATGCAACTCTCTAGCCAAAAAAGAGGTGTATGGAGGACATCACAATCTGATCATTTTGTGCAGTTCCACTAAAATCGAGCTGATCGTCGTTGTTTGTAAACATATTCAGTCAGTGTGATTACAATAATAGTGGAACTAGATGATGAAACATAACATACACAAATAGAAGCCGATCACCTCTACGATCTCTCTTTAGGACTAACTACTTGTTGGAGAAGATTAGGCACAGAGTTGGATGAGGAGAATAGCAAAACCAATCTCCCTTTCTGCAATCCCACAGAAATGTAAAAACATTGCCCGTGTGACATTTTGGCGGAACTGCACAAAACACTCTTAAGAAAAGAGTGATTTGTGCAGTTCACCAAAAGGTCGCAATAGCAACGAGGTGAAATGGATAGCCCTGTTTGCAAAAAGAGGTAGAAAGGAAACAATAACTGCCCAATAACAGGAGTTGAAGACATATACACCGACAAAAAAGAAGCATATTCCATGTAATAAGGGAAAGATTGCATGGTGGTTTATCAAAAATGGTTTGAGAACGGGATTGCAAGATGGAAAGTATGCCAGCCGACATACGTTTTAAGAAAACAACTAAAGAAGATCCACATGCAGGATTTTCCACATGCAACAACATGGGAAGCTGGGCAGTGGAGCAAGGTCGGAGGAAGTTGTACCTGAGGGTCGTCGGGATGTAACTAGGAGGGCACCGGTGGCCAGGATCTGCCAATACTGCGACAACGAGCAAGTGGCGAAGGCCCTACCATGCCGGAGCTTGGTCAGAGAGAACGGCGGGTACCGCAGATCGGGACGAGCTGCCTCAACACCGTTGAATGGAGAAAAGGATGCACATCGTCCCTTTCCGCCGGCGGACAGGATGCGGCCGGATCAGTGACCAACGGTGAGAGAGAGAGGCCACCGCTACCTTGTGTGAGATAGTGTGACGAGAGAAAAACCTCGGCAGGCAGGCTCCATTGTATATAGTGGAGCGGATTTTTCTTTTTTCCCGACGACAATCGTTTTATATTCGGTACGTGCCATTGAGGAATAGAACTTTATTTAATACTAATGCGTCAAGTCGAACTTCGTTCCGTCTACGCGTGGTACACGACGCTCCTTCAAGTAAACAACCGCTACACATGTCAAATTATCATGTGGGCTGCCTTTTCATACAGAAATGAACTCCACCGTGTACCTGTGCAGGTGTGGCCGGGAACGAGACATGAGTATGTGCGTCGTGCGTGCACTTCTTCTTTACGTGAAGGTACGTCCGTGGGTGGGTGTCAGAGAGATGGTTTGTGCGAAACATAGGTAATGTGTCGATGATATCTCAAATAAAAAATGTAACATATGCAATGTGTGTGAAATAGAGTCATGGATATATCATATATAGAGGGAGCAATCCATGAGAAGAGAGTGGAGGGATTATCGGCGTGAGATATCGATAGAATTGAAAAGAGGGATGAAATGTGTGGATGCACGATCGATAAAGAGTGCCATCGAATTTGTGTTTGCCCACGTCAAAGATACATGGTGGCTGGCCTAATGGAATGTGAGAGGGCAGAGGTGCAGTTTGTCTCTGTGGCATGGATACCTACCTACAACACTCGACTACCGGTGTGTGTGTGTGTGGGGGGGGGGAGGGGCAGAGACCTAACTATATAGAGGTAGATCGACTAGTATATGTGTGGAGAAGGAGAGAGACCTAGCTATGTATTGAGGGAGATGGATCGGCATCCATGCATATGTGTAGCAGAGGAATAAGGTTGGGAGAGAGACAAAGGTCGAGCGTCAGAGGGTTGGTGGTGGAGTTGCTTCTCCCAAATGGTGGGAGAGGCCTGCTAGACAAACGGAGGGTGCGAGTGCAATATCAATAAGAGAGGGGATGTCTGCCTTTCTATGCACGTGCGTGTGAGAGACGGGTCGGGAGGTATGCAAGGATGATGAGGGGGGACGATATAGTTGTGGTAAGCAGACGTAACTACATAGTAAGATCAATCGTCGTGTGTCCGAGAAAGGGAGAGACATAACTAGTGAGGTACGTCGATCCATGTTTGGGGAAAAAGAATTATAGTCGACATAGCTATATGTAGGGAGATCGGTAGATATACATGCATGCATGTGTTAGAAGCAAATAAGGTTCGCAGAGACGGACATTGGGAGAGGGTGCAGCTAGGAGGTGGTGCGAGAGGCCTACTATGTCGAGGGGGGAGGAATGTGCGAGTATGAGATCCATGAAAAGAGGGGTGGGAGTGTGCACCTGCATGGAACCGTATTGGACATAGGGGGGCATGGACGATGAGAAGAGAAGAGGGGAAGTGTGTGTTTGTGGTAGGCACACTTGGCTAGAGAGGTATATCGATCATTGTGTGCCGGAAAGGAGCCGGGGGGCTTACACACACCGTGGGTGAATGACCTAAAGAGAAATAACGAATGTGTGCGATGGAGGGGACGCTGAGGGAGGGTGAGTGGGGGCTGGCGTGTGTATGCATGATAGAAAGTTAGCGCTAGCTACAAAGAGAAGAGGATTGTGTGGGTGTAAAAAACGAACAGAGATCATAATTCATTATAAAAAAGTGGATTCAGATATTTGAAGAAGATATCATAGTGTTTTAAACCGACGCGTGCATGAATGAATATATATAATGGTGATATGCATGGTGTGGTTATGAACATTTTATACTACATATAATATATAAAACCTTGATTATAATTTATGATAATGTGTGGCTTTTGCAGCTCAGGGATAAATACTTGTCATAATGTAGGGGGCGAGGCACTATACTTTGTGTGATAAACACGGTGTGTGTATGGAACATGGTTTAGATTATGAATATCTAGTTAGTACATCAAATGTACAATTATTTGAAATCAACATCAAGTGTATTCAAAAAATTTAATTTGAGTTCATATAGTACACATAGTTCATATCTATATCTTTAGTGATCATGTGGTGTGTTGTTAAGATAATATATGAATGATGGTTTAAGTTGGCAACAATCATGATAGTAAATTCTTATTCAAATAGAGAAACGAATTCAAATTTAGTTCGAACTGTAGCGGTAGTATAGACATTTGGAATGCACTAAAATGTTGGTATGAGTAGGTTACATGCATTATACAGCTAGCGAAAAAATTGGATTGGACATAACTGATAACCCACAAGTATAGGGGATCACAACAGTTTTCGAAGGTAGAGTATTCAACCCAAATTTATTGATTTGACACAAGGGGAGCCAAAGAATATTCTCAAGTATTAACAGTTGAGTTGTCAATTCAACCACACCTAAAAGACTTAATATTTGCAGCAAAGTATTTAGTAGCAAAGTAGTATGGAAGTAACGGTAACGGTGGCAAAAGTAACAGTAGCAGGTTTTTCTGTAGCAATCGTAACAGTGGCAACGGAAAAGTAACTAAGCAAAGATCAATATGTGAAAAGCTCGTAGGCGATGGATCAATGATGGATAATTATGTCGGATGTGGGCCCCTAACAAAACTAACTCGATTACATGGTAAATCTCATCCAACCCATCACCATCCAGCAAGCCTACGATGAGATTACTCACGCGCGGCGGTTAGCATCATGAAATTGGTGATGTAGGATGGTTGATGATGACGATGGCGACGAATTCCCCTCTCCGGAGCCCCGAATGGACTCCAGATCAGCCATCCCAAGGAAGATCAGGGCTTGGCGGCGGCTCCGTATCGTAAAACGCGATGAATCCCTCTATTTGGTTTTTTTTCTCCCCGAACGTGAATATATGGAGTTGGGGTTGAGGTCGGTGGAGTCCCAGGGGGCCCACGAGGCAGGGGGGGTGCGCCCCAGGGGGAGGGGCGCGCCCTGCACCCTCGTGGACTGGGTGTGGGCCCCTGTGCTGATTCTTTCGCCAGTGTTTTTCATTAATTCCAAAACGTGTCTCCGTTGATTTTTAGGTCCTTCTAAGAACTTTTATTTCTGCACAAAAATAACACCATGGGAGTTCTGCTGAAAACAGCGTCAGTCCGGGTTAGTTCCATTCAAATCATGCAAGTTAGAGTCCAAAACAAGGGCAAAAGTGTTTGGAAAAGTAGATACGTTGGGGACGTATCAACTCCCCAAGCTTAAACCTTTGCTTGTCCTCAAGCAAATCAGTTGACAAACTGAAAGTGATAAAGAAAAACTTTTACAAACTCTGTTTGATCTTGTTGTTGCAAATATGTAAAGACAGCATTCAAGTTTTCAAAGAAAGATTATGAACTAACCATATTCACAATAACATTTAGGTCTCATGTTTACTCATATCAATGGCATATTCAACTAGCGAGCAATAATAATAAATCTCGGATGACAACACTTTCTCAAAACAATCATAACAAGATGGTATCTCGCTAGCCCTTTCTGAGATCACAAAACATAAATGCAAGGCACCCTCGAAGATCAAGGACCCACTAGACATTGTAATTCATGGTAAAAGAGATCCAGTCATAGTCATACTCAATGTAAATTAATAGCAATGCATGCGAATGATAGCGGTGCTCTCCAACTGGTGATTTTTAATAAGAGGATGATGACTCAACATAAAAGTAAATAGATAGGCCCTTCGCAAAGGGAAGCAGGGATTTGCAGAGGTGCCAGAGCTCGAGTTTTGAAATAGAGATGAATAATATTTTGAGTAGCATACTTTCATTGTCAACATAACAACCAAGAGATCTCGATATCTTCCATGCTACACACATTATAGGCAGTTCCCAAACAGAATGGTAAAGTTTATACTCCCCCACCACCAACAAACATCAATCCATGGCTTGTCTGAAACAACGGGTGCCTCCAACTAACAACAATCCTGGGGGAGTTTTGTTTGCAATTATTTTGATTTGAGCACGGATCGGGCATCCCGGTTACCGCCATTTTCTCGTGAGTGATGAGCGGAGTCCACTCATCGTGAGAATAACCCACCTAGCATGGAAGATATAGACATCCCTAGTTGATACATGAGCTATTCGAGCATACAAAACAGAATTTCATTTGAAGGTTTAGAGTTTGGCACATACAAATTTACTTGGAACAGCAGGTAAATACCCCATATAGGAAGGTATGGTGGACTCATATGGAATAACTTTGGGGTTTATGGAAGTGGATGCACAAGCAGTATTCCCACTTATTACAAGTGAAGGCTAGAAAGAGACTGGGAAGCGACTAACTAGAGAGCGACAACAGTCATGAACATGCATTAAGATTAATCAACAATGAGTGCAAGCATGAGTAGGATATAAATCACCATGAACATAAATATCGTGGAGGCTATGTTGATTTTGTTTCAATTACATGCGTGAGCATGTGCCAAGCCAAGCCACTCGAATCGTTCAAAGGAGGATACCACCCTATCATACCACATCACAACCATTTTAATAGCATGTTGGCACGCAAGGTAAACCATTATAAACTCCTGGCTAATTAAGCATGGCATGAGCAACTGTAATCTCTAATTATCATTGCAAACATGTTTCATTCATAATAGGCTGAATCAGGAATGATGAACTAATCATATTTACAAAAACAAGATAGGTCGAGTTCATACCAGCTTCCCTCATCTCAATCAGTCCATCATATATCATCATTATTGCCTTTCACTCTTTCCAATCGAACGGTGTGGATAATAATAATAGTGCACGTGCATTAGACTAAGCTGGAATCTGCAAGCATTAAATACAAGGGAGAAGACAAGGTAATATGGGCTCTTGGCTAAATCAACAATAATGCATATGAGAGCCACTCAACATTTTCATCATGGTCTTATCCTCTCGACCCCCAAAGAATAAGAAAAGAAATAAAACTATTTACACAGGAAAGCTCCCAACAAGCAAAAGAAGAACGAGAAATCTTTTTGGGTTTTCTTTTAGTTACTACTACTACATGCACGAAAAGTAAACTAGCTAAAAGCTATAACTAATTTTTTGGCTTTTCTTAAGGTTTTTTCAAAGACACAAGAAGAAGGCTTAGAAAAGAAAATAAACTAGCATGGATAGTACAATGAAAAGTATGAGCAATCGGCTAACCCGGCATGAGTGTGTGAACATGAATGTAATGTCGGTGAGAAATCTGATTCCCCCAAGCTTAGGCTTTTGGCCTAAGTTGGTCTATGGCCCCGGATCGAAGCTAGTCTCTCCGGTGTACTAAGGAGGGTCCTCAGGGTGCCACTGGTTGGCGATCTCCTCCGGGTCCTACTGATAAACGGGCTGTCGATAATGTCGGTGTTCTGGGAACGGGGGTCCCCAGACTTGCCTGCCTGCGGCCTGCGGCGTGGCTCAAAGGAGGCCCAGGATGGCCCATCTTCATCAACGCAAGCTCAAGACCCTCGCGAGGGGCCAAGCCTCGCGGGGTGGACGACAAGGAGCTTCCTCAGGCACGGCCTCATCAGGTTGGCTCATGAGGAGGCGGAGAGCTCAAGGCAGGGTACCTCGCGAGGTGCCCATGACGCAAGCCATGATTTACCAAGGGCGCCACGGGCGCCAGCTGCCAGCGTCCTCCTTTCCTCTTTGGTGCAAAGGGAGCAAGCACAAAGTAGAGCATCAAGCAAAGGCATCCGCTTCGTGCAACAAGACCAAGACCAGCCCCAACGGCAGGAAGGGAGTCATCGTGGAGCCCAAGCAAAGGCGTCATCACTAGAGCCTTTGGCAAAGCGAGGACCAACTTTAGTCAGGATAAGTGTACCCGTTGTTCCCCTTCAAAATGGCTAATTGTTGGCGCCCTTCCCGCTCAATATTTGGGAAGAGGCCCAGGCCTTCGCCTATAAATAGGAGTAGCCACACTCGAGTAGGGGATCAAACGATCGGCATCTAGAGAAAGACAGAGACCCGATCCTCAAGCTAGAGCGATGGGACACCACCTAGCAGTTCATCACACCCACCAAGAATGACCCTCATGAGGCTGTTCTTCCCTCAGACTTGTTCTTCATCAGCCCAAGAGGCAATCCACCACACCACAAACTAGAGTAGGGTATTACACCACAACGATGGCCCGAACTAGTATAAACCTTGTGTCTCTTGTGCTGTTCTGCTTAGTAGTTTAGGTCCTGCGATTCGGGCGAGGTACGAGACGGTGGAGGGTTGGATCTCCGCCGCACCCCGGTTCGAACCTCAAGGGTCTACCGGAACCCGAAATCCGACATTTGGCGCGCTGTAGGTGCGCCGGAATCTGCCTTCGTCGCCTCGTTCTTCCCGACCACCGCAACCATGTCTAACGCTGCCGTTTCGCTCGCTGAAGCGCCGAGCCGCCCTCGCCTCCCATGTCGCCCGGACGGCTCCCGACGGCGGGCGCCCTCGCCGTTCCGCGCCGCCCGCCGTCACCACCGCCACCGGCCCGGCGGGGGACGGGCAGCAAGCATCATCCCTGCGCTCCTCGGCGACCTCAGGGGAGGGGCCACGCGACTTCCTCGTCACCCGCCCCGTCGCGCCGGTTCCTCTGCTCGTCGCGGCCCTCCTGGGCGGCTCGCAGGCGCCGCCTTCCGGCCGCCATGTCAAGACATTCGTCCGCCGGGTCGGCGCCGCCTCCACGCGGCAGGGGGCTCCCTCAGGCCGGGCGGAGTCATCGGCCGGGCTGACCTTCGACTCTCAAGACCACCCCACCAACTCGGCCGGCTCGGGTGCGCTCCCCATGCTCTGCACACCCACCATCTGCCAGGTTGCCGTCACCAGGACCCTCATCGACGGCGGCGCCGGCCTCAACATACTCTCAGTCGAGGCCTTCAACCTCCTCTGCATACCCGGAGCGGCCGCAGCCCACCGGCCTTTTTTCGAGGCGTGGGAGGAGGGTCATCCAGCTCCTTGGGGCAAATCCGGCTTCCGTGACCTTGGCACCTCGACAACTTCCGCGACGGAATCTGGTCGACTTCGACATCGCCCCATCGGCCTCCCCTACAATGCCATCCTTGGCTACCCAAAGCATTGGCCAAATTCATGGCCGCAACCCACCCGGGTACAACCTCATGAAGATGCTCGAGCAGCGGCGCGTCCTCACTGCGTTCGGGATACTGAAGGTGCCAGGACCGCCAAAGCTCACCTTCAAGACGGGCGTCAGCAAGCAGCCCGCCGATGCGGAAGCCCCGAGCCCAAGGGGCTGCGCCGACCAAGAAGAAGCGATTGTTCACTCAAGACAAGGCGGAGACCAAGCATATACTGCCGATGAGGACGGGTCCACAAACGCCACCTTCACCATAGGCGCCAACCTCGAGCCCGAACAGGAGGAAACCCTTGTCAAGTTCCTGCGTGCGAACAAGAAGGTGTTCGCCTGGGAGCCCGATCAGCTGGCAGGGATTCCACGGGGTGTAATCGAGCACCACCTCAACGTGTGCCGCAACGTGCGTCCAGTGAAGCAAAAAGCGAGAAGGCAGTCCACTGAAAAGCAGGCCTTCATCGTCCAAGAGACCTGCAAGCTAGAAGCCGCGGGGGTTATTCGCGAGGTCCGATACCCATATTGGCTGGCCAACCCCGTGGTGGTGCCAAAGAAGGGAGGAAAGGAGCGCATGTGTGTCGACTTCACCAACCTCAACAAAGCATGCCCGCAGGATCCGTTTCCGCTCCCTCGCATCGACCAGATCGTCGATTCCACCGCCGAGTGTGACCTGTTATGCTTCTTGGACGCCTTTTCCGGGTATCACCAAATCAAGATGGCGGTGGAGTGTACTGCTATACATGCATGCCAATCGTGCTGCGCAACGCGGGGGCAACCTTCCAGCGGCTCATGCACATCACCTTGGGCCCACAGCTCGGGAAGAATGTGGAGGCATACGCCGATTTACATCGTGGTGAAGTCTCATGAGGCCAAGACCTTGATACAAGACCTAGAAGAAACCTTCATGAGCCTCAACGCAGTGAGCCCGCGACTCACCCCGAGAAGTGTGTGTTTGAGTTCCTCAGTAAGCTCCTCGGGTTTCCTCGTGTCCCACCGAGGCATCGAGGCCAACCTGTAAAGGTCAAGGCGGTGGAAGACATGAGCCCACCAAAGACCCTCGTGGAAATGCAGAAGCTCACGCTGGGCGCCAGAACGGCGCTGGGCGTTTCATCTCCCGATTGGGGAGCGGGCGCTGCCTTTCTTCCAAATGATGAAGAAAAAGGGGCCCTTCGAGTGGATCAAGAGGCCGACAAAGTGTTTCAAGACCTCAATAGGTACCGACCAGCCCTCCGGTGATGGTGGCCCCGCCTCGGGATCCCTTGGTACTCTACCTGCCGCCACTCCCTACTCCGCTTCAGCGCTGCTCTGGTGGCGATTAGGGAGGCCGTCGTGCCAAGACCACGCGGCCACCCAAGCTAAGGCAAGACTCAATCAAGGAACTAGCGAAGCCAAGACCGCAATGGAAGAAGATCACCACACAGAGAGCGCACTAAGAGCGGGGAGGCCTCCCATCCAAGCACCCAGCCGGAGGTGCCGTCGCCTCGGGAGGCACCACAGCTTCCGAAGACGCCACCGGCACCGACGCCCCTAACCTCGCCGAGCACCGTGTACTTTCACGTAACTGTGTTACGGGATGCGAGGGCACGATACCCCATGCCGCAGGCTCCTCCTCGCGCTGTTGGTGGCTTCGCGCAAGCTGCAGCACTACTTCCAGGGTCATCCAATCAAGGTTGTCTCGGCATACCCCCTGGAGAGGGTGCTCAGGAGCCCCAACTTGGCCGGAAGGGTCGCCGAGTGGAACATTGAGCTGCAAGCATTCCAGCTCGAGTTCAGCACAACCAGAGTCATCAAGGGGGCCGCGCTGGCAGATTTCATGGCCGAATGGACAGAAGCACCGGGCCTCAGGGCCGGCGAGGATCGGTCCCTCTCCCCAGGGAGCGAAGCGCCAGAAGGTTGGGTCATGTACTTCGACGGAGCGTTCTCCAGACAGTATGGGCTGGGGGCAAGTGCTCATATCTCCTGCTCAGACAAGCTCTACTATGTCATGCAGCTGTTTCCAAGATGGCGAGAAGGTCTCCAACAATATAGCAGAATACGAGGGGCCGAGAAGGGTCTCAAGGCTGCCGCTGCCCTGGGGGTGAAGCGCCTTACCATCAAGGGCGATTCGCAGCTCCTCGTCAATTTCTCCAACAAGGTGTACGAGCCAAGAGATGAACACATGGAGGCCTACCTTGCGGAGGTCCGCAGGATGGAGAAACAGTTCTGGGGGTTGGAACTGCAGCACGTGCCCCGCGGCACCAATCAAGAGGCCGACGACATCGCCAAACGGGCCTCCAGGAGGTTACCCCAGGAGCCGGGCGTCTTTGAGGAAGGCTCTTCAAGCCCTCAGCCCTGCCGCCGTTATCAAGCACAGCACAGCCTCGGGAGGAGCTCCCTCAGCCACCTGCCTCGAGAGCCCCAGCCTGTGGCCCGGCCTCAGGAGAACGCCTGCTCCTAATGATGGAACCTCAAGAGGAATGCTTGATCACGGAGCTTAAGAGTTACTTAACGGGTGGAACTTTGCCAGAGAAGGAGGAGGAGGCAGAGCGTGTGGCGCGGCAAGCCACGGCATACAACATCATGGATGGAGAGCTCTATCGGAAACGACCGAACGACGTATCCCTGCGCTGCATCACCAGGGAACAGGGGAAGGAATTGCTGGCAGATATACATGGCGGAGATTGTGGGCACCATTCGTCGTCACGAACCCTCGTCGGCAAGGCGTTCCGCAGCGGTTTCTATTGGCCCACCGCGCTCAATGACGCTATCGAACTCATGAAGGCTTGCGAGGCTTGCCAATTCCATGCCAAGCAGATCCATCAGCCGGCAGGAGGTCTGCAAACCATCCCCCTCACTTGGCCATTTGCGGTCTGGGGGCTGGACATTCTGGGCCCTTTTCCTCGGGCGCCAGGGCTATCGCTACCTCTACGCCGCTGTGGACAAATTCACCAAGTGGGCGAAGTCGAGGTCGTCGCGCCATCTCACTGGTCTGCGGTCAAGTTCATCAAGGGCATCGTGAGCGGTTCGAGTGCCGAACCGCATCATCACCGAGAACGGTTCGCAGTTCACCAGTAACCTTTTTAAAACGTACTGCGCTAACCTTGGGACGCAGATATGCTACGCTTCGGTGGCGCACCCCCGCAGCAATGGACAGGCCGAGCGGGCCAATGCGGAGGTCCTGAGAGGCCTCAAGACCAGGACGTTCAAGAAGAAACTGGAAGCCTGCGGCAGAGGCTGGTACGACGAGCTTCCGTCCGTATTGTGGTCCATCTGCACAACCGCAATCAAGCCAACTGGAGAGACCCCCTTCTTCCTGGTCTACGGAGCCGAAGCGGTCCTCCCTTACGAGGTCAAGCGTCGATCCGCGGGTGTCCTGGCGTTTGATGAAACGCTGCAGGACGCCATGCGGGGGACGGCCCTTGTGCTAGGGGAGGAGCGCCGTCGAGAAGCTGCGCTGCGAGCGGCAAGGTACCAGCAGGCACTCCGGCGATACCACTGCCGCAACATCCGCCCCAGAACTCTCGAGTAGGGGACCTCGTGCTCCGACGGGTCCTCTCCAGGGAGGGACTGCATAAGCTCTCTCCCATGTGGGAGGGCCCATTCAAGGTTGTTCATGTTTCCAGGCCTGGCTCCGTGCGCTTGGAGACTCAAGAGAGAGTACCTATATAGAACGCGTGGAACATCTAGCACCTCCAGAGGTTTTACCCCTAAAAGGCCCAGTGCCTGTGAAGAAGGCAAATGCCTGTGAAGCTCATCTTTTTGGAAAAGGCCCAGAGCCTGTGAAGCTCGTCTTTTTGGAAAAGGCCCAGAGCCTGTGAAGAAGGCAAATGCCTGTGAAGCTCCTCTTTTTGGAAAAGGCCCAGAGCCTGTGAAGAAGGCAAATGCCTGTGAAGCTCATCTTTTTGGAAAAGGCCCAGAGCCTGTGAAGAAGGTGAACGCATGTGAAGCTGTCGCGTTCTGGAAAGGCTCGGAGCCTGTGAAGAGGGCAAACGCCCGTGAAGCTTGCTTCCCAGAAGAAAGGCCCGAGCACATGAAGAAGGCGAACGCCTGTGAAGCTCGCCGCCCGTGACACTCTCACGTAATAATGAGTTGGGGCTGTACACGCCCCGGAGTCTCAGGAGTGCCAGCCTCAGGCCCTGGGGCTCCCTCCCACGCCCAGTGGCAGCATTTAGCTCCGCGCTGGTGAGAAGACGTCGAAGACTAGCCTAGGTGCCGGACGCGGCTTTTTCATTTGCTTTCTGCAGTCGACTTGTTATTCCCATTTGGAGTTTTTATCGAAACTATTGCCCCTTTTTGGTTCGTGGTTCTTCGATCTTTTTCGCTCTCCTGCCTCGATTTCTCTTGCTGGGACTCGTGGAGGCGGAAGCCTCGGGAGCCCCTCATGGCGTTCCTGCCCCTATCGCTCAAGTTTTCACGGCCCTGGTCCACAGCTGAGCACCCTCCGACCATGCCTCACGGGCAGCACAACGCGAACACGGGCCTAGATCGGTCGCCTCATGCCACGGCTGGGTTCACTTGCGAATGGGCGCCTACAGAAGGGAACAGATGTCAGATAACAAAAGCAAGACAATAATTAACGGCGTTGACCAAACGCCCCACAGGGCCACACATTGTTCCCTTTTTACGTGGGAGAAGAGAAAGGAAAAGGATGTAAGCGGGTGAAGCACGCCTGCGTCGCTCTCTCTTGGAAGGCTCGAGCCGCCTCCGGAGCTCAGGCGGACTCCCTCTCGCGCTTCACCGGGGAGTCGCGGCAAGCAGACCCGCTGCCACCCCCCAAGCAGGCGCGGCGGCGTGGGGGCTGGCCGCGACCGCTGCTGGAAGAATCACCACCCGAAGAAGAGCTGGTGAAGCGTGAGGAGTCGCGGGCATCGCCGGCCGCCCGCACGCTGCCCTCTCCACCCACGCCGGGGCTGAGTCCTCGGTTGCGGTCGTCGTCTTCAGGGCAGCACCCTACGCGGCGACCGTCTTCCCCGAACACCCTCACGTATAGGGTGGCGTCGCCATCGTACTTGAAGTGCAGGGAGCACCGGCGGCGGAGACCACGCGTGGGCAAACGTCTGCCACCCGCGGGCCAGGAACAGGTTCCCTGCAGCAGAAACCTCCAGAGAAGCCCACGAAGCCCGGCTGCAGCAGCCCATTCGCTCGAGCCGTGAGGCCGCCAGTGGCACCATCTGGAGCTCACCCAGAGGAAGCACGGAGCTGAAGCCGGACGCCGGACGGCTCCTCCGCCCTCACCATGAACTCGCAGCGCCAAGAAGATGGAGGCGCGGCCTCGGAGACGCAGCGGCCGGGCACGCCCGACCATGGCTACCGCCGTCGCCATCGCCGAGAGCCTCCCCACGATCATGGGGACCACCGTGGAGGCCACGGGTGCTTGCGAGGGCAACCTCGACCACGCTTAGGCGGAGGAGAGGAAGAGTCAACTCGACGGCCCTTCCCTTCTCTCAAGGGCCGAGAACTTCCTTGGTGGAGCCATGGAGAAGAAGGAGAGACAAGAAAGGATAGACTGGAAGGGTGCGCCTGCTCCGCATTTATTGCCGGCGAAGGCCAACCGTCGGCCCCCACGATCACCGGCAATCATGACCAACTCTGCATGCAGGGACTTGTCGAATCCGGGAGGTTACCGAGGCATCGTGGGAAAGCAGTGCGCCCACGTCCAATCAACCGCCACGCGTCGCCCAAGGCCGCAGGCTGTTAGGGCCCGCGACACTTCGCACTTGCCCTTTCGCCTCTCTGCTCAGCCAAGTTCGGACGCGCCGTGGGCCTGGGGGCTACTGTCGGTGTTCTGGGAACGGGGGTCCCCAGACTTGCCTGCCTGCGGCCTGCGGCGTGGCTCAAAGGAGGCCAGGACGGCCCATCTTCATCAACGCAAGCTCAAGGCCCTCGCAAGGGGCCAAGCCTCACGGGGTGGACGACAAGGAGCTTCCTCAGGCACGGCCTCGTCAGGTTGGCTCATGAGGAGGCGGAGAGCTCAAGGCAGGGTACCTCGCGAGGTGCCCATGACGCAAGCCATGACGACCAAGGGCGCCCGGCTGAGCGCCAAACTGCAGCGTCCTCCTTTCCTCTTTGGTGCAAAGGGAGCAAGCGCAGGCGAGAGCATCAAGCAAAGGCATCCGCTTCGGTGCAACAAGACCAAGACCAGCCCCAACGGCTGGAAGAGAGTCATCATGGAGCCCAGGCAGGCGTCATCACCAGAGCCTTTGGCAGGCAAGGACCAACTTTAGTCAGGATAAGTGTACCCGCTGTTCCCCTTCGAAATGGCCAATTGTTAGCGCCCTTCCCGCTCAATATTTGGGAAGAGGCCCAGGGCCTTCGCCTATAAATAGGAGTAGCCACACTCAGAGTAGGGGGGTCGAAACGATCGGCATCCAGAGAAAGACAGAGACCCGATCCTCAAGCTAGAGCGACGGGACAACACCTAGCAGTTCATCACACCCACCAAGAACAGACCCTCGCGAGGCTGTTCTTCCCTGTACTGTGCTTCATCAGCCCAAGAGGCAATCCACCACACCACAAACTAGAGTAGGGTATTACACCACAATGGTGGCCCGAACTAGTATAAACCTTGTGTCTCTTGTGCTGTTCCGTTTAGTAGTTTAGGTCCCTGCGATTCGGCGAGGTACGAGACGGTGGAGGGTTGGATCTCCGCGCGCACCCCAGTGTTCGAACCTCAAGGGTCTGCCGGAACCCGAAATCCGACAGATAAGGGTTAAGTGGTGGCTCTGGCTCTGGCTCTGGGACTTGTGTCAGCCTCCAGTATGCATAAATGGCCTCTGGCAAGATGAGGTACGTGCCTGAAAGTATGTTATACAAAGAGGATGCAGGCAAGGTAATAATCTCACAGTGAGTTTTATCAAATATCAAATTATACTTAAGCATCTTCTTCTTATTTTTAAAAATAAATTCATGTGCTAGCATACTCTTATAATCTAGAAAAATAGGGGGCAGCAACTTTTCCTCTTTCTGATAATGCCTAATAGGTACCTCAAAGTGTTCAGCAAGGCGTGAAGCAAAGATGCCTCCGAAGATGGGGCCCTTTGTACGGTACAGAATTAATCGTTTAGCAACAATAGCGCCTAGGATGAAAGTTGTATCACGAAACAAAGCATGGCGCAAAATGACAAGATCAGGAGCACTAAGATTTCCACTATTCCCGCGACCAATTAAGCATCTACTAGCAAATATAGCAAAGTAACGTAGAACAGGAAGATGTATACTAGTAATTCTTGCATCGGAAACTTTCCTCATTTCTCCTACAGCAATTCTGTCAATAAATCCATCCACATCACTACGGTGTGGTTCCTCGATACTGCCCACAAAGGGCATCTTGCAGACCTGACAAAAATCATGGAGTGACATCTCCTTAACCTCATCATATAAGTGAAACTCCACTGAAGGTGGTGATTTCTTAGCATGGAAATAAAAATTTTGCACGAAAATATTAGTGAGTAGGAGATAATGTTCGCGCTGGTCGTGGAGGAAGTCGGTGAGGCCTGCATTCTCAGCCAAGTAATAAAAGTCATCGTAAATTCCGGCGGCTCTCGAGAACGCATCACAAGGCCATTCACACCACCGAACCTCCGCAGTGCGAGGAAGATTGTATTTGGGCTTTTTATTCTCCTCATTCTGCTTATCCTTCGAGCTTCGGCTCGAAGAGCCTCTCAACAATCTCTTCAACATTTTCTCCCTCTGAAAAATTTCTGAAATTTTTAGTGACTCAAAATAAAAGTGAACCAAACTCAACAAGATTGATAGCAACTACTCCCATAGGTACCTAGAGGCTATATCATGCATTAAAACTACTTTGGACCATATAAATTTGACGTGCAAGCTCAAGAACAGGGTCACCTTAGCAGCAAAACTTTGCAATAAATAAAGCACTAGAACAAAAACTAAGGTGATATTCCTCTAGAAATCAAAAATGGCAGCAAGATGAGCTAGAACACGGGTTTGAGCTGTGGGAGCATTTTTTTCTAGAGGAAGACGAAGTGAGTGGGTGATGGAATAAGTGGAGGGGGTCCACATGGGGCCCACGAGGCAGGGGGCGCGCCCCAGGGGGTGGGCGTGCCCTGTGCCCTCGTGGCCAAATGGTGGGCCCCCCTAGTGTGTTATCGATGGCGTAAATTCTTAAATATTCTACAAAAAATCATATTTCATTTTCGTGACATTTGGAGAACTTTTATTTCCGGGTATTTTTATTATGCGAGGATAATTCGTAAAATGCATGTAAAACACTATTTTTGCTTTATTTATTCTAAATAACAGAAAGTAAAAGGAGGGTACAGAGGGTTGTGCTTTCTAACTTCATCCATCTCGTGCTCATCAAAAGGAATCCATTAACGAGGTTGATCAAGTCTTGTTAACAAACTCTTTCCGAATCGCATGAAACCGGAAAAATTTCGAATAACACTAGGTTAACTCAACGGGGATATGCATGTCCCCAACAATAAGAATATCATATTTCTTCTTGACAGTAGGAAGAGGGAATTCAAAACTTCCAATAGTAATCGTTGAAATTTCTCCAATAGAATTGATACTGCGGACTTGAGGTTGTTTCCTGGGAAAGTGTATTATATGCTCATTACCATTAACATGAAAAGTGACATTGCCTTTGTTACAATCAATAACAGCCCCTGCAGTATTCAAAAAGAGTCTACCAAGGATAATAGACATACTATCGTCCTCAGGAATATCAAGAATAACAAAGTCCGTTAAAATAGTAACATTTGCAACCACAACAGGCACATCCTCACAAATACCGACAGGTATAGAAGTTGATTTATCGGCCATTTGCAAAGATATTTCAGTAGGCGTAAACTTATTCAAATCAAGTCTACGATATAAAGAGAGAGGCATAACACTAACACTGGCTCCGAGATCACATAAAGCAGTTTTAACATAGTTTATTTTAATGGATCATGGTATAGTTGGTACTCCTCGATCTCCTAGTTTCTTAGGTATTCCACCTTTAAAAGTATAATTGGCAAGCATGGTGGAAATTTCAGCTTTCAGTATCTTTCTTTTATTTGTAACAATATCTTTCATATACTTAGCATAAGGATTCATTTTAAGCATATCAGTCAAACGCATACGCAAAAAGATAGGTCTAATCATTTCAGCAAAGTGCTCAAAACCCTCATTATCCTTTTTCTTGGATGGTCTAGGAGGAAAAGGCATGGGTTTTTGAATCCATGGTTCTCTTTCTTTACCGTGCTTCTTAGCAATGAAGTCTCTCTTATCATAACGTTGATTCTTTGATTGTGGGTTATCAAGATCAACAGCAGGTTCAATCTCTACATCATTGTTATCGCTAGGTTGAGCATCAATATGAACATCATCATTAATATTATCACTAGGTTCATGTTCATTACCAGATTGTGTTTCAGCATCAGAAATAGAAATTTCATTGGGATTCTCAGGTGTGTCAACAACAGGTTCACTAGAAGCATGCAAAGTCCTATCATTTTTTTCTTCTTCTTAGAAGGACTAGGTGTATCAACATTAGTTCTCTGAGAATCTTGCTCAACTCTCTTAGGGTGGCCCTCGGGATACAAAGGTTCCTGAGTCATTCTACCCCCTCTAGTCATAACTCTAACAACATTATAATTTCTCTTATTATTTAATTCATTGAGAAAATCATCTTGTGCTTTAAGCACTTGTTCTACCTGAGTGGTAACCATAGAAGCATGTTTACTAATAAGTTTAAGGTCACCTTTAACTCTAGACATATAATCACTCAAGTGTTCAACCATATAAGCATTACGTTTCAATTGTCTACCAACATAAGCATTCAAGTTTTCTTGTTTAACAATAAAATTATCAAACTCATCCAAGCATTGGCTAGCGTAACTTATTACGAGGAATATCACCTTCATCAAATCTATAGAGAGAATTTACCTTTACTACCCGTGTCGGGTTAATAAGACCATGTATTTCTTCAAAAGGTGGTAAATGCTTAACATCTTCAACTTTAATACCCTTTTCTTTCATAGATTTCTTTGCCTCTTGCATATCTTCAGATCGAGAAAGAGAATACCCCATTTCTTCGGAGTTGGCTTAGGAGTTGGTTCAGAAGTGTCCAATCATTATCATTACTCAATATATTATTTAATAGCAATTCAGCTTGCTCAACAGCTTCTTTCCCCGAAAACACAACCAAAGATAACTATCCAGGTGGTCTCTGGAAGCATCGGTTAGTCCATTATAAAAGATATCAAGTATATCATTTTTCTTAAGAGGATGATCAGGCAAAGCATTAAGTAATCGGGGAAGCCTCCCCCAAGCTTGTGGGAGACTCTCTTCTTCAATTTCCACAAAATTATATATTTCCCTTAAGGCAGCTTGTTTCTTATGAGCAGGGAAATATTTAGAAGAGAAGTAATAAATCATATCCTGGGGACTATGCACACAACCAGGAGCAAGAGAATTAAACCATGTTTTAGCATCACCCTTTAATGAGAACGGAAATAACTTAAGGATATAGTAATAACGAATTTTTTCCTCATGAGTGAATAGGATGGCTATATCATTCAATTTAGTAAGATGTGCCACAACAGTTTCAGATTCATAGCCATAAAAAGGATCAGATTCAACCAAAGTAATTAACTCAGGATCGATAGAGAAATCATAATCCTTATCAGCTATAACAAAGATCAACAGATAGGTGAAGTAGCAAAAGCAGGATCATATTTCATTCTAGCATTCAAAGACTTTTCTTTCAACTTAGCTAACAGTCTTAAGATCATATCTATCTTTACAAGCAAAAAGGTCTCTAGCAGTTTCTTCATCCATAACATAACCCTTAGGCACATCAGGCAATTCATATCTAGGGGGAGAATCTTCATCATCACTTTCATCAATATTATTTGTTTCAATAATTGCATTCTCTCTAACCCTAGCAAGTTGTCCATCAAGAAATTCACCTAATGGCACAGTATTATCAACATAGAAGTAGTTTCATCATAAGCATCATGCATAGCAGAAGTGGCATCGTCAATAACATGCGACATATCAGAATCAATAACAGGTGTAGGTGTCGCAAATTTACTCATAACAGAAGGTAAATCAAGTGTTGAGCTAGATGGCAGTTCCTTACCTCCCCTCGTAGTTGAGGGAAAAATCTTGGTTCTTTCATCTTTCAAGTTCCTCATAGTGATCAACAGATATAAATACCAAGTGACTCAAAGAATAGAGCTATGCTCCTCGGCAACGGCGCCAGAAAATAGTCTTGATAACCCACAAGTATAGGGGATCACAACAGTTTTTGAGGGTAGATTATTCAACCCAAATTTATTGATTCGACACAAGGGGGGCCAAAGAATATTCTCAAGTATTAGCAGTTGAGTTGTCAATTCAACCACACCTGAAAGACTTAATATCTGCAGCAAAGTATTTAGTAGCAAAGTAGTATGGAAGTAATGGTAACGGTGGCAATTTTTGTAGCAATCGTAACAGTGGCAACGGAAAAGTAACTAAGCACACTTTGTAAATGGCGGGGCAGTTGAGCATGCAATCACTGTTTACGACAAACTATGTAAATGGCATTTTATTATTCACATATGAAGTTTGAATTTGAACCTTGGGTTCAAACCAACTTCATCTAATCTGGACTCTAGTTGCATTAGCTCAAACACAAGCATATTGCCATGTCATGATCATGCATCATATTGTTGCATTGCATTGATTGTGTCCTTCTCTGTTTGCCGGTAACCATCCCCTCTCAGTAGGCGATGTTTCCGACGACGTGATCGATGACACTGATGAAGAGCTATATTATCTTCAGAAGTGCCAGGCAAGCAAAACCCCATTGTTCATTCTGATACAATCCCACTCTCTCGCTCCTGCTCTCTTTTATTGCATTAGGATAACAACGATTCATCTGTTACATGTTGCGGTAGTTGAACCCCTTTTCCTCTGCATGACCTGTCATTGCCACAGTAAATAGATGAAACCCATTAGCATGAGTAGGAGTTGTTTGAGCCCTGATGTGCCTACTCATTCATGCTTGTTTGTCATGCCTGCCATCGCTTAGAGTTGAGTCGGGTTTGATTAAATGGGGATGAATCGGAGGTGTGTGAACATGTCCTACTATTGAGAGCTAAGTGTGTGAACACGATTTGGTAAAGGTAGCGGTGAGAGGCCATGTAGGAGTAGATGGTGGGTTGTCTCATTGAAGCCGCCCTCGGGAACTGAGTTACGTGTTTGTGATCCATGAGCGATTCGCCACACATTGGGTTCCGGTAACTCGATCCCTCTCGACTTATTAATCAACTTGATCTCTATCCAGGAGTTGCAACTAGTTTCTGGTGTTTGTAGGTAGTGTTAGTACTCTACCAAGTGGCACCCAGTACAGGTGGGCATGGGACAGACTAGGCACAGTGGCACGGTGTACCAAGTGGCACCCGGATGATGGGCTTGGGAACCTTGCTCACATCGTTTGGGGCCGTGAGCGACACCCCGGCCGGATCTCCTTGCGGATGGTGTTGGGTTCTACGGTAGGGTGCGTCGACTGCAAATTAAAATTTTCCTACGCGCAGAACATCCAGGAACATGCTATGGGAGATGGATCACAGTTCGTTACCACTAGACGCGCAGTGCTGTGCAGCGGAAGAAGAGTTGGGGTAGCGCGTCCGCGTGGATCATCTCCTCCTCCTCCGATCTCCCTCGAACAGCCGGTCGTCCGATCCCACGTACAAGTTCGCCAGAGCGACGCAAATGCACCGCCTCTAATGGTATTCGCGCGTGCAGGAGGAACACCGTGCGGCGGACTGCTAGGTCCGATCACACAGTCAGCGGTGAGTGGAGGTGGCTATTCGCAACACATGCAAACCCTAGTCGCAGCGCCGAAGCGATCAACCACATGAGTGTGCCACACCAACACTTTATATAGGCATCCGTCGCAGGCTCAACACTTGGGCTTGCACGGACCCTAAAGCCCAAAGTCTACTCGGTCACGTTCCAAATCTAGTTCGGATCACATCCGACCAGTGTCCTACGAACCGACCTCGTAGGTTCCTTCCCTTAAGCGCGCGACCCCTTAGGTTCAAGTTGGCTTGGTCACAGTTCGGATCACCTCCGACCTGCACGGTTGGGAGCGGCCTCTAGCAAGGCATGCCGACCACCAAGCAGACTATGAAGCCGGTTAGGCGAACCTGTACAACGTGTCACACTTCTGTTCCTTTTGCCACATGATATATGTTGTCGGGCTCAAGGCGAGACTGTCATCCTTGTGCTAGCACGAGCTCTTTCTCGTTCGGATACGACCACAATCCGGATTATCTCATAATCCTTGTCGCATGGCCATGCTTATCCTGGTCGGATCACACGAGGGGCCCAGAGTATATCTCTCCGATCGGAGGGCAAATCCCATCTTGCTCGACCATGTCTCGCAGCATGGGACCGACAAACCCGAAACCTACCTTTGTAACTACCCAGTCACGGAGTAGCGTTTGGTCGGCCCAAAGCAAGTGTGTCACCATCCCGAGTACATGCGTCAGCTCAGGTCTTAGGACATAGAACGTATGTTGTACTAGAGACTCACAGATGACATATCGACGCGTCTCATAGTTGGGTCTGTCCGACTCGGACCTTATCTCGACTCGGATCCGACTACGTCGAATCAGACCAGACCTTTCCAAGTCCATATTATCCGGTTAGCATCCAATGCTCCATGCCTAGTGAGACCGAGCCATCGACCGTGTCATATGCTAGTCTAGTCGGCTGCGCGTCCACACAGCCCTTTCGACTAGGGACCTTTTAGGACAGTCATCATACAATGCATAGTCCCACAAACAAGTCACGTACTTGCTGATACACATCATTGATAATGTCCAAGGACTATCTTTATTCGTAAACACATAGGAAATATCATCATACATGATTGCCTCTAGGGCATATCTCCAATAGATGGAACATGAATAGGAGATAAACCTGGACTAGAGACTTGTGTGGTTAGTCAGGTCGTGGCCGACTCCCTTGCCAGGCTTCCGCTTGAAGGTTGCTGAGATACATGTCATGTACATGGTGGTAAGTGGCGAGAGCGTGTGTGAATAAGTACACCCCTGCAGGGTTAACATCATCTACTCGAATAGCCGTGTCCGTGATAAAGGACTTCTGGGTTGCCTGTACAGTTCATAGACAAGTGAAAGTGAATACTCTAAAATGCGCAAGATAAGCGTGAGTGTTATGGATGGCGTTCTCGTAGGGAGACGGGAGCGGATCCATAGTGGCGTATTGAATTGGTGAATATGTGGACTCGTGTGCGCCACCTCAAAAGAGTTACTTGCAGTAGTAGTTCAGGATAGCCACCGAGTCAAAGCTGGCTTGCTGCAACAAACTCCACCACCCCTTTGTTGATACCGATGCATATGTAGCTAGTTACGATGTAAGTCTTGCTTTGGGTACATTTGTACTCACGTTTGCCTATTTTATGTTTTGCGAGAGAGACGTCGGTCTCGCTTAGTAGTTCCATGTGGACTTGACGTTTAGCTTGATACCTCATTTACGATCTTGTGCCCTCGGCAGATTGGTAGATAGTCAGGCTTCTCAGCCTTCTTCATTTGTAGTTGTCTGTACTCAGACAAGTTAAGCTTCCGCATGTGCTTGATGCTTGTATGCTCTGTATGTTGGGTCATGAGACCCATGTTTGTAATACTTGGCTCTTCGGAGCCTAATGAATAAATACTTTGAGTCGTAGAGTCTTGTTGTGATGCCATGTTGTATTTGCACATATCGAGCATATTGTGTGTATGATTGAAATGCTTGGTATGTGTGGGATCCGACAATCTAGTTGTTTATCCTTGGTAGCCTCTCTTATGGGGAAATGTAGTCTGGTGCTTCCACTGAGCCTTGGTAGTCCGCTACAGCCTGGTTTACTGGAGTCCTGCTAGCCCAGCACTACTGCTCTGGAACACCTAGACTGGTCGGCATGTGATACACTTCGTTCATGTGTCTGTCCCTTCGGGGAAATGTCACTAAGTGACATCCGGAGTCCTGCTAGCCTGCTACAGCCCGGGTTCCCGGAGTCCTGTTAGCCAAGTTGCTACAGCCCGGATTCACACGCTGCTGACCGACATGCTCGATGTTGTTTCATGTATGCATGTCCCCGTAAGTTAGTGCCACTTTGGGTTCACGACTAGTCATGTCGGCCCGGGTTCTCTGTCACATGGATGCTAGCGACACTATCATATATGTGAGCCAAAAGGCGCAAACGGTCCCAGGCCAGGTAAGGCGACACCCGTGGGAATACCGTGCATGAGGCCGCAAAGTGATATGAGGTGTTACATGCTAGATCGGTGTGACTTAGAATCGGGGTCCTGACATAAACTTCTGCAATAAGTATATGAGTTCTTTATGACTAATGTGATTCCATGGATTATACGCACTCTCACCCTTCCATCATTGCTACCCTCTTTGGTACCGTGCATTGCCCTTTCTCACCTCGAGAGTTGGTGCAAGCATCCAAACCCCGTGATACGATACACTCTATCACACATAAGCCTCATTATATCTTCCTCAAAACAGCCACCATACCTACCTATCATGGCATTTCCATAGCCATTCTGAGATATATTGCTATGCAACGTCCATCATCATCATATACATGACTTGAGCATTTATTGTCATATTGCTTTGCATGATCGTAAGATAGCTAGCATGATATTTTCATGGCTTGTCTGTTTTTGATATCTTTGCTATGCTAGATCATTGCACATCCCGGTACACAAAACTTTGTCCTAGACATTCAGTTGTAATATTGAGTTGTAAGTAAATTGTGATGATCATCATTATTAGAACATTGTCCCATGTGAGGTTATCAAAATAAAAGAGGCCAAAGAAGCCCAAATAAAAAAAGGCCAAAGAAGCCCACCAAAAAAAAGAGAAAATAAATGAGAGAAAAAGAGAGAAGGGGCAATGTTACTATCCTTTTACCACACTTGTGCTTCAGAGTAGCACCATGTTCTTCATATAGAGATTCTCTTGAGTTATCACTTTCATATACTAGTGGGAATTTTCATTATAGAACTTGGCTTGTATATTCCGATTATGGGCTTCCTCAAATGCCCGAGGTCTTCATGAGTAAGCAAGTTGGATGCACACCCCCTTAGTTTCTAGTTTGAGCTTTCATATACTTATAGCTCTAGTGCATCTGCTGCATGGCAATCCCCACTCCTCACATTGACATCAATTGATGGGCATCTCCATAGCCCGTTGATTAGCCACGTCGATGTGAGACTTTCTCCTTTTTTGTCTTCTCACACAAACCTCCATCATCATATTCTATTTCACCCATAGTGCTCTATCCATGGCTTGCGCTCATGTATTGCGTGAGGGTTGAAAAGGCTGAAGCGCGTTAAAAAATATGAACCAATTGCTCGGATTGTCATCGGGGTTGTGCATGATGGGAGCATTTTGTGTGATAGAAATGAAGCATGGCCAAACTATATGATTTTGTAGGGATGAGCTTTCATTGGTTATGTTATTTTGAGAGGACATAATTGGTTGGTTAGTATGCCTGAAATATTATTGTCTTAATGTCAAATGATAGAGTATTGCTTTGAATCACTCGTCTCTCAATATTCATGACATGATTAGATTAGTGATCAAGATTATGCTAAGTAGCATTCCACATCAAAAATTATCTTTTTTATCATTTACCTACTCAAGGGCGAGCAGGAATTAAGCTTGGGGATGCTGATACGTCTCCGTCGTATCTATAATTTTTTATTGTTCCATGCCAATATTCTACAACTTTCATATACTTTTGGCAACTTTTTATACTATTTTTGGGACTAACATATTGATCCAGTGCCTAGTGCCAGTTCCTGTTTGTTGCATGTTTTTTGTTTCGCAGAAAATCCATATCAAACAGAGTCCAAACGGGATAAAAACTGACGGAGATTTTTTTTGGAATATATGTGATTTTTGGGAAGAAGAATCAACGCGAGACGATGCCCGAGGGGGCCACGAGGCTGGGGGGCGCGCCCCAGGGGGTCAGGCGTGCCCTGGGCCCTCATGGCCACCCCTTAAGGCGGTTGGTGCCCTTCTTTCGCCGCAAGAAAGCTAATATCCGGATAGAGATCGTGTCCAAACTTAAGGCCAATTGGAGTTACGGATCTCCAGTTATAAAAGAAACGGTGAAAGGGCAGAATCTGAAACGCAGAAACAGAGAGAGACAGATCCAATCTCGGAGGGGCTCTTGCCCCTCCGCTGCCATGGAGGCCATGGACCAGAGGGGAAACCCTTCTCCCATCTAAGGAGAAGGTCAAGAAAGAAGAAGAAGGAGGGGGGCTCTCTCCCCCCCTCTCCCGGTGGCGCCGGAACACCGCCGGGGCCATCATCATCACTGCGATCTACACCAATACCTCCATCATCTTCACCAACATCTCCATCACCTTCCCCTATCTATCTACAGCGGTCCACTCCCCCGCAACCCGCTGTACCCTCTACTTGAACATGGTGCTTTATGCTTCATATTATTATCCAATGATGTGTTGCCATCCTATGATGTCTGAGTAGATTTTCGTTGTCAAATCGGTAATTGGTGAATTGCTATAATTGGTTTGATTTTATTGTGGTTATGTTGATGTCCTTTGGTGCCCATCATATGAGCGTGTGCGTGGATCACACCATAGGGTTAGTTGTATGTTGATAGGACTATGTATTGGAGGGGAAGAGTGACAGAAGCTTCAACCTAGCATAGAAATTGATGCATACGGGATTGAAGGGGGACCAATATATCTTAATGCTATGGTTGGGTTTTACCTTAATGAACGTTATTAGTTGCGGATGCTTGCTAATAGTTCCAATCATAAGTGCATAGAATTCCAAGTCAGGGACGACATGCTAGCAGTGGCCTCTCCCACATAAAACTTGCTATCAGTCTAGTAACGTAGTCAATTGCTTAGGGACAATTTCACAACTCCTACCACCACTTTTCCACACTATCTATACTAACTTTATTGCTTCTTTACCTAAATAGCCCCTACTTTTTATTTACGTGCTCTTTATTATCTTGCGAACCTATCCAAAAACACCTACAAAGTACTTTTAGTTTCATACTTGTTTTAGGTTAAGCGAACGTTAAGCGTGCGTAGAGTTGTATCGGTGGTCAATAGAACTTGAGGGAATATTTGTTCTACCTTTAGCTCCTTGTTGGGTTCGACACTCTTACTTATCGAACGAGGCTACAATTGATCCCCTATACTTGTGGGTTATCAAGACCTTTTTCTAGCGCCGTTGCCAGGGAGTCATAGCGTGGGGTGAATATTCTCGTGTGTGCTTGTTTCCTTTATCACTAAGTAGTTTTTATTTGCTGTTCCAAGTTGTTCTCTATCTTTAGTTATGGATATGGAACACGAAATACCAAAAAAATTAGGTGTGTTTGCTACTCATGGAGATGGGGAACCTCCTAAACCCTCGATTCTGGTTATGTGAAAAATATTATGTAGTACTTTGATAATCCTAAGAAAACCCCATTCAACCTAGTAATGGGAGACACGTTGGATCAACGTGAATACTTTAGGGATTATCACTTGACTCAAAAAGGGGAACTATTATGGGATCAAATTCATATGTTGCATTGGTATGCTCGGGAACTATGCTTGAGATATGATTATACTTGTTGCTCTAGGATGAAGGCTCCACACCTTCCCTTTTCATGCAAATTTAATGATGATAAACCTTGGCTTCTTATGCTAATGGTATATATGATTACTATGATGTGGAACAAATAGAAGAATTTGTTGCTTTTATGGGTGCTTATGAAATTGAATCCTTGTTTAAGGAGTGTGAAAAATCTAGATGATGCTGTTTACAGACCTGAAAATTTTGCTATACTTAAATATTGCTATGAGAATTATGAATTCAATTCCGATATTGATGATTTTATTGAGAGAGTCTCCGTTGTCCAAGAAGAGACTAATATTTTGCAGGAGTCTATGGAAGAAGGAATTGATGAAACTGTGGGCTCATTGGATGAAGGCATTACTTCCGGGTGATCAGCTCGGCTCCAACTGATTGGCTTTTCTGACCAGTGCATGAACTCTGGGGCTTCGGTAGCTACGACATTCACCTCTCGAGAATGCTGGCGACCATTGCGCCTGTCGTCGGCCACACTGGTGAAGACGACGTAGGCTCCTTGCTCTTCTGGGTACTCATCTTGGATGGCTGCAACTGGCCGGGCCGCCTGCTTTGGAGGGGGAGGCGGCGGCGGCTGGCCAGCAGGCGGAGGAGGCAGCAACCCTTCGCCCTTGGAGATTCGGGTGAGCCAGTGACACTTCCGAGTGATGTGGTTGGATGGCTTCGCGCCGCTGTGAAACTTGCAGGGTGCATCAAGGGTCTGCTCATAGGAGAAAGCGGGTAACCAATTTGGCTTGCCGCCTCTCTGACGCTTGAGAGCAGGCTGCCCCTCCGGCTGCTGGTCTTCGACTATCGCCACCTGCCGGCTGCTGGAAGCCGGCTGTGGCGCCTTGCGCTTGTGGTTGTTTTGTTGCTGACGCCGACTGGTGTCACCAGCCGGAGTCCGAGGGGCCTGAGGAGCCACTTTGCTAGACGCATCAACTTGAATCTCCGTCTTCATGGAGGAGTCGGCCGTGGCATACTTGTCCGCTATGATCAGTAGCTCGTTGAGTGTCGTCGGCTCGTCACAAAGGAGTTTGTGCTTGAGCAGGGTACCTTCTCTGCACCCGGCGGTGAAGTACTCGATAGCCTGCACCTCATGCACGCCTTTGCAAGAGTTGCGCAGCTCGGCCCAACGCGTGAGGTAGTCGCGAGTCGATTCGGTGGGGCCCTGGACGCACAAAGCGAGCTGGCGGGGCTTGGGCGGCCGCTTGTACATGCTGGTGAAGTTGCGGATGAAGGCCTCAGTGAAATCTACCCAACTGTTGATGATGCAGGGTTTCAGGCTGTTCAGCCATGTCCAGGCGGTGCCCTGGAGCATGAGCGGGACATATTTCACGGCAACACGCTTGTTGCCGTTTGCTATGTTGATGGCCGTGCAGTAGTCGACCAGCCAGTCTTCTGGCTTCACGGCACCGGCGTACTTGGGCGTATCTCCTGGGAGCGTGAACCCTTTGGGGAAGGGCTCGTCGCGGATGCGGGGGCCGAAACAAGCGGGCCCAACGCGTCTTCTTCTTCTAGCGCCAGGGATCGATTGAGACGGTCGATCCGATGGCGTGCATCATTTTCTCCGATTCCTTCTTGGGGGCCAAGCCGGCCACCGTCGGATGATCATCAGGCGGCGAGGAGTCACACCTTTCTCTGTGCAGGGGAGGCTGATAGTCGCCTGATCGTTCCACCGCTCGTGGGCAGCTGTCTTCGTCGCGCTCGATGGTTATGTGTGTCCGGCTGTGGCTTGCAGCCGGCTCCTTGTCTCGTCGTCCGCGGGCGCCGCCAGTCAGCGTCCGGGATGTAGCGCCGTGTTCACGACGAGCAGGCGGGTCGTCGTTCCGCCGGTTGGGCTCCTCGACGCGGCAGCCGGCTTCTTGCTGCTCGGCAGCCACGTCAATGATTCGCTGGACGCGCTCCGTCATGTGGCGACGCTCGTTGCCCTCGAGGTTGTCCAGCTCGTCTACTGCCGCCTGGGCAGCTCATATGTTTTCCCTGGGCGTGGCGTAGACGGAGCGGTCTACCCCGAACATGCTGGCAATGGCCGCGCCATGCTGCCGGACCGTGCCGATGCAACTGGGCCCGCCAGGAGCCGGCGTGCCGCCAACAGCGTGGTCCATCTTGCGCTGGTATGCCTTCGAGAGGCGTCTCATGCTGGCCAACTTCTTGGCGCTCTTGACGAGATGGATGCGGCGACTTTCCAGCGTCTCGGTGCCGGCATCTTCTGCAATGGGTGCAGACAGGTCTCGTAGCGCCGCCTCGAGCGGGTCTTTGGTGCCGTCACCGGAAGCTCCATCGTGGCTGACGACAAGCACCTCCGTGATGGTGCTGGCGCCGCTGTCGGCACGAGGAGAGGATCGTCGATGACCACCACATTGGTGGGGAAAGCGTCTAGAGATGTCGTGTCGGAGTCGACAAGCATCGGGTCGGTGGAGCCGGTCAACTCCAAGTCGAAGGCAGGATCGTTGGCGATGTGGAGCTAGTCGAGGAGGCTGACGAGGCAGCTCTCGGGGCCGTCGGTGCCTGCGTCGGACGCAGGCTCGTCGGAGAGGCGGATCTCGCCAACAAGGCCAGCGAGGCAGCTCGCCGCGCAAGTGACCTCCGCGCTATGCAGCGCGTCGACGCAAATGCCGGCTGGCGTGCCGGGCTGGCTGCGCTCGCCGGGAAGGAAGAGGGTTCCCGTCCAGAACAGATCTCCGGACGACGGTGCACCAAGCCCCACGGTGGGCGCCAAATGTCGGGGTTTTGGTGCGACATATGCCAACGGGTGGCTTATCATGGTGGGGGATAGTAAGACGTCGTCGGTGCCAGGAACCGGGATAAGGCGTGACACGCGTCGCCGGCGAACTTTACCCAGGTTCGCGGCTCTCCTAGGAGATAACACCCCTAGTCCTGCACTACGGGGTCTCCGCATGATCACTATCTCAACAAGTAGCTACAAGTTGCTCCTTGAGCTGTTTGCTAGAGGAGGAAGAAGGGCAAGGCTAGCTCTCTCCTCTCTCTATGTATGTGGTTGTTAGTCTAAGGGTCTGAACCCTTTGCATGGGTGCCCTCGGGGGTTTATATAGGCCTACCCCCCAGGGGTACAATGGTAAACCGGCCGGGTGTAGGCCCAGGCCGTCAATGTCTCTTGTGACCGGCTTCTCCGCTGGCTGCTGGGGCCCGCTGACTGGTGGGCCCCACCGGTTGTCTTGTACTTGGCCGACAGGCCGCGCCCGCCGCTTGTGGGTCCTGCCGGCTGCTTGTTACTGTAGTCGTGCCTCTAATGATGTTTGCTTTGTCGGGGAAGGCGTGGCTACAGTCCCGCCGCCTGGCAGGCGTTCACTGTAGCCATTCCCCGTCTCTTCTAGTTAATGGCGCACAAACTCCTAGGAAGGGGGAGGGCTGCCTTCTAGGTGCCCCCCCCCCCCTCGGCTGGCTGGCCAGGCTTGCCGCCTTCTAGCTTCTTGCTGGCAGGTAGGGCCCGCCGCCTGCGGGCCGTACCGATAGCCCGTCGTGGGGGCATGGCCCTTCTTACTTGGGTGATGTCACGGGTGGAGGGGCCACAGTGCCGCGCCGCGCAGGAGATCTCCTACTGCACGGGCGACCGTGGCTATGACCCTCCACGGATTCGGGGTGGCGAGCCACTGTAGCCACGCCTGCCTCGTCGAGCCCATGAGGGCACAGACTTTGAGGGCGCCTGGGGCCGTCTGCTAGGAGCCGGCCTCTCTGGAGGCCGCCTGCTAGGAGGCGGCCCACTTCGTGCCCGTCTTCCGGGGCCCGCCGCCTTCCAGCAGCCGGCCGCTTGGACCAGCCGTCCTAAAGAAAGCGACGGCCATGCATTAAGGTTAGAGAGGCGCAGCTGGCCCCGATGCCTTGAAATGTCATGGGGAGCAGATGAGGCTACCCATGGCCAATAACTCCGACAGTAGTCCTCGAAGCTGGTGGGTCGCCACGGCTGACAAGGCGGGGTGCCCCAGCAGCTTCCTACTCTATGTAGTCTTGTTTGCTCGTCTTGTTCGTCTTTTGGTATGTCGACTGCTAGGAGTCGGGTGCGACAGATGGCCGCCTGATGAATTTTGAACCGCCAAGGGTGGGAACCAGGTGGCGCGCTAGCTAGGCATCTAGGCCCGCCGCCCGCACACCACGCGGCGCTAGCCAGCCAGGCCGGCCTGCCAGCCCACGAGCTTGACGGGACGTCCTGCAGGCCGAGCCCGCCACTACCAGGCCTCGGTGCGCGCGTGGATCCGCTGCGGCCGAGGCGGGGCCGTTGGGATCCCACACGCCATTACCACGTGCCTTTACCGCGCGGTAAATTTGACGTGCAAGCTCAAGAACAAGATCACCTTAGTAGCAAAACTTTGCAATAAATAAAGCACTAGAACAAAAACTAATTGGACCATTGGAGGAGTCACATACCGAAAACAATCTCCCCAAACAGTTTTGTGAATGGAGCTTTGAGAAAAGAAATCGAAAATGGCAGCAAGATGAGCTAGAACACGGGTTTGAGCTGTGGGAGGATTTTTTTTTCTAGAGGAAGACGAAGTGAGTGGGTGTTGGAATAAGTGGAGGGGGTCCACGTGGGGCCCATGAGGCAGGGGGCGCGCCCCAGGGGGTGGGCGTGCCCTGTGCCCTCGTGGCCAAATGGTGGGCCCCCTAGTGTGTTATCAGTGCCAGAAATTCTTAAATATTCTACAAAAAATCATATTTCATTTTCAGGACATTTGGAGAACTTTTATTTCCGGGGTATTTTTATTGCGAGGATAATTCAGAAAACAGACAGAAAATACTATTTTTGCTTTATTTAATCTAAATAACAGAAAGTAAAAGGAGGGTACAGAGGGTTGTGCTTTCTAACTTCATCCATCTCGTGCTCATCAAAAGGAATCCACTAACGAGGTTGATCAAGTCTTGTTAACAAACTCTTTCCGAATCGCATGAAACCGGAGAATTTTTTAATAACACTAGGTTACCTCAATGGGGATATGCATGTCCCCAACAATAAGAATATCATATTTCTTCTTGACAGTAGGAAGAGGGAATTCAAAACTTCCAATAGTTGAAATTTCTCCAATAGAATTGATACTGCGGACTTGAGGTTGTTTCCTGGGAAAGTGTACTGTACGCTCATTAACATTAACATGAAAAGTGACATTGCCTTTGTTGCAATCAATAACAGCCCCTGCAGTATTCAAAAAGGCTCTACCAAGGATAATAGACATACTATCGTCCTCAGGAATATCAAGAATAACAAAGTCCGTTAAAATAGTAACGTTACGCAACCTAGCAGGCACATCCTCACAAATACCGACAGGTATAGCAGTTTATTTATCGGCCATTTGCAAAGATATTTCAGTAGGCGTAAACTTATTCAAATCAAGTCTACGATATAAAGAGAGAGGCATAACACTAACACCGGCTCCGAGATCACATAAAGCAGTTTTAACATAGTTTATTTTAATGGAGCATGGTATAGTTGGTACTCCTGGATCTCCTAGTTTCTTAGGTATTCCACCTTTAAAAATATAATTGGCAAGCATGGTGGAAATTTCAGCTTTCGGTATCTTTCTTTTATTTGTAACAATATCTTTCATATACTTGGCATAAGGATTCATTTTAAGCATATCAGTCAAACGCATACGCAAAAAGATAGGTCTAATCATTTCAAAGAAAGTGCTCAAAACCCTCATCATCCTTTTTCTTGGATGGTTTAGGAGGAAAAGGCATGGGTTTTTGAATCCATGGTTCTCTTTCTTTACCGTGCTTCTTAGCAACGAAGTCTCTCTTATCATAACGTTGATTCTTTGATTGTGGGTTATCAAGATCAACAGCAGGTTCAATCTCTACAACATTGTTATTGCTAGGTTGAGCATCAATATGAACATCATCATTAATATTATCACTAGGTTCATGTTCATTACCAGATTGTGTTTTAGCATCAGAAATAGAAATGTCATTGGGATTCTCAGGTGTGTCAACAACAGGTTCACTAGAAGCATGCAAAGTCCTATCATTTATTTTCTTCTTCTTAGAAGGACTAGGTGTATCAACATTAGTTCTCTAAGAATATTGCTCAACTCTCTTAGGGTGGCCCTCGGTATACAAAGGTTCCTGAGTCATTCTACCCCCTCTAGTCATAACTCTAACACCATTATCATTTCTCTTATTATTTAATTCATTGAGCAAATCATCTTGTGCTTTAAGCACTTGTTCTACCTGAGTGGTAACCATAGAAGCATGTTTACTAATAAGTTTAAGGCCACCATTAACTCTAGACATATAATCACTCAAGTGTTCAACCATATAAGCATTACGTTTCAATTGTCTACCAACATAAGCATTCAAGTTTTCTTGTTTAACAATAGAATTATCAAACTCATCCAAGCATTGGCTAGCAGACTTATTATGAGGAATATCACCTTCATCAAGTCTATAGGGAGAATTTACCTTTACTACCTGTGTCGGGTTATTAAGACCATGTATTTCTTCAATCGGTGGTAAATTCTTAACATCTTCAGCTTGAATACCCTTTTCTTTCATAGATTTCTTTGCCTCTTGCATATCTTCAGGACTGAGAAAGATAATACCCCTTTTCTTCGGAGTTGGCTTAGGAGTTGGTTCAGGAAGTGTCCAATCATTATCATTACTCAATATATTATTTAATAGCAATTCAGCTTGCTCAACAGTTCTTTCCCTAAAAACACAACCAGCACAACTATCCAGGTGGTCTCTGGAAGCATCGGTTAGTCCATTATAAAAGATATCAAGTATTTCATTCTTCTTGAGAGGATGACCAGGCAAAGCATTAAGTAATCGGGGAAGCCTCCCCCAAGCTTGTGGGAGACTCTCTTCTTCAATTTCCACAAAATTATATATTTCCCTTAAGGCACCTTGTTTCTTATGAGCAGGGAAATATTTAGAAGAGAAGTAATAAATCATATCCTGGGGACTACGCACACAACCAGGAGCAAGAGAATTAAACCATGTTTTAGCATCACCCTTTAATGAGAACAGAAATAACTTAAGGATATAGTAGTAACGAATTTTTTCCTCATGAGTGAATAGGGTGGCTATATCGTTCAATTTAGTAAGATGTGCCACAACAGTTTCAGATTCATAGCCATAAAAAGGATCAGATTCAACCAAAGTAATTAACTCAGGATCGACAGAGAAATCATAATCCTTATCAGCTTAGCTAACAAAGATCGACAGATAGGTGAAGTAGCAAAAGCAGGGTCATATTTCATTCTAGCATTCAAAGACTTTTCTTTCAGCTTAGCTAACTGTTTCTTAAGATCATATATATCTTTACAAGCAAAAATGTCTCTAGCAGTTTCTTCATCCATAACATAACCCTCAGGCACATCAGGCAATTCATATCTAGGGGGAGAATCTTCATCATCACTTTCATCAATATTATTTGTTTCAATAATTTCATTCTCTCTAACCCTAGCAAGTTGTCCATGAGGAAATTCACCTAATGGCACAGTATTATCAACATAGAAGTAGTTTCATCATAAGCATCATGCATAGAAGAAGTGGCATCATCAATAACATGCGACATATCAGAATCAATAACATGTGTAGGTGTCGCAAATTTACTCATAATAGAAGGTGAATCAAGTGCAGAGCTAGATGGCAGTTCCTTACCTCCCCTCGTAGTTGAGGGAAAAATCTTGGTTCTCTCATCTTTCAAGTTCCTCATAGTGATCAACAGATATAAATACCAAGTGACTCAAAGAATAGAGCTATGCTCCCCGGCAACGCCGCCAGAAAATAGTCTTGATAACCCTCAAGTATAGGGGATCGCAACAGTTTTCGAGGGTAGAGTATTCAACCCAAATTTATTGAGTCGACACAAGGGGGGCCAAAGAATATTCTCAAGTTTAGCAATTGAGTTGTCAATTCAACCACACCTGAAAGACTTAATATCGGCAGCAAAGTATTTAGTAGCAAAGTAGTATGGAAGTAACGGTAACAGTGGCAAAAGTAACAGTAGCAGTTTTTTTGTAGCAATCGTAACAGTGGCAACGGAAAAGTAACTAAGCAAAGATCAATATGTGAAAAGCTCTTAGGCAATGGATCAATGATGGATAATTATGTCAGATGCGATTCCTCATCCAACAGTTATAACATAGGGTGACACGGAACTAGCTCTAGTTCGTCAATCTAATGTAGGCATGTATTCCGAATATAGTCATACGTGCTTATGGAAAAGAACTTGCATGACATCTTTTGTCCTACCCTCCCATGGCAGCGGGGTCCTATTGGAAACTAAGGGATATTAAGGCCTCCTTTTAATAGAGTACCGGACCAAAGCATTAACACTTAGTGAATACATGAACTTCTCAAACTACGGTCATCACCGGGAGTTGTCCTGATTATTGTCACTTCGGGGTTGTCGGATCATAACACATAGTAGGTGACTATTGACTTGCAAGATAGGATCAAGAACTCACATATATTCATGAAAACATAATAGGTTCAGATATGAAATCATGGCACTCGGGCCGTAGTGACAAGCATTAAGCATAGCAAAGTCATAGCAACATTAATCTTAGAACATAATGGATACTAGGGATCAAACCCTAACAAAACTAACTCAATTACATGGTAAATCTGATCCAACCCATCAACGTCCAGCAAGCCTATGATGAGATTACTCACGTACGGCGGTGAGCATCATGAAATTGGTGATGGAGGATGGTTGATGATGACGATGGCGATGGATTACCCGCTTCGAAGCCCCAAACGGACTCCAGATCAGCCCTCCCGAGGAAAATTAGGGCTTGGCGGCGGCTCCGTATCGTAAAACGCGATGAATCCTTCTCTCTGGTTTTTTTCTCCTCGGACGTGAATATATAGAGTTGGGGTTGAGGTCGGTGGAGTCCCAGGGGGCCCACGAGGCAGGGGGCGTGCCCCAGGGGGAGGGGCGCGCCCTGCACCCTCGTGGACAAGGTGTGGGCCCCCTGATGCTGATTCTTTCGCCAGTATTTTTCATTAATTCCAAAACATGTCTCCGTGGATTTTCTGGTCATTCCGAGAACTTTTATTTCTGCACAAAAATAACACCATGACAGTTCTACTGAAAACAGCGTCAGTCCGGGTTGGTTCCATTCAAATCATGCAAGTTAGAGTCCAAAACAAGGGCAAAAGTGTTTGGAAAATTAGATACATTGGAGACGTATCAATAACATGGATTCACAGCTTTGAATACCATTTGTACAGTAAAACGGGACAAGACTCTCACTTTGTGTGATGCGAATAGTTTTATTTTTTCGTTTTTTTCGTTGAGGGAAGTGCGAATTGATTTGGTACATACAGTATTACACGTTAGGCTTGTCCCTGAAATTCAACCTGCACCTTGTTATATCCCGAAAATTCTGATATCGTGCTCCCAAAACTCGCGCCTTGCTATCCCGAAATTACAACGCGCGCAAAAACTCTCTCCAGTTGCGAAATCCCGACACGGGAAATCCCCCTTCTAACCCTGAGCCGAAAGGGCCACTGAGGGAGTCCTGGATTAGGGGGTCCTCGGATGGTCGGACTATATGCTTTAGCCGGACTGTTGGACTATGGAGATACAAGATTGAAGACTTTGTCCCGTGTCCGGATGGGACTCTCCTTGGTGTGGAAGGCAAGCTCGACAATATGGATATGTAGATCTCCTTCCTTGTAACCGACTCTGTGTAACCCTAGCCCCCCTCCGTTGTCTATATAAACCGTAGGGTTTAGTCCCTAGGACAACAACAATCATACCATAGGCTAGCTTCTAGGGTTTAGCCTCTACGATCTCGTGGTAGATCAACTCTTGTAATACTCATATGATCAAGATCAATCAAGCAGGAAGTAGGGTATTACCTCCATCGAGAGGGCCCGAACCTGGGTAAACATCGTGTCCCCCGCCTCCTGTTACCATCCGCCTTGGATGCATAGTTTAGGACCCCCTACCCGAGATCCGCCGGTTTTGACACCGACATTGGTGCTTTCACTGAGAGTTCCACTGTGTCGTCACCGTAAGGCTTGATGGCTCCTTCGACCATCGGCAACGATGCGATCCAGGGCGAGGTTTTCCTCCCCGGACAAATCTTTGTATTCGGCGGCTTCGTACTGCGGGCCAACCCACTTGGCCATCTGGAGCAGATCGAAAGCTACGCCCCTGTCCATCAGGTCAGGTTCGGAAACTTGAGCTATACTGCCGACATCCGCGGAGACTTGACCTTCGACGGATTCGAACCCATGTCAGGTGCACCGCACAATCACGATGAGCATGACTTAACTCTGCCGTCGGACAGTGTTCGGGAGATCACACCTGCAACTACTCCGGCCCTCAGTCCGAAACAAATTGCGCCATCTGAGGGTGGGTGGATAGACCCCGCCATGGAGGCCGCACTCTCAGTGGCGATAGAGCCGAATACTGAGTTCACCTCCTACGAGAGCCGTGCTGCCGAACCATTGGATTCGCCCCCGGCCACGGGCTCCGAGCCGCCTGCGACCGTGCCTATCGAATCCGATTGGGCACCGATCATGGAGTTTACCTCCGCGGTATCTTTCAGCACTCGCCTTTTGGCGATGTGCTAAATTCATTAAGGTCTCTCTCCTTGTCAGGAGAACCTTGGTCGAACTATGTCCGGCTAGAATGGGATGCGGACGACGAAGAAATTCGCTCCCCACCCACCACCCACTTAATAGCCACTGTCGACGATTTAACCGACATGCTCGACTTCGACTGCGAAGACATCGACGGTATGGACGACGATCCAGGAGACGAGTAGGAACCACCGCGTACAGGGCGCTAGACAGCCACCTCATCATATGATATATACATGGTGGATACCCCCAAAGAAGGCGATGGCGATAAGACAGCGGAGGATGACCCCTCCGAGAAGCAACCCAAGCACCGACGTCAGCGGCGCCGCTCTAAGTCCCGCCATAGCAAAAGTAGCGATACCGGCGCAAGAGACAATAACTCTCCGGATAGTGCCGAAGACGACGACAATCCCCTCCAGTAAGATTTAGAGCGGGAGGATGAACAAGCTAGCCCTCCAGAACAGGCAGCAGATGGATAAACAGAGGATGACAATTACATGCCTCTCTACGAAGACGAGGTGAGCCTCGGCGACGAAGAATTTATCGTGCATGAGGATCCCGTCGAGCAGGAGCGCTTCAAGCGCCGGCTTATAGCCACAGCAAATAGCCTGAAGAAAAAGCAACAACGACTTGAGCTGATCAAGATTTGCTAGCGGACAGATGGACCGAAGTCCTTGCGGCCGAGGAATACGAACTCGAACGCCCCTCCAAGAGTTACCCAAAGCGCAGGTTGCTAGCCCGACTCGAGGAGGAAGCATTAAAACCAACATCACCAACGTATGATGCGGCTGATCGGCCACCTCGTGGCCGAGAAAGAGAGGCATATCAGCCTGAAGTCTAGACCGCACCTCGCCACCGTTCAACCAAAAACACCAAGGCCCGGGGAAACACGCGGGACCTGCGAGACGTATTGGAAAACAAAGCAGGGCATACAAGATCGATCTACGGATCATGGGGTCGCGCCCCAACGCGAGACGATGATCATCACGCCGGATATACCAAAAGCAAATCCGGCCGGGCCGAATACAGCACACAAGACTCGTATGAACTGCGTCGTGATATAGCCCGGCACAGAGGAGCCGTACACCCCCTATGCTTCACTAATGAAGTAATGGATCACGAATTCCCAAAGGGTTTTAAACCCGTAAATATTGAATCATATGATGGTACAACAGACCCCGCGGTATGGATCGAGGACTTCCTCCTCCACATCCACATGGCTCGCGGTGATGATCTACATGCCATCAAGTACCTCCCACTAAAACTCAAAGGACCAGCTCGGCATTGGCTGAATAGCTTACCAGCAGACTCCATTGGCAGTTGGGAGGATTTGGAAGATGCATTCTGCTACGTCTTGAGCTTGCGTTGGTTTTCCCCGAAGAGGAGAGGATGATGCAGCAGAGTAGCGTAAGTATTTCCCTCAGTTTTTGAGAACCAAGGTATCAATCCAGTAGGAGGCCACGCGCAAGTCCCTCGTACCTACACAAAGCAAATAACTCCTCGCAACCAACGCGAATAGGGGTTGTCAACAGCTTCACGGTCACTTACGAGAGTGAGATCTGATAGAGATGATGGATAATATTTTTGTTATTTTTGGTATAAACATGCAAAGTAAAATAAAGGCAAAGTAAAAAAGCAAAGCAATAATAAAGCGTAGGAAGATTAATATGATGAAAATAGACCCGGGGGGCATAGATTTCACTAGTGGCTTCTCTCAAGAGCGTAAGTATTTTACGGTGGGTGAACGAATTACTGTTGAGCAATTGACAGAATTGAGCATAGTTATGAGAATATCTAGGTATGATCATGTATATAGGCATCACGTCCGAGATAAGTAGACCGACTCCTACCTGCATCTACTACTATTACTCCACTCATCGACCACTAACCAGCATGCATCTAGATTATTAAGTTAATGAAAACAGAGTAACGCCTTAAGCAAGATGACATGATGTAGAGGAATAAATTCATGCAATATGATAAATAACCCATCTTGTTATCCTCAATGGCAACAATACAATATGTGCCTTGCAACCCTTTCTGTCACTGGGTAAGGACACCGCAAGATTGAACCCAAAGCAAAGCACTTCTCCCATTGCAAGAACTACCAATCTAGTTGGCCAAACCAAACGGATAATTCGAAGAGACTTGCAAAGATAACCAATCATACATAAAAGAATTAAGAGAAGATTCAAATATTGCTCATAGATAATCTTGATCATAAACCCACAATTCATCGATCTCAACAAACACACCGCAAAAAGAAGATTACAATGAATAGATCTCCACGAGAGAGGGGGAGAACATTGTATTGAGATCCAAAAGAGAGAAGAAGCCATCTAGCTACTAACTATGGACCCGAAGGTCTGAAGTAAACTACTCACACTTCATTGGAGAGGCTATGATGATGATGTAGAAGCCCTCCGTGGTGGATTCCCCTTCCGTGAGCTCTGGAACAGGCCCCAAGATGGGATCTCGTGGATACGAGGGAAGTTGCGGCGGTGGAATTAGGTTTTGGCTCATGTCTCGATCTGTTGAGTGCGTGAGGTATATATAGGAGGAAGGAGTACGTCGGTGGAGCTTGGGGGCCCACCGTGCAGGGGGCACGCCCTCCACCTCGTGGTCGCCTCCCTCCTTTCTTGGCCGAGGTCCAAGTCTCCTGGATCTTATCGATGAGAAAATCACGTTCGAAGATTTCATTCTGTTTGGACTCCGTTTGATATTCCGTTTCTTCAAAATACTTGAAATAGGCAAAAAAAACAGTGCAATTAAAATTTGGGCCTCCGGTTAATAGGTTAGTCCCAAAAGTAATATAAAAGTGGAAAATAAAGCCCAATATGGTCCAAAACAGTAGATAATATAGCATGGAGCAATCTAAAATTATAGATACGTTGGAGACGTATCAGGCATCCCCAAGCTTAATTCCTGCTCGTCCTCGAGTAGGTAAATGATAAAAAGAGAATTTTTGATGCGGAGTGCTACTTGGCATAATTTCAATGTAACTCTTATTAATTGTGGTATGAATATTCAGATCCGAAAGACTCAAGACAAATGTTCATATTGACATAAAAATAATAATACTTCAAGCGTACCAACTAAGCAATTATGTCTTCTGAAAATAACATGGCCAAAGAAAGTTCATCCCTACAAAATCATATAGTTTAGTCATGCTCCATTTTTGTCACACAAGAATGCTCTCATCATGCACAACCCCGATGACAAGCCAAGCAATTGTTTCATACCTTAGTAATCTCAAACCTATAAAATTTCACGCAATATATGAGCGCGAGCCATGGACATAGCACTATGGGTGGAATAGAATAATGATGGGGGTTATGTGGAGAAGACAAAAAAGGAGAAGGTCTTACATCAACGAGGCTAATCAACGGGCTATGGAGATTCCCATCAATTGATGTTAATGCAAGGAGTAGGGATTTCCATGCAACGGATGCACTAGAGCTATAAATGTATGAAAGCTCAACAAAATAAACTAAGTGGGTGTGCATCCAACTTTCTTGCTCACGAAGAGCTAGGGCATTTGAGGAAGCCCATCGTTGGAATATACAAGCCAAGTTCTATAATCAAAAATTCCCACTAGTATATGAAACTCTCTATATGAAAAACATGGTGCTACTTTGAAGCACAATATATGAGGCTCGCTATATGAAGCACATGGTGCTACTTTGAAGCACAAGTGTGGAAAAAGAGATAGTAACATTGCCCCTTTTTATTTATCCTTTTTTTGGCCTTTTTTTTCTTTTGGACTTTCTCTCTCTCTTTTTTTGGGACAATGCTCTAGAAAATGATGATCATCACACTTCTATTTATTTACAACTCAATGATTACAACTCGATACTAGAACAAAGTATGACTCTATATGAATGCCTCCGTGATGTGCAGGATATGCAATGAATCAAGAGTGACATGTATGAAAGAATTATGAACGGTGTCTTTGCCACAAATACTATGTCAACTACATGATCATGCTAAGCAATATGACAATGATGAATGTGTCATGAAGAACGGTATGGTGGAAAGTTGCATGGCAATATATCTCGGAATGGCTATGGAAATGCCATAATAGGTAGGTATGGTGGCTGTTTTGAGGAAGATATAAGCAGTTTTATGTGTGAAAGAGCGTATCATATCACGGGGTTTGGATGCACCGGTGAAGTTTGCACCAACTCTCAATATGAGAAAGGGCAATGCACGGTACCGAAGAGGCTAGCAATGATGGAAGGGTGAGAATGCGTATAATCCATGGACTCAACATTAGTCATAAGGAACTCACATACTTATTGCAAAAATCTACAAGCCATCAAAAACCAAAGCACTACGCGCATGCTCCTAGGGGGATAGATTGGTAGGAAAAGACCATCGCTCGTCCCCGACCGCCACTCATAAGGAGGACAATCAAATAACACCTCATGTTTCAAATTTGTTACATAATGTTTACCATATGTGCATGCTACGGGACTTGCAAACTTCAACACAAGCATTTCTCAAATTCACAACTACTCAACTAGCACAACTTTGATATTATCACTTCCATATCTCAAAACAATTATCAAGCATCAAACTTTTCTTAGTATTCAACGCACTCAAAAGAAAGTTTTTACTATTTTTTTATACCTAGCATATTATTATTTCAAGCAAATTACCATGCTATTTAAGACTCTGAAAATAATCTAAGTGAAGCATGAGAGATCAATAGTTTCTTTAAAACAAATCCACCACCGTGCTCTAAAAGATATAAGTGAAGTACTAGAGCAAAACTATAAAGCTCAAAATATATAAGTGAAGCACATAGAGTATTCTAACAAATTCCAATTCATGTATGGCTCTCTCAAAAGGTGTGTACAGCAAGGATGATTGTGGTAAACTAACAAGCAAAGACGCATAAATAATACAAGACGCTCCAAGCAAAACACATATCATGTGGTGAATAAAAATATAGCTCCAAGTAAAGTTACCGATGGAAGTGGATTTAAAGAGGGGATGCCTTCAGGGCATCCCCAAGCTTTGAATTTTGGTTTCCTTGGATTAACTTGGGGTGCCATGGGCATCCCCAAGCTTAGGCTCTTGCCACTCCTTGTTCCATAATCCATCAAAAAATTCACCCAAAACTTGAAAACTTCACAACACAAAACTCAACAGAAATCTCGTAAGCTCCTTTAGCGAAAGAAAACAAAAGACTACTTCAAGGTACTGTAATGAACTCATTATTTATTTGTTTGGGTGTTAAACCTACTGTATTCCAACTTCTCTATGGATTATAAACTATTTTACTAGCCATAGATTCATTAAAATAAGCAAACAACACACGAAAAACAGAATCTGTCAAAAACAGAACAGTCTGTAGTAATCTGTAACTAACGCAAACTTCTAGAACTCCCAAAATTCAGAAAAATAGGAAGACCTAGGCAATTTGTTTATTGATCAGCAGCAATTGGAATCACTATTTTATCACGTTCTGGTGATTTTTAACAATTGTTTTCGTGAACCAAAAGTTTCTGGAAATTACAGCAAGATCAAATAACTATTATCCAAGAAGATCCTATAGGTTTAACTTGGCACAAACACTAATTAAAACATAAAACCACATCTAAAAAGAAGGTAGATGGATTATTTATTCCTAAACATAAACAAAAACTAAAAAAAAGTTGGGTTGCCTCCCAACAAGCGCTATCCTTTAAAGCCTTTTAGCTAGGCAATGATAATTTTAATGATGCTCACATGAAAGACAAGAATTGAGGCACAAAGAGAGCATCATATAGCATGTGACAAACACATCTAAGTCTAATATACTTCCTATGCATAGGAATATTATAGGCAAACAAATTTGCAAGGCAAGCAAAAACTAGCATATGCAATGAGGAAGAAAGTGACGATAGCAATCTCAACATGAAGAGAGGTAATTTAGTAACATGAAAACTTCTACAACCATATTTTCCTCTCTCATAATAATTACATGTAGGATCATAAGAAAATTCAACAAAATAGCTATCACATAACATATTCTTAACATGATCCACATGAATGCAAAGTTGACACTCTTCCAAAATAGTGGGATTATCATTAACTAAATGATGTGACCTCATGTGTTATCCCCAAAAGTATGGTCAATAACACCAACCAAAGAAGGACAGAAAAGTATGTAATTCCTGCCAAGCGCAATGAGAAAAAGAAACAGAAAGAAGCTACTGTTGGGCATGAAGGCAATCAAGAAATTGAATTGAGAGACAACTTTGTATGTTGTGGCAAGATGACAACACGTATTTCTATTGGGCATGTTGAGCTTGTTGCAGCAGAGGACGTCGATCCACAATTTAGAACTCCATTCATGCAAACCCATCTACGTGAGCGTGTAAGGGAGTAGTACTAGTTGTTTTGGCCTTTTGTGATCAGTGTGCCGTATTTCTAAATTATTTAATTAGTGATTATTTAGGAGAGTTGGATTAGTACTACTAGCAGACCGTGGCTATGGTTAGGTTGGAGTCCAATTAGTATTCAGCCCGTATAAAAGGAGTCCAGGTCGGTTGTACCTTGTGCCTGCGTGCACTATTAAAAGGGCCAGCCGGCCGTGTATCAGGGGGGAGGTTTTTGGAGTTAATTAAACCAGAAAATCGCCGAGATGTGGTGGCGGCCAATTCTGTGGAATTGCTTCTGTTGAGAACCCATCGTGGTTTGTTCTTGTGCGTGTGGATTGGAGAGCTGCTCCAATTGCTACACGTGATCTGCTAAAGATCGTCCAGGTGATTCCGGCCATCGTGGGGTTCGCTTGTTGTTTGGTTGGGTTTGCATCTTGGTAAACCTAATTCTAGATCGTTGTCTGGCTGCTATATATAAACTGATTTGTACTGTGAAAGATTGAGAAATTGTTCGTAATGTCGTTTTTCTGTCGACGTTCGCATCAAGTGGTATTCAGAGCAAGGTTGATCACAATGCAATTTTTTTCTCGGCTATTTGATTCAATTGTTTGAAAGGTGAACTCGCAGCATGAGAAATCTGATCATGAGGAGGGCGATGAACTTCCGGAGGATCTGAATATAAGTGATGATTTACGTATCCATCTGATGTCAATCAAGGGAGCGAACAAGAAGCTTGGGACAAGGGTTGAGGAGTTATGCGCAAATATTGTTGGCGTCGAGGACATGTTGAACGAAGCGTTTGACCGCCAAATGACCGACAACGCACTGATAGTCTACAGGTGGTGACTGCGAGTCTTAATCGGCTCACCGCAGCAGTTCAGCGCCTTCAGGAGAGAGATGTGGCACCACGACAGTCCCGCTCACCACGATGATGTCGTGACCGCAACAATGACGATGATGGTGATTTTTCTGAGGATTCCGATGCCCGTGGAGGCTTACCTCACCAACCACGGCATGATGCTGGGGCTCATCGCCATGCTGGACGGGGCCGTGACTATGGCCGCAATGGTGCCCACGAGGATGATGATTTGGGTCGAATCAAGATAACCATACCTGAATTCTCGGGATGTTGTGCTGACTCGGAGAAATATTTGGAGTGGGAGATGCGCGTAAATCAGATTTTTGACGGTCACAACTACTCCGAAGAGAAGAAGGTTCGTGTTGCATCTATGGAATTTACACAGTATGCTCTTGTATGGTGGGATAATAAGAACCGTACTAATGAGCGACCATCGACATGGGCTGACATGAAGCGAATCATGAGGGAACGTTTTGTGCCTGCTTACTACACTCGCCAGCTTCATAGTAGACTGCGTCGTCTAGTGCAAGGTACGAAAACAGTTGATGAGTACTATAAGGAGATGCAAGTTTTGATGATCCGTACAGCTGTGCGTGAGTCTGCGGAGGCGACCATGGTATGTTTCTTTGAGGGGTTAGAAGAAAAGATTCGTGACCGTGTTGATTTAATGCAATATAATGATATTCATGAGTTGCTTCATCAAGCAGAGCGTGCTGAACGTTGGGTATTGGAGAAGCAAGCTTCAGAGACTCATCCAACTTACAACAGTGGGCGACGTGGTTCTTTTCCTATTGATGGTGTGTTTAGTGGTAAACCGACTCCTTCTTATAAGTCAGGAGGCATTGAACAGAGCAAAGTGGCGGCTGCGCCAAAGGAGGTTTCTCAGGTTTCATCTAATGCGTCATCATCTCATCATCGTAATATTATTTGCCACAAGTGTGGAGGACATGGACACATGAAGCATGAATGTTCCAATCAACGAAGGGTTCTACTTGTTGATGCGGAATATATTTCAGAATCTGAAGATGAGACGCCTAAGTTAGATGATGGAATTGAAAGAGGTCATGGTGATACCATACTATGTTATCCTCAAGATGATCCTGATATGGAGAGTTTGCTAGCACATAAGGTCCAGCGAGATGACAAGACCATTGTTGAACAAGGACAACGGCGGAGTATTTTTCAAACTGCATGTATCATCAAGGGTGAGGTTTGCAAACTGATAATTGATGGCGGCAGTGCTAGCAACATGATTACCAAGGATGTGGTGGAGTCTCTTTCTTTGTCAACATGGGAGCACCCAAAACCATACTATATGAAGTGGATAAATGATGTGGGCAAAGTGAAGGTAACACATAGGGTGAAGGTGCCTTTTTTACATTGATGGCTATGTTGATAAGGTGGAATGCGACGTTATGCCACTACATGTTTGTCACCTTATTTTGGGGCGTCCATGGCAGCATGATGTTAACGCTCTTCATCATGGGCGAACAAACAGGTATACTTTTATGTATAAGGGTGAGTTCTATGCTATTCTTCCCAAGGATGCAAACACTATAAAGTGTAATGTTGAAGTGTTCAAGAAAAAATCAGCAAAGTATAGGTTAAAACCGAGGACAGTTTTCTTTCAAGAAAGGGAGGATGATGTGACCTCATGTGTTATCGCCAAAAGTATGGTCAATAACACCAACCAAAGAAGGACAAAAAAGTATGTAATTCCTGCCAAGCGCAATGAGAAAAAGAAACAGAAAGAAGCTACTGTTGGGCATGAAGGCAATCAATAAATTGAATTGAGAGAGAACTTTGTACGTTGGGGCAAGATGGCAACACGTATTTCTATTGGGCATGTTGAGCTTGTTGCAGCAGAGGACGTCGATCCACAATTTAGAACTCCATGCATGCAAACCCATCTACGTGAGCGTGTAAGGGAGTAGTACTAGTTGTTTTGGCCTTTTGTGATCAGTGTGCCGTATTTCTAAATGTTTAATTAGTGATTATTTAGGAGAGTTGGATTAGTACTACTAGCAGACCGTGGCTATGGTTAGGTTGGAGTCCAATTAGTATTCGGCCCGTATAAAAGGAGTCCAGGTCGGTTGTACCTTGTGCCTGCATGCACTATTAAAAGGGCCAGTCGGCCGTGTATCAGGGGGGAGGTTTTTGGAGTTAATTAAACCAGAAAATCGCCGAGATGTGGCGGCGGCCAATTCTGTGGAATTGCTTCTGTTGAGAACCCATCGTGGTTTGTTCTTGTGCGTGTGGATTGGAGAGCTGCTCCAATTGCTACACGTGATCTGCTAAAGATCGTCCAGGTGATTCCGGCCATCGTGGGGTTCGCTTGTTGTTTGGTTGGGTTTGCATCTTGGTAAACCTAATTCTAGATCGTTGTCTAGCTGCTATATATAAACTGATTTGTACTGTGAAAGATTGAGAAATTGTTCGCGTTGTCGTTTTTCTGTCGACGTTCGCATCACTAAAGTCATGACCTCTCCAAACCCACTTTTATCAAAAATTTCATAAGATTGAATATTCTCCAAATATGTGGGATCTAAAGTTGACACTCTTCCAAACCCACTTTCAATATTATTGCAAACAATATTATCAATCTCATATTCATCATGGGGATTAAATAAATTTTCAAGATCATAAGAAGAATCACCCCAATCATGATCATTGCAACAAGTAGTAGACATAGCAAAACTAGCATCCCCAAGCTAAGGGTCTTGCGTATTATTAGAACAATTGACATCAAGAGAATTTATAGTAAAATCATTGAAATCATGCTTTTCATCAAGGGAACTATCAAGCATGGGTGCAATAGCAACAATCTCATTTCTAACATAAGGAACTATAGCAAATTTGTCTTCATAAATATTGGCATCATGGACACAAGAATAGCAAGCATCATGTTCATCAAGGGATATTTCAACCAAATCATCAGAAAAGATCATTTTCTATAGATTCACGCATATCATTATTTTCTTCCAAAGGAATGGTCATTCTTTCAATAAATTCTTGGGCATAGACATTATGAGCAAGGTTTTCATTGCAATATTTAAGTATGACGGAATTTTCAGATTTGTTGAGAGTAAAAATCATACTTTTCAATCAAAGAAGCAACTTCATGAGCACCCTTAAAAACGACAAATTCTCCAATTTGTTCGATATCATAGTAACTATAAACACCCTTTGCATAAGAGGATACGATTTCATTATCATTGAACTCACATAGGTAGGGAAGGTGTTTTTTAGGGTTCTCAGAGCAACAAGTAAAATCACACATTTCACAAAGTTTCCAAGCATAGCATAGCAAACTATTTATATGATACCATAAGAGCTTCCCCTTTTCTGACAAACGATGACGCACAAAATGAGCATGCTCATCTAAAGATTTTCCATCAACTAGGCTAGTTGGGGTTTCAGCACGAGCGCATAAGGATCGAAGATGATCCAAGTAGAACACTTTAAGTGGACCCATATCAATAGATTTTCAGCAAGCGAAGATGCAAGCATATAGAAGGCACATGGAAACACGAGCAAACACAAGGATAAACGGAAAATAGAGGGCGAATAAAACGTCAAGGGTGAAGTGGGGGAGAGGAAAACGATAGGCAAATGGAAAATAATGTAATGCGAGGGATAAGGGATTGTGATGGGTACTTGGTATGTTGACTTTTGCGTAGACTCCCCGGCAACGACGCCAGAAATCCTTCTTGCTACGTCTTGAGCTTGCGTTGGTTTTCCCTGAAGAGAGAGGATGATGCAGCAGAGTAGCGTAAGTATTTCCCTTAGTTTTTGAGAACCAAGGTATCAATCCAGTAGGAGGCCACGCGCAAGTCCCTCGTACCTCCACAAAGCAAATAACTCCTCGCAACCAACGCAAATAGGGGTTGTCAATCCCTTCACGGTCACTTACGAGAGTGAGATCTGATAGAGATGATAGATAATATTTTTGGTATTTTTGGTATAAAGATGCAAAGTAAAATAAAAGGCAAAGTAAAAAGCAAAGCAATACTAAAGCGTGGGAAGATTAATATGATGAAAATAGACCCGGGCCATAGATTTCACTAGTGGCTTCTCTCAAGAGCATAAGTATTTTACGGTGGGTGAGCAATTACTGTTGAGCAATTGACAGAATTGAGCATAGTTATGAGAATATCTAGGTATGATCATGTATATAGGCATCACGTCAGAGACAAGTAGACCGACTCACCTTTTGCATCTACTACTATTACTCCACTCATCGACCGCTATCCAAAGATGCATCTAGAGTATTAAGTTAAAAACAGAGTAACGCCTTAAGCAAGATGACATGATGTAGAGGAATAAATTCATGCAATATGATAAATACCCCATCTTGTTATCCTCGATGGCAACAATACAATACGTGGCTTGCAACCCTTTCTGTTACTGGGTAAGGACACCGCAAGATTGAACCCAAAGTAAAGCACTTCTCCCATTGCAAGAACTACCAATCTAGTTGGCCAAACCAAACGGATAATTCGAAGAGACTTGCAAAGATAACCAATCATACATAAAAGAATTCAGAGAAGATTCAAATATTGCTCATAGATAATCTTGATCATAAACCCACAATTCATTGGTCTCAACAAACACACCGCAAAAAGAAGATTACATCGAATAGATCTCCACGAGAGGGGGATAACATTGTATTGAGATCCAAAAGAGAGAAGAAGCCATCTAGCTACTAACTATGGACCCGAAGGTCTGAAGTAAACTACTCACACTTCATCGGAGAGGCTATGATGATGATGTAGAAGCCCTCCGTGGTGGATACCCCTTCCGGCGGAGCTCCGGAACAGGCCCCAAGATGGGATCTCCTGGATACAGGAAGTTGCGACGGTGGAATTAGGTTTTTGGCTCCGTATCTGATCTGTTGGGGGTACGTAGGTATATATAGGAGGAAGGAGTACGTCGGTGGAGCTTCAGGGGGCCCACGAGGCAGGGGGCGCGCCCTAGGGGGGCGCCCTCCACCCTCATGGCCGCCTCCCTCCTTTCTTGGCCGAGGGTCCAAGTCTCCTGGATCTTATCTGATGAGAAAATCACGTTCCCGAAGATTTCATTCCGTTTGGACTCCATTTGATATTCCGTTTCTTCGAAATACTGAAATAGGCAAAAAAACAACAATTCTGGGTTGGGCCTCCGGTTAATAGGTTAGTCCCAAAAGTAATATAAAAGTGGAAAATAAAGCCCAATATGGTCCAAAACAGTAGATAATATAACATGGAGCAATCAAAAATTGTAGATACATTGGAGATGTATCACATTCCTTGACAACTTCCAGGGTACTTATGTGCGGCCACCAGATGCTGATGACTCGAGCCATATAATTCAGCAGCCAAGGGAATCAGCCAGGAAATTCTGGACCGGGTTCCTAACTAAGAAAAACCAAATTGTCGACTGTCTGGATGCAGAGGCCTTAGCGGAATTCAAGCATAACGTCCGTGACGAGTGGCTCGCCCGGCACCTCGGCCAGGAGAAGCCGAAGTCTATGGCAGCCCTCACGACACTCATGCCCCGCTTTTGTGCGGGCGAGGATAGCTGGCTGGCTCGCAGCAACAACACATCAAGGAATCTGGGCACTTCAGATACCCAAGATACTAATGGTAGACCACGTCGTAACAGACATAAGCGCCGCAACAACGGCGGTAACGCCGAAGATACGGCAGTCAATGCCGGATTCAGTGGCTCTAAACCCGGTCAGCGGGAAAAGCCATTCAAAAGAAGTACTCCGGGCCCGTCCAGTTTGGACCGCATACTCGATCGCTCGTGTCAAATCCACGGCACCCCCGATAAGCCAGCCAATCAAACAAACAGAGAATGCTGGGTGTTCAAGCAGGCTGGCAAGTTGAATGCCGAAAACAAGGACAAGGGATTGCATAGCGACGACGAGGAGGAGCCCCGGCCGCCGAACATGGGAGAATAGAAGAGGTTCCCCCCACAAGTGAAAACGGTGAACATGATATACGCAACCCACATTCCCAAGAGGGAACGGAAGTGTGCACTAAGGGACGTCTATGCGATGGAGCCTGTCGCCCCAAAGTTCAACTCATGGTTCTCTTGTCCGATCACCTTCGATCGCAGGCACCACCCCACTAGTATCCGTCATGGCGGATCTGCCGCATTGGTCCTCGACCCCATCATTGACATATTTCACCTCACTCGAGTCCTTATTGACGGTGGCAGCAGCCTGAACCTGCTCTATCAGGATACAGTGCGCAAAATGGATATAGACCCCTCGAGGATCAAACCCACTAAAACCACCTTTAAAGGCGTCATCCCAGGTGTAGAGGCCCATTGCACGGGCTCAATCACACTGGAAGTGGTCTTCGGATCTCCGGACAACTTCTGAAGCGAGGAGTTAATCTTCGATATTGTCCCGTTCCGCAGTGGCTATCATGCACTGCTCGGGCGAACCGCATTTGCAAGATTCAATACGGTACCGCATTATGCATACCTCAAGCTCAAGATGCCAGGACCTCGGGGGGGTTATAACAGTCAATGGAAACACAGAACGCTCGCTCCGCACGGAGGAGCACACTGCGGCCCTCACAGTAGAAGCACAAAGCAGCCTTTTAAGGCAAACCGCCAATTCGGCGATAAAGCCCCTGGACACCTTCAAGCGAGTCCGGAGTAACACCTGTGAGGATCGCTGGCACGTTCGTGAGCTCGCCTAGCAATAAAGCCTCCGTCCTAGTCCCAATCAAGCGACGAAATTTACGCCGCGCGTACATAATTACGCACTAAAAATACCATGGGCATAGGCGGAGGCACAGCCAGGACACGTCCCACAATGTGGCTCAACCGCCCCAGGGGCTGTATACCTTTATAATTTTCTCTCTTTCAGGACCTTACTCTCTGGAAGCCCTTTTCGGCGATCGATTGCTAGGCGATTACGGGAAGGAAATACAAAGGAGGCAAGAAGCTAAGACGTACAAGGGAATCCCCAGGTGGTCTCTAATAACGATTGAAATACCTGTTTTAAATACCCATACGCAGCTTGCCCCTGGATAGGACATGTCAAATAGTCCTATTTTCTGCTTATCGCACTACTTGTATCCGTACGCTTTGACGTACTATTTAATAACAATGTGTAGCGTTTATTGCATTACCCTTCCTTTTTTTCTCTTGCCTGCTTAATTACGACAGATTGCACCCGTACATTCTAGTACGACTAGTAAGCCAGGGGCTTCAGTATACTCCATAATACAGCGTGAGAAGTCCGAACACTTTCAACAGTGCGACACCCCGAACTTATAGCATTATATGCACCAGCTCCGAATCATGTCTTGGGTCAATAGTTGGGTTTTCCCGGCTCCCATGTTTTGGTACCTTATGTTCCGCAAAATCGGCTAAGGTACCGCTAGGAGAACTACTGCGATTGTGTCCCAGTTCTTCCGGACAAGCACCTCAGTAGAGAAAGCCGAAAACTAACTGTCATGATGAGGCGAGAGCTGGTCGCTGTTCGAGAGGTCTCAAGTCCTTAAAGAATTTTTCCACTTCGGGCGAGGAGTCGGCCTTGCCTGACTTAGGCGTATATAGCGCCCCAAATTCGGCCTTCCGAATACTAGGGGCTTCGCCAAAATTTAAAATTGTAGACTTCTATGGCTAAGTGAGGGTGATAAAGCTTTCTAGTCCGATTGTCTGGTTCGATGTGCTGAACACCTCCTTCGAAGGACCCAAAATTGGGATCAAGAGTGTTCAGGTTTATCCCGAACACCCCAGTACTAGTTACATGGGGGCAGAAGCCGACGACTGGCCAACCCTCAGATTTCATAAACGGCTGCACAGAAGGTAATATTTTAAATTAACAAGCATTGCATAGCACAAATGAACTCGTTTCACATTATAGGATAACATGAGTACGTTAATTCAAATATTACATCTTTAGCACATTCCTCCGCCACAAGGCTGGAACCCTTCAGGACACTGTCATAATACATTTTGGGGTGGCGATGCTCCTTGCCTTCCGGCGGCCCCTCCTTCACCAAATTTTACGGGCGTCGGCTTCGCCAAAGGCACCTTCGCCCGGGTAAAAGCCCTGCACGCACCCTCGATGCAGATGGACCGCTTTATGACTTCAAGCCATGGGCAGGCGTTCACAAGCCGCCTCACGAGATCGAAGTAGCTATCAGGCAGGGGCTCGCCAGGCCACATCCGGACTATAAGACCCTTCATGGCCTATTCGGCCGCCTTGTGGAGCTCGACCGGTGCTTCAATTTGGTCGCTCAAAAACATTAGGTGTTCAGTCCCGATATCTTGAGACCAGAACAACTTCTCCATCGAGCTCCCCTCCTCAGCCCGGTAGAACTCCGCGGCATCCAACACACTGCGGGGAAGATCTGCGAACGCTCCTGGAGAGCTCCAAACTCGGGTAAGTAATAGGAAAGTTTCCTTCACATGCTTTCTTTGCATAATGAATGCCTTACCCGATGCTATCTTATTAACCGCCTCAATCTCCTGGAGGGCCATGTGGGCTTCAGCCTTGGCGTTTTGTGCGCTTTCGAGGGCCTTCGCAAGCTCGGACTCTCGCGTCTTAGAGTCAAGCTCCAAGGACTCGCGTTTTTTGGCGAGAGCCTGGAGCTCTTGCTGCACCTCACCTACCCGGGCTTCTTGCTTTTCTCGCTCGATGCGCTCCTTGGCGCTTTGTCTTGACCTCGAGATAGCGCCTTCTTTAGGGTCACCACTTGGTTGTGGCCCCCAGCAAGTCATGATGATCCTATTATTTTACAACCAAATTTCTTTTTAATATATAGACAGGTATCGCTTACCTTTGTTCTCTTCGAGCTGCCTCTTGGTAAGGCCGAGCTCTTCCTTGGACCGCTCAAGGTCCTGCTTGATCTGGCGACCTCTGCGATGCGTCTGGCGTGACCAACAATGAAGCCTGCATATGCACATAGACATATTTTGATTAGACTCATGCGGTCATTATTTGATCCTGTATTCAGCCTTTCTTAGCGAACGCCAAACAGAGCATCAGGGGCTACTGTCTATGCGGTAATATTTTCCTATAATTTGATTACTTACCTGAAAGCCTTGTCAGGACCCCGATCCTAAGTCACACCGATCTAGCATGTAACACATCATATCACTTGGCGGCCTCACGCACGGTATTCCCACGGGTGTCGCCTTACCATGGCCCGGGACCGTTTGCGTCTTTTGGCTCACGTATATGATAGTGTCGCTAGCATCCATATGACAAGGAACCCGGGCCGACATGGCTAGTCGTGAACCCAAAGCGGCGCTAACCTATGGGAACAGGCATACATGAATCACATCGAGCATGTCGGTCATCAACGTATATATTCGAGCTGTAGCACTTTGGGCTATGAGGACTCCGGTATCCCGGCATAGCAGGCTAGACAGACTCGAATAACACCGCGTGACATTTCCCGAAGGAACAGACATAAGGAACGAAGTGAAACACATGCCGGCCGATCAAGTGTCCAAGCGGTAGTCTTTGGGCTAGCAGGACTCCGGTGAACCGGGCTGTAGCGGACTACTATCGCTCAGAATCACAGGACTACATTTCCCCATATGAGAGGCTGCCAAGGATAAACAACTAGTTTGTCGGATCCCACACATACCAAGCATTTCAAACATACACACATTATGCTCAATATGCGTAGATACAACATGGCATCACAACATAACTCTACGACTCAATATATTATTCATTAGGCTCCGAAGAGCGAGATATTACAAACATGGGTCTCATGACCCAACACTCAGAGCATACAAGTCAAAGCACAAGCGGAAGCTAATCATGTCTGAGTACAGACAACTATAAATGAAAAAGGCTGAGAAGCCTGACTATCTTCCTGATCCTGCCGAAGGCACTAAGATCGTAAATGAGGTATCAAGCTAAGCGTCGAAGTCCAAGCGGAACTACTAAGCGAGGCCGGCGTCTCTCGCAAAACATAAAATAAGCAAACGTGAGTACAATTGTACTCAAGCAAGACTTACATCGTAACTAACTACATATGCATCATTATCAAAAAGGGGTGGTGGAGTTTGACCGCAGCAAGCCAGCTTTGACTCGGTGGCTATTCTGAACTACATTTGCAAGTAACTCTTTTGAGGTGGCGCTACGAGTCCACATATTCACCATATCAATACACCACTATGGAACCGCTCCCGTCTTCCCTCTGAACGCCATCCATAGCACTCACGCTTATCTTGCGCATTTTAGGGTATCCACTTCCACTTGTCTATGAACCGATATAGGCAACCCAGAAGTCCTTCTCCGCGGACACGGCTATTCGAATAGATCATATTAAACCCTGCAGGGGTGTACTTCTTCACACACGCTCCCACCACTTACCGCCGTTTACACGACATGTACTCGGCAACATTCAAGCAGAAGCCCAACGTGGGTGTCGGCCACGTCCTACCTAAACACTCAAGTCCCTAGTCCCGGTTTATCTCCTATTCGGGTTCCATCCGCAGGGAGTCCGGCCGAGGTTTCCCATACAGCCCCGAACGATGTGTGCAGGGTTCCCGAGATACCAAACGGGCACTCGGTACACAGACCACGGTGCCTACATAACACAACCCACCCCTAAGGTCAGCGTTAAATGCGTGCCCCACATGCTACAAACACCGAAACTACTTGCAACTCGGACCGAGGACAAGGGTGGTTAAGAAGCCGAGAGGGTCAATTAAGGATCCCAATGCGTGGTAGTAACTGTTTCATGGATCACAAACACAGAACTCAGTTCACGAGGGCGGCTGCAATGAGACAACCCACCATGTACTCCTACATGGCCTCTCACCGCTACCTTTACCAAATCGTGTTCACACACTTAGCTTACACGCAATAGGGCATGTTCATAACAATTCCAATCCATTCCCGATGAATCGGACCCGACTCAACTCTAAGCGATGGCAGGCATGACAAACAAGCATAGATGAGTAGGCACAACATGGCTCAAACAATTCCTACTCATGCTAGTGGGTTTCATCTAATTCTTGTGGAATGACAGGTCATGCAAAGGATCAAGGGGTTCAGCTACATGACAAATAACACATGAGTCGTTGTTGTCCTAATGCAATAAAATAGAGCAGGAGCGAGAGAGTGGGATTGTATCGGAATGAACAAGGGGTTTTGCTTGCACAGCACTTGAAGATAATATTTCTTAATCGTTGTCATCGATTTCATCTTCGATACATCGTCTACAGGGTGGAAACAATTACCGGCAAACAAGAGAGAACACAATCAATGCAATGCACATTCACATGAATGTCATGTCATGTTAAGGTACTGAATTCACCTAATGCAACAGTAATCCAAGTTAATTGAAGTGGAATTCAAACAAGGTTGAACTCCAACTCCAAATGCTAGTTCATAAATTACCCTAATCATGATTCATCCTATTCAGTGAGGTTAACTTGTTCAAACATGCATGATCATGGCATAAACAGATTCTTCATATTTTTCTGATCATTTTTCATATATAAATTATTTCCATCCGAATTACGGTTGAATTTATATGATTTTTAGAAGTTTAGAGTATTTTTACGGAATTTCCTGAATTAAATAAATCGAGAAAAAGAATATTGCGCCAAAGATTGCGTCACTATGGCGTCGGCCGGTCAAGCTGGCGGCCAGTGTCAAATCGACCGGTGGGTCCCGAGTGTCGATGTCTAACTAACTAACCTAACTTAGTTAATACTAAACTAACTTAATTAGCGGCGGGGCCCGCATGTCGGTGAGGAGAGGGAGGTCAAAGCAGGCGATGGGTCAACCCATGCCGGTCAGTGAGTCGTGAGACCTTGGCGTTTAGCCATGGCCGAGCCAAGCGGCGGGAGTGATTTTCGCCATTCCGGCGACCAAATGGGTCGCGGAGGGCACCTAGGAGTAGCTGGGGAGGAGCCGAAGCTCTTGGTGGGGTTAGCCGGGGTCGGGGTGGCCGGAATCGACGCCGGCGGCGTGTTTGGCGCCGGGGCTCGGGCGAGCTCGGGCTCGGCCTTGGCGCACTAGAGGGAAGCGGAGGGGCTGGGTTCTGAGTGTTGCAGTGAGCCCGGAGGTGGGGTTGGCTTGAGCCACTGGGGCTCTAGCCACGCCCGGCGACGAGGCACGCGGCGGCGGGCTTCGGCCGTGGAATCGGTGGCTAGAGGAGAGCGAGTCGGGGAAGAGAGGCGAGGCGTGGGAGCTCACCGTGGTTCCTTGAGGTGGTCACTGGGCTCGGGGAGGGCCGGAGCAAGCGGGCGGCGATGGAAATCTCCGGCGACCGAGGATGAAGGGTCGGGAGGGTGCTTTGAGGCGTCTGGCGGCGCGGCTCGGTGGGGAGGAAGAGGAGGTCGGCGGAGCTCGAGGACATGCCGGGAGGCTCGGGGCCAGTGTGGCGGGTATGGCGAGCAGCGACGAGCCTGCTCGTTCGGGTTCAGCGAGAGCGAGACAGGAGGAGAGGAGGCGTTGGAGAGAGAGGAGAGGGCCGAGGGGGCACGGGGCGTCGTCGTGGCGTCGCAAGGAGGTCGGGGAGGCTGCCACCGCGAAGCAGGAGGTGGGCGCCTGGTAGCGCGTCTTGAGCGACACGCCTCTGCCGATGGCGAGAGGTAGGCAATGAGGTGAGGGGGGGTTTGCGGTGGTGGGGTGGGCCACCAGTGGGCCCGTCGAGGGAAAGGCTGGGCGGGTGGGCTCTTGTAATGGCTGGCAGTGCAGTTCTCTCCTCCTTTTATTGTTTTCTGTTTTCTATTTTACATTTTGTTTTAGTTTAGTAAAATACTAAACCATTTAAATAAATCCTGAAAATAATTGTGGGCATTAACTAAATTATTACAGAGGCCCTTAACTATTTTCGTAATTGTTGGAGCATTTAAAAATAATATTAATAGTATTTAAATGCCCCAATTCAAATACAATATGGTTTATTCAAAAATCCAAAATGTCTTGGAAAAATATCCATCACCTCTGGATATGGTTTTCACCTTTTTCCATTAATCATGAACATTTTTGCAAACCACTTTGGGTTCTTTGAAGATATTTTGAAGTTGAACCTATTTGAATTGCTTTAGTGCTAGGGCTTGATCATCCCCATTTCAACTTTTCATGAAAATTAAACATGATGCATGGATGCAATGCTACTAGCTACAAACAAGTTCTAGGGCTGATCTGGGGCTGTGACAAGCCTGTTAGGAGGCGGGCACAGGCTTCAGTTAGTCCGCTTTTGGCGGACTGAACCTTCTCGATCACCGCACTCATGATAGTGCGGTGCTCTTCGTCGATGGAAGCGCCACGAAGCGCTTCCAGCAAGTTGTCCGGTGCCTCTGGATGGACAGAGGCCACCGGCACTGACTTGCCCCTCTTAACGAGGGGTCGCTGATGAGTCCGGAACCACCTTTGGAGGTTCCGCGATGTTCGTGGGCCGAATTCGGAGCCCATGGGAGTCTTGCTCCCCTTGCGCCCAGGGTCCGGAATGTCGCCTTGAGGTGCCTCCAGGACTACCTCCCCTTGGCTCGGTGCCCTTTGAGACAACACCTTGACGTTGTCCGTAGGGCGAGGGGTGGAGGCGGTCGGAAGTGAATCGCTATTCATATCCGACGGGTCCAAAGAAACATCCAACGAAGATACGTCGATATGGGCTCGGGACAGACTGCATAATTATGTTCGGCGTGATGAGAAGCGGTGCAATAAAACATACCATGAATTACTATGGTATCCGAATACTTACGACTTTGCCAGGGGCTTGTCCCTGGGCAACCACTAAATCATTCTTTGTGGCGGCCATCGTGGAGCAGTCCGGGAGGAGGGTCCTTCCCTTCTTGGACCCTTCGGCCTCCCCGGATGGGGCGGCCTTCCTTTTCTTGTCTCCCCTGACTGGGGGGGAGAACTTTCCTCTTCCTCCTCCTCGTTTTCGTGGGAGGAGTGCGCCTTGGAGTTTTCGGACGATGAGTCCGATATAACCTTGCGCCGGAGACCCTTCCGGGTCCCCGTGGCCTTCTTCACCGGCAGGTCATAAGGCGCTGGAACCAGCATCTCCGTTAGGAGAGCATCTGTTGGATCTTCAGGCAGGGGGGCTGGGCAATCGGTCTGCTCCGCTATCTCTACCAGTCCTGTTAAATGGCATGGAGGCTTAGATCCCGCACATGATTAAACTGGGGAAAATAAACATCCTATGAGATATAAAAAACTTAATGGATTGGCAGGGCGCTTTGCACTGAGTCCGCGGTCCTCGGTAAGGGGAGGAGGTACCTCGGCGCCCTTGAACATCACCTTCCAGACGTCCTTGTGCATCATGTCGAAGAGCTCTCGCAGCGTCTGGTGCTCGGCCGGGTCGGACTCCCACAAATTGAATGCTCGTCGTTGACACGGGAGGATCCGGCGGAAGAGCATGACCTAAACCACGTTGACAAGCTTGATTTTCTTGCTCATCATGTTTCTGATGCATTTCTAGAGTCTGGTTAGCTCCACGGATGAACCCCAGGACAGGTCCTTCTCTTTCCGGAGGTGAGCAGCGTGGGGATTACGGATCGAATTGGGGTCGCCACCCGGTTGGTGTCAGCGGCTCGGTGATCTAGAACCACCCGATTGCCACCCTTTATGGTCTCCACATAGGAGCCTTGAGCGAGGTGGCGTTAGGCATTTTGCCCACCATGGAGCCTCCGCGCTCCACTTGCTGGTGACCACCACCTTCGGTTTAACATTGAAGGTCTTGACCCACGAGGCGAAGTGGGGCCTGATGCGGAGGAAGGCCTCGCACCTGCGACAATAAACACCGAGATGTTGAGGATGAAATTGGGGGCCAAATCGTGAAAATCCAGCCCATAGTACAACATGAGCCCGCGAACAAACGGGTGGAGGGGAAATCCCAGTCCACGGATGAAGTGGGTAAGGAAAACCACCCTCTCATCGGTTCTGGCGTAGGGATGATCTGCCCCGCATCTGGCAGCCGGTGTGTGATATCCGCGGCTAGATATCCGGCTCCCCGTAGCTTTGTGATGTTCTCCTCCGTGACGGAGGAGACCATCCACTTGCCTCCTGCTCCGGACATACTTGGAGTGGTTTGAGGAGAAAAACGCGAACTTGGGCGCTGGAGCTCGAGTGCGCAAGAATGGATGAGCAGGGAGGAAGAAGGCATGGGTGAAAAGGGGAATCCTTGTCCCTTTATAAGGGCGGAAGAAGCTATGCGCCTCTCCACCTACCTGGTAAACTCGCTTATTCCCCAATCGCTGTAATTGATGGCGCGGTTGGGTTACCCACACCCGTATTGATGAGAATGCCGTGATAAGGGGACACGATCTCTGCTTCGACAAGACGTGCCAAGAAAACCGCCTACTTAATATGTGCGATGGCTGGTTCGAGAAAAAGCGGTTCGAATAATGGCCGGGCCGTGGTATGATGTCATCTTTGCCAAGCGTGTCAATGATTACATTTGTGGCAATATTATTCTCTCTACGATGGTATGCGGAATTTGTTTTGCAGAGCCGGACACTATCCTTGTGTTCAAGATCTTCTATGGAGTATTGGAGGGAGAACCCGCCATGCAATGCCGAAGACAAATCTGCACGCCGGACTCATCGTCATTGAAGCACAGTTCGAGGGACTCTTGAGGGAGTCCTGGATTAGGGGGTCCTCGGACGGCCGGACTATATGCTTTAGCCAGACTGTTGGACTATGGAGATACAAGATTGAAGACTTTGTCCCGTGTCCGGATGGGACTCTCCTTGGCGTGGAAGGCAAGCTTGGCAATACGGATATGTAGATCTCCTCCCTTGTAACCGACTTTGTGTAACCCTAGCCCCCCTCTGGTGTCTATATACACCGGAGGGTTTAGTCCATAGGACAACAACAATCATACCATAGGCTAGCTTCTAGGGTTTAGCCTCTACGATCTCGTGGTACATCAACTCTTCTAATACTCACATCATCAAGAATAATCAAGCAGGAAGTAGGGTATTACCTCCATCGAGAGGGTATTACCCAGGTTCGGGCCCTCTAGATGGAGGTAATACCCTACTTCCTGCTTGATTGATCTTGATGATATGAGTATTACAAGAGTTGATCTGCAGATCATGATAAACCTAAACCTAATTGTTGTTGTCCTGGACTAAACCCTGGTTTATATGAACATCGAGGAGGGCTGAAATTGCAGTCGAGGAAGATATCGACATCACCATCAATACTCGCAAGAATGGCAGTTTCACTAGGCAAGTGGGGCGCGGGAATCTAATGCCTTTATAAGGGGATAAGGACTCCCCTTCACACCCACGCTTTCTCCTTCCCGATCCATTCCCCTTCGCTCAAGCTCCAGCGCCCAAGCGTTCGTATTCTCTGCCCACAAAGGCATTCCGAAAATGTCCGGATCCGGAGCAGGAGGAAAATGGATGGCCTCTACCATCCGGGAGAAGGATATTAAAAAGCTTCGGGAGGCTGGGTATCCGGCCAAGAAAATCAGCCATCGTCTCCCAACGGTGGGACAGATCGTCCCTACCCCGGAACCCCACGAGAGGGTTGTATTCCTCCCTCACTTTGTCCGCGGGCTAGGGTTTCCCCTCCACCCGTTCGTTCGCGGCATCATGTATTATTATGGGATCGATCTGCACGATCTGTCCCCTAATTCCTTCCTCAACATCTCGACATTTATTGTCGTGTGCGAAGTTTTTCTCCGCATCTCGCCACATTTTGGATTGTGGCTGAAGATTTTCAATGTGAAGCCCAAGGTAATGGGCGGCGAGCACGCCGAGTGCGGGGGTGCTATGGTGAGCAAGATGCCCAACATTATATGGCCAACAGGCACCTTTAACGATTCAGTCAAGGAGTGTCAACAACAGTGGTTTTACATCACCGAGCCGTGCGACACAGAATGGGCCGCTACTCCCGAGTTTCGATCCGGTCCCCGCCTGCGGCTCGCATCCTGGGTTAAGAAGGGCCTGAACTGGTCCTCGTCCGACGAATTGTCGATGCTCCACATGCGTGTTAGGGATATGGGAGACAAGAACATTGAACTTGTCAACGTGGTCCAGGTGATATTAGTTCGCCGGATCCTGCCTTGTCAACACCGGACTTGCAATCTATGGGAATTCGATCCAGCCAAGCACCAAACCTTCCTGGAGCTTTTCGGCTTCTCATGCAAGGACATCTGGAAGGTGCTTTTCAAGTCCAGCAAATCATGGCCGGACTCCACCGAAGGCCGTGGGTACCAACTGTACCGCCCTGCAAGTTCGGTGAGTAATCGTCCTTTTTGCCCATATAACCCAAGGGGAGCGCTTAACGTGCTTTCCATAATTCTCCTAGGGCTGGACGAAGAAGGCGAAGCGGATCCATTGTCCGGCCCCGCTGCCCGGAGAACCGGCCGTCCCTCTTTTGACGAAGATGCTGGTCCCGACGCCTTACAAGGTGTCGAAGAAGACGGCCGAGAAGGAGGTCAAAAAGACCCGGGGCGGTCTTAGTCGCCGAGGCACTTCGGACACAATATCTGAAGGCTCTGATGCCCGTTCCGCCTCCGAAGAGGACGAGGAGGAGGAGGAAGATGAATCCTCTGCGGGGGAAAGAAAGAAAAGGACGGCCTCCACACACCTGGAGGCCGAGTCACCCAAAAGGGGAAAAGCTCCTCTCCCAGAGGAGTTTGCTGCCGCCACCGCCAGTGGCCCAGCGTGGGACCCCAGGGTCCAGCCCTTGGTGATTTCGTGAGTATATACAGTCCGAACATGCTTATGTGTCCAGACTTATTATGGCGTAATTTATTTAATCTGAGCCATACGTTTTTTGTAGTCCGGCGAGGCCCCGTACCGAACAATCCTCATTGGAGGATTCGCTGAGCTCAGATGCTATGGAAAGAGGGATGCCCCCGAAGGCCCCTTCCTCCAAACAGGTGGATACCACCGAGGCTTCGTCCCGGAGGGACCTCGGCCCAGGAGGAGAGGGAAGGACCATGAAGGCAGCGCCTGGAGGTCCAACTTCAGGGGCCGAACACATGTTGGAGCAAATTCCCATGGGAGCTGACGGCGGGGGCCATCTTGAGTTTGGCTCCCAGCCGGATGTCGTTCCGGAGACCAATATGGCTCCAGAATCAAGCAGGCAGCCTCTCTCAGCTAGAGGAGGTATACCGGCAATCTCTGTCCAACCAGAGGCGTCGGATGCTTTATTGGTGGCGCTGAAGGGCGCCTCCATCACCGATGAACACCGCGCCCTTATGGGTGCGGTGATTGAGAAGGTTCAGTCTGTTGAGAGTGGACTGAACGGGGCTTGTATCAGCCTTATAAAAGGCTTTGAGGTTTGTTTTATGAGTTTTCAAAGAGTGTCATAGTATAGATTGTAGCCCCTGATACACTGTTCGGTGAAAGAAAGAACTGGACAGAGGATCGAATTTATGTTCACGGGAAGACTCATTGAATGACATCTATTTCTCTTCTGTTATAAGCAGGCATCGGTGGCAGCTGCTGCTTCTCATGCTGCGGAGATCTCCGGACTGAATCAAAGTCTGGAGCGGGCCCTTGGCCAATTGAAAGTGCAGTTGAGAGATAAACAAGGTATGCACAAGTCTTGTTCGCGTTTATTGCGAATGAATTTTCAGTATGAAATAAGCTTCATGATTTGCGCTAGGGATTGTGACCGAAGTCGAAGCCCTTAAGAAGGTTGTGCCCGAGGCCAAGAAAAAGGTAGCCACAGAGCAGGCTCTTCGTGAGAAGCACGAGGCCAGGGTTATTACAGCTGAGCAGGAGCTGCAAGAGGCCGTGAGGAAACGCGAGACTTTGGAGCAGAGTTTAACGGAGAAGGAATCCGAACACACCAAGGCGCATCAGGCCATGAGCGATGCCCGGGGAGAAACCCAAAGCGCCCTGCAGGGAATCCAAGAGGCGAAAAAGATTGCGGCGGGTAAGGCTTTTTCCATGGAAAGCAAGTTTTTGGGGTGAAAACTATGTTTCTAATTTTGAATCCGGATTTTTCAGGGGTATTTGCCGAGCTACCCCGCAGTATATCAGATGCCACCCAATTCTACCAAGCCGAAGAAAGGAACACTACAGATAAGCTCTTCTGGTCGCAGTATTTGGCACCGAATTATCCGGTGCCTTTTGCCGATCAACTGAAACAGCTGATCGAACTGCATAAGGTGGCGGAACTAGCCATGAAAGATTTGTTTATCCGGCTATGGCCTGCCGAGCCGATTCCAAGCAGCTTCTTCGGGCTTGTGAAGCGGCTTGTAAGCGCTTGCCCTCGACTTGACGTCATCAAGCGGTCGGTCTGTAAAGAAGGTGCGTGAATGGCCTTCGCCCGCGCAAAAGTGCACTGGGGGAAGATGGATGTTGAAAAGCTGATGACCGAAGGACCGCCAGAGGGGAGGAGCACCGCAAGCCCGAATTGTATTATGAGAGTGTCCTAAAAGGATCCTCATGTGCGGCTGTTTTATATGCTAAACCTGAGAGTTGGCTAGTCGTAAACCACCTTTACGTGAGAAATGCAGGGGTGTTCGGGGTAAACCTGAGCACTCTTTATCCCAGTTTTGGGTCCTTCAAAGGACGTGCTCAGCACAACAAACCAGGCAATCGGACTATAGGGCTTTATCACTCTCACTTAGCCATAGGAGCTTTAGTATGGTAGGCGCAGCCCCTGGTGTTCGGAAGACCGTACTAGGGGCTTTATAAGCACCTGTTCGGAGAAAAAACCGACCCATCGCACGCTGCATTGGTTCGGAATTATGCGGGAGAAATCCTTAAAGATTTTGTGACCTCTCGAACAGCTGACCAGCTCTCGCCGTATCATGACAGTCAGTTTTTAAACTTTCTCTCTTGAGGTGCTCATCCGGAATAACCGGGACACAATCGCAGTAGTTCTCCCAGTGCTACCTTAGCCGATATAGCGGAACGTAAGGTACCAAAACATGGGAGCCGGGCAAACCCAACTATTGACTCAAGACATGATTCGGAGCTGATGCATATAATGTTATAGGTTCGGGGTGCCGAACTTCCATGAAGGTGTTCGGACTTTATTGTCGTGTTATGGGTGAAACGAAGCCCCTGGCATGTTTTAAGGCATATCGCTGTGTACGGATGCCACTTGACAAAAGAATTTCAATAAGAAATAACAGCAGGTAAACGTCATATAAATTCACATGTTGTATTTGAATAGTACGTCTATGCGTATGAGTACAAGTAATGTGATAAAAAAAGGAATATGATTGCGGAACCTGCTGAGACCAGGGGGGAGGAAGCTGAGTGCGGATCCGTAATATAGCCGGATGGTCATTGCGGGGAATGTCTAAGGATTCCCCTGCGCGTTCAAGCTGCGTCCGTATAGCCTGTCCTGGTCGGCGCAAAGGTGAACCTGCAAAGGAAATGAAAGAAATATTTGCGTTCCGGAGAGCGGTTGAGCCGCTGAGTTCGGCCTGTCCTGCCTTCGCCGGCGTTTTTAATTAGGCTCTGGACGAGCCGGGCTATCCTTCCGCGGAGTAGTTCGGCGTCCCTTGACGTTGTCCGGGAGCCTGGGCTGCAAGGTGCTGCTCGGTGCTTCTGCTGCTAAAGCAGTCGTGTACTTGTTGGTGCCGAAGGAAGGTTCGGCCTTGCCATTAACCGTGATGATGCCACGTGGACCGGGCATCTTGAGCTTATGGTAGGCATAATGTGGCACCGCGTTGAATCGAGCGAACGCGGTTCGTCCGAGCAGTGCCTGATAATCACTGCGGAAAGGGACGATTTCGAAGATTAACTCTTCGATACGGTAATTTTCTAGTGATCCGAAGACTACCTCAAGGGCAATGGAGCCTGTACAGCTGGCTTCCACACCTGGTATAATGCCTTTGAAAGTGGCTTTAGTGGGTTTGATCGCCGAATGATCGATGCCCATTTTGTGCACTGTGTCCTGGTAAAGCAGATTTAGACTGCTGCCTCTGTCCATAAGGACTCGAGTGAGGTGGAACCCGTTTATTATTGGGTCGAGGACTAGTGCGGTTGGATTGCCCTGATTGGCGTTAGTCGAACGATCCATGAGGTTGAAGGTGACCGGGCCTAGTTTATATTGTGGGACGACTAGTTCGGTTGAGTCAGCATCCCTAAGGGTGCGTATCCGGTCCGAGTTGGTAATTTGGGTGGTATTTACCACATTCACTGATTGAATATGCGGGGGAAATTTCTTTTGCCCTCCTGTGTTCGGTGATCTGGGCTCTTCGTCGCCATCATCGCTTTGAGGCCCCCCTTCTCTGTCTTTGGCGCATGCCCTGCCGGCTTGTTTGAAGACCCAGCATTCTCTGTTGGTATGGGCTGCTGGCGTTCCTGGGGTGCCATGAATTTGGCATTGGCGATCGAGTATGCGGTCCAGACTGGATGGACCTGGATTGTAATTTTCGGGTTGCCCTATCCGCTGATCGGATTTTGAGCCCCTGAACCCGGCATTACCTGCCGTATTTTTGGCGTTTTCACCGTGTTTGCGGCGCTTGTGTTTGTTGCATCGTGGTGTGCCGTTGCTATCCCTGGCTTCTGATATGTCAGGTTTGCTTGATGTGTTGTTGCCGCGAGCCAGCCAGCTATCCTCGCCCGCGCAAAAGCGGGTCATGAGTGTCGTGAGGGCTACCATAGACTTCGGCTTCTCCTGGGCGAGGTGTCGGGCGAGCGACTCATCACGGATGTTATGCTTAAATGCCGCTAAGGCCTCTGCATCCGGACAGTCGACAATTTGGTTTTTCTTAGTTAGGAACCTGGTCCAGAATTTCCTGGCCGATTCCCCTAGCTGCTGAATTATATGGCTCAAGTCGTCAGCATCCGGTGGTCGCACATAAGTGCCCTGGAAGTTGTCAATGAATGCATCTTCCAAATCCTCCCAACTGCCAACGGAGTCTGCTGGCAAGCTATTCAGCCAATGTCGAGCTGGTCCTTTCAGTTTTAGTGGGAGGTACTTGATGGCATGTAGATCATCACCGCGTGCCATGTGGATGTGGAGGAGGAAGTCCTCGATCCATACCGCTGGGTCTGTTGTACCATCATATGATTCAATATTTACGAGTTAAAAACCCTCTAGGAATTCGTGATCCATTACTTCATCAGTGAAGCATAGGGGGTGTGCAGCGCCTCTGTGCCGGGCTATATCACGACGCAGTTCATATGAGTCTTGTCTGCTGTATTCGGCCCGGCCAGATTTGCTTTTGGTATATCTGGCGCGACGATCATCGTCTCGTGTTGGGGCGCGACCCCGTGATCCGTAGATCGATCTTGTATGCCCTGCTTTGTTTTCCAATACGTCTCGTAGGTCCCGCGTGTTGCCCCGGGCCTTGGTGTTTTTGGTTGAACGGCGGTGGGGTGCGGTCTGGACTTTGGGCTGATATGCCTTCTGTCTCGGCCACAAGGTGGCCGATCAGCCGCATCATACGCTGGTGACATTGGTTTTAATGCTTCCTCCTCGAGTCGGGGTAGCAACCTGCGCTTTGGGTAACTCTTGGAGGGGCGTTCGAGTTTGTATTCCTCGGCCGCAAGGACTTCGGTCCATCTGTCCGCTAGCAAATCTTGATCAGCTCGAAGCTGTTGTTGCTTTTTCTTCAGGCTATTTGCTGTGGCTATAAGCCGGCGCTTGAAGCGCTCCTTCTTGACGGGATCCTCAGGCACGATAAATTCTTCGTCACCGAGGCTCACCTCGTCTTCGGAGAGAGGCGTGTAATTGTCATCCTTCGTTTCTCCGTCTGCTGCCTGTTCTGGAGGGCTAGCTTGTTCATCCTCCCGCTCTAAATCTGGCTGGAGGGGATTGTCGTCGTCTTCGGCACTATCCGGAGTGTTATTGTGTCTTGTTCCGGTATCGTTACTTTTGCTATGCGGGACTTAGAGCGGCGCCACTGACGTCGGTGCTTGGGTTGCTTCTTGGAGGGGTCATCCTCCTCTGTCTTATCGCCATTGCCTTCTTTGGGGGTATCCACCATGTATATATCATATGATGAGGTGGCTGTTCAGCGCCCTGTAGGCGGTGGTTCCTGCTCGTCTCCTGCATCGTCGTCCATACCGTCGATGTCTTCGGAGTCGAAGTCGAGCATGTCGGTTAAATCGTCGACAGTGGCTATTAAGTGGGTGGTTGGTGGGAAGCGAATTTCTTCGTCGTCCGCATCCCAATCTAGCCGGACATAGTTCGGCCAAGGTTCTCCTGACAAGGAGAGAGACCTTAATGAATTTAGCACATCACCAAAAGGCGAGTGCTTAAAGATATCCGCGGAGGTAAACTCCATGATCGGTACCCAATCGGATTCGATAGGCACGGATGCAGGCGGCTCGGAGCCCGTGGCTGGGGACGAATCCAATGGTTCGGCGGCACGGCTCTCCTAGGAGGTGAAGTCAGTATTCGGCTCTATCGCCACTGAGAGTGCGGCCTCCGTGGCGGGGTCTATCCACCCGTCCTCAGATAGCGCAATTTGTTCCGGATTGAGGGTCGGAGTAGTTGCAGGTGTGATCTCCCGAACACTGTCCGCGGCAGAGTTAAGTCATGCTCGTCGTGATTATGCGGCGCACCTGACATGGGCTCGAATCCTTCGTAGATCAAGTCTCCGCGGATGTTGGCAGTATAGTTCAAGTTTCCGAACCTGACCTGATGGCCAGGGGCGTAGCTCTCGATCTGCTCCAGATGGCCAAGCGAGTTAGCCCGATGCAAGCCGCCCGAATCACGAAGATATGTCCGGGAGGAAAACCTCACCTGGATCGCATCGTTGTCGATGATCGAAGGGCCATCAAGCCTTACGGTGACGCACAGTGGAACTCTCAATGAAAGCACCAATGTCGGTGTCAAACCGGTAGATCTCGGGTAGGGGGTCCCGGTATCAGGCGTCTAAGGCGGATAGTAATGTGGAGGCGGGGACACGATGTTTACCTGTGTTCGGGCCCTCTCGATGGAGGTAATACCATACTTCCTGCTTGATTGATCTTGATGATACGAGTATTACAAGAGTTGATCTACCACGAGATCGTAGAGGCTAAACCCTAGAAGCTAGCCTATGGTATGATTGTTGTTGTCCTGCGGACGAAACCCTCCGGTTTATATAGACACCGGAGGGGGGCTAGGGTTACACAGAGTCGGTTACAAGGGAGGAGATCTACATATCCATATTGCCAAGCTTGCCTTCCACGCCAAGGAGAGTCCCATCCGGACACGGGATGAAGTCTTCAATCTTGTATCTTCATAGTCCAATAGTCCGGTTAAAGTATATAGTCCGGTCGTCCGAGGACCCCCTAATCCAGGACCCCCTAGTTCAAATCGGTGGGGGTACTTTTGTAACACACCCTACATTTTGGACAAGCGTGTCCCTAAGTCATGGTTCCCCCCTCCCATCGCCTCCTTTTCGCCATTTGAACACCCAGGCCGCCATAACCTCTTTTCTCCAGCCGTGAAACCCCACCCTCCTTCGTCTGCCACCTCACCGCTGCCCAGCCGGAGCCTCTTCCCCGACGATGTCGTCCATCGCAACAGCCCGACGTCCCTCATCCACCTCCATGAATGAGGATATGTCATCGATCTCGTCGTCCCGCCGGTTCAGCTGCCCCGTGCTCCACCTCCAAGGAGGTTCTCCGATGATCGCCGCGGCTGATCCATCCCACAGCGCCGCCTTAACCTTCTCCACCGGAACCGCAACATCCTCACTGACACCTCGGACGAAGTCGAGGCCTACTCAGCACCACCAAAGAGGTTGTACACTCATCGCATCGCACCTTCTCCTTAACTCGACCTCCCGGTGCCAACGGTGCTCCATCCCGCACCCCCATGGCGTGGCTAGCTCGAAGCCGGAGCCGCGGGTGACATCTCCATGGCGGCTCTCCTCCAGTGCGAGGCCCCTTCGGCGGCGGTGTCCATACCAGCCGGATCTGTTGCTGCTGCTCCGGCTCTCGCTCGCTCGCGCTGCTGATGCAACTTCGTCTCTCGCTTGCTCGCGCTGCTGCTCCGCTCTCCCCTTCGCTCGTGTTGCTGCTCTGCTCACCCCCTCGCTCGTCTTCTTTGCTTTCTGCTCTTGCTCTCGCTTTCCATGGCTAGCGATCTTTGGTACACTGACGCTGACTACGAGTTGGTACTCGCTCTAGTTCGTCTTTGCTCCTCCGGTATTTGCTGCTCAGCTGCTATCTGCTACTATGTTCCCCGCCGATCGCCTGCCGATTTAGATCACTATTTCTCTACTACTGGTGCTCGAGTGGCCTAAACTACATGTGAAGTGCCTCTCTGCTACCAGTGCCTTCAGTTTCGACAGCAGCAATCAGATTCCACACTAAATTTCAGTTTCAACAGTTAAGTTTAGAGTCAACAGTTTTTACCTCATATGTTGTGGTCAGGTGTTTTTTTGTGATGTAAATTTTACATCTATCACTCTTTGGTAATGTATTTTACATCATCTATTGGAGACGCTATTATAATCCCACTTTAGATTAATGATGTATGTCTCGTATTGCTTCAGCCTCGACGTCTTACGGCTCGCCGGAGCTTCTCCAACGACGGAATCATCCATCACAATAGAGCAGTGCGCTGGACACCGTCTACAGATTCCTTAGATCTTCCTCCACACCTCCGACAACCACCTCTGCCGCAACTTCTTCGGTGAGGTCGACACGGCTACGGCAAAGAAGTTGTACACTTGTCACATCACTTATTACTCTACATTCATGTCGATCCATTATGGCTATTTTGGTTCAAAGGAGAAAGTGAAGGAAAAACATAGCAATAGGAAATTTTCCTATGGCACTCTACTATTCAATTATTCATGCATTTTTTTGAAAGGAATGGAGCAAAACATCCACCTGGACCTACTTTTCAAAATCCTATGCATGAAAACAAGACCAAGTGCATTAGTGGCAGAATAACATTCTAGTTGTACACGCTTTCATGTGGTTTCACTTTAAATTGGCTATGATTCTTTGCATTCCTCTGCTCTTCCAATTCCTGTGAACCAAACACCCAAGTTGACAGAAATCCTGTGTTTACAAATGCTCTATTTCCCACGTGCATTCCTATCCTATTCCAATATTTTTCCTATCCCTATGTTTTTAGAATCCTGTAAGCCAAAGGAGCCCTTACAGAATTACTTTAGTTATAGGTAGGTGTGGAATAAAACTTTGTGTGGTTTGTCCTGCTCCTGCCGCGACGTCGTCCACCTCATCTGAGCTGCTCCATCAACAGAAGCACCCACCAAACCAGACATCACGACACCTGACCGTCTTTCACCGCCTTAGATCTCCTTCCCTGCAGCCGGCACCCACCGCAAGTGCATCACCATCATCGACTCAGTAGATGAACCTAAGGAATTCACGCGTCCACAAGAGAGGTCGCACCCTTTTATTTCTGCTTATGTTATGCATTGCTTAATATTATCTGCTACTTTATCGTCTTGTTCACCTCTTAGACTCTAAGCCAGGTTCAAATTTGAGTTTTAAAATTACTAGTGGGGCACATATCGAGGCAACAATTAATAGTATCACTGTCTATTATCTGGTTCACCTAGGGTATGCCTATGTTGTTCATATTGGGTGGGAAACAAATAGTAAAGCAATCATCATCTGTCTTTTTCTTAAATTAAAGCTATCATCAGCCTGCTATCATTATTTTTGGATCCATCCACTGGTTGTTACCATCCCTCTAGATTTCTGTATGCTCTCCTTACATAATCTCACTATATTTTTTCGTATGCATGTCAGATATTGTACACAGTCATGCTGAACATGTAGAGAAAAATAGAAGAGTTTTGCGCGGCAATACAATGCCATACACACATCGCTCCATGGTGGGTTCAATGGCAAACCCTCCCCCCTCTCCAGATTGTAATCCAGAGGAAGATATCTGTTCTGAGGTGGCGTAGGATCGAAAGTAGGTCTAGAGGGGGGGTTAGACAACTTGACCAAATAAAAATCTAGCCTTTTCCCAATTTTAAGTCTTGGAAGATTTTAACAACTTCGCACAAGTCAAGCAATCAACCTACACATGCAATTCTAAGAGTATAGCAGCGGAATGTAAAACATTGCACATGGAGGTAAAGGGAGGGGTTTGGAAAGGCAAACGCAGTGTAGACACGGAGATTTTTGGCGTGGTTCTGATAGGTGGTGCTATCGTACATCCATGTTGATGGAGACTTCAACCCACGAAGGGTAACGGTTGCGCGAGTCCACGAAGGGCTCCACCCACGAAGGGTCCACAAAGAAGCAACCTTGTCTATCCCACCATGGCCATCGCCCACGAAGGACTTGCCTCACTTGGTAGATCTTCACGAAGTAAGTGATCTCCTTGCCCTTACAAACTCCTTGGTTCCACTCCACAATCTTGACGGAGGCTCCCAAGTGACACCTAACCAATCTAGGAGACACCACTCTCCAAAAGGTAATAGATGGTGTGTTGAGGATGAACTCCTTGCTCTTGTGCTTCAAATGATAGTCTCCCCAACACTCAACTCTCTCTCACAGATTTGGCTATGGTGGAAAGATGATTTGAGTGGAAAGCAACTTGCGAAAGGCTAGAGATCAAGATTCTTGTGGTTGGATTGGAATATCTTGGTCTCAACACATGAGTAGGTGGTTCTCTCTCAGAAAATGTATGATGGAAGTGTAGGCACATTCTGATGGCTCTCTCTCAGATGGAGAGGAGGGTGGAGGGATATATATAGCCTCCACACAAAATCTAACTATTACACACATTTGAGCCAACACGGTCAGACCGAATATATGAACTTGGTGAGACCGATTTTGGTAATAAGCAAACAGAGAGTTGGTCAAGCAAACTCGGTGGGGCCGATCGCTCCTTTCGGTGATACCGAAACATTACAAAGGGAAACAGAGAGTTTGCACTGCGAACTCAGTGGGACCGATCGCTCATTTCGGTGAGACCGAAACGTTACGAAGGGAAACAGAGAGTTTGCAGTCCCATCTCGGTGAGACTGAGATCCCTATTGGTGAGACCAAACTGATTTGGGTTTCTGGCACTGGCTATGTCAAGTGAAGTCGGTGGCGCCGGATGAATCAAATCGGTGGGGCCGAGTTTAACTTTAGGTTTTGGACATATTTGGATTTAAGAAAGTGGTTGAGGGCTTTGGAGCATATCACTAAGCATTTTGAGCAAGTAGACCATTAAGCAACACCTCATCCCCTTTTAATAGTATTGGTTTTTCCTATGGACTAAATGTGATCTTGGATCACTAAAATAGAAATGAGAGTCTTGAGCTTTTGCCAATATTTGTCCTTAGCATTTTGAGGGATCCATATCTCTAGTCCATGCCATGCCAATCATTGAACTTTCTGAAATAATCAACTTGAGAGGATATTAGTTCAATGAGCTATATGTTGTTTTGAAGTACCAAAACCACCCAGGGATTAGTTGCACTTTCAATCTCCCCCTTTTTGGTAATTGATGACAACATATAGATCAAAGCTTCGACAAATGATAACAAGAGTGAAATATATCGTCGCTTTGAGAAGTGTGTGATCAGCAAGAGCTCCCCCTAAATTTGTGCATTATTTATGATTTGCCTTTGAATGCAAATGCACAATCGATTAGGATCATGGGTTACTCTTCCATGTCACATACATCTTGGTGGAGCGCTCAAAATGATAGAATGTAAATAGCATGCACTCATCACCAAGGAAAATATGATTGATCATACACAAGTGATAACATAACATCATTCAAGCACACACATTAAAGCATAATATGATCAACCACATGATCATAAGAGTATCTCACACACAAGCACAAATAAGTAGCAAACACACAAGCAAATAAGTAGCAAGAGAGACAAATGAAAAGCAAAACTCTCTCTCTCTCTCTCTCTCTCTCTCTCTCTCAGCCTATGATCTATACACTTTCTCCCCCTTTGGCAACAAGTTACCAAAAAGCTTGAAAATGCATAGTGCTATAAGGCACTATAAGCACGATCTCCGGGAGCTCTGGAGTGTGAAGATGGCGTGGAGAGGACAGCATCTGCGAAGACTTCAGCTGATGTTTGAGGAACTGGAGGGGTTGCCACTGGAGGGGCAACTGAGGCTGTGGTGGCAGGTGCTGAAGTTGTGGCCCTTGTGTCATTGGCTAGCACAGCTGCAGACCTTTGTGCTCTAGGCACCCTCTGATAAGCATCTGTGGTAAATCTTCCTCTCCACTCCTCTGATTCTTCTTGGAGTTGCTCAACTGAAGTCTTAATCTCTATGACCTTCAGGTCTAGATCATAAAACTTTGTTTCAATGATTCTCTCAAGACTTTCTTGGTTTTGAGTCAGGGTGGTTAGTCCTTTCTCAATCCTTACTATGGCTTCAAGCAGATAGCTGAGCTGGTCCTGCTTGGTCTTGAGATTTGCAGCTGAAGCATCTGGAATCTTAGAAGCCTGTTCTACCTTTGCCTTCTCTCTCTTCTCCTGAGCCTCAACAGATGTAGGATGTGAGGCATCCATGACCACTATATTGTCCTCAAAGTCTGGCCCCATGGGAAGGTGCTCTATGTCTAGCAAATATGTGGTTGTGCCCACCTTGGAATTGATGAGCATCTGAATGTGTGGGGCATAGCCACATGATCTCTTATGATTTGTTGCAGTCCTCTTAACTGTTTCAACTATCAAGGTCATCACCTTGAACTTCTCTGGCACATCAAACATATGTAGCAAGTTAATTGAGTGCCCTTTGATCATCCTGTCATCTCCAGACTTGGGCAACAAAGTGTGCCTTAGAATAGTGTTGATGGTTGGCAGACCTGACAGTAGATAGTAAACTAAGCCAAATTTGTATGTGTCCAAGGCATCATCTGGTATCTCCTTGTATATGTGTGCCATGGAGTTGTGACCTTTCCTGGGCTTTGCATAGACATCAGTGTCATCATCAGCTTCTGCAGGAGCATGGATTAGCTCAGCCCACTCAGCAATGGAAGATTGGTACCTAGTACCCTCATCATCCGCATAATCTTGCCATCCTGGTAGAAATGGGCAGTGGAATAGAATTGCATTACCATCTCATCATGGCATTTGGTCAATTTCTGACCCACAAATGTGTCAACTCCATTCATTCTGAAGCTCTCATGAACTCCAGGAAAGTGGTCTTCATTCTCATTAATGAATATCCAGTCAACCCACTTCATGTCACTGACTATGGGCTTCATGTCCATGAGGACTGTCTCATAGAAGTCATGTTGTTCCTTGGTGTGGAACCTGTAATCCACAATATTTCTTCTCCTTGTTGCATAAGGATCTGTTTGACTCCATAGTCTGAGACCTGCATCTTTCCTCAACTTCATGTTTTCAGCAATTGGATGGTTGTCATCATGATCAGGTATCTTAGGCTTGAGTTTTCTGAGCACTTGGTGTTCTTCCTCTTCATGAACTTCTGGCACAGGGGCCTTGTTCTTCTCTGCAGCAGGGATGTTCCTAATAGATCTCTTGGGTACATTTTGCTTTGGAGCTTGAGCTTGTGAGGATTGCTTGGGAGCAGTCTTGGGATTAGAAGGAGCAGCCCCAGACTTAATTGCATCTCCCATCAACTTCTGAGCTTTGGGTGCTATTGCATCATCCTCTTCTTCATCCTCTTCTTCATCAGACTCCTTCATCATAGAAGGTTTTCCTATCACTCTAGCCATGGTCTTCTTGACCCGTTCCTCCCTCTTCTTGCCTCCAGCAACCTCTTCTTCCTTTGACTTCAAGGTGGTTTCAAGTGTTGAGGCCCTAGCTTTGGACATAGGCTTTCTTTGAGCAGGAGCCTTTACTTTCATTCCTGGCTTGATGCCAGCAGCAACAACAACAACAACTTGTTCTTTCTTGATCAACTTCTTCTTGGAAGTGACCTCTTCATCAACCACAAAATCTTCATATTCAGAATCTGAATTTCTTTTCCTCCTATGCCTAGTTGCAGCCTTAGGCAGGTTGCTTGGGGTGCTTCTGCTACCCTCATCATAACTGTTATTGGAGGGGCTAGTGCCCTCACTGAGATTCTGTTGCTCCTCTGACATGTTCTCACTGTCACTTTGATCTGACATCTCTGCCACTGAAAGCTGGCCGTGTGAATAGATAGGTTGAGATAGAGTGGATAAGTATCACAAAGCACAGCCTTTTTGCAAAACAAATGAGTCAAAAACTTAGTTTAAGTTTTCTACAGAAAGCTTTTCGGAGCTACCGATATTACCAACTCGATGACACTGAAGCAGCTATGGAGTCTAAACATGCAAGATCAGTCAGACCGAGATGCAGTTAGGTGACTTTGAGTTGCTAGGGTTTCACAGAGAATTGAACTCGGTCACACCGATTAGTATGTTTCGGTCAGACCGAAACACACTTGTGCTATGGCCTGAGCCAAATCGGTGAGATCGAAATTCTAATATCGGTCGGTTCGGTCGGTCCGAGATGAGTTCGGCGGAAACCTAAACCTAAATTTTTGCATCAAATCTAATCTAACGGAGTTTGTAGTGGATAGAGTTGTCTAAGTCGTGGCAAGAATATATGCATTGATCTTTGTGCTAGGAATCGGAGTTGGGAATGCACAAAGAGATGAGTTCATACCCTAACTTGGTGATGAACCCACTACGACGACAACGGCAGTGAAGATTCACATTGACAGCGGCGAAGACCAGCAGCAGGAGGTCGCACGCGATGAGGAGATGATCCGAAGACCTCGAGTCGGCAGATCTGGACAGGCATGGACGAAGCGTTTGGAGGAATTTCCAAATTTTCAGCCCGTGGGTATATATATCCAGACTCTGTCGGTGTGACCGAGTGGAACGACTCGGTGGCACCAAGATGCAGAATCGCAAGCGGTTGCTGCAACTCGGTGTGATCAAAGGGTTCAAATCGGTTGCACCGAGATTAAAACCTAGATCAACTTAATGAACTTGGTATGACCAAATGGGATGGATCGGTTAGACCGAAATATACTAAGAGGTTTTTGATATTAAGCCCTTGATGGATCGGTGACTCCAAGTGCTCCTTACCTGGAGGGTCCGAATTCAACTTGTTCAAACTTTGTGATGTAGCATGAGTAGAGTTTGAGACGAGAAAAAGCATAGATAGCTAGAGGGAGTTCTTAAGCATTCTTGTCCATCCATTTGGCAAAAAGAAAGGTCAAACAAACAAAGCAACAAATGGATGTCCTCGAATGGGAAAAATATGCAACCAACATGCTCACACAATAAGATAGCAAATGAAGCATGTGACAAAGCATGCACAAACACTCTAGCATCTATCAAGCAATTTGGCGATGACTAGGTCATCTATATATGAGTATATTGACTGAGGAGTCAAATGAGAACATTTGATCATAGGTCATACTCATCGTTTAAGCACAAGTGAGGTTACCACTTTTACATAAAGCATTGTTGTGTTCACACCATTAGAGTTGCTTTATCTCAATTCTTAGAGCAAATCTTCCCCTAGATGTGATATCCTCCCTAAGAGGGATGAACTAACCTCGGGTTTTGTCGATGATGACTTCATGTAGGTGTTGAAGATATAGATGCTCAATATTAATGTAGATAATTTGGAGCAATCCATTGGAGTTAGTTGCACTTTCAGTACTTATATAGGTTAGTCCCACAAGGAACACACAAGGATGTCCATAGACATAGAGTAGAATTCACACTTGATGTTGTCCATGAAAGCATTGGATTACCTTGTCCCTTGTCTTACCAACAGGAGGGTTTGTGACTCCTTGAACTAGTGCAAGATGTGGAAGTTGGTTGCACTTGTCCTTGCCAAAAGAATATGAGTGAAGTTTGTTGGCGGAGTCACCCTCAAGAACTCTCTAGTTCTTCTTCTTCGGGATCCACATCATCTTGATGGGAATCCTTGGATTTGTAGTCGTACTTGATGAAGTGGAACTTGATGTAGTCTTGGGAACCCACTTGGCCAAGGCCTTAGGAGCTTCTTCAAATGCATCAATCTCGTCTTGAAGCTTGTCCTTGCATTTTAGCTTGTGGTCTTGCGGCGGAAGATCGTCTTGAGCTTGTCTTCCATTGAAAGAAGTGGGATCATACTTCTCTTGTTAAGGAACAAACTTCATCTTGGGGTATTGATCTTCTTCCCACTCAACTCTATTGGCATTGAACTTGCGTTCAAAACGAACACCTTGATTCTTCCGGTGCCTTCCTTGCTTGAATACAATTTCCTCGAATTGCTTACTTCCGGCAAGGCTCTTGTAAATACCTTTCTCTATAATTCCCTTCAATAAGTTGTTTTCTTGCTCAAGTGTAACTTGGCTAAGAGAATCATTAGTGGAATCAAGAGAAATACTATAAGCAACAATATTGGATTTAATATGATTATTGTTACTACTAGAAGAAGAATCTTTCTTGCTCTTATTGCTAGATTTTACTTGTGGCATGTAAGTAGACAAGAGTAAACACTTGGCGATGTAAAAAGAACTTTTCTTATGAAGATCATCATTGATTGCTTTTAAGAACCCATGCTCTTGCTCTAGATTGAGCTTTTCAAAGCGTAGCTTCTCATGAGTCTTTAAAAGCTCTTGATGATCCTCTAAGGTAGTTTCATGAGCTAACTTAAGAGTGTTTAGTTCTTTAGTTAGCCGCTCAATCTCCTTCTTATCATCGTCATTCGTTTTTTCTTGATTAGCATGATTAATAGCAATTTTATCATAGTTTTCATCACTAGAGTTGTCAACAAATAAATAATCATCACCTAGCAAATCATCTTCATCAGTATTGAAATCAACATACTCGGGGTGCGCTACCTTGGGGACTTTAGCCATGAAGCATCTTCCAATCCCTTCATTTGGTGAATCAAATATGTTGTAGGAATTGGATGACACAAGTGCAAGACCGGCAACACCTTCATCTTGAGTATATTCAGACTCGGAATGATAGCTTCTCTCAGAGTAGTTGTCAGAGTCGGAGCCGGATAACCATTCACCAACATGAGCTTGATGTCTTCGTCTTGTGTAGCTCTTTGACGACTTGTCCTTCCTTTCTGAGTCTTTGCTTCTCCAAGAGGGTCTTCATTCATAACGATCATCTCTACTTCTTATCTCTCTTGGTGGTGATTCCTCTCTTTTGCTTCTCTTTTTAGGTGAGTCTTCTCTTCTCTTGTAGGGAGCCGTAAACTCACTAGAGTAGTGTCTGGGTCTTCCACAATTTTAGCAATTGCGATCACGACTAGAAGATCTTTTGTCATTGTAGGACATTGACTTGGAACTTCTTTCTTTGCTTCTACTCTTGTAGAACTTTGTAACGACCTGACCCAAAATCGGTCAAGTCTCTGTGTCTGTACCATCCCAAGATCATGCTGGCACTCACAGTACATTGATGAAATAAACAAAGTTCAATCACACCTGAATTTATTACACGATTCTCATATCGAGTCTTTATTACAATAGAATAAATTCGGACGAAGGCCAACTCATGAGAAATAAACTAAGTAAAGCTGCGGAAGCGTAGAAGAATAGCGAGTACATCCGACTCCAAAGGGCAATCGCCAAGCGCGGATCGTAGCCTCAATCCTGATCGGAATACTCCTCTGCAACATAAGACGCGTTGCAGCCGTGTAGGTCAGCATTTTGAATATGCGGCAAGTCATGAAGAGAGAACAATAATAAAATTACTAGCACTATATGCAATTTGGCTGTGGGGCTCTAAGTTTCATCATTTTGCGAAAAGCCGCTTTTTCCTACTACAAAGGACTTGCTTGCAAATACTACAAAATTGTTGGTAGTTATTGAGATGGTTCCGCCAACCAATGTGTCATTCCCAATTATTAAATAAACCCCTCAATTAATTATTAATTTCAGTGTTGAGATTTCCGAATACTTCCAAGTTCCAGAGGCTCAAATTGTCCGTGAATCGGGACACGGCTAATTGATTAGATCTTCACTCTGCAGAGGTTTGTGCACTTTACCCGCAAGAATCGTTCCCTCCTTTTAAGTCTTCGCACTTCCTGGTGTTTGAAGACAGGACGAACGAAACAGGGTCTTCCGAAGAGTTCCTCTGGGCCACTGCCGGTGCCCATCCAATCCTACCGTTCTTCTACATCTCGTAGCACCGTCCGGCCAGAGTCACACCTAGGGTCGACCAAGCCAGAGCCCATAATGGCTTGCGGCTGCTGCATGTAAGCTTCCGGTCAATGGGGTATCCATCCGTCTCTTCGTGGCTGGGTGAAGCTTTCCGCAAGATGTCATGGCACTTCTCCATGCATCCCGCCAACCACTTTGGGTTCTCCAGGTGCCCACAACCGTCCTCCACCCAAAGAGTGAATTTGAAGTCCATCTTGATCTTGAAGTCATGGGGTTGTCATCATCTTTAAGACTCTCACATCTCCCTTATGAATTCACTCAACCAACCCCGCTCTCTGAGCATAGCAAAATAAACTACTTCGTCCGGGTCATGGTAACAAGGGGAATTGGTTCATCCTACCTCATGATACTACTCAAGAACATAACTTCAAAATTTCACCTACTGCATGCATGGTGGGGAGGTAACTCTAATGCAATAAAAATCATAGGTATTGTAAAGAAAACATGATCAATGACTTGCCTTCTTGACGATCTTCGTAAGCTAGGGACTCGTGGTAGCAAGCTTCAGCACTCCGGAAATTCTACCGAGGCAAACAATAACCACAATAAGCATACAACATATGATCACTTACATAACAGCATAGTAATATGAAACACACAAAACAAACGAATCAAAACCCAAAGGAAACTCAAAGAAAAAACCAAATCAAAGTTTTCCTACTTCAAGCAACAACTAGAAAATAGTTTTTCATAACAAAAAATTTCTTAACAGAACCTAAGCATGGGTTTATGCTACCTAACAAAAAAGAATTCATCATGCAACTAGGAGCAAAAAGAATCACATTAAAATCTATTATAAAACTCATATTAGGCCTAAAGCAAATTCTAGTAGGAAAAATAAAATAAAAGTTTTATTTATTATAAATAAAAGTTCATGCTCTAAAGTGACAGAAACTAACCTAGAATAATCTATCACATATGAAAAATAAATTTATTTGCTAACTAAAACAATAGGAAAACAGTAGCTGGTTAATTAATTAAGAATAACATGATTCTGATTAAAACTATTTTTTTATTAACCCTAAAATGCCCAAATAAATTCCTACGGTTAGGTAATGTCAAAACAAAGTTGTGACAAAAAGAATCACTAAAAAATAATTTTCCTAACTCACTTTATAGCAGATTTACTATTCTGTCTAAATCTAAAATAAAGCAATTCTAAATAATTTTAACATAGCCAATTATATTTTCTACAGAAACTATAAGAAATTTGCAAACCAACAAAAAGAATCACTTAAAAATATTAAGTAGATTAAAAGATATGAATATTTCAAATCTGAAACTATTCTGTTAAAACAGAAAACGAAAATAAAAGAAAAACGGGCTAATGGGCCTATCTAACGCTTCGGCGTAATTTAACTAAAAAGCGCTGAGGAAATAAATCGCTTGGGCGGTCTAAACTAAACCTAACTAAACCGGAATAAACCGAACTAAACCGGATCTATTTAAAACCATACCCTTCGGGATCTAATCTACACCGTTGGTTTAGATCGAACGTGGGGTCTCCGGTGACGCATCGAGGCGGCGACGGCGACGGCTCGGGCGGCGAGTGTTCCGGCGACTCCGGTGGTCGGGGCGTCAAGGGGACCTCCCGCGGACGGGCGAGGGTGGGTTTGGTGGAGTCGGCGAGCTCGGGGTGACCGGGCGAGCTCGGGTGGCTAATGGCGGCGGCGGCGTTCGGGTACTCCATGGCGTCTTGTGAGAGGGAGAGGTCGGCGAGGGGCTAAGGGGAAACGGGTCGGGGAGGGGTATATATAGGGCGGCCTCGACTTGGGCAAGGGGGCGGATCGGGGAGGCGATCGGGATGAGATCCCGGAGATCTCGGGAGTTTCCGGCGAGCGGCGGCGCGGTGACTTGGGCGAGGGGAAGAAGACGGGGTGGGGTCGGGGTGTCAGCGGAAGAGGGAGGCGGGGTTTGGGTCGGGCGACCGAGGGGAAGGGGGTTCGCTGGGGCTCGGTCGTGCCGTCGGGTGGGCCTGGGCCGGGTGCCAAAGGGCTCGGGCCTGGTGTCGGGCTGGGCCGGGCTGGCTGGCCCGGCCTGGGTCCTCTTTTTTTTTTTAATAATTAGAGAGGGAAAATATAATAAAAATAAATATTTTACATAGGACATATATATATCAAAATGATCAGGGAATATTCCTATGATTTGAACATTTTCGAGGCAAAATCCAAACTTTATAAAAAATCATTTTTTCTAAAATTCCAAATAAAACTCAAATTTGAATTCAAACTTTTTGGCAATGTTTTTCCTCTGATATTTTTCGAGTGTCATGTCTACTCCTCCTCATACTGTTTCTCAAGTATTTATCAGGCATAGTTTTTGAAATGATTTTCATTTGCCAAAATTTGAATTCAAATGCCAACAAGTCCAAAACTTCAGAAACTTCAAATGCCACTCAAATTCAAACAGAATGCATAGATGCTTAGCTATAATTGTAAAACATTCCAAATAGGAAATTTGGGATGTTACAAACCTACCCACCTTAAGATGAATATTTCCATCGAGATTCGGGTTGGCTAGCAAATAGGTGCGGATGGTCTCGGCGGAGGTCTTCTTCGCTCCCGGTTGGCTTCTTCCTGAGTGATGACTCCACAGACCTTGCAAAACTTGATGATCTTGCTGCGGGTGACTCTGTTTTGCAGTCTCGAGAATTCGGACGGGTTTCTCCTCATAAGTCGATCACCGTCGAGCTGTATGGCCTCTAGGGGCACCGTGTCTCTCAACGGAATATCGGCCATGTCGGCATGGCATTTCTTCACCGAGAAACATGGAAGACATCATGAACTCCGGACAATCCTTCCGCAATTCCAACTTGTAAGCAACTTCTCCACGACGTTCGAGGATTTTGTAGGGGCCAATGAACCGGGTGCTAACTTTCCTTTGACACCAAACCTCTTGATTCCACGAAGTGGGACACACGAAGATATGCTCGGTCTCCGCCGTAAGTTACTTCCTTGCGTTCTTGTCGGCATAACTCTTCCGTCTCGATCGAGCCACCTTGAGCCTATCTTGAATCAGCTTGACTTTCTCTTCGGAATCTCTGATAAGATCGGGACCGAAAAGTTTTCGATCTCCAACACCATCCCACAGCAATGGTGTTCTGCATCTCCTTCCGTATAGAGCTTCGAAATGGGCCATGTTCAGACTGGTCTGATAACTGTTATTGTACGAGAATTCCGCGTATGGCAAATTATCATCCCAGCTAGACCCATAGTCTAGCGCACAAGCTCTCAACATGTCCTCCAGAATCTGGTTGACTCTCTCGGTCTCATCCATCTGCGTGGATGAAAAGCTGTCTTGAACTCCAGCCTCGTACTCCAAAGTTTCATGCAACTGATTCCAAAACTTTGAGGTAAATTGTGTTCCTCTATCCGACACGATACTCCTCGGAACTCCATGCGCATATACGATCCTGGTCATGTATATCTTGTCCAACTTAAGCGCTGGTATAGGTAGTCTTCACGGAATGAAATGAGCTACCTTGGTCAATCGATCAACCACTACCCAGATGGAATCATAACCTGAACGGGTCCCGGTAATCCGTGATGAAATCCATTCCAAGTTTTTCCCATTTCCAATCGGGAATCGGCAAAGGTTGAAGTAACCCTGCTGGCTTCGATGTTCTGCCTTTACTCGTTGACAAACATCGCCATCGCTTCAGACTCGGCAATATCCTTCTTCATACCTGTCCACCAGAAATTTTCCTTCAAATCCAGATACATCTTGGTGTTACCGGGGTGAATCGAGTATGGTGAATCATGAGCCTCTTGAAGAATTAGCTTCCTGAGTTCGGGATCATTGGGTACATAAATACGATCCTCGTACCATATAGCTCCGTATTCATCCTTACGAAACCCTTTAGCTTTTCCTTTATTCATCCTTTTCTTTATCTCATCAATTTCCTTGTCCGACTTACGGGCTTCACGAATTCTTTTCGGTCAAAGTGGACTGAACTTCCACAATTGCAACATATCCTCTCGAACTATCTCCGATGGAGATCTACGAGGCCATCGACTAACTCCTGAGGTAATCCTCCTGCTATAAGAGTATTCACATAACTCTTACGGCTCAAAGCATCTGCTACAACATTAGCTTTCCCTGGGTGATAATGCAATCTCATGTCATAGTCCTTGATTAACTCTAGCCATCTCCTCTGCCTGAGGTTCAACTCTTTCTGCGTGAAAATATACTTCAAGCTCTTGTGATCTGTGTAAACATCACAACTATTTCCGATAAGGAAATGTCTCCAGGTCTTGAGTGCATGCACCACGGCTGCTAACTCCAAATCATGTGTGGCATAATTCATCTCGTGAGGTCGTAGCTGTCTGGAGGTATAAGCTACAACTTTTCCTTCCTGCATGAGTACTCCTCCGAGTCCTTGACGAGAAGCGTCACAATATACCTGGTAATCCTTGTGTATGTCCGGCAAAATCAGATCTTTGGGGCTGTAACCAAACGCTTTCTTCAATTCCTGAAAACTGGCTTCACAATCCTCGGTCCAAATGTACTTGGCTTCCTTCTTCAACAACAGCTCGGTCATGGGCTTGGCAATCTTCGAGAAATTCTCAATAAACCTCCGATAATATCCTGCGAGTCCGAGAAAACTGCGGATCTCCTTGACTGAGGTGGGTGATCGCCAATCGGTGACCGATTCAACCTTGGTGGGGTCAATCGCTATTCCTTCTCCTGAAATAACATGTTCGAGGAATCCGACTTCCTTCACCGAAATTCACATTTGCTGAACTTGGCATACAACTGATGTTCTCGGAGTTTCTCGTAACTAGACGCAAATGTTCCTTATGCTCTTCCTCGCTCTTGGAGAAAATCAGATATCATCGATGAACACCACGACAAACTTGTCCAGATATTCCATAAATACCTTGTTCATCAAATTCATGAAGTATGCAGGGCATTAGTCAATCCAAATGACATGACGGTATACTCATACAAACCATACCGTGGTAAATGTTGTTTTGGGTATATCCGTTTCACGGATCTTCAATCGATGATACCACGATCGAAGATCGATCTTGGAGAATACCTTGGCTCCAACTAGTGATCAAATAGATCATTAATCATCGGCGGAGGGTACTTGTTCTTGATGGTCACGTCATTCAACGAACGATAATCCACAACCATTCTCAAGGTTCCATCCTTCTTTTCTACCAAAAGAATGGGGCTCCCCAAGGTGATGAGCTTGGCCGTATATATCCCTTCTCCAATAGCTCATTAATTTGATTCTTGATCTCTTTCATATCGTTCGGTGGCATCCGATAGGGTCTCTTGGTTATTGGGGCTGTGCCTGGCAATTACTTAATCAGAAATTCAATGTCCCTGTCGGTGGCATTCTGGTAATTCCTCCGGAAACACATCGGGAAAATCTTGCACTCGGCACTTCCTCCCCGAACAACTCCCGTGAGGGAATTCACCGATTCTTCATCCGCTACGTCTGGATACATACTTGATCCTCTTACGCTCCGGTGGTGGCGAGAATCGACTTCTTGAGCACAGTCTATGTTTCCTTCAAACTTTTCAACCAATCCATGCCTAGGATTACATCCAAGGTCCGGGTTTCCAATACTATGAGGTCTGCGGGAAATTTATGATTTCCGATGTTGAGGGTTGCATGACAGCCTAAGCTCGCCATCATTTCTCCTCCTGAACTGACGCCAAGGGGGCTTCTAAGGGTTTTAGTGGGCAACCCGTACTTTTCCACAACTACCCTTGATATGAATGAATGCGTTGCACCGTAATCAAAGAGTACCAATACTGAACGTGAATTCAATAAAACTTACCAACCACGATTAATGGGCTGATCATAGACGTCTTCCACGTCAATGTGGTTCACCTGAGCACGAGGAAAAGGGTTGGGCTTCTTCGCTGAGCTTCCATTGCCGTTTCCATTCCTCTGTTTGGCCTCCGGGCAGTCGGTGGCATAGTCCCCTATTTTCTGGCACTTGAAACAGGTGATGTGACTCAGATCTTTCTGAGCCAGGGCAGGACGATGCTGGTTGCCATTGCCGGTTCCATTGCCATTGCCTGACTTGTTGTCCTGGTTGCGGTTGTTCCCATTTCCTCCATGGTTATGACCTCCATGGTTGTGATGGGTATGCCCTCCCAGTATGGGGGCATAACGGGCTTCACTGAGCTCCTGAGTTGTACTTCCCCGCCATACTTCCGCTTGCGACTATCAATCTGCTGCTGCTTGCCTTCAAGTATGGTGGCCTTGTCTACCAGCTCACGGTAGTTGGTGAAGGTAGCCACCATAAGCTGCATCCCCGGCTAAATCATTGAGTCCCTTGAGAAACTTCTCCTGCTTTGCGGCATCTGTGGCCACATCATCCGGGGCATAGCGAGCTAACTTGCTGAACTCATCCACGCATCTTGCCCACAATGCGGTTCCCCTGGCGTAAGTTGCGGAACTCACGCTTCTTCGCACTCATGGCTCCAGCTGATACATGATCGGTGCGGAAAGCCTGCTAGAACTGATCCCACGTGATGGTGCCGATGGGATAAGTGGCGGTGTAGTTCTCCCACCAAGAAGCTGCAGGTCCATCAAGTTGATGTGCGGCAAAGCGCACCTTCTCTGCATCAGTGCATCCAACAGTGACTAACTCTCTTCCGACCTTGCGGAGCCAATCATCGGCCACAATCGGCTCGGTCTTTGCTAGAGAACACCGCGGATTAAGCCTTAGGAACCGAGTCAAGTTGTCAGCAGGGGTGGTGGCGGTGGATTGTTGTTGTTGTTGTTGTTCGGTTGCGGATGAGCATCTGCATGAGGGCATTCTGCTGCTGAATCACCGGGTGAGCTCCGCGGGAAGTTGAGACCGGGTCACGTCTCGAGGCATCTGGTGTTTTGGAGTGGATGAGAAAATTAGAATAGAACAAGGGTCTAATGAGAAAATATTACTACCCATATGAATGCACAATCATAATCACACCAATCATTTATTCATTCCACTCAAACATGGTTCAATCTCGATTACAAAATATATCACGACTAATCGAAAATAACGGCCTAACTGATCGACGGAAAATAAAATAACATGGTGGTCGGCTAAATGTCTTCATCAATAATCCTTGCGTCCTCTGGTGCGATGTCCTCCGGTGGGGCGTCCTCTGATGCGGTGCCTCCTCTTGCGGCTTTCTCCAATGGAACTCCCTTCATAATCCTGATCATTGCTCACGAGAGGTCCGTCATCTCCACTCGGGAAAAGATCCTCTCCCAAGTCCATCTTTTCCTCCAATGCGGCAACCTTCATCTTCGTGTCGCCGACTCTCTCCATGAAGTCCGCGATTTCTTCCTCATGGTCAAGGAAGTCTGCGTGTGCCTTCTCTTCCAGTTCCAGTTCACGGAACAACAGCCTCCTGTGTACCTTCGCGTTACGGCGAGTCTAGATCTCCCGTTTCCTGAGGAGACACTCCAAGTCTTGGACATACGAGAGAATGGAGTCGTCCTCTATGGTACGGATGATATCTCCATTCCTTGCTCTGCGAGAAACCATGGCGAGGTCTGATGGATCGAGCTCGGCCCTGTACTCTTCTCGGAGATGTCCAAGTGCACGATAAATCGCCATGTCTCTTCCGAGGATCCAGTTGAAGTCGGTAAACTCAAAGTCAATAGGCTCAGATGTCCTCCGAAGGTTCTCCTCGAATGTGCACCTCGATCCTCAGAAAGGTGTATCCGTCGGAAGTGCATTGGTAGGCTTCCGGTGATCGAGGGCAGAGCAATCTTCAGCTTCTTCACGATCTGGACCAGCTTCTGCCAAGGGCATCGTCTCATCTGGTGGCAAAACTCCGTAGCAAAAGCGGGGTGAACTTCGTGACCATCTAAAATGTTGAAAATCGGAGAGAAGTCAGAAATGAACAGGGGAGAATTACGGAATGATAAGGACATAAAATAAATAGTCTCTTCCTATGGCTTTCCGATCCTAGGGGTTACGTCCCATGGTTAGCGTGTGCTCTGAATACCATCTCTGTAACGACCTGACCCAAAATCGGACAAGTCTACGTATGCATACCATCCCAAGATCATCTTTGGCACTCACAAGACGTTGATGAAATAAACAAAGTTCAATCACACCTGAATTTATTACACGATTCTCATATCGAGTCTTTATTACAATAGAATAAATTCGTCAAGGCCAACTCATGAGAAATAAACTAAGTAAAGCTGCGGAAGCGTGAGAAGAATAAGCGAGTCCATCCGACTCCAAAGGGCAATCGCCAAGCGTGGATCGTAGCCTCAATCCTCGATCGAATACTCCTCCGCAACATAAGACGTTGCAGCCGTGTAGGTCAGCATTTTGAATATGCCGGCAAGTCATGAAGAGAGAAAATAATAAAATTACTAACACTATATGCAATTTGGTACGTGGGGCTCTAAGTTTCATCATTTTGCGAAAAGCCGCTTTTTCCTACTACGATTGGACTTGCTTGCAAATACTACAAAATTGTTGGTAGTTATTGAGATGGTTCCGCCAACCAATGTCTCATTCCCAATTATTAAATAAACCCCTCAATTAATTATTAATTTCAGTGTTGAGATTTCCGAATACATCCAAGTTCCAGAGGCTCAAATTGTCCGTAACCGGGGACACGGCTAATCGATTAGATCTTTTCTCTGCAGAGGTTTGCACACTTTACCCGCAAGAATCGTTCCCTCCTTTTAAGTCTTCGCACTTCCTGGTGTTTGAAGACGGGATGAACGAAACAGGGTCTTTCGAAGAGTTCCTCTGGGCCACTGCCGGTGCCCATCCAATCCTACCGTTCTTCTACATCTAAGAGCACCGTCCGGCCAGAGTCACACCTAGGGTCGACCAAGCCAGAGCCCATAATGGCTTGCGGCTGCACAGGTAAGCTTCCGGTCAATGGGGTATCCATCCGTCTCTTCGTGGCTGGGTGAAGCTTTCCGCAAGATGTCATGGCACTTCTCCATGCATCCCGACCAACCACTGGGTTCTCCAGGGTGCCCCACAACCGTCCTCCACCCAAAGAGTGAATTTCAAGTCCATCTTGATCTTGAAGTCATGGGGTTGTCATCATCTTTAAGACTCTCACATCTCCCTTATGAATTCACTCAACCAACCCCGCTTCACGAGCATAGCAAAAATAAACTACTTCGTCCCGGGTCATGGTAACAAGGGGAATTGGTTCATCCTACCTCATGATACTACTCAAGAACATAACTTCAAAATTTCACCTACTGCATGCATGGTGGGAAGGTAATTCTAATGCAATAAAAATCATAAGTACTGTAAAGAAAACATGATCAATGACTTGCCTTGCTGACGATCTTCGTAAGCTAGGGACTCGTGGTAGCAAGCTTCGCACTCCGGAAATTCTACCGAGGCAAACAATAACCACAATAAGCATACAACATATGATCACTTACATAACAGCATAGTAATATGAAACACACAAAACAAACGAATCAAAACCCAAAGGAAACTCAAAGAAAAAACCAAATCAAAGTTTTCCTACTTCAAGCAACAACTAGAAAATAGTTTTTCATAACAAAAAAATTCTTAACAGAACCTAAGCATGGGTTTATGCTACCTAACAGAAAAGAATTCATCATGCAACTAGGAGCAAAAAGAATCACATTAAAATCTATTATAAAACTCATATTAGGCCTAAAGCAAATTCTAGTAGGAAAATAAAATAAAAGTTTTATTTATTATAAATAAAAGTTCATGCTCTAAAGTGACAGAAACTAACCTAGAATAATCTATCACATATGAAAAATAAATTTATTTGCTAACTAAAACAATAGGAAAACAGTAGCTGGTTAATTAATTAAGAATAACATGATTCTGATTAAAAATATTTTTTATTAACCCTAAAATGCCCAAATAAATTCCTACGGTTAGGTAATGTCAAAACAAAGTTGTGACAAAAAGAATCACTAAAAAATAATTTTCCTAACTCACTTTATAGCAGATTTACTATTCTGTCTAAATCTAAAATAAAGCAATTCTAAATAATTTTAACATAGCCAATTATATTTTCTACAGAAACTATAAGAAATTTGCAAACCAACAAAAAAAGAATCACTTAAAAATATTAAGTAGATTAAAAGATATGAATTTTTCAAATCTGAAACTATTCTGTTAAAACAGAAAACGAAAATAAAAGAAAAACGGGCTAATGGGCCTATCTAACGCTTCGGCGTAATTTAACTAAAAAGCGCCTGAGGAAATAAATCGCTTCGGGCCGGTCTAAACTAAACCTAACTAAACCGGAATAAACCGGAACTAAAACCGGATCTATTTAAAACCATACCCTTCGGGATCTAATCTACACCGTTGGTTTAGATCGAGCGGTGGTGGGGTCTCCGGTGACGCATCGAGGCGGCGACGGCGACGGCTCGAGGCGGCGAGTGTTCCGCGACTCCGGTGGTCGAGGCGTCAAGGGGACCTCCAGGAAAGTGACGGGCGAGGGGTGGGTTTGGTGGAGTCGGGCGAGCTCGGGGTGACCGGCGAGCCTGGGTGGCTAATGGCGGCGGCGGCGTTCGGGTACTCCGTGACGTCTTGTGAGAGGGAGAGGTCGGGCGAGGGGAAGGGGGAAACGGGTCGGGGAGGGTATATATAGGCGGCCTCGACTTGGGCAAGGGCGGATCGGGAGGCGATCGGGATGAGATCCCGGAGATCTCGGGAGTTTCCGTGCGGCGCGCAGTGACTTGGGCGAGGAAGAAGACGGGTGGGGTCGGGTGTCGTGGAAGAGGGAGGCGGGGTTTGGGTCACCGAGGGAAGGTGGTTGGCGGGGGCTCGGTCGGCCGGCCGTCGGCTGGGCAGCTCGGCCGGGCAGCCTTGGTGTCGCTGCCGATGCTTTCGGGCCGCTTGGCTGGCAGTTAGCTGGCCGGGCGCCTGGGTCCTCTTTTTTTTTTAATAATTAGAGAGGGGAAAAATATAATAAAAATAAATATTTTACATAGGACATATATATATCAAAATGATCAGGGGAATATTCCCTATGATTTGAACATTTTTCCAGGGGCAAAATCCAAACTTTATAAAAAATCATTTTTTCTAAAATTCCAAATAAAACTCAAATTTGAATTCAAACTTTTTGGCAATGTTTTTCCTCTGATATTTTTGGAGTGTCATGTCTACTCCTCTCATACTTTTTCTCAAGTATTTATCGTGCATAGTTTTTGAAATGATTTCCATTTGCCAAAATTTGAATTCAAATGCCAACAAGTCCAAAACTTCAGAAACTTCAAATGCCACTCAAATTCAAACAGAATGCATAGATGCTTAGCTATAATTGTAAAACATTCCAAATAGGAAATTTGGGATGTTACAAACTTGTTGAAGTTCTTCACATTAGGCTCAATTATTCATTGAAGACTTGTTTCTCGCTTGATGTTGTAGAAGAATCACATGAAGCTTTGTAAGCACCACTGGACTTGTTGTGAAGCTCTTCCTTATCCTTGAGTGACATCTCATGAGCAACAATTTTACCAATGACTTCCGTTGGCTTGAGATCTTTGTAATTGGGAACCATTTGGATCAAGGTGCACACGGTATCATATTTTCCATCCATGGCTCTTAGTATCTTCTTGATGATGAATCGGTCGGTTATCTCTTCACTTCCTAAGCCGGCAATCTCATTTGTGATGAGAGTAATCCTAGAGTACATTTCAGCGACACCTTCACCATCCTTCATTTTGAACTTGTCAATTTGACTTTGAAGCACATCCAATTTGGATTCCTTGACGGACTCGGTACCTTCGTGCATATAAATCAAAGTATCCCAAATTTCCTTTGCATTCCCAAGGCGGCTGATTTAGTTTAATTCTTCAGGGCACAATCTGTTGAAGAGGATATCGCAAGCTTGAGCATTGTATTACAAAATCTTCAATTCTTCCGCGGTTCCTTCACGATTCGGTTCTCTTCCATCGAAGAGTTCACCTTACAAGCCAATACACACAATAGCCAAAACGGCGGGTGTCGGTGTCAAAACCGGTGGATCTCGGGTAGGGGGTCCCGAACTATGCATCTCGGGTCGATGGTAACAGGAGACGGGGGACACGATGTTTACCCAGGTTTGGGCCCTCTCTATGGAGGTAATACCCTACTTCCTACTTGATTGATCTTGATGAATACGAGTGTTACAAGAGTTGATCTACCACGAGATCATAATGACTAAACCATAGAAGTCTAGCCTATGTGAATATGGTAATGAGTATCCGCCTATTCGGACTACACTCTCCGGCTTATATAGACACGGGAGAGATCTAGGGTTACATGGGGTCGGTTACATAAGAAGGAATCTTCATAGTCGGTCGCCTAGCTTGCCTTCCACGTCAAGTAGAGTCCAATCCGGACATGGGTATAGTCTTCCGCCTTCATATCTTCACAGCCCATCAGTCCAGCCCAATAAATAACATGCCAGACGCCCGAGGACCCCTTAGTCCAGGACTCCCTCAGTAGCCCCTGAACCTGTCTTCAATGAGAGGAGTCCGGCGCGCAGATTTGTCTTCGGCATTGCAAGGAGGGTTCCCTCCTTCCGAACTCCAGAATAGTCTTTGGATGTAGTAAGTATGTCCGGACCTGTGCATATAATTGCAGAGAATACAATATTCCACGAGTCCAATTTGCTGATAACTATTTATGACATCATATCATGCATGCCCTGTTACTATTTCCAACCATTGGCTAGCACGTCGCCCCATGTCTCGGGACGCAGTTTTACTGGCACGTCATGTCAAGGCAGAGATCGTGTCCCCTTATTCACGGGATTTTCATTAATGCAAGCGTGGGTAACCCAACCGTCCCCTGGGTACAACTCTTCGGAGATAGGTAAATTTTGAGACCCAGGCGGAGTCGCTCAGCATTTGGGGCCTTTATATAGGGACCCAGACTCGTCTTTTTCTTTTGTGCTCGCTCCTTCCTCAACCCCAGCCACCTCGAGTTCTAGCCCTCGGGTTCCAATCACCACCAGCCCCAATCATGTCCGAATCCAGCCGTCCAGGTCGGTGGGTGGCTTCGGAAGAGGATATTGTAAAGCTTCGCGCGGCGAGGTATCTGACCCCTGAAATTCTCCATCGGCTTCCCGCAAAGGGGCAGGTTATTCCTACCCCCAAATCTGGCGAGAGGGTGGTACTTGTGTCCCACTTCCTCCATGGGTTAGGGTTCGCGCTTAACCCCTTCATCCGGGGGCTCATGTTCTACTATGGGCTAGATTTTCATGATCTGTCCCCGGACTCTATTCTCCTCATATCGACATTTATCATTACGTGTGAGGCCTTCCTCCGGACTCTTCCGCACTTTGGTTTGTGGCTCAAGACCTTTGACGCGAGGCCGCAGGTGACAGAGGAGGAGCAAGCAGAGTGCGGCAGCGTCACAATAGGCAAGCTTGCCAGCGCGGTTTGGTTTGAAGGATCTTTCGCCAAGTCTTCCGACCTATGGCCGCAGGGGTGGTTTTATATCAACATGCCGCGGGGCTCCAAGTGTTACGCCTGCGTTCCGACCCGGCCCTCTGAAGGAAATATGCCCTAGAGGCAATAATAAAGTTATTATTTATTTCCTTATATCATGATAAATGTTTATTATTCATGCTAGAATTGTATTAACCGGAAACATAATACATGTGTGAATATATAGACAAACGGATGTCACTAGTATGCCTCTACTTGACTAGCTTGTTAATCAAAGATGGTTATGTTTCCTAACCATGAACAAGGAGTTGTTATTTGATTAACAAGGTCACATCATTAGTTGAATGATCTGATTGACATGACCCATTCCGTTAGCTTAACACTTGATCGCTTAGTATGTTAATGCTTTCTTCATGACCCATACATGTTCCTATAACTATGAGATTATGCAACTCCCGTTTACGGAGGAACACTTTGGGTACTACCAAACGTCACAACGTAATCGGGTGATTATAAAGGAGTACTACAGGTGTCTCCAAAGGTACTTGTTGGGTTGGCGTATTTCGAGATTAGGTTTTGTCACTCCGATTGCTGGGAGAGGTATCTCTAGGCCTTCTCGGTAATACACATCACTTAAGCCTTGCAAGCATTACAACTAATGAGTTAGTTGTGAGATGATGTATTACGGAACGAGTAAAGAGACTTACCGGTAACGAGATTGAACGAGGTATTGGATACCGACGATCGAATCTCGGGTAAGTAACATACCGATGACAAAGGGAACAACGTATGTCGTTATGCGGTTTGACCGATAAAGATCTTCGTAGAATATGTAGGAACCAATATGGGCATCCAGGTTCCGCTATTGGTTATTGACCGAGAATGGTTCTAGGTCATGTCTACATAGTTCTCGAACCCGTAGGGTCCGCACGCTTAACGCTTCGATGACAGTTCATTATGAGTTTATAAGTATCGATGCACGAAGTTTGTTCGAGTCCCGGATGTGATCACGGACATGACGAGGAGTCTCGAAATGGTCGAGACATAAAGATTGATATATTGGAAGCCTATGTTTGGACTTGGAAGGGTTCCGAGTGAAAACAGGAAGTTACCGGAACAGGGGTTACGGAACCCCTGGGGTATATGGGCCTTCATGGGCCACAAGGGAGAAGAGGAAGGGCCGGCCAAGTGGGCTGCACGCCCCCTCCCCCCTCTAGTCCGAATAGGACAAGGAGAGGGGGGGCGGCGCCCCTTCCCTCTTCCCCCTCCCCAATCCTACTCCAACTAGGACAAGGGGGGGGAGTCCTAATCCCGGTGGGAGTAGGACTCCTCCAGGCCCGCCTCCCCAAGGCTGGCCGCACCCCCTTGGCTCCTTTATATCTGAGGCAGGAGCACCCCATGACACACAAGTTGATCTACGGATCTTTCCTTAGCCGTGCGGTGCCCCCTTCCACCATATTCCACTTCGGTCATATCATCGTAGAGCTTAGGCGAAGCCCTGCGCCGGAGGAGTCATATCGTCGCGGAGCTTAGGCGAAGCCCTGCGTCGGTGGAGCATCAACATCGTCACCACGCCGTCGTGCTGACGGAACTCATCCCCGACACTTTGCTGGATCGGAGTCCGGGGATCGTCATCGAGCTGAACGTGTGCGGAACTCGGAGGTGCCGTCGTTCGGTGCTTGGATCGGTCGGATCGTGAAGACGTATGACTACATCAACCGCGTTGTTATAACGCTTCCGCTTTCGGTCTCACGAGGGTGCGTGGGCGAACACTCTCTCCTCTCGTTGCTATGCCATCACCATGGTCTTGGCGTGATCGTAGGAAAATTTTGAAATTACTACGTTCCCCAACAAAGTGGCATCGAGCCGTGTTTTTATGCGTTGATGTCATATGCACGAGTAGAACACAAGTGAGTTGTGGACGATACAAGTCATCGCCTAACGGCATGTCATACTTTGGTTCAGCGGTATTGTTGGACGAGACGATCCGGACCAACCTTACGCGTCACGCTTACGCGAGACCGGTTCCCTCGGCGTGCTTTGCACATAGATGGCTTGCGGAAGACCTGTCTCTCCAACTTTAGTTGAACCAAGTGGCTACGCCAGGTCCTTGAGAATGTTAAAACGGAGTCTATTTGACGAAGTATCGTTGTGTTTTTTGATGCGTAGGTAAGAACGGTTCTTGCTCAGCCCGTAGCAGACACGTAAAACTTGCAACAACAAAGTAGAGGACGTCTAACTTGTTTTTGCAGGGCATGTTGTGATGTGATATGGTCAAGACGTGATGCTATATTTTATTGTATGAGATGATCATGTTTTGTAACCGAGTTATCGGCAATCGGCAGGAGCCATATGGTTGTCGCTTTATTGTATGAAATGCAACGCCATGTAATTGCTTTACTTTATCACTAAGGAGTAGCGATAGTCGTAGAAGCAATAGTTGGCGAGACGACAACGATGCTACGATGGAGATCAAGGTGTCGCGCCCGGTGACGATGGTGATCATGACGGTGCTTGGCGATGGAGATCACACGCACAAGATGATGATGACCATATCATATCACTTATATTGATTGCATGTGATGTTTATCCGTTATGCATCTTATCTTGCTTTGATTGACGGTCGCAGTATAAGATGATCTCTCACTAAAATTATCAAGAAGTGTTCTCCTGAGTATGCACCGTTGCCAAAGTTCAGAGTGCCTGCACACCACGTGATGATCGGGTGTGATAAGCTCTCGTCCATCTACAACGGGTGCAAAACAGTTGCACACGGAATACTCGGGTTAAACTTGACGAGCCTAGCATATAACAGATATGGCCTCGGAACACGGAGACTAAAAGGTCGAACGTGAATCATATAGTAGATATGATCAACATAGTGATGTTCACCATTGAAACTACTCCATCTCACGTGATGATCGGACATGGTTTAGTTGATTTGGATCACGTAATCACTTAGATGACTAGAGAGATGTCTATCTAAGTGGGAGTTCTTAAGTAATATGATTAATTGAACTTTAATTTATCATGAACTTAGTCCTGGTAGTATTTTGCAAATTATGTTGTAGATCAATAGCTCGCGTTGTTGCTTCCCTATGTTTTATATGTGTTCCTAGAGAAAATTGTATTGAAAAATGTTAGTAGCAATGATACGGATTGGATCCGTGATCTGAGGTTTATCCTCATTGCTGCACAGAAGAATTATGTCCTTAATGCACCGCTAGGTGATGACCTATTGCAGGAGCAAATGCATACGTTATGAACGCGTTTGGCTAGCTCAATATGATGACTACTTGATAGTTTAGTGCACCATGCTTAACGGCTTAGAATCGGGACTTCAAAGATGTTTTGAACGTCATGGACCATATGAGATGTTCTAGGAGTTGAAGTTAATATTTCAAGCAAATACCCGAGTTGAGAGATATGAAGTCTCCAACAAGTTCTATGGCTAAAAAATGGAGGAGAATCGCTCAACTAGTGAGCATGTGCTCAGATAGTCTGGGTACTTCAATCGCTTGAATCAAGTGGGAGTTAATCTTCCAGATAAGATAGCGATTGATGTAATTCTCTAGTCACCATCACTAAGTTACTAGAACTTCGTGATGAACTATAGTATGCAAGGGATGACGAAAACGATTCCCGAGCTCTTCATGATGTTGAAATCGACGAAGGTAGAAATCAAGAAAGAGCATCAAGTGTTGATGATTGACAAGACCACTAGTCTCAAGGAAAAAGGCAAAGGGAAGAAGGGAACTTCAAGAAGAACGGCAAGCAAGTTGTTGCTCGAGTGAAGAAGCCCAAGTCTGGACCTAAGCACGAGACTAAGTGCTTTTGCTACAATAGAACTGGTCACTAGAAGCGGAACTACCACAAATATTTGGCGGATAAGAAGGATGGCAAAGTGAACAAGGGTATATTTGATATACTGAGTTATTGATGTGTGCTTTACTAATGTTTATAGTAGCCCTGAGTATTTGATACTTGTTCGGTTGCTAAGATTAGTAACTCGAAACAGAGTTACAGAATAAAATGTAAACTAGTTGAAGGGGAAGTGACGATGAGTGTTGGAAGTAGTTCCAAGATTGATATGATCATCATCGCACACTCCTATACTTTCGGGATTAGTGTGGAACCTAAATAAGTGTTATTTGGTGTTGAGCATAAATATGATTTGATCATGTTTATTGCAATACTGATTATTCATTTAAGTAAGAGAATAAATTGTTGTTCTGTTTACATGAATGAAACCTTATATGGTTACACACCCAATGAAAATGGTTCATTGGATCTCGATCATAGTGATACACATATTCATAATATTGATGCCAAAAGATGCAAAGTTAATAATGATAGTGCAACTTATTTGTGTCACTGCCGTTTAGGTCATATTGGTGTAAAGCGCATGAAGAAAACTCCATGCTGATGGACTTTTGGAATCACTTGATTATGAATCATTTGATGCTTGCGAACCGTGCCTTTTGGGCAAGATGACTAAAACTCCGTTCTCGGAACAATGGAACAAGCTCTTGACTTATTGGAGATAATACATACCGATGTATGCGATTCAATGAGTGTTGATGCTCGTGGCAAGTATCATTATTTTCTGACCTTCACAGATGATTTGAGCAGATATGCGTATATCTTCTTGATGAAACATAAGTCTGAAATAATTGAAAAGTTCAAAGAATTTCAGAGTGAAGTGGAAAATCATCGTAACAAGAAAATAAAGTTTCTGCGATCCGATCGTGGAGATAAATATTTGAGTTACGAAGTTTGGTCTTCAATTAAAACAAAGTGGAATAGTTTCACAGCTCACGCCACGGAACACCACAACGTTATGGTGTGTCCGAACGTCGTAAATAGCTTTCTTTATTTTGATATGGTGCGATCAATGATGTCTCTTACCGATTTACCACTATCGCTTTGGGGTTATGCATTAGAGACAACTGCATTCACGTTTAATAGGGCACCATCTAAATCCGTTGAGATGACACCGTATGAACTATGGTTTAGCGATGAAACCTAAGTGTCGTTTCTTAAAGTTTGGAGTTGTGATGCTTATGTGAAAAAGTTTTCACCTGATAAGCTCAAACCCAAATCGGAGAAGTGCGTCTTCATAGAGTACCCAAAGGTAACTATTGGGTACACCTTCTATCACAGATCCAAAGGCAAATTTTTCGTTGCTAAGATGGATCCTTTCTAGAGAAGAAAGTTTCTCTCGAAAGAAGTGAGTGGGAGGAAAGTAGAACTTGATGAGGTAATTGTACCTTCTCCCTTATTGGAAAGTAGTTCATCACGAAATCAGTTCCGATTGATTCCTACACCAATTAGTGAGGAAGTTAATGATGATGATCATGAAACTTGAGATCAAGTTGCTACCAAACCTCGTGGGTCTTCGAGCAAAATCCGCACCAGTGGTATGGTAATCGTGTTACGGAAGTCATGTTACTAGACCATGATGAACCTACGGACTATGAGGAAGCGATGATGAGCCCAGATTCCGCGAAATGGCTTGAGGCCATGAAATCTGAGATAGGATCCATGTATGAGAACAAAGTATGGACTTTGATTGACTTGCTCGATGATCAGCAAGCCATGTTAAATAAATGGATCTTCAAGAGGAAGACGGACATTGATAGTAGTGTTACTATCTACAAAGCTCGACTTGTCACAAAAAGGTTTTCGACAAGTTCAAGGTGTTGACTACAATGAGATTTTCTCAAGCATGGCGATTCTTAAGTCTGTCCGAATCATGTTAGCAATTGCCACATTTTATGAAATCGGCAAATGGATGTCAAAACTACATTCTTTAATGGATTTATTAAAGAAGAGTTGTATATGATGCAACCGGAAGGTTTTTTCAATCCTAAAGGAGCTAACAAAATATGCAAGCTCCAGCGATCCATCTATGGACTGGTGCAAGCATCTCGGAGTTGGAATAAAGCGCTTTGATAGTGTGATCAAAGCATATGGTTTTATCTGAGACTTTTGGAGAAGCCTGTATTTACAAGAAAGTGAGTGGGAGCATTACAACATTTACGATAAGTATATGTGAATGACATATTGTTAATCGGAAATAATGTAGAATTATTCTGCAAAGCATAAAGGAGTATTTGAAAGAAATTTTTCAAAGAAGGACCTCGGTGAAGTCTTACATATTGAGCATCAAGATCTATAGAGATAGATCAAGACGCTTGATAAGTTTTTCAATAAGTGCATACCTTGTCAAGATTTTGAAGTAGTTCAAAATGGAACAGTCAAAGAAAAGTTCTTGCCTGTGTTGCAAAACGTATGAAATTGAGTAAGACTCAAATCCCGACCACGGCAGAAAATAGAAAAGAGAATGAAAGTCATTCCCTATGCCTCAGTCATAGGTTCTATGAAGTATGCTATGCTATGTACCGGACCTATTGTATACCTTGCTCTGAATTTGGCAAGGAGTACAATAGTGATCTAGGAGTAGATCCTTTGGACATTGGTCAAGAACATCCTTAGTGAGGACTAAGGAAATATTTCTCGATTATGGAGGTGATAAAAGAGCCCGTCGTAAAGAGTTACATCGATGCAAGCTTTTTACACAGATCCAGATGACTCTAAGACTCAATCTGGATACATATTGAAAGTGGGAACAATTAGCTAGAGTAGCTCCGTGCAGAGCATTGTAGACATAGAGTATTTGCAAAATACATACGGCTCTGAATGTGATGACCACGTTGACTAAGCTTCTCTCACGAGCAAAACATGATCATACCTTAGTACTCTTTGGGTGTTAATCACATAGCGATGTGAACTAGATTATTGACTCTAGTAAACCCTTTGGGTGTTGGTCACATGACGATGTGAACTATGTGTGTCAATCACATACAGATGTGAATATTAGTGTTGAATCACATGATGATGTGAACTAGATTATTGACTCTAGTGCAAGTGGGAGACTGAAGGAAATATGCCCTAGAGGCAATAATAAAGTTATTATTTATTTCCTTATATCATGATAAATGTTTATTATTCATGCTAGAATTGTATTAACCGGAAACATAATACAGGTGTGAATATATAGACAAAGCAAGATGTCACTAGTATGCCTCTACTTGACTAGCTTGTTAATCAAAGATGGTTATGTTTCCTAACCATGAACAAGGAGTTGTTATTTGATTAACAAGGTCACATCATTAGTTGAATGATCTGATTGACATGACCCATTCCGTTAGCTTAACACTTGATCGTTTAGTATGTTAATGCTTTCTTCATGACCCATACATGTTCCTATAACTATGAGATTATGCAACTCCGTTTACGGAGGAACACTTTGGTACTACCAAACGTCACAACGTGGCGGGTGATTATAAAGGAGTACTACGGTGTCTCCAAAGGTACTTGTTGGGTTGGCGTATTTCGAGATTAGGTTTTGTCACTCCGATTGCTCTGAGAGGTATCTCTAGGCCTTCTCGGTAATACACATCACTTAAGCCTTGCAAGCATTACAACTAATGAGTTAGTTGTGAGATGATGTATTACGGAACGAGTAAAGAGACTTACCGTAGCGAGATTGAGCGAGGTATTGGATACCGACGATCGAATCTCGGGTAAGTAACATACCGATGACAAAGGGAACAACGTATGTCGCTTATGCGGTTTGACCGATAAAGATCTTCGTAGAATATGTAGGAACCAATATGGGCATCCGAGGTTCCGCTATTGGTTATTGACCGAGAATGGTTCTAGGTCATGTCTACATAGTTCTCGAACCCGTAGGGTCCGCACGCTTAACGTTTCGATGACAGTTCATTATGAGTTTATAAGTATCGATGCACGAAGTTTGTTCGAGTCCCGGATGTGATCACGGACATGACGAGGAGTCTCGAAATGGTCGAGACATAAAGATTGATATATTGGAAGCCTATGTTTGGACTTGGAAGGGTTCCGAGTGAAAACAGGAAGTTACCGAACACCGGGTTACCGGAACCCCCCCGGGGGTATATGGGCCTTCATGGGCCACAAGGGAGAAGAGGAAGGGCCGGCCAGGTGGGCTGCACGCCCCCCTCCCCCCTCTAGTACGAATAGGACAAGGAGAGGGGGGGCGGCGCCCCCTTCCCTCTTTCCCCCTCCCCAATCCTACTCCAACTAGGACAAGGGGGGGGAGTCCTACTCCCGGTGGGAGTAGGACTCCTCGGCCAGCGCCTCCCAAGGCTGGCCGCACCCCCCCTTGGCTCCTTTATATACGGGGGCAGGGAGCACCCCATGACACACAAGTTGATCTACGGATCTTTCCTTAGCCGTGTGCGGTGCCCCCTTCCACCATATTCCACTTCGGTCATATCATCGTAGAGCTTAGGCGAAGCCCTGCGCCGGAGGAGTCATATCGTCATGAGCTTAAGGCGAAGCCCTGCGTCGGTGGAGCATCAACATCGTCCTGCACGCCCGTCGTCTTGTGGAACTCATCCCGACACTTTGCCGGATCGGAGTCCGGGATCGTCATCGAGCTGAGCGATGTGCGAGAACTTCGGAGGTGCCGTGGTTCGGTGCTTGGATCGGTCGGATCGTGAAGGCGTCTGACTACATCAACCGCGTTGTTATAACGCTTCCGCTTTCGGTCTACGAGGGTACGTGGACGAACACTCTCCCCTCTCGTTGCTATGCCATCACCATGGTCTTGCGTGATCGTAGGAAAATTTTGAAATTACTACGTTCCCCAACACCCTCCAATTCAGCTTGCTTCATGGATCAATAAGGGATTGGACTGGGGATCCGTCAATGAAGTGCAGACTCTGCAAAGTCGCATCTGAAACCTTACCGAGAAGGGCATCGGTCTTGTGAACATCGTTCAAGTAATACTAGTCCGCCGGTCCCTGCCATGTGAGCGGCGGCCTCTCCGTATGTGGGAGTTAAATCCAGAAGGCGGTGACTCTTGGCGCTTCTTGACTTTCCATACGAAGGAATGTGGAAATTATATTTCGAGGAACGAGAGCAATGGCCGGATGATGTCTACTACGCAACCTTCTCCGTGTAGACGTTGTTGGGCCTCCAAGTGCAGAGGTTTGTAGGATAGTAGCAAATTTCCCTCAAGTGAATGACCTAAGGTTTATCAATCCGTGGGAGGCGTAGGATGAAGATGGTCTCTCTCAAACAACCCTACAACCAAATAACAAAGAGTCTCTTGTGTCCCCAACACACCCAATACAATGATAAATTGTATAGGTGCACTAGTTCAGCGAATAGAGGGTGATACAAGTGCAATATGGATGGTAGATATATGTTTTTGTAATCTGAAAATATAAAAACAGCAAGGTAACTAATGATAAAAGTGAGCGTAAACGGTATTGCAATGATAGGAAACAAGGCCTAGGGTTCATACTTTCACTAGTGCAAGTTCTCTCAACAATAATAACATAATTGGATCATATAACTATCCCTCAACATGCAACAAAGAGTCACTCCAAAGTTACTAATAGCGGTGAACAAACGAAGAGATTATGGTAGGGTACAAAACCACCTCAAAGTTATTCTTTCCAATCAATCAATTGGGCTATTCCTATAAGTGTCCCAAACAGCCCTAGAGTTCGTACTAGAATAACACCTTAAGATACAAATCAACCAAAACCCTAATGTCACCTAGATACTCCAATGTCACCTCAAGTATCCATGGGCGTGATTATACGATATACATCACACAATCTCAATTCATCTATTCAAACCAACACATAGAACCTCAAAGAGTGCCCCAAAGTTTCTACCGGAGAATCATGACGAAAACGTGTGCCAACCCCTATGCATAGGTTCATGGGCGGAACCCGCAAGTTGATCACCAAAACATACATCAAGTGAATCACGTGATATCCCATTGTCACCACAGATACGCACGGCAAGACATACATCAAGTGTTCTCGAATCTTTAAAGACTCAATCCGATAAGATTACTCAAAGGGGAAAACTCAATTCATTACAAGAGAGTAGAGGGGGAGAAGAAAAATAAGATCCAACTATAATAGCAAAGCTCGCGATACATCAAGATCGTGCCAAATCAAGAACACGAGAGAGGGAGATCAAACACATAGCTACTGGTACATACCCTCAGCCCGGGGGTGAACTACTCCCTCCTCGTCATGGAGATCGCCGGGATGATGAAGATGGCCATCGGTGAGGGTTCCTCCCTCTGGCAGGGTGCCGGAACAGGGTCTCGATTGGTTTTTCGTGGCTACAGAGGCTTGCGCCGGTGGAACTCCCGTTCTAATCTCCGTTCCGGAAGTTTTAGGGTACGTAGGTATATATGGGTGAAAGAAGTACGTCGGTGGACCGAAGGGGGGGGGGCACGAGGCAGGGGTGCGCCCTAGGGGGGTGGGCGCGCCCCCCACCCTCGTGGGCACCTCCCTTCTTTCCTGACGTGCACTCCAAGCTTTTCCAGTAGCTTTCCTTCCAAAAATAACTTCTCCAATTGATTTTGTTCTGTTTCGACTCCGTTTGCTATTCCTTTTCTTCGAAACACTGAAATAGGCAAAAAACAGCAAATCTGGGCTGGGCCTCCGGTTAATAGGTTAGTCCCAAAAATAATATAAAAGTGGATAATGAAGCCCAATATTGCCCAAAAGAATAGATAATATAGCATGGAGCAATCAAAAATTATAGATACGTTGAAGACGTATCAGGCATCCCCAAGCTTAATTCCTGCTCGTCCTCGAGTAGGTAAATGATAAAAAAAGATAATTTTTGATGTGGAATGCTAGTTGGCATAATTTCATTATAATTCTTCTTAATTGTGATATGAATATTCAAATCCGAAAGATTCAAGACAAAAGTTCATATTGACATAAAAATAATAATACTTCAAGCATACTAACTAAGCAATTATGTCCTCTCAAAATAACATGGCTAAATAAAGTTCATCCCTACAAAATCATATAGTTTAGTCATGCTCCATTTTCGTCACACAAGAATGCTCTCATCATGCACAACCCCGATGACAAGCCAAGCAATTGTTTCATACTTTAGTAATCTCAAACTTATAAACCTTCACGCAATACATGAGCGTGAGCCATGGATATAGCACTATGGGTGGAATAGAATATGATGATGGGGGTTATGTGGAGAAGACAAAAAAGGAGAAGGTCTCACATCAACGAGGCTAATCAGTAGGCTATGGAGATGCCCATCGATTGATGTTAATGCGAGGAGTAGGGATTGCCATGCAACGGATGCACTAGAGCTATAAATGTATGAAAGCTCAACAAAAGAAATTAAGTGGGTGTGCATCCAACTTGCTTGCTCACGAAGACCTAGGGTACTTGAGGAGGCCCATTGTTGGAATATACAAGCCAAGTTCTATAATGAAAGATTCCCACTAGTATATGAAAGTGACAACATATGAAACTCTCTATATGAAAAACATGGTGCTACTTTGAAGCACAATATATGAGACTCGCTATATGAAGAACATGGTGCTACTTTGAAGCACAAGTGTGGAAAAAGGATAGTAGCATTGTCCCTATTTATTTATTTATTTTATTTTTTATTTTTTTGGGCCTTCTTTTTTTTCTTTGGCCTTTCTCTTTTTTGGGGGACAATGCTCTATTGAATGATGATCGTCACACTTCTATTTATTTACAACTCAATGATTACAACTCGATACTAGAACATAGTATGACTCTATATGAATGCCTCCGTGATGTCAAGGATATGCAATGAATCAAGAGTGACATGTATGAAATAATTATGAACGGTGGCTTTGCCACAAATACTATGTCAACTACATGATCATGCTAAGCAATATGACAATGATGAATTTGTCATGAAGAACGGTATGGTGGAAAGTTGCATGGCAATATATCTTGGAATGGCTATGCAAATGCCATAATAGGTAGGTATGGTGGTTGTTTTGAGGAAGATATAAGGAGGTTTATGTGTGAAATAGTGTATCATATCACGGGGTTTGGATGCACCGGTGAAGTTTGCACCAACTCTCAATGTGAGAAAGAGCAATGCACGATACCGAAGAGGCTAGCAATGATGGAAGGGTGAGAGTTGGCATAATCCATGGGCTCAACATTAGTCATAAAGAACTCACATACTTATTGCAAAAATCTACAAGCCATCAAAAACCAAAGCACTACACGCATGCTCCTAGGGGGATAGATTGGTAGGAAAAGACCATCGCTCGTCCCCGACCGCCACTCATAAGGAGGACAATCAAATAACACCTCATGTTTCAAATTTATTACATAACATTTACCATACGTGCATGCTACGTGACTTGCAAACTTCAACACAAGCATTTCTAAAATTTACAACCACTCAACTAGCACGACTTTGATATTACTACCTCCATATCTCAAAACAATTATCAAGTATCAAACTTTTCTTAGTATTCAACACACTCATAAGAAAGTTTTTACTATTCTTGAATACCTAGCATATTAGGATTAAGCACATTACCATGCTATTTAAGACTCTCAAAATAGAGTTCATCTATTTCTTCAAAATAAAACTACCACCATGCTCTAAAATATATAAGTGAAGCACTAGAGCAAACAACAAACTACTCCAAAAGATATAAGTGAAGATCAATGAGTAGTCGAATAATTATGCAACTATGTGAAGATTCTCCCATTTAATAATTTCAGATCTTGGTACTTTATTCAAACAGCAAGCAAAGCTAAAGAAAATAAAATGACGCTCCAAGCAAAACACATATCATGTGGTGAATAAAAATATAGCTCCAAGTAAAGTTACTGATGAACGAAGACGAAAGAGGGGATCCCTTCCGGGGCATCCCCAAGCTTAGACGCTTGGTTATCCTTGAATATTACCTTGGGGTGCCTTGGGCATACCCAATATTAGGCTCTTGCCACTCCTTATTCCATAGTCCACCAAATCTTTACCCAAAACTTGAAAACTTCACAACACAAAACTTAACAGAAAACTCGTAAGCTCCGTTAGCGAAAGAAAACAAAACACCACTTCAAGGTACCGTAATGAACTCATTATTTATTTGTATTGGTGTTAAACCTACTGTATTCCAACTTCTCTATGGTTTATAAACTATTTTACTAGCCATAGATTCATCAAAATAAGCAAGCAACACAATGAAAACAGAATCTGTCAAAAATAGAACAGTCTGTAGTAGTCTGTAACTAACGCAAACTTCTGTAAATCCAAAAATTCTAAAATAAATTGGTGGACCTTAGGAATTTGCCTAGTAATCATCTGCAAAAAGAATCAACTAAATAGCACTTTCCAGTAAAAAGATCTAGCTAATCTCGTGAGCGCTAAAGTTTCTGTTTTTTACAGCATGATCATAAAGACTTCACCCAAGTCTTCCCAAAGGTTCTACTTGGCACAAACACTAATTAAAACACAAAACCACATCTAAACAGAAGCTAGATGGATTATTTATTCATAAACATAACCAAAAAGTAAGAAACTAAAATAAAATAGGGTTGCCTCCCAACAAGCGCTATCGTTTAACGCCCCTAGCTAGGCATGATGATTTCAATGATACTCACATAAAAGATAAGAATTGAAACATAAAGAGAGCATCATGAAGAATATGACTAGCACATTTAAGTCTAACCCACTTCCTATGCATAGGGATTTTTTGAGCAAACAACTTATGCAAACAAGAATCAACTTGCATAGGAAGGTAAAACAAGCATAACTTCAAGACTTTAAGCACATAGAGAGGAAACTTGATATTATTGCAATTCCTACAAGCATATATTCCTCCCTCATAATAATTTTCAGTAGCATCATGAATGAATTCAACAATATAACCAGCACCTAAATCATTCTTTTCATGATCTACTTGCATAGAAATTTTACTATTCTCCACATAAGCAAATTTCTTCTCATGAATAGTAGTGGGAGGAAGCTCAACAAAACAACTATCATGTGATTGAAAATTAAGATCAAGATGAAAAGTTTCATGGTTATCATTATTCTTTAAAGCATACGTGTCATCACAATAATCATCATAGATAGGAGGCATGCTTTCATCATAGTAAATTTGCTCATCAATGCTTGGGGACAAAAAATATCATCTTCATCAAACATAGCTTCCCCAAGCTTGTGGCTTTGCATATCATTAGCATCATGGATATTCAAGGAATTCATACTAACAACATTGCAACCATGCTCATCATTCAAAGATTTAGTGCCAACCATTCTAATGCATTCTTCTTCTAGTACTTGAGCACAATTTTCCTTCCCATCATTTTCAAGAAAGATATTAAATAGGTGAAGCGTATGAGACAAACTCAATTCCATTTTTTTATAGTTTTCTTTTATAAAATAAACTAGTGCTAAAACAAGAAACAAAAAGATTCGATTGCAAGATCTAAAGATATACCTTCAAGCACTCACCTCCCCGGCAACGGCGCCGGAAAATAGCTTGATGTCTGCTACGCAACCTTCTCCTAGTAGACGTTGTTGGGCCTGAAGTGCAGAGGTTTGTAGGATAGTAGCAAATTTCCCTCAAGTGGATGACCTAAGGTTTATCAATCCGTGGGAGGCGTAGGATGAAGATGGTCTCTCTCAAACAACCCTGCAACCAAATAACAAAGAGTCTCTTGTGTCCCCAACACACCCAATACAATGATAATTTGTATAGGTGCACTAGTTAGGCGAAGAGAGGGTGATACAAGTGCAATATGGATGGTAGATATAGGTTTTTGTAATCTGAAAATATAAAAATAGCAAGGTAACTAATGATAAAATTGAGCGTAAACGGTATTGCAATGATAGGAAACAAGGCCTAGGGTTCATACTTTCACTAGTGCAAGTTCTCTCAACAATAATAACATAATTGGATCATATAACTATCCCTCAACATGCAACAAAGAGTCACTCCAAAGTCACTAATAGCGGAGAACAAACAAAGAGATTATGGTAGGGTACGAAACCACCTCAAAGTTATTATTTCCAATCAATCCATTGGGCTATTCCTATAAGTGTCACAAAAAGCCCTAGAGTTCGTACTAGAATAACACCTTAAGATACAAATCAACCAAAACCCTAATGTCACCTAGATACTCCAATGTCACCTCAAGTATCCGTGGGCATGATTATACGATATGCATCACACAATCTCAATTCATCTATTCAAACCAACACATAGAACCTCAAAGAGTGCCCCAAAGTTTCTACCGGAGAATCACAATGAAAACCAGTGCCAACCCCTATGCATAGGTTCATGGGCAGAACCCATGAGTTGATCACCAAAACATACATCAAGTGAATCACGTGATATCCCATTGTCACCAAATATCGCATGGCAAGACATACATCAAGTGTTCTCAAATCTTTAAAGACTCAATCCGATAAGATTACTCAAAGGGAAAACTCAATCCATTACAAGAGAGTAGAGGAGAAGAAACATAAGATCCAACTATAATAGCAAAGCTCGCGATACATCAAGATCGTGCCAAATCAAGAACAGAGAGAGAGAGAGATCAAACACATAGCTACTGGTACATACCCTCAGCCCCGAGGGTGAACTACTCCCTCCTCGTCACGCAGATCGCCGGGATGATGAAGATGGCCACCGGTGAGGGTTCCCCCCTCCGGCAGGGTGCCGGAACAGGGTCCCGATTGGTTTTTGGTGGCTAGAGAGGCTTGCGGCAGCGGAATCCCGATCTAATCTCCGTTCTGGAAGTTTTAGGGTACGTAGGTATATATGGGTGAAAGAAGTACGTCGGTGGACCAAGGGGGGCCACGAGGCAGGGGGCGCGCCCCCCACCCTCGTGGGCACCTCCCTTCTTTCCTGACGTGCACTCCAAGCTTTTCCGGTAGCTTTCCTTCCAAAAATAACTTCTCCAGTTGATTTCATTCCGTTTTGACTCTATTTGATATTCCTTTTCTTTGAAACATTGAAATAGGCAAAAAACAACAAATCTGGGCTGGGCATCCGGTTAATAGGTTAGTCCCAAAAATAATATAAAAGTGGATAATGAAGCCCAATATTGCCCAAAACAATAGATAATATAGCATGGAGCAATCAAAATTATAGATACATTGAAGACGTATCATCGGACACCACCGAAGATGTTGGCCTCGACTGCAATCATCCGGACACTTCGGTAGGTTTTCAATCTCCGAACACCTCTTATCCAAGCATCTCTTGACAAGATACTGAATAGTCCGTCCCTATACAGGACTGGACAAAGAAAGCGGTGTTAATCTGGTGTCCGGCGCCCCTTCCCGAAGACTCTGCGACCGCCCTGCTGACGAGAATGCTGACTCCGGCACCATACCAGGTGTCTGCAGAGGAGAGCGAGGACAGGAAGACCAGAGGTGATCCCCGCCCTGAGGATAAATTAGACGCCACATTCGAGGGGGCCGAAACCCTTTTGCCCGAGGGCAAAGGTGCAGAAGAAGCCCTCCATGGCAAGAAGAGGGCCGCTTTTGAAGATCAGGAGGGGAAACCTTCCAAGAGAGGAAAAATGCCATCGTCGGGCGGCTTGGGCCGGGCAGGCGATGCTGCCGTAGAGCTTTATGATGAGGACGAACCTCTGGCCCAACCATAAGTGAAGCCGGGGTACTTTAAACATACCTCATTCTTTTCCTATTAGTGAAGTAATCATCTGACATATGCACATCCTTGCAGGCCAAAGACTGGTGTTTCTCAATCGTCCTCCTCCTCGGGAGACCTTCTTCCGGAGATGATGGAGAGCGATACGCCTTCTCCGACCCCTCGCCCAACAGGGTGGTTGATTCTGAGGTATCATCCCGGAGGGCTCCTCCCGATCGACAGGTAGTGCAGGAAACGAAAAAGGCGCTACCCGAAGGTGGTGCCTCTGTCACTCAGGGTTCGGGAATCAAGAATGACGGCCCCGAACCGTCCGGTTTACAGCCGGAGACGATTCTGGAGGCGAGTAAGCAGATTCCTTCAAAGGAATGCCGTACTCCGGCGGCGGTTTCCGAAGATCCAGGAGCGCCGGAAATGCTGACGGACATGCTAAGACAAGCGTCCATTTCAGAGAAGCACCGTGCCTTGATGGTTACGGTGGTCGAAAAGGTTCTATCCGCCATGAGTGGATTGAACGAGGCATTCACGAGCCTTCTGAGAGGTTTTGAGGTTTGTGATGTAGTTTTGCCAATTGAATAATATTGACAGAATGCACCTGTTGTATATGCAGTAGCCCCTGAGACTCGGATTGCCTTCCGAAGGAAGTGATCGGAGGATCAAAAAGATATGCTCAGGTACTAACCTTGATTTAACTTGGAATAAAGGCTGCCTCCCCTCCTGCGGCTACCCGAAATACGGAAGTGGCCGAACAGCAGCGAAAGCTGGATATTGCAAAAGATGATGTTGCATTGATCAACAGGCGTCTTGACACCAATGTGCTTGTAATTTAGGCCTGACGCCGAAAAGAGTTTTATATGAAATGTGCATGAGTGCAGATGGTGCTGCCGCCGTTGAAGCTCTTCGGGCGGAGCTAGTCCGGGCCAAGGAGGAGGCCCGGTTTAGTAATGCGGCGGCCGAAAAGGCATCGGCTGAGTTGAAAGCCGAACAAGCTGCGCGGCGCCAAGACGAGGAGAAGATGTACACCATGGCGCATGAATTAAAGAATGCGGCTAGCCGCTGTAAACTTCTTGAGAGGGAAAATAAAGCCAAAACAGCTGAACTAGACAAGGCCTTACGAGGGGCAAGAGAAGTGTGGTCTGAATCCAGAGCAGCCTGTGAGGAAATCCGGCAAGCTAGGGAGATTGCGGCTGGCAAGCCCTTTTTGCTATAGACTATGTTCGGCGATCCGAACTATGCTCAGCTTAACCAAGTATGGAGTTCTCCGGACGAATTTTTAGACTTGCCGAAGAGTTCTTCCGATGCGGCACAGTTTTACCACACGCGAGAGGGGTTTGCAACGGAGAAGCCTTTCTTGTCACAATTTGGCGCGTCAAAGCACCCTCTCTTGCTGAATGAACAGATGTCCCAGTGGGCCAAGCTGCATAGGATATCCGGCGCTGCCATGAAGAACGTCATAATGCGGTTGTGGCCGACTGAGCCTGTTCCAAGTAGTTACTTCAGCCTGGTGTAGTGGCTTGTGGACGCGGTGCCACATATCGATGCTTTGAAGTGGTCGGCGTGCATTGAGGGTGCACGGATGGCCTTTGCTCGAGTCAAAACATTTTGGGGAAAGATGAAGGCCATCGATGTTGCGGCGAGGAGTCCACCCAAGGGCAAGGACCGTCGTGAGCCGGAGCATTATTTTGAAGACGTCCTAGAGGCCGCCCGCTTGATAGAGGGTCAATGCTTGAAAGACATAATGTTCAAGTGATATGTATAAGGGTTGAAACAGACAACTTTATAGTTAATCTATTTTCATGTTTTGCTCGAAATCTTGTATTCCTCCTGTGCAGCCGTTTTAATGTAATCTGAAAGTTTTCCAGTCATCGGCTTCAGCCCCCTCGTATGAAGTATGGGGGTGTTCGGAAAAGCATTTGAATCACTCTTTATCCAACGTCTTGGTCCATGAAGGAGGTGATAATGCAGCGAACCAGGCAATCGAACTATAGGGCGTTAACACTTTCACTTAGCCATAAGAGTTTTATGGTGGGGCTACGACATAGCCCCTGGTATGCATACGGCGTATTATAAAATGATGCCTTTACATATTTTGATCTAAAAAATATCCTTCGTGTGACACGGAGAATCGCTAAAGATTCGAATAAGTCGTCAAGTGGTTGACCAGCTCTCGCCACATCATGATAGTCAGTTTTCGGCTTTCTCTACTAAGGTGCTCATCCGGCTTAGGCCAGGGCACAATAGCAGTAGTTCTCCCTTTACTACCCTAGCCGATAGAGCGGGACGTAGGGTAGCAAGCACAGGAGCCGGGCAACCCAACTATTGACCCAAGACAATGATTCAGAGCTGATGCATATAAGGCCAAACTTGCGATGCCGAAGTACGCTATAGAGTTGTTCGGACTTTTATTGGCAACTCATTCGTTCCCATACCGAGCCCCTGGCAGGGTATGCCGAGGTGCATCTGTAAAGAAGTCGTTGAGGCTGTACTCATTGTTGAAAGAGTATGAAAGATTAGTTCGGATGATGTTTACTGGGAGCAGAGCAATATGCCAATGATAAATTTATGTATATATATAAAGGAAACCACAAACCCGGCTATTTGACATGCTTGGGTCGGGAACGGGGGAAAAAGGGCATAGTACAGGCTCGGAATAAAGAGTGTGGTCTACAAAAAGTTATTTTGGACCTCTGCCATGCGTCTGCGCCGCCCGTCCTCGGGGACAGGAATCCTTAACGGAAGTAGCCCCTTAGGTGAGTGTACGGATCCGAACTCCGATAGAGTCCGTTGTAGATGTTGTCCTGTTGGTCACCTGTTCTTAAGAGATGATACAGAGAAATACGAAAAACAGATAAAAACGTTACGGGAATGCTTGCAGGGTTGTCCGTATTGTGCTTCCGCCGATGCCCATGGTATCTTGAGTGCGTAGTGATGTACGCGTGGTGTAAATCTTGCCAGTATAGTAGGTGGGTGGCAGAAACCGAACTGCTATTTTTGTTCCGGGAGTGATCGAACTTCAGAGGGAAACTGTTTCTGGCCCCTGGTATTCGGCTGGCGAGTCGCTCCATCGTATCTATCGCCTGGTGGCCTTCTCCCCTTGTGATCAGCGTTAAGCTTGCCTGCCTGCTTGAGGACCCAACAGTTTCTGTTGGTATGATTAGCTGGCTTATCAGGGTGACCGTGAATCTGACAAGGTCGGTCCAATATCCTGTCAAGGGTGGATGGTCTATCCTTGTTTGCCTTTAGTGGCTTCTTCCGTTGACCAGGTTTTGGATTGTGAAATCCGACGTTGACCGTTGTGTCGCGTAATCTTTCAGTATTATTGTGACCGTTGTGTTTGGTTTGTCGTGGCTTACCGTTGCCGTCTCGGATTTCAGAAGTGCCCGGGTCGCTAACGTTGTTGCTTTTACGAGCGAGCCAGTTGTCTTCCCCCGTGCAAAAGCAAGTCATGAGAGCAGTAAGGGATGTCATGGATTTGGGTCCTTCCTGGCCGAGGTGACGCGCTAGCCATTCATCCCGGACGCTACGTTTGAAGGCCGCAAGGGCTTCTGCGTCCGGACAGTCGACAATTTGGTTCTTTTTGACTAAGAACCTAGTACAGAGCTCCCTAGCTGACTCGCCGGGCTCCTAGACGATGTGACCCAAGTCATCGGCATCTAGTGGCCGGACATATGTTCCTTGGAAGTTGTCTCGAAAGGCGTCTTCCAAATCTTCCCAGCTGCCAATAGAATTTTGTGGCAAACTGTTTAGTCAGTACCGAGCTGGCCCTTTGAGCTTGAGAGGTAGGTATTTATTGGCATGAAGGTCGTCTCCGCGAGCCATGTGAATATGGAGGAGGTAATCCTCAATCCATACCCGGGATCTGTTGCTCCATCGTATGACTCGATGTTAATGGGTTTAAACCCGTCTGGAAATTCATGCTCCATTACCTCGTCAGTGAAGCAGAGAGGGTGTGCGGCTCCTCTATGTTGGGCCACACTATGAAGAACCTCCGGCGGACTCCGTTTACAGTGTTCGGACCGGGTGTGGTCGGCTCTGTTGTGTCCGAATAGGTAACCATCATCACCGGTCGGGGCATGTCCCCGCGATCTGTATATCGATTTTGTGTGTCCTGTTCTACCCTCTAGGTCTTGTTGGATGTCCCGAGTATTCCCCCGGGATGTTTTGTTCTTGTTTTGACGGCCGGATGGGTTGGTACGGTGCTCTGCTTGGGCTGCTACTTTACCCGGACCGAACTGTGGTCGGCCTGCCGCATTATTCGATGGTGGTGTGGGCTCCAACGCCCTGCCGTCGTATTGAGGGAGCCACCTACTCTTGGGGTGGCTTTTGTCTGGGCCGCTAAGGCCGTATTCCTCGGCGGCAAAAACCTCGGTCCATCTATCATTGAGCAAATCTTGGCTCTCTTGAAGCTGCAGCTGCTTCTTCCTTAGGCTCCTTGCAGTGGCTATGAGCCGGCGTTTAAAGTGCTCCTGCTCGAGAGGTTCCTTAGGCACCATAAAATCCTCGTTGCCAAGGATCTCCTCTTCCTCGGAGAGTGGGAGATAATTTCTATCCTCTGAGTCTCCATATGTGGCCTGTTCATCAGGGTTGTCTTGCCCGCCTTCCTGTTCCTCCTGTTCGGATCCTACCTCAACAGGGTCTTCATTGTCTGGAGTGTTATCTTCTCTGGTGCTAGTATTTCTTTCTCTTGAGCGACGTGACTTAGAGTGGCGCAGGGCGCGCCGGTGTTCGGACTGTGTACCAGGAGTTTATCCTCAACTGGGTCCTCCTTGTCATCGTCGAGAGCGTCGTTGGGTGTGTCTACCATACACACGTCGTACCATGAAGTGGCCAGCCCGCGTCTAGCGGGTAGTGAGTTCTGGCCTTGCCCCTCATCGTCGTCTATACCGTCGATGTCTTTGGAGCCAGGGTCAAGCGTGTTGGTTGGGTCTTCGGCAGTGGCTATGAAGTGGGTGGCGGGTGGGAAGCAAAATTCTCCATCATCCGCCGCAAGTTTGAACCGAACATAGTTCAGCGGTGAGTCGCCTGCCAGGGATAGGTTTTTTAGTGAGTTTAGTACGTCTCCCATGGGCGAGTGTTGGAAGACGTCTGTGGCGCTAAACTTAAAGATCGATAACCGATTGAGTTCGGTATCCGCGGACTTGCCGGGTTCGGAACTTGACGCCGGAGACGAGTTCGGGGTTCCGTTGATGCTTATATCATATGAAGTAAAATCTGTGTGCGGCTCCAACATCGCAGGATCCGCAGCCTCCATGACGGGGTTGAGCTTCCCATCTTCGGATGACTCGATCTGCTCCAGATCTAAGGCCGGAGTTGTTGCAGGAGCTATCTCCTGGATGGGGCCCGATAGCGAGTTTAGGCCATGCTCATCGGGGCGAAGGGGAGCGGTGGCCGCGGTCTCGAATCCGTTGAAGATCAAGTCTCCACGGATGTCTGCGACGTAGTTCAAGCTTCTGAATCTGGCCTTATGGCCAAGGACGTAGCTATCGATCTGCTCCAGATGGCCGAGCGAGTTGGCCCGCAGTATGAAGCCGCCGAATATGAAGATCTGTCTGGGGAGGAAGGTTTCTTCCTGGACAACATCGTTACTAACGATCGAAGGGGCCATCGAGCCCTTTGCCGACGGCACAGTGGAACTCTCAATGAAAGCACCAATGTCGGTATCAAAACCGGCGGATCTCGGGTAGGGGGTCCCGAACTGTGCATCTCAGATCGATGGTAACAGGAGACGGGGGACATGATGTTTACCCAGGTTCGGGCCCTCTCTATGGAGGTAATACCCTACTTCCTGCTTGATTGATCTAGATGAATATGAGTGTTACAAGAGTTGATCTACCACGAGATTGTGATGACTAAACCCTAGAAGTCTAGCCTATGTGAATATGGTAATGAGTATCCGCCTATCCGGACTAAGCTCTCCGGCTTATATAGACACCGGAGAGATCTAGGGTTACATGGGGTCTATTACATAAGAAGGAATCTTCATAGTCGGTCGCCTAGCTTGCCTTCCACGTCAAGTAGAGTCCAATCCGGACACGGGTATAGTCTTCGGCCTTCATATCTTCACAGCCCATCAGTCCGGCCCAATGAATAACAGGTCGGACGCTCGAGGACCCCTTAGTCCAGGACTCCCTCAACGGAGTTATGTCCAAGAATATGCATTTTCATTTTATGCTTCCAACTAGCAAATTAGTACCATCAAAGTAAGGACCTCTACGATGGTAATTTCCCTCACTAGACACTATACTCTCCTAGGTTGTGAAACCAAGGATATGATCACCAAGGCTATGGAAATCAAGGCAAATGGAGACCAAAGCTCTCATACCACTTGTAGGATCGAAAGTAGCTCTAGAGGGGGGATTAGACTACTTGAACAAATAAAAATCTAGCCTTTTCCCAATTTTAAGTCTTGGAAGATTTTAACAACTTCGCACAAGTCAAGCAATCAACCTACACATGCAATTCTAAGAGTATAGCAGAAGAATGTAAAACATTGCACATGGAGGTAAAGGGAGGGGTTTGGGAAGGCAAACGCAATGTAGACACGGAGATATTTGGCGTGGTTCTGATAGGTGGTGCTATCGTACATCCACGTTGATGGAGACTTCAACCCACGAAGGGTAATGGTTGCGTGAGTCCAGGGAGGGCTCCACCCACGAAGGGTCCACAAAGAAGCAACCTTGTCTATCCCACCATGGCCATCGCCCACGAAGGACTTGCCTCACTTGGTAGATCTTCACGAAGTAAGTGATCTCCTTGCCCTTACAAACTCCTTGGTTCAACTCCACAATCTTGACGGAGGCTCCCAAGTGACACCTAACCAATCTAGGAGACACCACTCTCCAAAAGGTAATAGATGGTGTGTTGATGATGAACTCCTTGCTCTTGTGCTTCAAATGATAGTCTCCCCAACACTCAACTCTCTCTCACATATGTGGCTCTGGTGGAAAGATGATTTGAGTGGAAAGCAACTTGGGGAAGGCTAGAGATCAAGATTCTTGTGGTTGGATTGGAATATCTTGGTCTCAACACATGAGTAGGTGATTCTCTCTCAGAAAATGTATGCTGGAAGTGTGGGCACGTTCTGATGACTCTCTCTCATATGGAGAGGAGGGCGGAGGGATATATATAGCCTCCACACAAAATCTAACTATTACACAAATTTGAGCCAACTCGGTCAGACCGAATATATGAACTCGGTGAGACTGATTCAGTTTAGAATGTGAACGTTAGGCTTTTCGGTGGGACCGACAAGAACAACTCGGTGGGACCGATGTGTTGGGGTTAGGGTAAAACCTCATCTCGGTTTGACTGATTACACAAACTCGGTGAGACCGATTTTGGTAATAAGCAAACAGAGTGTTGGTCAAGCAAACTCGTTGGGACCGATCGCTCCTTTCGGTGATACCGAAACATTACAAAGGGTAATAGAGAGTTTGCACTGCGAACTCAGTGGGACCGATCGCTCATTTCGGTGAGACCGAAACATTACAAAGGGAAATAGAGAGTTTGCAGTCCCATCTTGGTGAGACCGAGATCTCTATCGGCGAGACTGGACTAATTAGGGTTTCTGGCAGTGGCTATGTCAAGTGAACTCGGTGGCGCCGGATGAATCAAATCAGTGGGCCGAGTTTGACTTTAGGTTTTGGACATATTTGGATTTGAGAAAGTGGTTGAGGGATTTGGAGCATATCACTATGCATTTTGAGCAAGTAGACCATTAAGCAACACCTCATCCCCTTTTAATAGTATTGGCTTTTCCTATGGACTCAATGTGATCTTGGATCACTAAAATAGAAATGAGAGTCTTGAGCTTTTCCCAATATTTGTCCTTAGAATTTTGAGGGATCCATATCTCTAGTCCATGCCATGCCAATCAGTGAACTTTCTGAAATAATGAACTTGAAAGGATATTAGTTCAATGAGCTATATGTTGTTATGAATTACAAAACCACCCAGGGATTAGTTGCACTTTCAGGCGGATTCAGACGCAGCTGACCACTCCTATTTACCCCCCCCCCCCCCCAAGGTGTTTGCTTTAACTTGGCATGATGATGTTGGTCATTTCATGCATATCTTGCCTTGCCGTGCCTACTTTCGACATCATATATGTCATCTGCTTAGTTTAGACATGTTCTGTAATGCCACCTGCTTAGTTTCTATATCATATATGGGAATTATGCAGTATCATCTCTATTAACCAGCCGTAATATATGTGAAATATTCAATGCCATCCCGTTTAACTAGGCAGCATATATTTGAATGATATCTTGCCCATCCTTTTCTTCATTACATTTCCATTTGTCGACAATGTTTGTACATTAAACTACTCTTTGTGTGAATCGGCCATTTGAGTGGGTGATGGAAAAATCTAGAGTGAAAACAAGGTCTTGAGCGAGGCGATTGCTTCCCGTCAAGCGAGATCTCTTCTTTGGGTCCCGATAGCTCCTCGTAGATGGATTCGTAGATAGATGGCCAATCCTATTCCCCCACTGAGGTGTATGCTCTAACTTGGCACAGTTATACTGCTCATATCATGCATATGGTGTCTTGCATTGCAAGTTTAGACATCATATACATAATATTCAACACCATGTCCTTAGTTCAGACATCATATATGCGAATGCCCTGTACTTAGCATATAAATCACGTATGTGAATTAAATCATGTGATCCTGATTACTTAGATAACATGTATGTGAATTATGTCATGCGAACCTGTTTACTAAAGACATCATATAATTCTCATCCATCCTGTTTAGTTAGTCATCATATCTTTGAATTATGTCATGCTATGCTATCTAGTTCACATAAACATCATATATGTGAAATTATGTCATGCTATCCTTTTTAGTTAAACAATATACATGTCAACTATTTCATGCCCTCTTTTTCCCCACTATCTATTACACATGTCTCTCATACAAGGTCTGTACATTCAACTATGTTTCCTATTTATCAGCCATTTGAATTGGAGCGGGTGATGGTAGTATCTATCGGAGTAAAAACACGGTCTTCAAATAAAACAGTGGGTACCTCTTGGTGGAGATAGCACCCCGGTTGTACATGCACGAGAACCAACCTTACCACACATAACCCAGACTCTCGCAGATTGTACCCCTACTGCAATGGACAGAGAACGAGCTTCACCCAATCTAACCCCAACCCCAGCAGATAGTAACCCAGTTCTTGTTGACACAACACCATCTCCACCATAGAGCTCCCAAACAAGAGCAGTTAGTAAGGCAGCTCCAGTTCCCAAAGCGCCAGTACTACCATGGCGAACCCCAACTCCACCAGTTAGTACACCTATTCTTATGGAGGAAGCACAACCAGCCATTCGTACTTTAGCATCTATCGCATTTGATGTTGTTAAATCCTATGTGCGTATCTTCCCATCATTGAAATATTATACTAAAGATGAAGCAAAATGCCAGTTGCAGGTGTTCGTCCAGGAGATATGTGTAAGTAATGTTATTCATGGCAATTACTTTGCTTTGTCCCATACATTCTACCTCCATGATGGTTATAATACAGCAATTTTTCCCATTTTTCTCTATAGAGAAGGAGCGACTTGGAAACTCGGGATGAGGTAACCTGTGCTAATACCTCTGCTATCTTTAAGAATGCTTGGTGGCAGTATCGGAATTACCTGAAGAAAACGTACTTCACTGGCAAAGAAACTCATCAAATTCATTTACGTTCTCGTGAGACACATTTACTGGACGATGACTGGGAACACCTTGTTCTGTACTGGTCCCGAACCAAGAATGTGGTAAGGTCTATGAGCTAATTTTTTATTTGTAAGTACTATATGCCCACGTCTTACTGTACTCTGTTCGTGTAGAACAAGTGCTTAAACCTGAAGAACATCTGTTCTCATTTAAGATTCCATTGCTAGCGTGCATACTACTTTGCTCTTGTATCACTGTATTTACTTATACAAACTTATTTTTAAATTGAAGGATCCAATTGAAACTCCAATGGCACAACAGGTATGTTTACGCATGTTTCTTTAACAGGTTTGCTCTTATAAATAGCTCTATTGATTTCAATTGTGTATACAGTTGACTTCTCTTATCATGCACATTACTAGCATCACAACAGAGCCAATAGTGTTGTTGTACATGTAGACCCGTGGTACCCATCTGAAATCTTGTTGTGCCATGTAGTTTCCCACGCTTTGTATTCTTTCAGTGCTGCTTTGTCTTGAACTGATATGATTTGAACCGTGTCTCTATTTTGATTTGGTAAGACAATGCAGTGACCATAGGACATAGATATATGTTTGTTTGATGCTTTTATTTTGTACTACTTGGCAATAGAAGACTTGGTAGTTTAATATTGTCCACCTTACTAATGAGCTGGTTCGCCGAAATGAGTTTCATATACTAGTACATGCTAAACATGTTATGTGTCTGCTTGTTTCTTCTTTTAGAATGCTGACAGAATATTGGGAAAAGGTGCCTTATTAAGCAATGGTAAAGGAAGTAATGCAGATAAGGTTCAGGATAGTGATACTTCCTTGTTGGTCTCCAACAAAGCTGATAAAACAGCTAAGGAAAACTATCTTGAAGACAGTGAGACAACCCCAAAGTCCTGTCTTGGTGTAGTGTTCGAGTTACTGGCCAGTATCGCTGGCACAAGCTATTCGAACTCACTGTCTGAATTAGTTCGGTTTCTTGAGTCTCAACTACAAGTTGAAAGACATCGATCAGCTATGATGTGACAAGAAGGCGAAGGACTGCGGAAGTCCCTGGAGAATTCAGATGCATACTTCCTGGTGCAACAACAAGCGTTGGAAGATTTTAGCGCCAAACAGGAGAAAGCTAATAAGCTTGCTAAGCTTATTGCCAGCATGGTGGATACCCAGGATAACGTTTCTTGAGCTCTTCTGAAGTTGTTTCAGTTATGGACTTGTTTTGCTGCCACGTTTATTTGCACTGGTGGCCAATTTAGACGGCCAGTGTATGTAATATGCTGCTTTGTTCCCTATATTTGCACTAGTGGCAAACATTGATGCCCAGTGGATGTAATATGTGTAATAGCCGTAATAGCCTAGCGTTAGTTGCTTGCTTATTTATTTCCTTATTGTCTTGTTTAGCTGTTTGCTTGTAGTCACCCCAGTTCTTTTTCCATGGTTTGCTAGTGGCCGCAATAAACTATTTTAAAAAAACTAGGCCACAATAACCATGGGCTACATGTCTACTGTAGTGACCATGGGCCTCCGGCGGGCCATAGTTCTACGGGCCGTAGAAATAATGGGGCTTCTAGGGTTGTAGAATCAATGGGCCTTCTACGGGCCGTATGATTGATTTGCCAAACATGGGGCCAATAACGGAACGCATTATGGGTCGTAAACGGGCTAGAGTTCGAACCATCCGTTCATGGGCCGACCATAACGGGCCATCGTTAATCGGCCGTATTTGATGACGCTATGAAAACGGCCCAACGGATTAATGGGCCACAAGCAGTCCGACTTTAACCACGGGCTGAATTTGGCCCACAACCAGAATAGACCAGAAACGTACAATAAGTAATCGAATGCTGCAAATCAGCCCAAGAATAAATGAGCCCTGAGAAGGCCAAAAGATAACACTGGCTGGAAACGGCCCAATGGAATAATTGGGCCGTTAATGGGTATAAAGCGATACACTGTTCATTATGGGCCAGTTTCACCATGGGTCGTTAATGGGCTAAGAGTTACAAAGGGCTTCATATGGGCCGAAAGATGTCATGGGCCATACATGGGCCAGAAGTTACAATGGGCTGGAATCATATGGGATGGCCCAGATGACGCTACTAGGCCTAATTCTGACAGGCCATAATGGGTTGGTGAGTTAGCGGGCTGTAAATGGGCTATATGCGAACATGCTATTAACAGGCTTTCCATGGGCCAGCCTGCTACCTTTTGACCAAGTCAAACGGGCCGGCCTTTTCACCGGAATGGGCCCCCGTTGGGCCCTGCCACATGTCTACGTATCATAGGCGCATCCTGTCCAATGAGTGGATGACATCTGTCCCAATGCTAAGCCGACACGTGGATCCTCGGGCGAATTAGAATTTTACACGTGGAAAATCCCCATTGGTCGGGGCTGTTAACGGGTTATCGGATCCAAACCGGAACCCGATAGCTTAACGCGACCCGTTATGGTGGATGCCACATGTCGGTTACCCTTCACGAAAACATTTCTATGACACTCCATTTATCATCATGGAAGTGGACACTTCTATGATGATAATTTTGGTATTCTCATGGAACACTTCTACGACAGCATAGGTATGACTATCTCGATTATGTCATAAAATCGTCATGGATGTACATGCATGACAAAAAAGTGACCTACTGTGACAAACACGTATCATCACGGAAGTGTATTTTTTTGTAGTGCATGCATCATAAGAAGGGCGGCAAGGATGATGTAGAGCCCCTCCCTGATCGAATCCCCCTCTGGCAGAGTGCCGAAAAAGGCCTCCAGATGGGATCTGTTGAGAACACGAACTTGCACGAAAAAAGTATTTCGTGGAATCCCCTGTTGGTTTCCTGGTTTTAGAGAATTTATAGAGGCGGAGTTAGGTCAAACGGAGCCACATGGGCCCCACAAGCCACCAAGGCGCACCCTGGTGCCTCGTGGGCAACTGCTCCATCTTCTCGTCCCCTCCTGAAGCTTCAAGTGTCTCTTATTCCCAAAAAATCTCCAAAAAGTTTCGTGGCATTTGGACTTCATTTGGTGTCGTGGGTGAACACGATCACCTATGGGGCCATGAGCCCCTTTTGTGGTTTGGCAAAAGGGGAGATCATGTTGCACAAAGAGCGGAGGCCATGAGGCAGCATGACGATGGGACTCTGGTCGTTTTACCCAGGTTCGGGCCGTTGAGAAGCGTAAAACACTACTCATGCTTGGTGGATTAGATGGAGGAAACACAACAACACGCAGCGCTCAAGCCCGTCAAGGTGGCCTCAGGGGAGCTGCTACGCGAGTTCCAGTGTGAGAGGGTCTGAATCCTTCTCTAGGTTGCCTTGGACCTCCATTTATAGCCCAAGGGGTAACCACAGTGGTAGAACGGACATTATCTTGCGATTAGATAGCTAACAGTGCTATCATACCTAACTCTCGCACTTAGGACAAAATGCCATAAATGCTATCTTAGGTGTCGTGCGGGGGTGCATCATCGACAAGCTTATATCACCGCTTAGTTAGCTTTGCTTATCATCTTGACACGCCCTTAGACGGGTGTCACATGGGTGTGATATTTCTTCTAGTAGGTCGCCACGTGCTTAGTGAGAGCCACTTAGCTACCTGGGGACTCGACTGTTGGAGATATGCCCTAGAGGCAATCATGTATGATGATATTCCCTATGTTTTTATGAATAAAGATAGTCCTTGGACATTATCAATGATGTGTATTAGCAAGTACGTGACTTGTTTGTGGGACTATGCATTGTATGATGACTGTCCTAAAAGGTCCCGAGTCGAAAGGGCTATGTGGACGCGCAGCCGACTAGACTAGCATATGACACGGTCGATGGCTTGGTCTCACTAGCCATGGAGCATTGGATCCTAACCGGATAATATGGACTTGGAAGGATCTGGTCGGATTCGACGTAGTCAGATCCGAGTCGAGATAAGGTCTGAGTCGGATAGACCCGACTATGAGACGCAGCGATATGTCATCTTTGAATCTCTAGTACAACATACGTTCTATGTCCTAAGACCTGAGCTGGCACATGTACTCGGGATGGTGACAGACCTGCTTTGGGCCGACCAAATGCTACTCCGTGACTGGGTAGTTACAAAGGTAGGTTTCAGGCTTGTCCTGACCCATGCCGCGAGACATGGTCGAGCAAGATGGGATTTGCCCCTCCGATCCGGAGAGATATACTCTGGGCCCCTCGTGTGATCCGACCAGGATAAGCATGGCCATGCGACAAGGATTATGAGATAATCCGGTTTGTGGCCGGCATCACTGAAACGAGAAAAGAGGTCGGGCTAGAACAAGGATGACAGACTCGCCTTGAGCCCGACAACATATATCGTGTGGCAAAAGGAATGGAAGTGTGATGTACAGGTTCGCTAACCAGCTTCATAGTCTGCTTGGTGTTCGGCATGCCTTGCTAGAGGCCGCTACCAACCGTGCAGTTCGAAGGTGATCCGAACTACGACCAAGCCGGCTTGAACCTAAGGGGTCGCAGCAAGGGAAGGAACCTCACGAGGTCGGATCCGAGGACACTGGTCGGATGTGATACGAGCTGTATTCGGATTGTGGCCGAATAGACTTATGGGCTTTAGGGTCCATGCGAGGCCCAAGTGTTGAGCCCGCGACGGACGCCTATATAAAGTGGAGGTGCCGCACACTCATGCGGTTGATCGCTTCGGCGCTGTCACTAGGGTTTGCATGTGTTGCGAATAGACACCTCCACTCGCCGCCGGTTGTGTGATCGGACCTAGCAGTCCGCCGCACGACGTTCCTCCTGCACGCGCGGATACCGTTAGAGGCGGTGCACCTGCGCCGCTCCAGCGAACCTGTACGTGGGAACCGACGACTGGCTATGCGAGGGAGATCGCACGAGGAGGAGACGATCCACGCAGACGCACTGCCCCAACTCTTCTTCCGCTGCACGGCACTGCACGTCTAGTGGTAATGATTTGTGATCCATCTCCCGCAGCATGTTCCTGGTTGTTCTGCGCGTAGGAAATTTTAATTTGCAGTCGACGCACCCTACCGTAGAACCCAACATCGACACCGTATCGATAAGTGAGTGGCGTTGTGATGCAGTGGAGCGGTGGTAGCTGGCCTGTGCCCGCCAGGGGCAGGGCTCCGGGCCTTCTTGGAGGGGCGCGCCTCTCCGCTCGCCCCAGAGGCGCGGCTGGCGCGGTTTGGATATTTTCTGGCTTGGTGTATCGACCTTGCCGGCCTCGCCTGGTTGACAAGGGACACTTCTCTTGGAATTCTTGACTTGTATGTTTGGCTTGGTCTTCTTGATGCACTCCTTGATCTCACGAAGAGCGGCTTGTCTAGCTTGGCTTGTGCTGGTTCTAAATGTGCTTGACGGGTTCGACCATATTGAGGTAACCATTCCCCCGGCAGGGCCTGGCTATCCGGGCGGAGGCTTTCTGTCCGTGCACAAGCCAAGGGAAGTAAAACACCCCTATTTGTGTACCATGGCATGTTGATGGGCATCGTTGGTTAGGCCCCAAACAGTGCACAAACACGTGTCGAAGGAACACTACCCATGCAGTTTTGGTCACCATAACCTGTCAATCCCACGTCCACTCCGCATAATTATCATAGATCGTGGGGTCGTGGAACAGTGGTCGTTAGTGAGTAATGCGCCTGCAAAAGGCGACATCTTCTCGAAAAGAGATAGCGAAGAGCCAGCCCCCGCACGTGTTCCCTATTAAAAGGAAACGCGAAGGGGCATTACTCATTCGCATCCGCTCCTTCCCCCTTCATCTTCTTCCTCAAGCCAAGAAACCGCTTTCGCCGCCATTAACCGCCCCGGAAACTTTGCTAGATTCCTCACTTCTCCTGTGAGTTCAAGAGATGGGGCAAAAGGCGAGCATCGTGAAGGGGAAGCAGTCAGTCGTCGCCATGGATCCCGGCGCGGAGGAGGAAAGAAGAGGAACTGGAGATGCGGCGATAGGAAGATGTGGTTTTCTCCCCGCCACACCTAGACGACAATACCATAATCACAAGGTATGTATATATGTGGGGGAGGGAGACTAGGAATGGGCACGGAGAGCCCATAGTTCTGCTGGAGGGGTCCAAGGTTCCATTAGATTCATACCACTTTTTCTGCGTGTAATTTCTCTGTGGCCTCTCTTCTCCCATTTTCGACTTCTTTTGTGCCATGATTACAATGTATGGGTTCCATCTCCTGGATTTCATGCCCAGTGTCATGGCGTGCATGGCAATCTTCACCCATCTGTGCGAGAATTTTGTTAGACTCACCCCCAATGTGGATTTATTCTGGCACTTCTTTATTCCCCAGATAGAAGATAGATCCCACCGCTCAGGAAACATAAGCTGGATCCCCCGGGGCAAGAAGGAAGAATGGGATTATCTCCTTGGCCAGCAGCGTGGCAAGTGGGAGTAAAGGAGGGCTGACTGGTGGTGGATCAAGGATGAGAAGGCCCCTAAGTTTTGTTCGACACGGACTGAATGCGTCATGCGGTCGGGGATGAGCGATGGTCTTTTCCTACCAATCTATCCCCCTAGGAGCATGCGCGTAGTACTTGATTTTTGATGACTTCTAAATTTTTGCAATAAGTATATGAGTTCTTTTGACTAATGTTGAGTCCACGGATTATACGCACTCTCACCTTTCCGCCTTTGCTAGCCTCTTGATGCAGTGCATTGCCCTTTCTCACCTTGAGAGTTGGTGCAAACTTCACTGCATCCAAACCCCGTGATATGATACGCTCTTTCACACATAAACCTCCTTATATCTTCCTCAAACAGCCACCATATCTACCTATTATGGCATTTCCATAGCCATTCCGAGATATATTGCCATGCAACTTCCACCATCATCATCATGACATACATTACTTTTGTCTTATTGCCATTGCATGATCATGTATTGACATCGTATTTGTGGCAAAGCCACCATGCATTATTTTTCATACATGTCACTCTTGATTCATTGCACCATCCCTGCATCTTGGAGGCATTCATATAGAGTCATATCTTGTTCTAGTTTCGAGTTGTAATCCTTATGTTGTAATCAATAGAAGTGTGATGATCATCATTCAATAGAGCATTGTCCCAAAAAAAAGAGAAAGGCCAAAGAAAAAAAAAGGAGGCCCAAAAAAAGAATATAAAAAAATACAAAAAAGAAAATTAAAAGGGGCAATGCTACTATCTCTTTTTCCACACTTGTGCTTCAAAGTAGCACCATGTTCTTCATGTAGTGAGTCTCATATATTGTGCTTCAAAGTAGCACCATGTTTTTCATATAGTGAGTCTCATAAGTTGTCTTTTTCATACTAGTGGGAATTTTTCATTATAGAACTTGGCTTGTATATTCCTACGATGGGCTTCCTCAAATGCCCTAGGTCTTCATGAGCAAGCAAGTTGGATGCACACCCACTAGTTTTCTTTTGTTGAGCATTCGTAGCTCTAGTGCATCCGTTGCATGGCAATCCCTACTCCTCATGTTGACATCAATTGATGGGCATCTCCATAGCCCGTTGAATATCCTCGTCAATATGAGACTTTCTCCTTTTTTGTCTTCTCCACACAATCCCCATCATCATATTCTATTCCATCCATAGTGTTATATCCATGGCTCACGCTCATGTATTGCGTGAAGGTTGAAAAAGTTTGAGATTATTTAAGTACGAAACAATTGCTTGGCTTGTCATCGGGGGTATAGAAGTTGGGAACATCTTTGTGTGACGAAAATGAAGCATAGCCTAACTATATGATTTTGTAGGGATGAACTTTCTTTTGCCATGTTATTTTGAGAAGACATATTGCTTTATTAGTATGCTTGAAGTATTATTATTTCTATGTCAATATGAACTTTTGCCTTGAATCTTTCGGATCTGAATATTCATATCACAAGTGAGAAGAATTACATTGAAATTATGCCAAAGTATCACTCCGCATCAAAAATTCTCTTTTTATCATTTACCTACTCGAGGACGAAAGGTGAATTAAGCTTGGGGATGCTTGATACGTCTCCAACGTATCTATAATTTTGATTGCTCCATGCTACTTTATCTACTGTTTTAGGCAATATTGGGCTTTATTATCCACTTTTATATTACTTTTGGGACTAACCTATTAACCGGAGGCCCAGCCCAGATTTGCTGTTTTATGCCTATTTCAGTGTTTCGAGGAAAAGGAATATCAGAAGGAGTCAAAACGGAACGAAATCAACTGGAGAAGTTATTTTTGGAAGGAAACCCACCTGATGGACTTGGACCCCACGTCGGGAAGATACGGGAGGTGCTCACGAGGTGGGGGCGCGCCTCTCGGGCGCGCCCCGCCTCGTGGGGCCCCGTAGCTCCACCGACGCATCCTTTCACCCATATATACCGTCGTACCCTAAAACTTCCGTAATGTAAGATAGATCGGGAGTTCCGCCGCAAGCCTCCGTAACCACCAAAACCAATCGGGGCCCCTTTCCTGCATTCACGGAGGGGTATCCATCTCCGGTGGCCATCTTCATCATCCCGGCGCTCTCCATGACGAGAGGAGGGAGTAGTTCACCCTCGGGGCTGAGGGTATGTACCAAGAGGCGATGTGTTTGATCTCTCTCTCTCTCTCGTGTTCTTGAGGTGATACGATCTTGATGTATCCCGAGCTTTGCTATTGTAGTTGGATCTTATGATGTTTCTCCCCCTCTACTCTCTTGTGATGAATTGAGTTTCCCCTTTGAAGTTATCTTATCGGATTGAGTCTTTTATGAGAACACTTGATGTATGTCTTGGTGATCAACTTGCGGGTTTCGTGACATTGGGAACCTATGCATAGGGGTTGGCACACGTTTTCTTGATTCTCATGTAGAAACTTTGGGGCACTCTTAGAAGTACTTTTATGTTGGTTGGATGAATCTGAGATTGTGTGATGCATATCGTATAATCATTCCCACGGATACTTGAGGTGACAATGGAGTATCTAGGTGACATTAGGGTTTTGGTTGATTTGTGTCTTAAGGTGTTATTCTAGTACGATCTCTATTATTTTTCGAACAGTAAGAATAACTTTGTGGTGGTTTTGTACCCGACCATAATCTCTACTTTTGTTCTCCGCTATTATTGTCTTAGGAGTGACTCTTTGTTGCATGTTGAGGGCTTGTTATATGATCTATCTATGTTATTATTGTTGAGAGAACTTGCATAGTGAAAGTATGAACCCTAGGCCTTGTTTCCTATCATTGCAATACCGTTTACGCTCACTTTTACCACTTGTTACCTTGTTGTTTTTATTATTTCAGCTTACAAATACCTATGTCTACCATCCCTATTGCACTTGTATCACCATCTCTTCGCCGAACTAGTGCACCTATACAATTTACCATTGTATTGGGTGTGTTGGGGACACAAGAGACTTTTTGTTATTTGGTTGCAGGGTTGTTTGAGAGAGACCATCTTCCTCCCTCGCCTCTCGCGGATTGATAAACCTTAGGTCATCCACTTGAGGGAAATTTGCTACTGTCCTACAAACCTGTGCACTTGCAGGCCCAACAACGTCTACAAAAAGAAGGTTGTGTAGTAGACATCAAGCTCTTTTCTGGCGGCGTTGCCGGGGAGGCTAGGTAAGTGAAGGTATATCTTTAGATCTTGCAATCGAATCTTTTTGTTTCTTGTTTTAGCACTAGTTAGTCTATAAAAGAAAATTACAAAAAAATGGAATTGAGTTTATCTCACACGCTTCACCTTTTAAATATTTTTCGTGAGTATGATGGAAAACAAAATTGTGCCAAAGTGTTAGAACAAGAAATCTATAAAATGTTTGGCACTAAATATGTGAATGATGAGCATGATTGCAATGTTGTTAGTATGAATTCCTTGAATATCTATGATGCTAATGATATGCAAAGCCACAAGCTTGGGGAAGCTATGTTTGATGAAGATTATATTTTTTGTCCCCCAAGCTTTGATGAGCAAATTTACTATGATGAAAGCATACCTCCTATCTATGATGATTATTGTGGTGACATGTATTCTTTAAATAATAATGATAACCATGAAACTTGTCATCTTGATCTTAACTTTAAATCATATGATAGTTATTTTGTTGAGTTTGCTCCCACTACTATTGATGAGAATAAATTTGCTTACGTGGAGAGTAGGAAAATTTCTATGCTTGTAGATCATGGAAATAATGCTTTAGGTGCTGGTTATATTGTTTAATTCATTAATGATTCTACTGAAAATTATTATAAGGGAGGAATATATGCTTGTAGGAATTGCAATAATATCAAGTTTCCTCTCTATGTGCTTAAAGTTTTGAAGTTATGCTTGTTTTACCTTCCTATGCAAGTTGATTATTGTTCCCATAAGTTGTTTGCTCACAAAATACCTATGCATAGGAAGTGGGTTAGGCTTAAATGTGCTAGTCATATTCTTCATGATGCTCTCTTTATGTTTCAATTCTTATCTTTTATGTGAGCATCATTGTAATCATAATGCCTAGCAAGGGGCGTCAAACAATAGCGCTTGTTGGGAGGCAACCCAATTTTATTTTAGTTTCTTGCTTTTTGGTTCCGTTTAGGAATAAATAATCCATCTAGCTTCTGGTTATATGTGGTTTTGTGTTTTAATTAGTATTTGTGCCAAGTAGAACCTTTGGGAAGACTTGGGTGAAGTCTTTATGATCATGCTGTAAAAAAACAGAAACTTTAGCGCTCACGAGATTAGCTAGAACTTTTTACTAGAGAGTGATATTTAGTTGATTATTTTTGCAGATGATTACTATACAAATTTCTCACGTCCACCAATTTATTTTAAAAAATTTGGAGTTCCAGAAGTTTGCGTTAGTTACAGATTACTACAGACTGTTCTGTTTTTGACAGATTCTGTTTTTCGTGTGTTGTTTGCTTATTTTGATGAATCTATGGCTAGTAAAATAGTTTATAAACCATAGAGAAGTTGGAATACAGTAGGTTTAACACCAATACAAATAAAGAATTAGTTCATTACAGTACCTTGAAGTGGTGTTTTTTTTTCTTTCGCTAACGGAGCTCACGAGTTTTCTATTAAGTTTTGTGTGGTTGAAGTTTTCAAGTTTTGGGTAAAGATTCGATGGACTATGGAATAAGGAGTGGCAAGAGCCTAAGCTTGGGGATGCCCAAGGCACCCCAAGGTAATATTCAAGGATAACCAAGAGCCTAAGCTTGGGGATGCCCCGGAAGGCATCCCCTCTTTCGTCTTCGTCCATCGGTAACTTTACTTGGAGCTATATTTTTATTCGCCACATGATATGTGTTTTGCTTGGAGAGTCATTTTAACTTGTTAGTTTTTGCTTGCTGTTAGTTAGAATAGTGTTTTGCATCTTTAGTTTCAATAAAAAAAGTCAAGGATAGCCTTTGCCATGCTTATTTTGCTATTATACATGTTGCTGTTTGAAAACAGAAAGTTTACCGCTGTTGAAAAAAATTCTGTAGAAAAGTCAGAGAGTGGTATAATGTTGAATCTTTTTGCATATTGAGCTCTGATAAATTTATTACAGTGGGAATTTTAGTTCATAATTGTTGGAGTTAGGGAAGTATTGATACTCTTGCATTCTTACAGACTGTACTGTTTTGGCAGATTGCTGTTATGTTTGCATTGTTTGCATATGTTTGCTTGTTTAATGATTCTATTTAAGGATAGGAGTATTAAATATGCAGAGGCATTTAGTATGAAATGTTGAATAATAATGTTAGTGATTTGTTACAGTAGGAAATTATAAGGTTTTGCATTGGTTTATACTAACCTATCTCACGAGTCCTTGTTGAGTTTGTTGTGAATGAAGCTTTTGATAAGAAGAGAAACCATGATATGAGAGGAATTAAGGAGACACAAAAGTTCAAGCTTGGGGATTCCCAAGGCACCCCAAGATAATATTTCAAGAAGTCTCAAGCATCTAAGCTTGGGGATGCCCCGATAGGCATCCCACCTTTCTTCTTCAACAACTATCGGTTAGTATCGGTTGAGCCTAAGTTTTTGCTTCTTCACATGAGTTGTGCTATCCTTGCAATGTAGTTTTCTTTAGCTTTGCTTGCTGTTTGAAAGAAGTATCAAGATCTGAAATTCTTTAATGAGAGATAGCCACACAAATTGGAATTTGCTAGAATACTCTATGTGCTTCACTTATATCTTTTGAGCTTGATATTTTTGCTCTAGTGCTTCACTTAGATCTTTTAGAGCACGGTGGTGGATTTGTTTTAAAGAAACTATTGATATCTCATGCCTCACTTAGATTATTTTGAGACTCGTTAATAGCATGGTAATTTGCTTAATATTAATATACTTGGTATTCAAGATATGTGAAACTTTCTTATGAGTGTGTTGAATACTAAGATAAGTTTGATGCTTGATAATTGTTTTGAGATATGGAGGTGATAATATCAAAGTCGTGCTAGTTGGGTGATTATGAATTCAAAGAATGCTTGTGTTGAAGTTTGAAAGTCCCGTAGCATGCACGTATGGTTAAAGTTGTGTAACAAATTTGAAACATGAAGTGTACCTGGCTTGTGCATCCTTATGAGTGGCGGTCGGGGACGAGCGATGGTCTTTTCCTACCAATCTATCCCCCTAGGAGCATGCGCGTAGTACTTGATTTTTGGTGACTTCTAAATTTTTGCAATAAGTATATGAGTTCTTTTGACTAATGTTGAGTCCACGGATTATACGCACTCTCACCTTTCCGCCTTTGCTAGCCTCTTCTGCACTGCAGCATTGCCCTTTCTCACCTTGAGAGTTGGTGCAAACTTCGCCGGTGCATCCAAACCCCATGATATGATACGCTCTTTCACACATAAACCTCCTTATATCTTCCTCAAAACAGCCATCATACCTACCTATTATGGCATTTCCATAGCCATTCCGAGATATATTTCCATGCAACTTCCACCATCATCATCATGACATACATTACTTTTGTCTTATTGCCATTGCATGATCATGTATTGACATCGTATTTGTGGCAAAGCCACCATGCATTATTTTTCATACATGTCACTCTTGATTCATTGCACCATCCCAGACACCGCCGGAGGCATTCATATAGAGTCATATCTTGTTCTAGTTTCGAGTTGTAATCCTTATGTTGTAATCAATAGAAGTGTGATGATCATCATTCAATAGAGCATTGTCCCAAAAAAAGAGAAAGGCCAAAGAAAAAAAAGAAGGCCCAAAAAAATAAAATACAAAAAATACAAAAAAAGAAAATAAGAAGGGGCAATGCTACTATCTCTTTGTCCACACTTGTGCTTCAAAGTAGCACCATGTTCTTCATGTAGTGAGTCTCATATATTGTGCTTCAAAGTAGCACCATGTTTTTCATATAGTGAGTCTCATAAGTTGTCTTTTTCATACTAGTGGGAATTTTCCATTATAGAATTTGGCTTGTATATTCCTATGATGGGCTTCCTCAAATGCCCTAGGTCTTCATGAGCAAGCAAGTTGGATGCACACCCACTAGTTTTCTTTTGTTGAGCATTCATAGCTCTAGTGCATCCCTTACATGGCAATCCCTACTCCTCATGTTGACATCAATTGATGGGCATCTCAATAGCCCGTTGATTATCCTTGTCAATATGAGACTTTCTACTTTTTTGTCTTCTCCACACAATCCCCATCATCATATTCTATTCCATCCATAGTGCTATATCCATGGCTCACGCTCATGTATTGCGTGAAGGTTGAAATTTTTTGAGATTATTTAAGTCCGAAACAATTGCTTGGCTTGTCATCGGGGGTATAAAAGTTGGGAACATCTTTGTGTGACGAAAATGAAGCATAGCCTAACTATATGATTTTGTAGGGATGAACTTTCTTTTGCCATGTTATTTTGAGAAGACATGATTGCTTTATTAGTATGCTTGAAGTATTATTATTTTTATGTCAATATGAACTTTTGTCTTGAATCTTTCGGATCTGAATATTAATATCACAAGTAAGAAGAATTACATTGAAATTATGCCAAAGTATCACTCCGCATCAAAAATTCTCTTTTTATCATTTACCTACTCGAGGACGAAAGGTGAATTAAGCTTGGGGATGCTTGATACGTCTCCAATGTATCTATAATTTTTGATTGCTCCATGCTACTTTATCTACTATTTTAGGCAATATTGGGCTTTATTATCCACTTTTGTATTACTTTTGGGACTAACCTATTAACCGGAGGCCCAGCCCAGATTTGCTGTTTTATGCCTATTTCAGTGTTTCGTGGAAAAGGAATATCAGACGGAGTCAAAACGGAACGAAATCAACTGGAGAAGTTATTTTTGGAAGGAAACCCACCTGATGGACTTGGACCCCATGTCAGAAGATACGGGAGGTGCTCACGAGGGGAGGGGCCTCATGGGGCCCCCGTAGCTCCACCGAAGTACTCCTTTCACCCATATATACCGTCGTACCCTAAAACTTCCAGAACAGAAGATATATCGGGAGTTCCGCCACCGCAAGCCTCCAGAACCACAAAAAACCAATCTGGACCCCTTTTCGGTACCACGGGAGGGGGATCCATCTCCGTGGCCATCTTCATCATCCCGGCGCTCTCCATGATGAGGAGGGAGTAGTTCACCCTCGGGGCTGAGGGTATGTACCAAGAGCTATGTGTTTGATCTCTCTCTCGTGTTCTTGAGGTGATACGATCTTGATGTATCCCGAGCTTTGCTATTGTAGTTGGATCTTATGATGTTTATCCCCCTCTACTCTCTTGTGATGAATTGAGTTTCCCCTTTGAAGTTATCTTATCAGATTGAATCTTTTATGAGAACACTTGATGTATGTCTTGGTGATCAACTTGTGGGTTTCGTGACATTGGGAACCTATGCATAGGGGTTGGCACACGTTTTCTTGATTCTCCGGTAGAAACTTTGGGGCACTCTTAGAAGTACTTTTATGTTGGTTGGATGAATCTAAGATTGTGTGATGCATATCGTATAATCATGCCCACGAATACTTGAGGTGACAATGGAGTATCTAGGTGACATTAGGGTTTTGGTTGATTTGTGTCTTAAGGTGTTATTCTAGTACAAACTCTTTTATAGATCGATCCGAAAGAATAACTTTGTGGTGGTTTCATACCCGACCATAATCTCTACGTTTGTTCTCCGCTATTAGTGTCTTCGGAGTGACTCTTTGTTGCATGTTGAGGGCTTGTTATATGATCTATCTATGTTATTATTGTTGAGAGAACTTGCATAGTGAAAGTATGAACCCTAGGCCTTGTTTCCTATCATTGCAATACCGTTTACGCTCACTTTTACCACTTGTTACCTTGCTGTTTTTATTATTTCAGATTACAAATACCTATATCTACCATCCCTATTGCACTTGTATCACCATCTCTTCGCCGAACTAGTGCACCTATACAATTTACCATTGTATTGGGTGTGTTGGGGACACAAGAGACTTTTTGTTATTTGGTTGCAGGGTTGTTTGAGAGAGACCATCTTCCTCCTACGCCTCTCGCGGATTGATAAACCTTCGGTCATCCACTTGAGGGAAATTTGCTACTGTCCTACAAACCTGTGCACTTGCAGGCCCAACAACGTCTACAAGAACAAGGTTGTGTAGTAGACATCAGGCACTGCCCGCCTTGGATGCTGAGATGGACTGGGTCTCTCCTTTGGTGGAACAAGCCTCCAGGGTAGAGGACGACCTTATATCAAGCCCACTACCAAGGCAGAGCAAGCGTTCATTGTGAATCGGATTGCAGAGGACAGGCAGCTCAGGGCTGCCGGGGGAACTGGGCTCGGAGAGGAGGAGGAGGAAGGAGCTAAGGGTGCAGGCTCTTCCGATGAAGGAAGTGAAGAGCCAACCATGGGAGAAGCTTTCGGGCTTGAACTTGCTGGGGCCGGGACGTCCCAAGCCAGAGCAGCAGGGCCCAAAAAGGAGCTGAGACTGAGGCGGTGAGGGGACTCGAGGTGGAGGAAGAGGGTCTCTAAATGGGCCCTCAAGCTCCAGAGCTGGGCCGACATCTTCGCAAGCGGCTAGCCGAGAGGCAGCCGTTCCTCCCCCCTCACGGGTGAGTAAAAAGGTGAAGAAGACAACATCAAAGGGCGACAAGAAAGAGGTGGCATGCCGCCAATCCATTTGCTTTTCTCAGGCCAAGACTCCACCCGCCAAGCAACGGACGGTCACGGGGGTAGATCCTAGCCCCCCATCAAGCCCAACTTCTCCACCAAGCTCGATCCCGCCAAAGGTCTCGGTCCCACCGGTGAGATTATTGCCACCGGAAAGCTCCGCTCCTCCAACTTTAAAGAGGGGCAGAGCAACCTCGCCACCTGCAACCTACGAGTTGGGCTCCATGCTTAGGGATCCGGAGTAAGTATAATGACCAGACTTGTTGTTGAAGCATTCTGTACTTGACCGTTGTTTTAATCTCGTCTTGTTGTTTTTCCAGGGATGAAGAACCCCTCGCTCAGTGGGCCAAACGGGCCAAGCATGCGGCGGTGCCGAGCCATTCGACAAGCGTTGGGCTGTCGGGGGATATGGCCGGGGATCCCGTGCTTAGCCCCCAGCCCAGCCCCCGACGCGAAGGCATGGGTCAATCTTTGCCTGCTCGTGGAGATGCGGAGGAACGCCCCTCATCCCCCGTCATAGGAGTAAGTGAGAGCCAGTGATGCGGCTTTAAGCTATGTCGGTATTTCCCCAAAGAGGAAGGGATGATGCAGCACAGCGACAGTAGGTATTTCCCTTAGTGATGGAACCAAGGTTGTCGAACCAGTAGGAGAACCAAGCAAAAATACGTAAACGGCACCTGCACACAAATAACAAATACTCGCAACCCGACGTATTAAAGGGGTTGTCAATCCCTTTCGGGTAACGGCGCCAGAAATTGGCAAATGGACGTGAATAAATTATAGTAGATTGATAGATCGAACGCCAAATAAAAAAATAAGAATAAATTGCAGCAAGGTATTTTTGTATTTTTGGTTTAATAGATCTGAAAATAAAAGCAAATGAAAATAGATCGCAAAGGCAAATAATATGAGAAATAGACCCGGGGGCCGTAGGTTTCACTAGTCGCTTCTCTCGAGAAAAATAGCAAATGGTGGGTAAAAAAATTACTGTTGGGCAATTGATAGAACTTCAAATAATCATGACGATATCTAGGCAATGATCATTATATAGGCATCACGTCCAAGATTAGTAGACCGACTCCTGCCTGCATCTACTACTATTACTCCACACAAAGACCGCTATCCAGCATGCATCTAGTGTATTAAGTTCATGGAGAGACGGAGTAATGCAATAAGAATGATGACATGATGTAGACAAGATCTATTTATGTATAAATAGACCCCCATCGTTTTATCCTTAGTAGCAACGATATATATGTGTCGGTTCCCCTTCTGTCACTGGGATCAAGCACCATAAGATCGAATCCACTACAAAGCACCTCTTCCCATTGTGAGATAAATAGATCAAGTTGGCCACACAAAACCCAAATATCAGAGAAGAAATACAAGGCTATAAGCAACCATGCATATAAGAGATCAAAGAAACTCAATTAACTTTCATGGATAAAAAGATAGATCTGATCATAAACTCAAAGTTCATCTGATCCCAACAAACACACCGCAAAAAGAGTTACATCATATGGATCTCCAAGAGACCATTGTTGGTGTTCTGGGAACGGGAGTCCCCAGACTTGCTCGCTGCCCACAAAGATGGTTAAGCAAAGAGTCAGACGCCCATCTTTGTCAACAAGGCACCCAAGACCCTCACGAGGATCCAAGCCTCGTGAGGCGGACGACGCAAGACCTCCTCTGGAGTGGCCTAGCCAGGCAGGCTCACGAGGAGTGGAGATATCAAGGCAAGGAAAACCTCACGAGGCTCTTGTGACGTGAGCCATGACGAACGGTACCAGGCGGGTTCCAGGTGGGCGCCGGTGCGTGCAACGTCCTTATTTCCTCTTTGGTGCTAAGGAGGCCAGCGCAGGCGAAGAGTACCGAGGCATCAGGAAAAGGTTGCCATATTGGCGCAACGAGACCAGGACCAGGAGGATGGCAAGGCGGAGGTCATCATGGAGCCCAAGACGGCGTCACCCCAAGGCTTTTCGAAGGCGAAGACCGCTTTTGTCAGGATAGCTTGTACTAGTTGTCCCCCTTCAAATTTGCCCGCCGTTGTTGGTTCCCTTCCCGCTCGATATTTGGGAAGAGGACCAGGGCCTCTATAAATAGGACTAGCCACCACAGTAGGAGGCAACGGATCCTGAACTGGTTCAGATCATCCTCAACTACACAAGCACAAGAACTCCTCAACCTCAGGAGGTTGTTCTTCCCTTGTATTGTTCGTTATCAGCCCAAGAGGCAATCCACCACCACCACACTGGAGTAGGGTATTACACCACAACGGTGGCCCGAACCAGTATAAACCTCGTGTCTTTCTGTGTTGCGAGTTTGTCGAGTTCGTTCGCAAGATCTTAGCGAGCTAGAGCTTAGATCGGTAGGAGGGAGAGACTTCGCGCGCACCCCAGTGTTCGAACCTTAAGGGTTTGTCGGAACCCCACATCCGACATTTGGCGCGCCAGGTAGGGGTGCACCGGAGCTCCTCTCCACCAACCTGCGCCCCGTGCCGCCGCGCTTTGCTCCCATGGCAGGTGCGCCGCCATCCGCCTCTGCGACCGACACCAGCAGCAGGGAGTCTGGGTACCGAGCCCTGGCCCCCGCCCTGCAGCGAGTGCAGTGGCCAGCCAAGTTCAAGCCGGAGATGCCGCCGCGTTACGACGGCGCGGCAGACCTGGCGCCGTTCCTGCAGGCATACGAGGAGGTCGTCCTCGATGCCGGAGGCGACGGCAAGATCATGGCCAACTGGTTCCCCATGGCCCTTGCCGGCGTGCCACGCTCCTGGCTGCTCAACCCCCCGGGGTCCATGGTGGCATCCTGGGAGGAACTACGCGACCTCTTCACCACGCGCTACGCGGTGCTGACGCACCACGCGGTCGCGGCGCTGTTGGGTGGCTCTCAAGCACCGCCTTCGGATTGCCACGTCAAGCCTTTCTTCCGTCAGATTGGGGTAGCCTCCAAGCGCCCGGGGGCTCCACCGGGTTGGGCTATGCCGGAGGCCGACCTCACCTTCAATTTAGAAGACCACCCCGACTCCACCGCTGGCTCTGGCATGCTCCCAATGCTCTGCATGCCTACCATCTGCAACGTGGCCGTCACCAAGACCCTCATCGACGGCGATGCCGGCCTCAACTTGCTCTTTGTAGAAGCCTTCAGCCTCCTCATGTGTCGCCTGAGCAGCTCAACCTTAGCAAGCCTTTTTCGGGAGTGGGTGGTGGAGCTGCCCACTCTCTGGGGCAGATCCGCCTCCCTATCACCTTCGGCACGCGCGACAACTACCACACTGAGCTGGTGGACTTTGACATCGCCCGCATCGGTCTCCCGTACAATCCCATACTCGGGTACCCGGCTCTTGCTCAGTTCATGGCGGCGACTCACCCGGCCTACAACCTCATGAAGATGCCAGGGAGCAAGGGCGTCCTCACCATCAAGGGGGACACTAAGGAGGCGGTGACGGCGCTCAGGCTCGCCTTCAAGACCGCGGCAGCAGCGCAGCCAGCCGGCGCCAGTACGCCCGAGACCAAGGAGACCGCGCCCGCCAAGAAGAAGCAGTTGTTCACCCAAGACAAGGCGGAGACCAAGCAGGTGCCGGTTGACGAGGACGGGTCTTCAGGAGCCACCTTTACCATAGGAACCAACCTAGACCGGGGACAAGAAGAGGCTTTGGTGAGGTTTTTGCGCGCGAACAGGGAGATATTCGTGTGGGAGCCCAATCAGCTGGTAGGGGTCCCGAGAGAGGTGATCCAGCATCATCTAAGGGTGTGCCCCAACATGCGCCCCGTGAAGCAGCGGGTTAGACGGCAGTCCACTGAGAAGCAGGCCTTCATCGTCCAAGAGACACGCAAGCTGGAGGCAGCTGGTACCATTCGAGAAGTTTGATACCCTGATTGGTTGGCGAACCCCGTCGTAGTACCGAAGAAAAGTGGGAAGGAACGGATGTGCGTCGACTTCACCAACTTTAACAAAGCTTGCCCCCAAGATCCGTTCCCCCTCCTGCGCATCGATCAAATCGTTGAGTCCACCGCCGAGTGCGACTTGTTATGTTTCCTGGACGTGTTCTCTAGATACCATCAGATCAAGATGGCGGTGGAGGATGTGGAGCAGACGGCCTTCCTGACACCATGTGGGGTGTACTGCTACACCTGCATGCCCTTCGTCCTTTGCAATGCGGGCGCAACCTTTCAGCGGCTAATGCACATCGCCTTGGGGCGGCAGCTCGGCAGGAACACAGAGGCCTATGTTGATGACATAGTGGTTAAATCTCGCGAGGCGAGGACGTTGATTCAAGACATGGAGGAGGCCTTTGAGAGCTTGCGCTGGGTGAACTTGAGGCTTAACCCGGAGAAGTGCGTGTTTGGCATCCCCTCCGGCAAGCTACTAGGGTTCCTCGTATCCCACAGAGGGATCGAGGCGAACCCAGAGAAGATCAAGGCCATCGAAGACGTGAGCCCACCACAGACCCTCAAGGAGATGCAAAAGCTGGCAGGACGGGTGACCGCGTTAGGGCATTTCATTCCAAGCTAGGTGAGCGTGCCTTACCCTTCTTTAAGCTCATGAATAAGAAGGGCCCCTTCGAGTGGACCCCGGAGGCCGACCGGGCCTTCCAAGACCTCAAGAAATACCTCACCAGCCCCCCGATGATGGTGGCACTGCGGCCTCTAGAGCCTCTGGTACTCTACCTTGCCGCCACCCCATACTCCGCCAGCGCGGCGCTGGTGGCGGTTCGGGAGGAGCGCCGAGACAAGGGTGTGCCATGCTAAGCGGGAGCTGATGCAGCGCAGGGTCAGGAAGGCTCAGCAGGGCAGCATCGCAGAAGCTCCTGAGGACGGCTAGGTCTCAGGAAACCCTCCACCTCAGGATATGTCACTATCCCTGCAAAACCTGAGCCTCGACAGTATGCCAGCCCTCGTCGAGCACCCGCTGTACTTCGGCCAAGACCATCATCGGGGACGCGAGGGCGCCTACCCCATGCCGCAAAAGCTCCTGCTCACACTCTTGGTGGCCTCGCATGGCTGCGACACTACTTCCAGGGCCATCCCATCAAGGTCGTCTCATCTTACCCATTGGAGAGGGTACCCAGGAGCCCGAACTCAGCCGGAAGGGTCGCTGAATGGAACATCGAGCTGCAAGCATTCCAGTTGGAGTTGAGCACTACCAGGGTCATCAAGGGAGCCGCGCTCGCCGATTTTGTGGCAGAATGGACTGATGCCCCGGCTCTTGAGGAAGGAGAAGACCGGTCCACCTCCCCAGGAAGTGAGGCATTAGACGGCTGGGTCATGTATTTCGATGGCGCCTTCGCGCACCAGGGCGCGGGGGCTGGAGCAGTGCTCATCTCGCCCACTCAGGACAAGCTTTACTATGCCGTGCAACTCTGCTTCCAGCACGGCGAGAAGGTCTCCAACAATATCGTAGAATACGAAGGCCTCATAGCTGGCCTGAAGGCCGCGGCAGCTCTAGGGGTGAGGCGCCTTACCGTTAAGGGCGACTCGCAGGTCCTCGTCAACTTCTCCAACAAAGTGTACGAGCTGAAGGACGAGCACATGGAGGCCTACCTTGCGGAGGTGCGCAAGATGGAAAAGCAGTTCTCGGGCCTGGAGTTGCAGCACGTGCCTCGGGGCACCAACAAGGAAGCCGACGACATCGCCAAGAGAGCATCCAAGCGGCAACCGCAAGAGCCCGGCGTTTTCGAAGAGCGGCTCTTCAAGCCATCAACTACGCCACCTCTTTAAAGCATGACTCAGCCTCGGGAGGAGCTCCCACAGCCCCCGGCCACGGGAGCCCCAGCCTGCGGCCAACCTACGGGGCTCGGCTGCTCTTGGCGCTTGAGCCCCGGGAGGAGTGCTGGACCAAGGAATTCAAGGAGTACCTAATGCACGGGACGCTGCCGGAGAAGGAAGAAGACACGGAGCGCGTGGCCCGACTGGCCATGGCATACTGCATTCAAGATGGTGAGTTGTACAGGAAACGGCCGAATGACATCATGCTACGCTGCATCTCCAGCGACCAAGGAAGGGAGCTGCTGATTGACATACACGGCGGGGACTGTGGACATCGCTCATCGTCAAGGACCCTCGTCGGCAAGGCCTTCCGCAACAGATTCTATTGGCCTACAGCACTCAACGACACAGCCAAGCTGGTGAAGTCCTGCGAAGCTTGCCAATACCACGCCAAGCAAATCCATCAGCCCGCTCAGGGCCTCCAAACCATCCCGCTCACGTGGCCATTCACGGTCTGGGGGCTGGACATCTTGGGCCCGTTCCCACGAGCACCAGGGGGCTACCGCTATCTCTACGCCGCCATCGACAAGTTCACCAAGTGGGCGGAAGTAGAAGCCGTCCGTACCATTCCAGCCGGCTTTGCTGTCAAGTTCATCAAGGGCCTCCTGAGCCGCTTCGGGGTCCCCAACCGTATCATCACAGATAACGGCTCGCAGTTTACTAGTAAAATCTTCAAAACCTACTGTGCTAACCTTGGAACGCAGATCTGCTACGCTTCGGTGGCCCACCCCAGGAGCAATGGTCAGGCCGAATGCGCCAACGCTGAGGTCCTGAGGGGTCTCAAGACCAGGACCTTCAAGAAGAAGCTGGAGGCCTGCGGCAGGGGCTGGCACGACGAACTCCAGTCCGTGTTGTGGTCCATCTGTACCACCGCTACCAAGCCAACGGGCGAAACTCCGTTCTTCCTCGTCTACGGAGCCGAAGCAGTCCTCCCTCGCGAGGTCAAGCATCGCTCCGCGCGGGTCCTAGCATTCGACGAAACACAGCAGGACACCATGCGGGGGATGGATCTCGTGCTGGGGGAGGAACGCCGACGCAAAGCCGCATTGAGGGCGGCAAGGTACCAACAAGCGTTGTGGCTGTACCACTGCCGCAACATCCGCTCCAGGACGCTCGAGGTGGGTGACCTCGTCCCGAGGAGGGTCCTCTCCAGGGAAGGGCTGCACAAGCTTTCGCCCATGTGGGAGGGCCCGTTCAGGGTCGTCCATGTATCCAGGCCGGGTGCAGCGCGCCTGGAGACGCGGGACGGGATACCCATCCAGAACGCCTGGAACATCCAGCACCTCCGGAAGTTCTATCCATGAAGCAAGGCCCAGAGCCTGAGAAGAAAGGCCCAGAGCCTGTGAAGAAGGCCCGGTGCCTGTGAAGAATCGCCGCCCGTGACACTCTCACGTAATAATGAGTGGGGTTGTACACGCCCCGGAGTCTCAGGAGCGCCGGCCTCAGGCCCTGGGGCTCCCTCCCACGCCTAGTGGACAGCACTTAGCTCCGCGCTGGTGAGAAGACTTGAAGACTAGATTAGGTGCCGGACGCGGCTTTTCATTTGCTTTCCGTAGTTGGCTCGCTTTCCCTTTATCAGAGTTGCTCTTGGTGTTCATTGCTGATTTGGTTCCCTAGCCTTTTACCGCTTTTTTTGGCTCTAGTTTGTTGTGTTCTCTCTTTCGCATACCTCGCGAGGGGGCTAGGCAGGCGCCCTCGTGAGCATTGCTCTTCTCTTTGCCTTCTCGCGAGCCACCCTCGTTCGAGCCTGGAAGCTGGCACATCTCTCCTAAATCCGTGCCCCTCGGGTACCGCGATACAAGGCGCCAAGTCAAGGCTTGGGTGGACGGCAAATCCTTTAGTGCACCTCCTAACGAATTTTTTGCAGTTTTCGAGCAACGCAGACACCACGTGAGGGAAAGGGCGCCCCAAACGCACCAGGTTAAGTTATCTTTGCACAAAACAACAACACGGCATGGGAACAACACGCACAGTGCATTAACCAAAGAACCACAGTTCGATACACGCCCCTCTGGGCCCATACTGGTTTCATTTTCCGTTCCAGGAAAGAAAGAAAAACTAAGCAAAGCAGCGTTGCAGCAATCCGCAGAGGCAGGCCCTTGGCGACGCCCCGAGCCTAGCCAGACCCCTCCTCGCGCTTCACGGAGGCGCGACGACGAGATGACCCGCTGCCTCCTTCGAAGCGAGCGCGGCGGCTGGTCGTAGCCACCACTGCTGGAGCTGTCACCGGAGGAAGAGCCATCATAGCTGGAGGAGACGCGGTCGCCCCCGAGGGCAGGCTCGCCCTCGTCCTCATCGCGACCATCACCAAGGCCGAGCACCTCCTCACCGTCGTTCGTCTCGGGGCAGCACCCGGCGCAGCGACCATCTTCCCCGAACACCCTCACGTAGAGGGTCGATTCACCATCGTACCTGAAGTGGACGGTGCACCGCCTGCCCAGGCCGCGCGCCCCAGCGAACGTCTGCCAGCCACGGGCCAGGGCTATGTTGCCCGCAGCGGAAGTCTCGACCGCAACCCAAGAGGCCCTGTTGCAGCAGCCGTCCGCCTGCAGCCAGAGCCCGCCCGGACCAGAGGCCGGCAGTCCGCCGGCGAAGAAGCGTGGAAGTTGGAGCCAGTTACCGGCCGGGCTCTCTGACCAGACAACGAACTCCGGCGACACCTCAGCCGAATGGAAGAACGGGTGTCGGTGTAAAAACCAGCGGATCTCGGGTAGGGGGTCCCGAACTGTGCGTCTAGGCGGATGGTAACAGGAGACAAGGGACACGATGTTTTTACCCAGGTTCGGGCCCTCCCGATGGAGGTAAAACCCTACTCCTGCTTGATTGATATTGATGACATGGGTAGTACAAGAGTAGATCTACCATGAGATCGAGAGGCTAAACCCTAGAAGCTAGCCTATGGTATGATTGTTGTTCGGCCCCACGGACTAAAACCCTCCGGTCTATATAGACACCGGAGAGGGCTAGGGTTACAGTAGTCGGGTTACAATGGGAGGAGATCTACATATCCAGACGCCAAGCTTGCCTTCCACGCCAAGGAAAGTCCCATCTGGACACGGGACTAAGTCTTCAATCTTGTATCTTCATAGTCCAGAGTCCGCCAAAGGTTATAGTCCGCTATCCGGACACCCCTAATCCAGACTCCTCAAGAGTCTCTGAACCAGGCTTCAATGACGACGAGTCCGGCGCGCAGATTGTCTTCGGCATTGCAAGGCGGGTTCCCCCTCCGAATACTTCATATAAGACTTTGAACACAAGGATAGTGTCCGGCTCTGCAAAACAAGTTCCACATACCACCGTAGAGAGAATAATATTTGCACAAATCTAATCTGCTGACGTATTCCGTAGCATGATATCACACCACGGCCAAGTCTTTATTCGAATCATTTTACTGTCCCACCTCAGAGCGTTTAGCGAGGCGGTTTTCCTTGGCACGTCTTGTCAAAGCAGAGATCGTGTCCCCTCATTCTGGGATTCTCATCAATACGGGCGTGGGTAACCCAATCGTGCCAGTTGGTATGTCTCCTCCATCGAAGGCGAGTCCCAAACAGTCACGGGGAGAGCTCTTGGTATTCAACCTCTTTATAAAGAGACCAAGGCTCGACTCCTTTCTTTCAATCTTAATCGAATCCGCCTCTCGGCTTGAGTTCCAACACCCAAAGCTCCAGATTCAGGCGCTTCGGACCTTCGATGATGTCCGGTTCCGACCTTCAAGGCTGGTGGATGCCTTCCTCCGTTACGGAAGAAGACGTGCTAAAGCTAAGAGATGCCAGGTATCTGACCAGCGAAATCTCGCATTGGCGGCCTGCTCAAGGGCAGGTTATTCCCACTCCCAAGCCTGGTGAGAGCGTGGTGTTCGCGTCTCACTACCTACGGGGGCTAGGCTTCCCGACGGACCCCTTCGTGAGGGGCTCATGTTTTATTATGGGCTGGAATTTCACGACTTGGCTTGAGTCCATCCTCCACATCTCATCGCTCATTGTGGTGTGTGAAGCCTTCCTCCGTATTACTCCTCACTTCGGATTGTGGCTTAAGACCTTCAAAGTAGAGCCGAAGATGATCGAGGGCAGCACGCTTGAGTGCGGAGGTGCTGTTATAAGCAAGAATGCGGACGCTCCATGGCCCGAGGGCTCTTTTCAAGAGGAGTTCAGCTTATGGCAACGAGAGTGGTTTTATATCACATCTCCCAGGGGCACCAAGTGGGTGGCGCCACCTGCCTTTCGCTTGGGTCCCCCACCACAGCTAGCGTCATGGGTCAATAAATGGTTTAACTAGGGGACGTCCAAGGACGTGCCCTTGTTGCAGGGGCGCATTCGAGATCTCCTAGAAAGAGACATCAATCTGGTCATAGTGACGCAGGTCATGTTGATTCGCCCCACCCTTCCCTGCAAACGTCGCCCCCTCCGCTTGTGGTAATTTAATCCGGAGGGACCACGAGCCCTCCTACATTTTACGGGCGCGACGCCCATGGGGATGTACAAATTGTTCTTCGGATCACAAGCAATGTGTCCGGACTCGACCGAGGATGCATGTCTGAGCTGCAATCGCCCAGATACTCAAGTAAGTAGCCATGTACCCGGACACGCTATCCGTATATTTATCATAAAATTGCCCTTAAAAGAGTTGTCCCTTGAACAGGAGTGGATAGCGAAAGCAAAGCTAATCAGGTGTCCGGCCCCCCTCCCTGAAACCATGCCGGATCCCGTGTTAACCAGGATGCTAGAGGTTGCACCTTTGGAAGAAGGCGAAGTGGGGAACAAGGAAGCTACCGCCTCCCCGGAGGAGGCTGTCAGGAAAGGAGGAATCGAGAATTCCTCTATCCAGGGGAAGAAGAGGACCGCCTCTGAAGACCCGGATACCATGGTCTCAAAGCGGGGGAAGAAATCTTCGTCAGAGGGTCCTACGTCGGGGGATGCCTCGGCCGCACTGGGCCCCCAAGGGGATCAGCCCTCCACCGAGCCGTAAGTAGAGAGGGGAATTCTAAAATGAGAGACATCCCTGTTCTATTTCTGAGGAAGATAACCGAAATTTTACCATGTAGTTCGGATCTCAGCCCTTCTCAGCTGAGCTCATCTTCAGAGGATCTTCGTCCGGAGATGATGGAGAGCGGAACGCCTCCCCCTGCCGTACCGCCTTGCGAGGCGGGAGACCCTGAGGTGTTGTCACGGAGGGTTTCTCCGAATCCGGCAGGGCCGGAGGGCGTCAGATGGCCCCCAAAGCCCTCCGTGTCCGGCCTTCGAAAAAGTCCATCGTACGAGTCCGGCACCGTCTGGTGCACGGTCGGAGGAGCTGAAGGATCTGCTCGGGCGAGCGTCTATCTCAGAAGAACACCCTGCATTGATGGGTACGGTGATTGAAAGGATTTCATCCGCGGAGAGTGGGTTGTACGAGGCCGTCAGGAGTTTATCGGATGTGTTTTGAGGTACGCGAAATGATGTACCTTTTGACAGTTCCGCATATATAAGATGCGCCCTGTGTAGATAGTAGCCCCTAAGACTCGGTGCATTGTCAAGAATGACGGCGTGCCGAGGATCATAATCCCAGGTATAATATGTCGCCCTTCGTATGTAGGTGGCGAAGTGTTCGGTGGCTAGCCGGATTGATGAATTTGCTGAGCTAAAGCGGCAACTTGACGTGGCAGATGCTGACATCGCGCTTGTCAACAAGCGGCTTGACGAGGCACAAGGTATGTAATTTATCCAAAGACACCTGGTAAGAGGAGCTTCATGCCCGTATCTTACAACATGTGTGCTTGATGCAGATGGTGCCACTGCCATGGAGAACCTTCGGGCGGAACTTGCCCGAGCCAAGGAGCAGGCCAGAAAAGCGATGCGGCTGCCTTAAAGGCGGTCAAGAGCTGAAAGTCAACAGGCTGCTCCTTTGCCAAGCAAGAAGGAAATGGCCGAGATGGCTGTGAAGTTGAAAAATGTTGTCGACCGCTGCAAGCTTCTTGAAAAATAAGATCGGGCGTAACAGAAGGACCTGAAGAAGGCTACTACCGAGGCCAAGGATACTCGCTCTGCGATGAGAGCTATGAAGGAGGAGCTACGTCAGGCCGGAGATATCGCGGCTGGAAAGCCCTTTATGCTGCGGATGAAGTTCGGGGATCCTAAATATGCTCCGTTGGACCAACTGTGGAGTGCGGCGGACACTTATCTGGACTTGGCGGCGAGTGCCGCGAACGCAGCCGAACACTTCCGAGATCAAAAGGATCACGAAGTGGAAAAGCTTTTGGTCGCAGTTCCACAATCCAGAGCGCCCACTTCCATTAACCGATCGTTTGGCTGCATGGGCGGAGCTGAATAGGTTATCCGGACTCGCCATGAAGTATGTCGTGAGTCATCTGTGGCTGAAAAGGCCCGAGCCGAAGAGTTATTTTGGCTTGGTGCAGCAGTTCCTTGGTGCGGTGCCGCATATCAACGCAATGAAGAGGTCAGCGTGCATAGAGGGTGCGCGGATGGCTCTTGCCCGTGTCAAGACATACTGGGCGGAGACGAAGGCCATCGTTGTTGCATCCCAAGATTCGGACGGGAGCCGAGTACCTGCCGAGCACTATTTTCAGGAAGTTCTGCAGGGCGCTCGTTTAATAGAGACGCATCTTTCGAAGGATATTATGTTCAATAACATGTATTATTGTAAAACAATGTTTCAAGGGAATATAAAAGCTTTTTATACTTGTGCCTTCAAGAATTAAAATACCTCCGTGCGGCCGTTAATGTATATGTGTATATAACTTGAAAGATGGCAGTCTTTCAAATTTACGCATATAATGCGGGGTGTTCGCATGGCGCATTTTCACACTTGATCCAACGCCTTGGTCCTATTAAGGAGGTGATAACGCAGCTTAACTAGGCAACCGAACTATAATGCTTTATCACTTTCACTTAGCCATAGGAGTTTGACAAAGGGGCTACTATATAGCCCCTAGGGGCACCGCGCTCCCCGAATTGGGTGCGTGTGTGCCTGGCCGAAACGGCCCTTCGTTATCTTGGAGGAATCCTAAAGATTCCGGCGGGTCATCGAAAGTGGTTGACCAGTCTCACGCTATATCATGACAGTTTTCGGCTTTCTCTCGAGGTGCTCGCTGGCCAAACCGGGCACAATCGCAGAGTTCTCCTCGTCGCCTTAGCCGATAGAGCGGAGCGTAAGGCAGCAAAACACGAGCCGGGCAAACCCAACATTTGACCAAAGACATGATTTGGAGCTGATGCATATAAGGCCAAACTTCATGACGCCGAACACTCCCTAAGGTATTCGGTCTTTATGAAAATGGGCTGAACAACGCCCTTGGTAATAAGCCCTCGTGTCCAGTGCAGCATAAAATTCTGGCGTGGCCACATGCCAAGACGCCAGCCTCCTCCTCGGTTATACCAAGAAACCGGGGGATGTATATCAACAAGAGACGGTGAAAAAGGTTTATGCAGGGTCTTAATCTGAAAAGAATCCTTGGAACGGGTCCCTCATCGCACGTCTGCTGTGTCTCCGTTGTCTTGTATCCGGGGCCAGGTGTAGCACGGTGTTCATCTGTAAAAGAGAGGAACTTAGTTGAAAAAATCATGCTAAAATGTATGTTATATTAAATAAACAAAGTATAATTCAAAAAATGGGTAAAATTGAGCTTTATTGTCTCTTGTTGTACATGCGCGGAGCTCCTTGTACAGGGGTATGCGGCTAGTAAGCCCTTGGATGTTTACGCCGGACTCGTCTAGCCATGTCCGGGGTCTGAACGACCTGTTTAGGTGCTTTGATTAATGAAGCCGGTTTAGTGTGTGGCTGTCAAGGCAGCCGCACTGTCTTCCGCGCTCGAGGAACACTCGATATTTCCCTTTAATGAGATGATGCCTCGCGGACCGGGCATTTTAAGCGTAAGAGATGCATAATGCGGTATTGCGTTAAAGCGGGCGAAAGCTTCACGTCCTAGTAGTGCTTGATAGCTACTTGTAAATGGGGCGATGTGGAAGGTTAGCTTTTCGCCGCGGAAGTTGTCGGGGGAGCCGAACATAACTTCTAGCAGGAGAGAACCCGTACAATGGGCATCTGGGCCTGGCGTTACCCCTTGAAAGGAAGTGTTGCTATGGCGAATTTTTGTTGGGTTTATCCCCATTTTGCGGATTGTGTCCTGATATAGCAGGTTTAGACCACTGCCGTCCATTAGGACTTGTGTAAAGTGGAGTCCGTCAATTATCGGATCTAATATCAAGGCAGTCCAGCTGCGTTCGTGATACTTCTAGAGTAATCGATGGTCGAAGGTGATTGGTTTTAACAACCAGTGGCGGGACTCCTCTGCGATAGGCCGTATGGCGCGTATCTCTATAGGCGCCACTCTATTTTTCCCTTTTGTCACGTGAAGTGAGTTTACTGTTTTGACTTCTTGTGGGAAATTCTTTTGTTTTCTGGTGCTCTACTTGTGGGGTTCGTCATCGTCCTCGCTTGGTGTGTCGAGCCCCTTGTGTTCGGCATTGAGTTTGCCGGATTGCCTGAAGACCCAACAATCTCTGTGGGTATGGTTTGCAGGCATTCCGGGAGTACTGTGGATTTGGCATATCTTGTCCAAGATTATGTTTAGGTTAGATAGCTCGTCCCTGTTATCCTCGAGGAGCAGCTTTTTCTGATTTTGCCGAGAGCTTTTGAATCCGGCGTTGACTGCCGTGTTGTTCGGGTTGTTTCCCTTGGTCCGGCGCTGGTCCTTGTTGCGTCGCGGTTTCCCGTTTCCATCCCTAACTTCGGATGTACTTGGGTCGCTGGTACTGCATCTTGCCAACCAGCTATCCTCTCCTGCGCAAAAGCGGGTCATGAGGCTTGTTAATGCGTCCATTGTTCTTGGCTTTTCTTGGCTTCGGCGTCCGGACGGTCGACTATCTGGTTCTTTTTAGTAAGAAATATGTTCTAGAGTTTCCGGGCTGACTCTCCGGGTTGTTGAGTTATATGACTTAAATCGTCTGCATCCGGAGGTCGGACATAGGTCCCTTGAAAATTTGGTCCTCGAGCTCTTCCCAAGTTCCAATGGTGTTTTCGGGAAGGCTTTTAAGCCAATGCCGGGCTGGCCCTTTGAGCTTGAGGGGTAAGTATTTTATGGCGTGGAGGTCATCTCCTCTAGCCATGTGTATGTGGAGGATATAATCCTCAATCCAGACTCAGTCTGTTGTTCCGTCGTACGCCTCTATGTTTACGGGCTTGAATCCCGCTGGAAATTCATGGTCCAGCACCTCATCGGTGAAACATAGGGGGTGTCCGGCACCCCTATATTTGGGTGTGCCGCAATGTTCGGATACTTGTTGTGTTGCATTGCTTACTAGAGCTTGCTTTCTTGGCCCCTAGATAGATCTGGCTGGGCCATCTTTTTGATGCGAATCCTTGTGCGGATCGCGTGCCGGCTTGTGCGCGGCGCCGTTTGCCGCTCTATGTTGGCCATGGGGTTGTTTATCCGACCAGGTGGCTTCCTTATTTTTTGATTGCGGGGGCTCTAAGGCCTCCTCATCAAATTCCGGCAGTAATTTTCGCTTCGGATAGCCTTTGTGTGGTGACTCTCGCCGTATTTGTCTGCGGTGTTGAGTACTTTGCTCCATCTAATTCTGAGTGCATCTTCCGCTGTTTTGAGCTTCCGCTTCTGCTTTTTCAGGCTACGCGCAGTGGCGACGAGCCTTTTGTGGAGGTCCTTCTGCTCCAGCAACTTGTCTGGCGTGAGGTCGTCCGGACTGTTATCTTCGCTGGGGACGGGTTGTTCGGTTTGTTTATCCAAGTTGCCCTGTTCGAACGGTTGCTCGATGGCATATTCGTCGTCTGCCGGTTCGCCCTGTTCTATGGCTGGGTCTGTATGGCTGCTGTCTCTGTCAAGGTGGGGTTTGGAGTGGCGCTTACGCCGCCGCTTTGACTGCTTTTCGAGGGAACGATCCCTTGTTGCGTCCCTTTGTTCCTCGTCGTCATTTCTTTTAGGTGTGTCCACCATGTATACATCGTGAGATGAGGTGGTTGTCCAAAGGCCCTATAGGCGCTGGTTCCTGTTCGCCTCGTACATATCGCCGTCTATACCGTTGATGTCTTCGGAGTTGAAGTCGAGCATGTTGGTTAAATCATCGACAGTGGCTACGAAGTGGGTGGTGGGTGGGCTTTGAATTTCTTCGTCATCCGCATCCCAACCTTGCTGACCATAGTCCGGCTAGGGCTCTCCTGATAAATAGAGAGTGAATTCAGAATGTCGCTGAAGGGCGAGTGCTGAAAGATGTCCGCGGCGGCGAACTCCATGATCGGCGCCCAATTGGATTCGACCGGCAGGGGCGCGGAAGGTCCGGAGTCCGGAGAGGAGTCCGGCACCTTGGAGTCACAAGCTTCGTAGAGGATAAGGCTGGTTTTCCGCTCGATCGCTGTAAAGATTGCAGCCCCCGAGGCGATGTCCATCCACCCGTCCTCGATTGGCGCGGTCAGCTCCGAGCTAAGGGTCGGAGCGGACACGGGTGCGGCCTCGAGCAATCGCTCGCGGCAGAGCTAGATCATGCCCATCGTGATGGGCGGTGCGCTTTCGGTGTGGCTCGAACCCGTCAAGATCAAGTCTCCGCGGACGTCAGCCGTGTAGTTCAAACTTCCAAATTTGACTGATGGCGGGCGTAGCTTCGATCTGCTTCCGGATGGCTGCGAATTGGCCCGCAAAGCCGCCCGAATCACGAAGATCTGTCCGGGAGAAAAGTCTCACCTGGACCGCATCGTCGTTGATGATTGGAGGAGCCATCGGGCCTAAAGATGACGACACAGGAACTCTCAATGAAAGCACCAATGTCGGTGTCAAACCGGCGGATCTCGGTAGGAGGTCCCGAATCGCGTCTAGGCGGATGGTAACAGGAGACAAGGGACACGATGTTTTTACCCAGGTTCGGGCCCTCCCGATGGAGGTAAAACCCTACTCCTGCTTGATTGATATTGATGACATGGGTAGTACAAGAGTAGATCTACTGCGAGATCAGAGAGGCTAAACCCTAGAAGCTAGCCTATGGTATGATTGTTGTTCGTCCTATGGACTAAACCCTCCAGTTTATATAGACACCGGAGAGGGCTAGGGTTACATAGAGTCGGTTACAATGGGAGGAGATCTACATATCCGTATCGCCAAGCTTGCCTTCCACGCCAAGGAAAGTCCCATCCGGACACGGGACGAAGTCTTCAATCTTGTATCTTCATAGTCCAGGAGTCCGGCCAAAGGTTATAGTCCGGCTATCCGGACACCCCCTAATCCAGGACTCCCTCAACGGGAGGGGAGGTCGCGCCACCATCGCGCGCCTCCCCTCATCGGCTGAACCACCATGGATGGGACGATCCCCTCCACATGCCGCGGTGCCACCTCGACGGTGGGCCACGGCGGGGGTCGCGGCATGCTTGCGCGGATGGTCGCGGCCGCACTTGGGCGCCGGGGAACCGAGGCCCTCGCGAGGGGACTTTCCTTTCTCGGCGGCAGAGAACTTCTTTCGTGGTGCCTGACGGAGTCCTGGATTAGGGGGTATCCGGACAGTCGGACTGTATACATCGTCCGGACTATTGAAGTGTGAAGATACAAGACTCAAGACTTCGACCCGTGTCCGGATGGGACTCTCCTTGGCGTGGAAGGCGAGCTTGGCGATCCGGATATTGTATTTCCTTCCTTGTAACCGACTCCATGTAAACCCTAGCCCTCTCCGGTGCCTATATAAACCGGAGAGGATGGTCCTTAGAAGGCCGATCACAATTACAATCATACCATCATAGGCTAGCTTCTAGGGTTTAGCCTCTACGATCTCGTGGTAGATATACTCTTGTACTACCCATATCTTCAATATTAATCAAGCAGAAGTAGGGTTTTACCTCCATCGAGAGGGCCCGAACCTGGGTAAACATTGTGTCCCTTGCTTCTTGTTACCATCAGCCTAAGACGCATGATCGGGACCCCTACCCGAGGTCCGCCGGTTTTGACACCGACATTGGTGCTTTCATTGAGAGTTCCTGCGTAGCCGTTGCTACAGGCTCGATGGCTCCTTCAATATCGTCAACAACACGATCTCGGTGAGATCTTTCTCCCGACAGATCTTCGTGTTCGGCGGCTTCGCCCAGCAGGCTAATTCGCTAGGACATCTGGAGCAGATCGACAGCTATACCCCACGCCACCAGAACAGGTACGGAAACCTGAACTACACGACGGACATTCGCGGAGACTTGATCTTTGACGGATTCGGGCCTATGTCAGGAGCACCGGACAGTCACGACGAGCACGGCTTAGACCTGCTGTCGGACAAAGCTCGGGGTATCACCCCCGCAGTAGCCCCGGACCTAAATCCGAAGCAGGCTGCGCTGCCTAAGGACGGAGGGATTGATGCGACCGTCGACAGGAAATCGATGGCGCGAATACTTTCCCAATCTTTCGCAGTACAACTCAATTTATATAGCAGCCTGACAATGATCTAGAATTAGGTTTACCAAGATGCAAACCCAACCAAACAACAGGAGAACCCCGCAATGGCTGGAATCACCTGGACGATCTTTAGAAGATCACGTGTAGCAATTGGAGAAGCTCCCCAATCCTCGCGCGCAATAACAACCACGATGGGTTTTTAACTCACGAACACACAGTATTCTCCACCAGGAACCATGGCGATTTTTTTAGTTTTACTCACGCAATCCAAACTCCCCATACAAGGGCAGCGCCCTGACCTTTTATATGGCCGACCAGATAGACCTAGACCCAGACTCCTAAACCAAAACAGCAGCCCAAGCTGAACCGAACAAAACACCTAACAAAGTAGTAGTCGGACAGCCCATATATACTACTATATATAGTACTAATTTAAATACTTGTCTAGGTGTGTAGCTAGTAAACGCATCGCATTTCATCAATCTAAAAATAAAAGAGCACACAATAAGTTGACCTGACTTCAATTTAACTTCAGATGAATTTTGCCCACTGTCAAAAAGTTGCATGGAGTCCTAAATGTCGGCTTCACTTCCTTCGCCGGTATGATCTGAACTTTGTCGGTCCGACAAGTGTCATCTCGAATAACTGCATGTACACTTTTCGCCCGACGTCGAGCTGGTACGACATATATCTCCTTCTGCCCTTGGCCAGCCTTCGAAATGTCCGTTGCCACCGTAGCAGATACGGTCGCATCAGGGATGGACCCCGCCCCGCAGGTCGCACACTCATCGGTGGTGGAGCCGAACACGGGTCTTACCTCTGTGGTGGCTCAGTGACTCGGACCCCGGATTCAGATCCGGATGTTGGTTCCATCTGCGCCTCCGAGCCAGTCGAGCCAGGTTGGGCTCCGGTCATGGAGTTCACCGCTGCAGATATCTTCCAGCACTCGCCCTTTGGCGACATGCTGGACTCATTAAAGTCTCTCTCTTTGTCAGGAGGATCTTGGCCAAACTATGTCCGGCTTGAGTGGGAGGCAGGCGATGAAGGAATTCGTTGCCCACCCACCACCCACTTCATTGCCACGGTCGATGATTTAACCGAGGTACTGGACTTCGACTCCGAAGACGTCCACGGTATGGACGACGATGCAGGAGAAGAACATGAACCACCGCTCACCGGACGGTGGACAGCCACCTCTTCCTATGATATATATATATATATATATATATATATATATATATATATATATATATATACATATATATATATATATGTATATGGTGGACACTCAAGGAAACAAATGGCGATGAGGCAACGGAGGATAAAACCTCGGGGAAAAAAAGCAAAGAATGGGCGCCGGGCGCCACTCCAAGCCCCGCCACAGCAATACCGCCCAGGAGACGAAAACAATCCGGATGGTGCCGAAGAAGAATACAACCCTGATCAGCCCGCCTTCGAGTAGGCCGAACAGGAAGATGAGCAGGTTAGCCCAGAAGAACAGGTGACGGATGAATACCCGGAGAAGGACAACTACATGCCCCCCTCCGAAGACGAGATTAGCCTCGACGACGACGAGTTCGGTGTGCCTGAGGATCCCGTAGAGTAGGAGCGCTTCAAGCATTGGCTTATAGCCACTGCGAGGAGCCTGAAAAAGAAGCAGCAGCAACTCCAAGGTGATCAAGGCCTGCTCACAGACAGATGGAGTGAAGTCTTGGCAGCCGAGGAATACGGACTCGAGCGCCATACGGCTGACCGGCCACCTCGTGGCCGGGATAAAACGGCATATCAGCCCGCATACCAGCCAGCACCCCCACGCCAACATACTACGGCCCAGGGCAATAGGCAGGACCTGCAAGATATACTAGAAAACAGAGCAGGACAGCAAAGATCGATCTACGGATCGTGGGGGCGTGCCTCAGCATGCAACGACGACAGTCACGCCGGATACACCTTCAACAAGTCCGGCCAGGCCAAACATAGCCACCCAGAGCAATTCGAACTGCGTAGCCACATAGCCCAGCACAGAGGCGCCGTGCACCCTCTCTGCTTCACCGACGAAGTGATGGATCATGAATTCCCAGGAGGGTTCAAACCCGTAAACAATGAATCATACGATGGCACAACAGACCCCGCGGTATGGATCGAAGATTTCCTTCTCCACATTCACATGGCCCGCGGAGACAATCTACACGCCATCAAGTATCTCCCCCTTAAGCTCAAAGGACCAGCCCAAGATCGCTAAGCGATGCGCCAAAGAAATTCCATTGGCGGTAGGAAAACTCGAAGACGATTCTCGACAACTTCCATGGCACATATGTGTGACCACCAGACGCCGATGACCTGAGCCACATTACTCAACAACCCAGAGAGTTAGCCAGGAAATTCTGGACTCGGTTCCTAACTAAAAAGAACCAAATAGTCAACTGTCCGGACGTCGAAGCCCTGGCGGCTTTTAAGCACAATACCCGTGACAAGTGGCTCGCCCGACACCTCTGCCAGGAAAAAACCAAGTCAATGGCAGCTCTCACAACACTAATGACCCGCTTTTGCACGGGCGAGGACAGCTGGTTGGCTCGCAGCAGCACTACGCCACATTCTGGCACTCTGGACGGCCGCGGCAATAACGACAAGCCACGGCGTAATAGACATAAGCGACTGAACAACGGCGACAAAGATCAAGACACGGCAGTCAACGCCGGATTCAGCGGATCCAAGTCCGGCCGAAGAAACCGTTCAATCAGAATAATCGAGGACCGTCCGGTCTAGACCGTATCTTTGGGCGCCTGTGCCAAATTCATGGCACCCCGGACAAGCCAGCCAACCACACCAATAGAGACTGCTGGGTTCAAGCAGGCCGGCAAAATAAACGCCGAAAACAAGGACAAGGGGCTACACGGCGACGATGACGAAGAGCCCCGGCGTCCGAACACGGGGGGACAGAAGAAATTTCCCCCCAGGTGAAAACGGTCAACATGATTTACGCCACGCACATTCCCAAGCGGGAACGGAAGCGAGCACTACGGGACGTCTATGTGATGGAGCCAGTCGCCCCCAAATTTAACCCATGGTCAGCTTGCCCGATCACCTTTGACCATAGGGATCACCCTACTAGCATCCGTCACGGCGGCTCAGCCGCATTGGTCCTAGACCCAATCATCGACGGATTCCACCTCACGCGAGTCCTTATGGATTGTGGCAGCCTGAACTCGCTTTATCGTGACACAAGGTCGCAAAATGGGCACTGACCCTTCAAGGATCAAGGCCACCAAAACCACCTTTAAAGGTGTGATTCCTGTAGTAGATGCCCGTTGCACGGGCTCTATAACATTGGAAGTGGTCTTCGGATCTCTGGATAACTTCCGAAGCGAAGAGTTAATCTTCGATATCGTCCCTTTCCGCAGCGGTTACCACGCACTACTCGGACGAGCCGCATTCGCTAGATTCAATGCGGTACCACACTACGCATACCTCAAGCTCAAGATGCCAGGACCACGCGGGGTCATAACAGTGAACGGAAATATGGACCGCTCTCTCCGAACAGAAGAGCATACCGCAGCCCTCGCGGCGGAAGTACAATGCGGCCTCCTCCGACAAACCAATCCAGCGACAACAACTTCAAGCACCATCAAGAGAGTCCGGAGCACCCCGCAACAGGATCATCAGGCACGCCAAGAGCACGACTAGCAGTCCGGCCTCCGCTTGAGCCCCATCAGCAAAGCATTCGTGCACGCAGCGTACACAATTACGCACTCAAGATACCATGGGCGTAGGTGGAGGTGCAACAACGACTACCAACAAAGTCGGGATAACCGCCACATACCTTCATAACCCATCCTTCTTCTTTTTCGTGACATTGCTTTAGAGCAGCCTCTTCGTAAGAGCCGGATTGTCGGACTTATATAGGAGAGAAACCAAGGAGGCAACAGGCTTCACGCATGTAAGGAAACACCTGTGGAATCTATTTACGATCGTTATACCTGTTTTATATATCCATACGCTGCCTGCCCTGGATAGGACATGTTAAATAGTCCTATTTATCTCCGCTTAATGCATTCATTGTAAACATACGCTTAAACGTATTTTCATCAATGGGAGATTATATATAGCGTCAGCTCATTATTCTTATTTGAACATTTTTCTTACAAATGTCTCCTTGATATTGCATCCGTACACTTTGGTACAGTTCGTTTGCCAGGGGCTTCCTATGGTGCCCCGTTCTACGGCGAATAAAGTCCGAACACTTTAAATAAAGGCGGCACCCGAACTTATAGCACTATATGCATCAGCTCGAATCATGTCTTGGGTCTACAGTTGGGTTAGCCCAGCTCCCTTGTTTTGGTACCTTACGTTTGCGTTATATCGGCTAAGGTAGCGCAGGAGAACTACTGCGATTGTGTCCCGGTTCTTTCGGACGAGCACCTCAGAGAAAGCGAAAACCGACCGGCATGATGAGGCGAGAGCTGGTCATTGTTCGAGAGGTCTTAAAATCCTTAAAGATTTTTTTCCGCTTTAGGCGATGAATCGGCCTTGTCCGATTGAAGCGTATATAGCGCCCCAATTCGCCCTCCGAATTCTAGGGCTTCATGAAATTTAAAATTATAGACTTCTATGGCTAAGTGAAAGTTATAAAGCCACATAGTCCGATGCCTTGTTCGCTGCGCCAGATACCTCCTTAAGGGACCAAACATTTGGATAAAGAGTATCCGGTTTTTCCAGAACACCGGTACTAGGTAATGGGGGTGGAAGCCGACGACCGCCTACTTTCGTAATTTTATAAACAACCGCACAAATGGTAATATTTTAAATCAAAACAGTGCTACATAGCACGAGCAACTCCGCCCTTAAATTACAACAATGACAGAGGTACATTTAGTCAAAGATCTTGTCTTTAGTACATTCGTCGGTCATGAGACGAGCGCCCTTCATAACGCCATCATAGTACTTCTCGGGATGGCGACGCGCCTTGCCCTCCGGCGGCCTGTCCTTCACCAGCTTCTCCGCATCCAGCTCGCCCCAATGCACCTTCTCACGGGCAAAGGCCCGGCGGGCACCCTCAATGCAAACGGATCGCTTGATTACTTCAAGCCGCGGACAGGCATTCACCATCCTCTTGATCAGGCCGAAGTAGCTAGTGGGCAGGGGCTCACCAGGCCACATCCGGACTATGAAATCTTTCATAGCCACTTCCGCCGCCCTGTGGAGTCCGACCAACTGCTTCAATTGGTCACTCAGAGGCATCGGATGTTCGGCCTCAGCATACTGGGACCAGAACAGCTTCTCCGTTGAGCTCCCCTCCTTGGCACGGTAGAACTCCGCGGTGTCTGAGACGCTGCATGGCAGATCTGCGAATGCCCCTGGAGAGCTCCGAATTCGGGTAAGTAAAAGAAACGCCTCCTCCACATGCTTGCTTTGCATAAAGAATTTCTTACCCGCCGTTATCTTTTTGGCCTCCTGGATTTCCTGCTATGCCTTCTCGGTTGCGTCCTTGGCATCTCTCATAGTCACAAGGGCCTTCGCAAGCTCGGCTTCTTTCATCTTCAGATCATGCTCCACGGACTCGAACTTCTTGCCGAGGTCCTGGAGCTCTTGCCGCATTCGCCCACTCTAGCACTTTGCTTCTCGCGCTCCTTGCATTCCAAGGCCGCTTTGTCTTGACCTCGGATTGCGCTTTCTTCAGGGACGCCACTTCGTCGGTGGACCCTGTTACCTGATCCACGGCAACCGTCGTCAGACTAAACAATTTCATCTATCTTTACATACATAAGAGCAGAGAACCACTCACCTTTGCTCTCTTCGAGCCGCCTCTTCGTGAGGTCGAGCTCTCCCTGCGCCTGCTCCAGATCCCGCTTTAGTTCGGCAACCTCGGTTGTGCGGGCAGCAGCGGCAAGCAGCACAGCCTGCTTATTCACATAAGCGCTTATTAGACTCCTGCGGATTATAATTGACCCTCTGTTTGGCTTTTCTTTCCGAACACCAAACAGAGTATCAGGGGCTACTACCTATCGGGTGGTAATTTCACACATTTTTATTACTTACCTCGAAGCCCGTCAGGAGGCTTGTGCAGGCTTCGGTTAGTCCGCTTTTGGCGGACAGAACCTTTTGAATCACCGCACTCATAAGAGTACGGTTCTCGTCATCCATGGAAGCGCCTCGAAGCGCTTCCACAAGACTATCCGGCGCCGCTGGCGCGACGGAAGTCCTCGGCACGGACGGCTCGCCCTCCCTAACGAGGGGCTGCCCGCCTAAATCCGGAACCGTCAAGGGTTCTGGAACAGTGTTCGGTCGAGAGTCCGCCTTGCTGCGGCTCATCGACGTGATCCGCGGGGATCTTGAACCCCGCGTGTCCGACATCTGGAAGTCCGCCTTGGGGCGTCTCCAAGGTCACCTCCCCTCGCTCGGGGAACCTTCGTGACAACACCTTCGTGTCATCCGTAGGCTGAGGAGTGGTGGCCGTCGGGAGCGAGTTCATCTCTGAAGCGCTCAGAGACCCATCCGAAGATGACACCTCCGGATGAGCCCTGGCCGAACTGCATATATGTTCGGTGTTATTAAACAACTATGAAGTAAAATCGCGATAGAGTGCGGACACTTACGATCGCGCTAGGGGCTTCCCCCTGGGCAGCCACTCTTCCTCGCTATGAGCGGCCGTGGTGGAGTAGTCCGGAAGGGACGTCTTTCCCTTCTTGGGCATCCCAGCCTCCCCCTCCGGGGCGGCTTTCCTCTTTTTCTCCTCCCCAGTGCGGGGAGGTAGAGTTTCTTCTTGCTTCCCCCTGCCTCCGAGGAATCTGTTTCGTCGTCATCGAACGACGTGGGTATGACGGGCTTGCGTCGAGGGCCTCTCCCGGCCCCATGGCCCGTCTCCTCAGGCCCCTCATCCTTTCCGGATGGGGAGGCTTCTTCTTCTTCCTCCTCCTCTTCGGGGGAGGAGTGTACCTCGTCGTCTTCGGACGAGGCTTCCGGCACAACCTTCACGCCGAGACCCTTCCTGGTCCCCGGGCCTTCTTTTTCGGCTTCTTCTCCGGTGCCTTGTAGGGCGTTGGGATCAAGATCTTCGTCGAGGAGAGCATCACCGGATCTTACGGCAGCGGAGCCGGACAATCAATCTGCTCATTGTCTCCACATAGTCCTGATCAAATATACACAAATACTTAAGACTCCCCATGAATGTATTGGGAAAAATCAAATCCGGTGGTAGTCCCAAAACTCACGGACGGGGGGCCGTCTACATGAAGTCCGCGGTCCTCGGATGTGGGAGGAGGTACTTCGGAGGCCTTGAACAACACCTTCCATGCGCCTTTATGCGTCATGTCATAAAGCCTCCGAAGCGTCTGGTGTTCGGCCGGAACGAACTCCCACAGATTGAATGCCCGCCTTTGGCACGGCAGGATCCGGCGAACGAGCATGACCTGGATCACATTGACAAGCTTGATGTTCTTGTCCTTCATGCTCTTGATGCAGTTTTGGAGTCCGGTCAGCTCTGTAGGTTCACCCCAGGCCAGGCCCTTCTTTTCCCAGGAGGTGAGCCACATGGGGGTTCCGGATCGGAACTCGGGGGCCGCTGCCCAGTTGGCGCCGCGCGGCTCGGTGATGTAGAACCACCCCGATTGCCACCCTCTCATGGTCTCCGCAAAGGAACCTTCAAGCCATGTGACATTAGGCATCCTGCCCACCATGGCCCCTCCGCACTCCGCTTGCTAGCCGCTCACGATCTTCGGCTTCACGCAGAAGATTTGCAGCCATAGGCCGAAGTGAGGCCTGATGCGGAGGAAGGCCTCACATACGACGATGAACGCCGAGATGTCGAGGATGAAATTCGGGGCTAGATCGTGGAAATCTAGCCCGTAGTATAACATGATCCCGCGGACGAAGGGGTGAAGTGGAAACCCCAGTCCACGGACGAAGTGGGCGACGAACACGACCCTGTCGTGGGGTCCCGGGGTCGGAATGACCTGCCCAGCATCCGGTAGCCGGTGCGCAAGATGTCTGCTGACCAAGTATGTCGGCCCGAAGATTTGCGATGTGCTTCTCCCTCACGGTGGAAGCCACCCACTTGCCTCCTGCTCCGGACATGTTTAGCTGTGCGGAGAAGACTTCGGCTTCGGCACTGGAGCTCGAGGGGGCAAGAGTGGGCAAAGGAGGAAGAAGGCGTGGGTAAAAATGGGGAACTCTTATCCCTTTATAGAGGCGATGAAAGCGGTGTGCCTCCCCACTTGCTCGTTGGGAATCGCTTGCTTCCCAAGCGCCACAATTGATGGCGTGGTGGGATTTCCCATACTCGTATTGATGAGAATCCCGTGATAAGGGAGACGGTCTCTGCTTTGACAAGACGTGTCAAGGAAACTGCCTCGCAATATGCGATGTGGCTCGTTGTGGGAAAACAGTTCGAATAATGACCCGACCGTAATGACACGTCGCGTTGCCTAAAAAGTTGTCAGCAGATTGCATTTGTGAAATACCATTCTCTCTACGGTGGCATGTGAAGATCATTTTGTGGATCCGGACACAGTTCAAGTGTTCAATAATTACTTTGGAGTACTCGAAGAAGGAACCCGCCCTGCAATGACGAAGACAAGACTGCGCGCCGAACTCATCGTCATTGAAGCCTGGTTCAGGGACTACTGAGGGAGTCCTAGATTAGGGGGTATCCGGACAGCCGGACTGTATACATCGTCCGGACTATTGAAGTGTGAAGATACAAGACTCAAGACTTCGACCCGTGTCCGGATGGGACTCTCCTTGGCGTGGAAGGCAAGCTTGGCGATCCGGATATTGTATTTTCTTCCTTGTAATCGACTCCATGTAAACCCTAGCCCTCTCCGGTGCCTATATAAACCGGAGAGGTTGGTCCTTAGAAGGCCGATCACAATTACAATCATACCATCATAGGCTAGCTTCTAGGGTTTAGCCTCTACGATCTCATGGTAGATCTACTCTTGTACTACCCATATCTTCAATATTAATCAAGCATGAAGTAGGGTTTTACCTCCATCGAGAGGGCCCGAACCTGGGTAAACATTGTGTCCCTTACTTCCTGTTACCATCAGCCTAAGATGCACAGATCGGGACCCCCTACCCGAGATCCGCCGGTTTTGACACCGACAATGCCATCGATGGCACTGCAAGCAATGGAGCAGAGAAGCAAGCAAGCGAGGAAGAGATGGGCAACGGGGGCTCCGCCCCCCTCCCCATTTATAGCAAGAGAAGGCCAACCGGTGTCTCCCACGATCGCAGGTAATGATGGTTTTCCTTGCATGTCGCAGGGACTTGTCAAGTCGTGCAGTTGCCGAGGCAGCGTGGGGAAGCGGAGACGCCCACGTCCAATCAACCGCCACGCGTTGACCGAGGCCGCAGGCTTTTGGGACCCGCGGTGCTCCGAACTTGACCCTTGGCTTCGCCGTGAAGCCAAGCCCGAGCGCACCTTGGGTCCGGGGGCTACTGCCGGCGTTCTGAGAACGGGGGTCCCCAGACTTGCCTGCCTGCGGCCTACAGCATGGCCAAGCAGCAGGCCGTACGGCCCACCTTCGTCAACAAGGCACCCAAGACCCTCGCGAGGATCCAAGCCTCACGAGGCGGACGACGCAAGACCTCCTCTGGAGTGGCCTAGCCAGGCAGGCTCACGAGGAGCGGAGATATCAAGGCAAGGCAAACCTCACGAGGCTCTCGTGACGTGAGCCATGACGAACGATACCAGCGGGTGCAGTGCGGTGTCTTTGGTGCGTCTTGGCGTCCTTATTTCCTCTTTGGTGGTAAGGAGGCCAGCGCAGGCGAAGAGTACCGAGGCATCAGGCAAAGGTTTCCATATTGGTGCAACGAGACCAAGACCAGGAGGACGGCAAGGCAGAGGTCATCGTGGAGCCCAAGACGGCGTCACCCCAGGGCTTTTCGCGGGCGAAGACCGCTTTTGTCAGGATAGCTTGTACTATCTGTCCCCCTTAAAATTTGCCCGCCGTTGTTGGCTCCCTTCCCGCTCGATATTTGGGAAGAGGACCGGGGCCTCTATAAATAGGACTAGCCACCACAGTAGGAGGCAACGGATCCTGAACTAGTTCAGATCATCCTCAACTACACAAGCACAAGAACTCCTCAACCTCAGGAGGCTTTTCTTCCCTTGTATTGTTCATCATCAGCCCAAGAGGCAATCCACCACCACCACACTGGAGTAGGGTATTACACCACAATGGTGGCCCGAACCAGTATAAACCTCGTGTCTTTCTGTGTTGCAAGTTCGTCCGCAAGATCTTAGCGAGCTAGAGCGTAGATCGGTAGGAGGGAGAGACTTCGCGCGCACCCTAGTGTTTGAACCTTAAGGGTTTGCCGGAACCCCGCATCCGACAACCATTGTATTGAGAATCAAACGAGAGAGAGGAATCCATCTAGCTACTAACTACGGACCCGAAGGTCTACAAAGTATTACTCACGCATCATCGGAGAGGCACCAATGGAAGTGGTGAACCCCTCCGTGATGGTGTCTAGATTGGATCTGGTGGTTCTGGACTCTGCGGTGGCTGGAATTGATTTTCGTCAACTCCCTAGGGTTTTTGGAATATTGGGGTATTTATAGAGTAAAGAGGCGTCCAGGGGGCACCCGAGGTGGGCACAACCCACCAAGGCGTGCATGGGCCTCCTGGCGCGCCCTGGTGGGTTGTGCTCCCCTCGGAGCACCCCCCCCCCTCCCCCCCAGGTGCTTCTTCGGCCCATCGGTTGTCTTCTGGTCCAAAAAAATCAACAAAAAGTTTCACTGCGTTCGGACTCCGTTTGGTATTGATTTCCTGTGATGTAAAAAACATGCAAAAACAGCAATTGGCACTTGGCACTATGTCAATAGGTTAGTACCAAAAAATGATATAAAATGATTATAAAAGATCCAAGAATGATAATATAACAGCATGGAACAATCAAAAATTATAGATACGTTGGAGACGTATCAGCCAGAAAGGTGGGTCCCGCCAAGAGGGTTCCACCTTGGCCCAAGTTCAAGTAGAGGAATCACCGGGAAGGGCCTCCACCGAGGGGTCCGCTCGCGTTGAGGTCACAGTCACCGAAGGGGTGTACATGGATCATGGCCAAGAATCGACGTTCTGGGAAGGGATCCCCACATCAACCAAAGACCCGGTAATCCACTTGTCTTTGTTTCTACTTGCTTGGGTCACTTATTTTCTTGGCCTTTGATTTAGCAGTGATCAGCTTCTTATTACCTCATATGTCGATTTTGTTTGCATCCCTGTCAACTGATGAACCCGAGCTCTTGGAGGAGGTGGAAAGGATGATACCGAAGAAGCAGCTAGGATTTCTGCCGCGGAAGGCCATGAATAGACTACCGGGGATATCCAGGAATTCCCCGAAGAGATAGAGAAAAACCCTGGCAGTACATCTAGCCCAGGTACAGTCATTGAGGAGAAGGCCCTCTCCAATCTATGGGACCTCTTCCCATGAACTACCCTCCGGCCGCAGCCCCGCGATCTTCCTCAAGCAAGCCGGCGCTAATCCTTGCTCAACCTGGACCCACAACTTTCGGCTCATCTGCCTCAGCGGGCATAGACTTTGATGAAGAAATCAGGCGCATATTGGCGTCGCTGTCCTAGAGAGTTGAAGAAGCTGGCGATTCTGCTGATAGCGCCAAGGATTTAGCCTTTCTGGAATCCATGGCGGCAGGGTTCAAGGATGTGCAACACATGTACATCCTCAAATGGCAAGCAATTAAGGAGCAGCACAACTCCGTCGACCTCACGGACCAGAAGCTGAGGGACACAGGTGATGAGTTGCACGAGTGGTATAAGAAGCAGTCCCATTCCATTATGTGGTAAGAGGAGGTGCTGACCATGGCCAAGGAGGACATTGCTGCCCGCGAGGTTTGCTTGGCAGAGTGTGAAGCGCTTCTAGACGCCAAGGAAAAGGACATCTCTTCCCGAGAAGGTACCTTCGAAGCTACTCTTTGTGGAAAGGACAAGGAGCTAGAGGCCCTTGTTCAGCAGTGTACCAAGGATCTGGAGGACAGCCACAAAGCCACTCTTAGCGCGCTCACTCTTGAATCTTCAGCCCGGCTGAAGAAGGTTACCGACAAGCTAGCTGCGCATCTGCTGCCAATACCATTCTTGAAAATCATTGAGCAAGCTGACAGAAGACCTTGCCGGGAGTAACAAAGAGATCGTGGCCCTCAAAGAGGAAGCGCAGAAAGCAGAGGTCACCCTGAAGGGAGTGCAATCGCAGCTTTCCTCCAAGAACCAAGATCTTGATACTGCTAACGACACCATCTCCAACATGAAAGCCAGGCTTGCCTCTCTAGAGAAGGAGCTTGAATCTGTCGGTTGCCACGAGAAACTGCTGATGACGGATCTGACGAAGGCCAGAACTCTCTAAAAAGACGCAGAAGACAAGCTTGAAAACCAGATTCAGCAGTGTGACCTCTGGATCAAGAGCATGATTGACATCGCTGAACGCCCTACTGCTCATATCACAAAAATGGACATGAAGAGTTGGGCCTTCTCCATCGGCAAGCACGAAGTTCCAAGTGTCAAGCTGACGCTTTTCTTTGAAGGCTTGATCGAAGGGCTGAAGATGTATGAAGACGACAGGGCCGCCTCCTTTGCTCATGAATCCCGGAAGCTTGCTTGCGATGCCCTCTTCTTGGTCTTGAGCAACCTCACCTTTTTCCATCCAGACCTTGACCTCTCTTATGGCTTCAAGAAGCTCCAGTCAGGTGCCGACGTCTCTGCTGCTACGGAGAAGGTTGGCCCCCTTGCTGACAGGGTCCTCTCAGTTCCAAGAGTCCAGGTAGGTCGCCGGACCCAGCCCTAGGTCACTCTCGCTGCCGTGTTGTCCCGTACTAAGACACAACATGTATCCCGTATTAAGTTTCGTACTGCTCTCGTTTTAACGCTGGTTGAAACGATGTTTATATGTGAATGCATGCCATCCCTGTTTCGTTTCCCCATTGGTATTTGTATGGTTTACTTCCTCGCATACTTTGGTTGCCCGCCAATAGCATGTTGCCGCAATTGCTTTGAGGAATGGGTCCTTAGCATTCTGCTGGCAAGGACATGCTGCCGGTGGGGTTTTCCTTAACAGCTCTTGATGCTGCCACCCACCTTGTTGAGTGGACTCGAAACAAGGCAAGGGCGCAAACAAATACGGGAAGGTTCCATCGCGCAGAGGGTTCGCCATACAAAACCGTGGGTGTCCAAGAGATGCGCAAGTGCGAGTTCTGAGAAAAAATTACAAGCATGTCAACTTAGCTTTTGTCTATGCTCCCCTCCTGCCAGGATGCATATTTGTTTATGTATATCATCCCCTCCTCCACCCGTGGTCATCCCTCCTCTTCGTGTCTCCTGGGGAGACTATGTACGTATATCCATTTTTTCCCTGAAAAGAGGGAAGGGACAAATGGGAGGGACTAGGTAGTCCATTAGTCACGTGCCCAGCCCTGGAAAGGGCCGGAGGGGTCAGCATAAACATTCGCAACTAATGAAACATTGTGGAAAAGGAAAAAAACTAGCTCCTCTCTCCTTTTCCTTTACTACCAATGATCCATTAGCAACCGGCGTGAAGGACACGCTGGCGCACGGGGCCTTGCCGGGGTTCGCTTGCCGAGGGTGCCAACCAATGGATTCATACCAGCATTCAGCTCAGGATTTACCCTTGGCGGGACAAATGCAGGACCAAGCTCCACGCAGGCTCATCGATGCTGGCGGCATCGCCCCTACGCAACCCGATCATTGGAGAGCAAGAAGGAAGGGGGAGGCCAAGTATGCAGCATTCTCTCGTTCGTCAGACCGAGTGGCACCTCTTGGGATCGGGCGCGCTTGATAAATGGTCGTGAGAAGGATGGCGTTGTTGTTTGGCTCGTCTCTTCTTCTGGCCGCGGACGGCTCAGCGACCATGTTACCCGCGCCAGCGGCGCCAATCGCAGCACCGACGCCCCTTGCTCTCGCTGCCACCACTGCTGTGGTCGGAGACGTGCGATAGAGTCTTGGAAGGAGGAGGCTAGGGAGCAGCATTGTTCCTCTTCTTCAAAGCCATGGACGAAGAGGGTGATGACGAAGATTTACGCGTTGTTCACAACTTCGGGTTCGCACAAGCGATATCCCCTACCTGGCGCGCCAAACATGTCGTGGGTGAACACGATCACCTATGGGGCCATGAGCCCCTTTTGTGGTTCGGCAAAAGGGGGAGATCACATTGCACAAAGAGTAGATGCCATGAGGCAGCACGACGACGGGACTCTGGTCATTTTACCCAGGGTCGGGCCGCTGAGAAGCGTAAAAGCCGACTCCTGCTTTGGTGGAATGGATGGAGGAAACACAACAACACGCGGCCCTCAAACCTGACAAGGTGGCCTCGGGGAGCTGCTACGCGAGTACCAGTGTGAGAGGGTCTGAATCCTTCTCTAAGTTTCCTTGGACCTCCTTTTATAGCCCAAGGGGTAACCACAGTGGCAGAACAGACATTATCTTGTGATTAGATAACTAACAGTGTTATCATACCTAACTCTGGCACTTAGGACAAAATGCCATAAATGCTACCTTAGGTGTCGTGCGGGGGTGCATCCCTGGCAAGCTTATATCACCGCTTAGTTAGCTTTGCTTATCATCTTGACATGCCCTTAGACGGGTGTCACATGGGTGTGATCTGTCTTCCAGCAGGTCGCCACGTCCTTAGCGGGAGCCACTTAGTTGTCTCAGGACTCGACACCGCATCAATAAGAGACTGGCGTCGTGATGCGATGGAGCGATGGTAGCTGGCATGTGCCTACCGGGGGCAGGGCTTGCCGGGCCTTCTTGGAGGGGCACGCCTTCCAGTCTCCGGTCACCCCGGAGGCGAAGCTGGCGTGGTTTGGATTTGTTCTGGCTTGGTGTATCGACCTTGCCGGCCTCACCTGGCTGACAAGGGACACTTCTCTTGGAATCCTTGACTTGTATGTTTGGCTTGGTCTTCTTGATGCGCTCCTTCAGCTCACGAAGAGCGGCTTCTCTAGCTCGGCCTCGTGCTAGTTCTGAATGCGCTTGACGGGTTCGACCATATTGAGGTAGCCATTCCCCCGGCAGGCCCTGGCCATCGGGGCAGCAGCTTTCTATCCATGCACAAGTCAGGGGAAATTAAACACCCTTGTTTGTGTACCCCTGACATTTGGTACTGATATTCTGAAAAAACAAAAACAAGCAGAAACAGCAACTGGCACTGAGCACTAAGTTAATAGGTTAGTCCCAAAAAATGATATATAACTGCCTGAAAGTGTATATAAAACATCCAAGATGATACTATAATAGCATGGAACAATCAAAAATTATAGATACATTGGCGACGTATCACTCCTCAGGAGAAACTCAACGCCAAAAACACCTGTAATACTTTTCCTGTGTAACTCGCAATTGACAATAGTCATGGACTTTGATCACCTGATAATCTGTCGAGCGATGTTTCCTCATCAGGGAGCTCGCCGTGAGTGAGATAAGCCAAATAAGGGACTGTCCAATATGGTATTGCATGGACAACAACAACCAATTGTGCTTCTGGGTCAGAAATAGCATTTTCTTCCTCCGTTGGCAATTTGACTAATGGGTTATGCAAAACATCAAGGAAAACATTTGGAGGGACCGGCTTACGTTGAGATCCCGGGCAAGACAACGCATTGGCAGCCTCATTGAGCCGACGATCAATGTGATCAACCTGATTTCCCTTGAAGTCTACTACGATGACTGTCAGAGCATGTCTATAAGCTGCCATGAGGGGGTCCTTGGAGTCCCAAGTCCCAGAAACCTGCTGAGCGACCAAATTTGAGTCGCCCAAACATCTGACCTGGCTGAGGTTCATATCCTTAGCCATATGGAGTCCATGAAGCAAAGTTCGTACTCAGCTACAATGTTAGTTCAAGAGAACATGAGCCTTAAAACATAACAAAACTTATCACCTCGTGGAGATGTGATGAGCACTCCAGCCCCTGAGCCTTCCAATTGTCTGGATCCATCAAAGTGTATCATCAAATATTTATTGTCCAGTTTCTCTTCAGGGGCTTGCAGCTCAGTCCAATCATTGATTAAATTAACCAGGGCTTGGGACTTGATTGTTGTTCGAGGAACATACTTCAAATGACGTGGGCCAAGCTCGATAGCCCACTTTGAAACCCAACCAGTGGCTTCCCTATTCTGGATGATATCTCCCAGAGGTGTAGAACTGAACACAGTGATGGGATTCTCCTGGAAATAGTGCTTCAACTTTCGACTGGCCATAAAGACACTGAAAACTAGCTTCTGCCAACGTGGGTAGCACTGTTTCGATTCTATCAATACTTCGCTGACATAATAGACCGGTGCTAGGCCAAATATTCCTTCCCTTCCTCTTTGTGCTCCATGACAACTGCTATACTTACCACTTTATTAATAGCGACAATGTACAAGAGCATCGGCTCTTTGTCATGAGGAGCTGCAAGAACAAGTTGTTCTGACAATTGCTTCTTGAGTAACTCAATGGCTTTATCCGCTTCATCACTGCAGACAAATTGATCAGATTTCTTGAGTAACTGGTATAAAGGGATAGCTTTCTCCCAAAGCCGTCTTATGAACCGGCTCAAAGCCGCAACCCGGCCCGTCAACTTCTGGACAACATTGATGTTGGCCGACTTGGCAAGGGTAGTGATGGCTTTGATTTTTGTTTTCTTCAATTCCTTGCTCAGACACCAGAAAACCCAGGAGTTTGCCTGCAGGAACACCAAATACACATTTCGCTGGGTTGAGCTTCATCTGTTAGACCCGAAGATTGTCAAAAGTCTTTTTGAGATCATCCAATAAGGTCTCTCTCTTCTGAGATTTGACCACGATGTCGTTGACATAAGCATAAATATTGTGACCAGTCTTTTTGTGGAAACAATTCTTGACATAGTGCTGGTAAGTGGCACCAGCACTTTTAAGTCCAAATGGCATAGATATAGCAGAAATCCCCAACCGGCATGATGGAAGTTGTTTTCTCTTGGTCTTATTCTGCCATCTTGATACGATGATAGCCGGAATAGGCATCTAGGAAACACAGATACTCACAACCAGCTGTGGAGGCAATGATCTGATCAACGCGAGGAAGAGCAAACGGATCATTCGAGCAAGCCCTATTCAGGTCTGTACACACATCCGCCAAATACCATTTTCTTCATAACAAGCAAATCATAAACATAGGTACTGTTACAAACCCATCCATATTTTATTACTGCATAATATGTACTATATTCTAACTTCTCCATGACTTATACCCCCGATATAATCCATAGCATCATTAAAACAAGCAAACTATGCAACAAAAACATAAGTTGTCTAAGAGAGAACAATCTATAATGATCTGAACAAACGCCATACGTTTATAACTCAAAAAAATCTAAAACTTTAGGACAACATGTAAAATTTGTATATCAATCATTGTAAAAATTTCAATTTTTTTCATGTTACTGTGAATTTTAAAAATTCCATAACTGGGCGCAAAATTTCTGTTTTTTTTTCACAGAATCAAGTCAACTATCAACCAAATCACCACAAAGGCTTTACTTGGCACCAACACTAATCAAAACATAAAAACACAATCATAATAGTAGCATAATTGTGTGAACACTCAAAAATAGAAAGAAAAACAAGAAAAATATTGGGTTGCCTCCCAACATGCGCTATTGTTTTATGTCCATAGCTAGGCGTAATGCATAGTTTCAAGTATTGTCATCCTTATTTTTAATCCCATTGGTGGACCTCATAATAGATTCATATGGTGGTTTGGTTCTCTTTCTAGGGAAGTGTTCCATCCCTTTCTTTAATGGGAATTGGAACCTTATGTTTCCTTCTTTCATATGAATAACAACACCTAAAGTTCGTAGGAAAGGCCTACCAAGTATTATAGGACAAGATGGATTGCATTCAGTATATAGCACAATGAAATCAACATGCACATAATTTGTATTAGCAAGAATAAGCACAATGAAATCAATAGGCACGTAATTTGTATAAGCAATGAAAATTAAGCGTTGTACGAACTTGTGATGGAAAAATAATAAAGGGATGGACTGCATAATAAAGGTTGCTATCACAAGGGGCAATACAATGTGACGTTCATTTGCACTAAGAAATTGAGCGTACAAACCAAAAAGCACATGACAACCTCTGCTTCCCTCTGCGAAGGGCCTATCTTTTACTTTTATGTATTTACTTTTATGCAAGAGTCAAAGTATTCTTCCCTATTCCTTTTTATTTTGTCTTTTGCAAGCATCATGTGGTGAGGAAAGATCTAGGCACATGTATCCAGTTGGATATGAGTGAGCATGAATTATTATTGTTGACATCGCCCTTGAGGTGAATATATTGGGAGGCTAAACTATAGGCCCCTATGTTCCTATGTGTCTGGTTAGAACTTTTTGCTCATGGGTATGCGGTGAGTGTTAGGAAACATAGAAGACTATATGATGGTTGAGTATGTGGACTTGCCAAAAGGCTCCGGTATGTGACCCTTCCTGGAAAGATGATGAACTGTAGTTGCAAAGTTGATTGAGAACATAGTTTATTGGTTTTCAATAGAGTTTATGCTTTATACTTTGATGTTGTGATTAATTATTACTTGTTCATGAGAAGTTTATGATAAAAGTTATGTGGTAAAAATTCTATGATAGAGTTTGCTGCTGTTATAATAATATGCATGATGCTTCTATGTCCGTACTTTGTTTTTATCGACACCTCTCTCTCTCTCTCTAAGCATGTGGACATGCTTTTCAATTTCAGTTTTTGGCTTGAGGACAAGCGAGGTCTAAGCTTGGAGGAGTTGATACGTCAATTTTGCATCATGTTTACCTACTGTTATTTACTAAGTCTTTATGCATAATAATGCTTTTTGGAGTAATTCTAATGCCTTTTCTCTCATAATATGCAAGGTTTACAGAAAGAGGGAGAATGCCGGCAGCTGGAATTCTGTACCTGAAAAAGCTATGTCAGAGTTACCTATTCTACACATCTCCAAATGAGATGAAACTTCATGGAGAATTGTTTTGGAATAAAAGAAAAATACTGGGTCAAATAACTACCAGAGGAGGCCCACCAGGTGGGCACAACCCACCTGGGCGCGCCAGGCCCCCCAGGAGCGCCATGGTGGGTTGTGCCCTCCTCGGCCCACCCCCGCTTCCCCTCTTACGGTATATAAGTCATTTGACCTAGAAAAAATGAGGATCGGACTTTTGGGACGGAGCGCCACCGTCTCGAGGCAAAACTTGCGCAGGAGCACTTTTGCCCTCCAGCGGAGCGATTCCGCCGGGGGAACTTCCCTCCCGGAGGGGGAAATCATCTCATCGTCATCACCAACAACCCTCTCATCTTTGGGAGGGAAATCTCCATCAACATCTTCAACAACACCATCTCCCCTCAAACCCTAGTTCATCTCTTGTGTTCAATCTTTGTACCGGAACCTCAGATTGGTACCTGTGGGTGACTAGTAGTGCTGATTACATCTTGTAGTTGATCATTATATGGTTTATTCGGTGGAAGATTATATGTTCAGGTCCATTTTTCTATTTAATACCCCTCTAATCTTAAGCATGATTATCATTTCTGAGTAGTTACGTTTGTTCTTGAGGTCACGGGAGAAATCTTGTTGCAAGTAATCATGTGAACTTGATATGTGTTCGATATTTTGACGATATGTATGTTGTGATTCCCTTAGTGGTGTCATGTGAACGTTGACTACATGGCACTTCACCATATTTGGGCCTAAGGGAATGCATTTTGGAGTAGTTATTAGATGATGGGTTGCTAGAGTGACAGAAGCTTAAACCCTAGTATATGCGCTACTTTGTAAGGGACCGATTTGGATCCAAAAGTTTAATGTCATGGTTAGATTTTATCTTAATACCTTTCTCATAGTTGCGGATGCTTGCAAGGGGATTAATCATAAGTAGGAGGTTCGTTCAAGTAAGAACAGCACCTAAGCACCGGTCCACCCACATATCAAATTATCAAAGTAGCGAACACGAATTGAACCAACATGGTGAAAGTGACTAGATGAAATTCATGTGTACCCTCTAGAACGCTTTTCCTATTATAAGAAACCGTTTTGGCATGTCCTTTGCCACAAAAGGATTCGGATACCTTGCTACACTTTATTTACCATTATCGTTACTTGCTCGTTACAAATTATCTTGCTATCAAACTACTCGTTACCGACAATTTCAGTGCTTACAGAAATTACCTTGCTGAAAACCACTTGTCATTTCCTTCTGCTCCTCGTTGGGTTCCACAATCTTACTTAGTGAAAGGACTACGATTGATCCCCTATACTTGTGGGTCATTGATACGTCTCCAACGTATCTATAATTTTTGATTGCTCCATGCTATATTATCTACTGTTTTGGACCATATTGGGCTTTATTTTTTCACCTTTATATTACTTTTCGGACTAACCTATTAACCGGAGGCCCAGCGCAGAATTGTTGTTTTTTGCCTATTTCAGTGTTTCGAAGAAACGGAATATCAAACTGAGTCCAAACAGAATGAAATCTTCGGGAACGTGATTTTCTCATCGGATAAGATCCAGGAGACTTGGACCCTCGGTCAAGAAAGGAGGGAGGCGGCCACGAGGGTGGAGGGCACGCCCCTAGGGCGCCCGCCTCGTGGGCCCCCCTAAGCTCCACCGACGTACTCCTTCCTCCTATGTATACCTACGTACCCCCAAACGATCAAAGACGGAGCCAAAAACCTAATTCCACCGCCGCAACTTTCTGTATCCACGAGATCCGATCTTGGGGCCTGTTCCGGAGCTCCGCCGGAAGGGGAATCCACCACAGAGGGCTTCTACATCATCATCATAGCCTCTCCGATGAAGTGTGAGTAGTTTACTTCAGACCTTCGGGTCCATAGTTAGTAGCTAGATGGCTTCTTCTCTCTTTTGGATCTCAATACAATGTTCTCCCCTCTCTTGTGGAGATCTATTCGATGTAATCTTCTTTTTTGCGGTGTGTTTGTTGAGACCGATGAATTGTGGGTTTATGATCAAGATTATCTATGAGCAATATTTGAATCTTCTGGATTCTTTTTATGTATGATTGGTTATCTTTGCAAGTCTCTTGAATTATCCGCTTGGTTTGGCCAACTAGATTGGTTGTTCTTGCAATGGGAGAAGTGCTTAGCTTTGGGTTCAATCTTGCGGTGTCCTTTCCCAAAGGATGTAAGGGCAGCAAGGCACGTATTGTATTGTTGCCATCGAGGATAACAAGATGGGGTATTTATCATATTGCATGAATTTATTCCTCTACATCATGTCATCTTGCTTAAGGCGTTACTCTGTTTTCATTAACTTAATACTCTAGATGCATGATGGATAGCGGTCGATGAGTGGAGTAATAGTAGTAGATGCAGGCAGGAGTCGGTCTACTTGTCTCTGACGTGATGCCTATATACATGACCATACCTAGATATTCTCATAACTATGCTCAATTCTGTCAATTGCGCAATAGTAATTCGTTCACCCACCGTAAAATACTTATGCTCTTGAGAGAAGCAACTAGTGAAATCTATGGCCTCCCGGTCTATTTTCATCATATTAATCTTCCTACGCTTTATTATTGCTTTGTTTTTTTTTTACTTTTCCTTTTATTTTACTTTGCATCCTTATACCAAAAATACAAAAATATTTTCTATCATCTCTATCAGATCTCACTCTCGTAAGTGACCATGAAGGGATTGACAACCCCTATTCGCGTTGGTTGCGAGGAGTTATTTGCTTTGTGTAGGTACAAGGGACTTGTGCGTGGCCTCCTACTGGATTGATACCTTGGTTTTCAAAAACTGAGGGAAATACTTATGCTACTCTACTGCATCATCCTCTCCTCTTCGGGGAAAACCAACGCAAGCTCAAGACGTAGCAAGAAGGATTTCTGGCGCCGTTGCCGGGGAGTCTACGCAAAAGTCAACATACCAAGTACCCATCACAATCCCTTATCTCTCGCATTACATTATTTGCCATTTGCCTCTCATTTTCCTCTCCCCCACTTCACCCTTGCCGTTTTATTCGCCCTCTCTTTCCCGTTTGCCTTTTTCTCGTTCGCTTGTTCGCTCGTGTGTTGGATTGCTTGCTTGTCACTATGGCTCAAGATAATACCAAATTGTGTGATTTTACCAATACCAACAATAATGATTTCCTTAGCACTCCGATTGCTCCTCTTGCCAATACTGAATCTTGTGAAATCAATGCTGCTTTATTGAATCTCGTTATGAAAGATCAATTCGCCGGCCTTCCTAGTGAAGACGCCGCTACTCATTTCAATAGCTCCGTAGATTTGTGTGATATGCAAAAGAAGAAAGATGTTGACAATGATGTTGTTAAATTGAAGCTATTTCCTTTTTCGCTTAGAGATCGTGCTAAAGCTTGGTTTTCGTCTTTTCCCAAAAATAGTATTGATTCTTGGAACAAGTGCAAAGATGCTTTTATCTCTAAGTATTTTCCTCCCGCTAAGATCATCTCCCTTAGAAACGATATTATGAATTTTAAGCAACTTGATCATGAACATGTTGCACAAGCTTGGGAGAGAATGAAATTAATGATACGTAATTGTCCTACTCATGGTTTAAATTTGTGGATGATTATACAAAATTTCTATGCCGGATTGAATTTTGCTTCTAGAAACCTTTTAGATTCGGCCGTGGGAGGCACTTTTATGGAAATCACTTTAGGAGATGCTACTAAACTCCTAGATAATATTATGGTTAATTATTCTCAATGGCATACTGAAAACTCTACTAATATAAAAGTGCATGCGATAGAAGAAATCAATGTTTTGAGTGGAAAGATGGATGAACTTATGAAATTATTTGCTACTAAGAGTGTTTATTCTGATCCTAATGATATGCCTTTGTCTACTTTGATTGAGAATAATAATGAATCTATGGATGTGAATTTTGTTGGTAGGAATAATTTTGGTAACAACGCGTATAGAGGGAATTTTAATCCTAGGCCCTATCCTAGTAATCCTTCTAATAATTATGAAATTCCTACAACGACTCTTATGGAAATTTTAATAAGATGCCCTCTGAATTTGAGACTAGTGTTAAAGAGTTTATGAATTCTCAAAAGAATTTTAATGCTTTGCTTGAAGGGAAATTGCTTAAGGTTGATGAATTGGCTAGGAACGTTGATAGAATTTCTCTTGATGTTGATTCTTTAAAGCTTAGATCTATTCCTCCTAAGCATGATATCAATGAGTCTCTCAAAGCCATGAGAATTTCCATTGATGAGTGCAAGGAAAGAACCGCTAGGATGCATGCTATGAAAGATGCCTTTATTAAAGCGTGTTCTTCCAATTCCCATGAAAATCAAGATGAAGATCTAAAAGTTATTTATGTGTCCCCTATTAAATCTTTGTTTTGCAATATGAATCTTGATGAAACTGAATATGATCCACCCTTACCTAGACGCATGCTCCAAAAATTGAGTATTTAGATCTTGATGATGAAATTGATAAAAGTGGGATTGAAAAGAATAAAACCCTAGATGTTGATAAACCCACTATTTTGGATTTCAAGGAATTTAATTATGAAAGTTGCTCTTTAATTGATTGTATTTCCTTGTTACAACTCAAGCTAAATTCTCCGCATGCTTATAGTCAAAATAAAGCGTTTACCAAACATATCGTTGATGCCTTGATGCAATCTTATGAGGAAAAAATTGAGTTGGAAGTCTCCATCCCTAGAAAACTTTATGATGAGTTGGAACCAACTATTAAAATTAAGATTAAGGATCATGAATTTTACGCTTTATGTGATTTGGGTGCTAGTGTTTCCACTATTCCCGAAACTTTGTGTGATTTGCTATATTTCCGTGATTTTGATGAATGCTCTCTAAACTTGCACCTTGCGGATTCCACTATTAAGAAACCTATGGGAAGAATTAATGATGTTCTTATTGTTGCAAATAGGAATTATGTACCCGTAGACTTTATCGTTCTTGATATAGATTGTAATCCTTCATGTCCTATTATTCTTGGTAGACCTTTCCTTAGAACGATTGGTGCAATTATTGATATGAAGGAAGGGAATATTAGATTCCAATTTCCATTAAAGAAAGGCATGGAACACTTCCCTAAAAGAAAATAAAATTACCATATGAATCTATCATCAGAGCCATTTATGGATTACCTACCAAAGATGGCAATACCTAGATCTATCCTTGCTCTTATGCCTAGCTAGGGCGTTAAACGATACCGCTTGTTGGGAGGCAACCCAATTTTATTTTTAGTTTTTTCTTTTTTTTCTGTTTAGGAATAAATAATCCATATATCTTCTGTTTAGATGTGGTTTTATGTTTTAATTAGTGTTTATGCCAAGTTAAACCTATAGGATCTTCTTGGATAATAGTTATTTGATCTTGCTGTAATTTCCATAAACTTGCTGTTCACGAAAACAATTGTTAAAAATCACCAGAACGTGATAAAATAGTGATTCCAATTGCTGCTGATCAATAAACAAATTTTGTAGGTCTTCCTATTTTGGATGAATTTTTGGAGTTCCAGAAGTTTGCTTTAATTACAGATTACTACAGATTGTTCTATTTTTGACAGATTCTGTTTTTCGTGTGTTGTTTACTTATTTTGATGAATCTATGGCTAGTAAAATAGTTTATAATCCATAGAGAAGTTGGAATACAGTAGGTTTAACACCAAAACAAATAAAGAATGAGTTCATTACAGTACCTTGAAGTGGTCTTTTGTTTTCTTTAAGCTAACGGAGCTTACGAGATTTTTGTTGAGTTTTGTGTTGTGAAGTTTTCAAGTTTTGGGTGAATTTTTTTATGGATTATGGAACAAGGAGTGGCAAGAGCCTAAGCTTGGGGATGCCCATGGCACCCCCAAGATAATCCAAGGACACCAAAAAGTCAAAGCTTGGGGATGCCCCCGGAAGGCATCCCCTCTTTCGTCCACTTCCATCGGTAACTTTAGTTGGAACTATATTTTTATTCACCACATGATATGTGTTTTGCTTGGAGCGTCTTGTATTATTTGAGTGTTTGCTTGTTAGTTTACCACAATCATTCTTGCTGTACACACCTTTTGAGAGAGCCATACATGAATTGGAATTTGTAATACTCTATGTGCTTCACTTATATCTTTTGAGCTTTATAGTTTTGCTCTATGTGCTTCACTTATATCTTTTGAGCTTTATAGTTTTGCTCTAGTACTTCACTTATATCTTTTAGAGCACGGTGGTGGATTTGTTTTATAGAAACTATTAATCTCTCATGCTTCACTTAGATTATTTTGAGAGTCTTAAATAGCATGGTAATTTGCTTAATAATAATATGCTTGGTATTCAAGATTTGTAAAACTTTCTTTTGAGTGCGTTGAATACTAAAAAGGTTTGATGCTTGATAATTTTTTTGAAATATGGAGGTGATAATATTAGAGTCGTGCTAGTTGAGTTGTTGTGAATTTGAGAAATGCTTGTGTTGAAGTTTGCAAGTCCCGTAGCATGCACATATGGTAAACGTTATGTAACAAATTTGAAACATGAGGTGTTATTTGATTGTCCTCCTTATGAGTGGCGGTCGGGGACGAGCGATGGTCTTTTCCTACCAATCTATCCCCTAGGAGCATGCGCGTAGTGCTTTGGTTTTTGATGGCTTGTAGATTTTTGCAATAAGTATGTGAGTTCTTTATGACTAATGTTGAGTCCATGGATTATACGCACTCTCACCCTTCCATCATTGCTAGACTCTTCGGTACCGTGCATTGCCCTTTCTCACATTGAGAGTTGGTGCAAACTTCGCTGGTGCATCCAAACCCCGTGATATGATACACTCTTCCACACATAAACCCCCTTATATCTTCCTCAAAACAGCCACCATACCTACCTATTATGGCATTTCCGTAGCCATTCCGAGATATATTGCCATGCAACTTTCCACCATACCGTTCTTCATGACACTTTCATCATTGTCATATTGCTTAGCATGATCATGTAGTTGACATAGTATTTGTGGCAAAGCCACCGTTCATAATTCTTTCATGTCACTCTTGATTCATTGCATATCCTGGTACACCACCGGAGGCATTCATATAGAGTCATACTTTGTTCTAGTATCGAGTTGTAATCATTGAGTTGTAAATAAATTGAAGTGTGATGATCATCATTTTCTAGAGCATTGTCCCAAAAAAATGGAAAGGCCAAAAGAAAAAACAAGGCCCAAAAAAAGGATAAATAAAAAGGGGCAATGTTACTATCTCTTTTCCACACTTGTGCTTTAAAGTAGCACCATGTTCTTCATATAGTGAGTCTCATATATTGTGCTTCAAAGTAGCACCATGTTCTTCATATAGCGAGTCTCATATATTGTGCTTCAAAGTAGCACCATGTTTTTCATATAGAGAGTTTCATTTTTTGTCACTTTCATATACTAGTGGGAATTTTTCATTATAGAACTTGGCTTGTATATTCCAACGATGGGCTTCCTCAAATGCCCTAGGTCTTCGTGAGCAAGCAAGTTGTATGCACACCCACTTAGTTTCTTTTGTTGAGCTTTCATACATTTATAGCTCTAGTGCATCCGTTGCATGGCAATCCCTACTCCTTAAATTAACATCAATTGATGGGCATCTCCATAGCCCGTTGATTAGCCTCGTTGATGTAAGATCTTCTCCTTTTTTGTCTTCTCCACATAACCCCCATCATTATATTCTATTCCACCCATAGTGCTATGTCCATGGCTCGCGCTCATATATTGCATGAAAGTTTATAGGTTTGAGATTACTAAGGTATGAAACAATTGCTTGGCTTGTCATCGGGGTTGTGCATGATGAGAGCATTCTTGTGTGACGAAAATGGAGCATGACTAAACTATATGATTTTGTAGGGATGAACTTTCTTTGACCATGTTATTTTGAGAAGACATAATTGCTTAGTTAGTATGCTTGAAGTATTATTATTTTTATGTCAATATGAACTTTTGTCTTGAATCTTTCGGATCTGAATATTCATACCACAATTAAGAAGAGTTACATTGAAATTATGCCAAGTAGCACTCCGCATCAAAAATTCTCTTTTTATCATTTACCTACTCAAGGACGAGCAGGAATTAAGCTTGGGGATGCTTGATACGTCTCCAACGTATCTATAATTTTTGATTGCTCCATGCTATATTATCTATTGTTTTGGACAATATTGGGCTTTATTTTCCACTTTTATATTACTTTTGGGACTAACCTATTAACCGGAGGCCCAACCTGCAATTGCTGTTTTTGCCTATTTCTGTTTCGAAGAAACGGAATATCAAACGGAGTCCAAACGGAATGAAATCTTCGGGAACGTGATTTTCTCATTGGATAAGATCCAGGAGACTTGGACCCTCGGTCAAGAAAGGAGGGAGGAGGCCACGAGGGTGGAGGGCGCCCCCCTAGGGCGCGCCCCCCTACCTCGTGGGCCCCCAGAAGCTCCATCGACGTACTCCTTCCTCCTATATATACCTACGTACCCCCAAACGATCAAAGACGGAGCCAAAAACCTAATTCCACCACCGCAACTTTCTGTATCCACGAGATCCCATCTTGGGGCCTGTTCCGAGTTCATGGGAAGGGGAATCCACCATGGAGGGCTTCTACATCATCATCATAGCCTCTCCGATGAAGTGTGAGTAGTTTACTTGCACCTTCGGGTCCATAGTTAGTAGCCAGATGGCTTATTCTCTCTTTTTGGATCTCAATACAATGTTCTCCCCTCTCTTGTGGAGATCTATTCGATGTAATCTTCTTTTTGCGGTGTGTTTGTTGAGATCGATGAATTGTGGGTTTATGATCAAGATTATCTATGAGCAATATTTGAATCTTCTCTGAATTCTTTTATGTATGATTGGTTATCTTTGCAAGTCTCTTGAATTATCCGCTTGGTTTGGCCAACTAGATTGGTAGTTCTTGCAATGGGAGAAGTGCTTAGCTTTGGATTCAATCTTGCGGTGTCCTTTCCCAAAGGTCGATAAGGGCAGCAAGGCACGATTGTATTGTTGCCATCAAGGATAACAAGATGGGGTATTTATCATATTGCATGAATTTATTCCTCTACATCATGTCATCTTGCTTACATGCTACTCTGTTTTCATTAACTTAATACTCTAGATGCATGCTGGACAACGGTTGATGAGTGGAGTAATAGTAGTAGATGCAGGCAAGAGTCGGTCTACTTGTCTCGATGCCTTTATACATGATCATACCTAGATATTCTCATAACTATGCTCAATTCTGTCAATTGCTCAACAAGAATTGCTCACCCACCGTGAAAATACTTATGCTCTTGAGAGAAGCCACTAGTGAAATCTATGGCCCCCGGGTCTATTTTCATCATATTAATCTTCCTACACTTTATTATTGATTTGCTTTTTTACTTTGCCTTTTATTTTACTTTGCATCCTTATACCAAAAATACCAAAAATATTATCTATCATCTCTATCGGATCTCACTCGTAAGTGACCGTGAAGGGATTGACAACCCCTATTCGCGTTGGTTGCGAGGAGTTATTTGCTTTGTGTAGGTATGAGGGACTTGCGCGTGGCCTCCTACTGGATTGATACCTTGGTTCTCAAAAACTGAGGGAAATACTTACGCTACTCTGCTGCATCATCCTCTCCTCTTCGGGGAAAACCAACGCAAGCTCAAGACGTAGCAGTCATCAGAGCTCTTTTGATGTGACATTGAGAATAATTTGTCATAATATTATGAAGGAGTTTTGTAGCTTCTCCCAATGTAATTTCCGTAAAAGTACCACTTGCAGCAAAGTCTAGAAGATTTCTAGAAACAAAGTTTAGTCCCGCGTAGGAATTTTGTATAATCATCCATAAGCTTTGACCACGAGCGGGACAATTTCTAATCGTTAATTTCATTCTCTCCCAAGATTGTGCAACATGTTCATGCTCAAGTTGCTGAAAATTCATAATTTGATTTCTAAGAGAGATAATCTTAGCGGGAGGAAAATACTTGGCAATAAAAGCATCCTTACACTTATCCCAAAAATCAATACTATTTCGAGGCAAGGATGAAAACCAAGTTTTAGAATGACTCTTAGCGAGAAAGGAAACAATTTCAACTTAACAATATCATTATCCACATCTTTCTTCTTTTGCATATCACATAATTCAACGAAAGTATTAAGATGGGATGCAACATCTTCATTAGGACTACCAGAAAATTGTTCTTTCATAACAAGATTTAGCAAAGCAGCATAAATATCACATGACTCCACACTAATGGCGGGAGGAGGAATTTGAGTACTAATAAAATCATTATTATTAGTATTTGAAAAATCACACAACTTAGTGTTTTCTTGAGACATAGCGACAAAGCAAGCAAACAAGCAAACAAAAATATTTTATGTTTTTGTAAATTTTAGGAGAAGTGGGGAGATCAAAATGAGAGGCAAAGGCAAATAAAAATTAGATCAAAGTAGATGATAGTTTGTGCGAAGGTACTTGATAGGTTTTGATGATGTCTTCTCGGTAACGGCGCCAGGAATTCTTCTTGCTGCTTGTGAGCTGCGTTGGGATTTTCTCCAAAGAGGAGAGGAGATGCAACATGGTACATATAAGTATTTCCCTCAGTGATAACCAAGGTATGAATCAAGTAGAAGAATCATGCAAAGCCTCGTGACTAGCACATGTTGGGGAACGTAGTAATTTCAAAAAATTTCCTACGCACACGCAAGGATCATGGTGATGCATAGCAACGAGAGGGGAGAGTGTATGTCCACGCACTCGTGAGACCGTAAGCGAAGCGTTATAACAACGCTGTTGATGTAGTCGTGCGTCTTCACGATCCGACCGATCCAAGTACCGAACGTCGGCACCTCCGAGTTCTCGCACCACGTTCAGCTCGATGACGATCCCGGACTCGATCCAAAGAAAGTGTCGGGATGAGTTCCGTCAAGACGGCGTGGTGACGATGATGATGCTCCACCGACGCGGGGCTTCGCCTAAGCTCATGACGATATGACTTCACCGGCGCGGGCTTCGCCTAAGCTCCATGACGATATGACTTCACCGGCGCAGGCTTCGCCTAAGCTCCGACGATATGACCGAAGTGGAATATGGTGGAGGGGGCACCGCACACGGCTAAGGAACGATCCGTAGATCAACTTGTGTGTTCTAGGGTGCCCCCGCCCCGTGATATAAAGGAGCAAGGAGGGGTGGCGGCCCAGGAGGAGGCGCACCAAGGGGGAGTCCTACTCCCACCGAGTAGGATTCCCCTTTCCTAGTCCAACTAGGAAACCTTCCATGTAGTAGGAGTAGGAGAGAAGGAAAGGGAAGGGAAAAGGAGAAGGAAGGAAGGCGCCCCCTTCCCTAGTCCAATTCGGACCAGACTAAGGGAAGGGGTGCGCCACCCTTGAGGCCCTTTTCCTTCTTTCCCGTATGGCCCAATAAGGCCCAATACGTATTCCCGTAACTCTCCGGTACTCCGAAAAATACCCGAATGTCTCGGAACCTTTCCAAACTCCGAATATAGTCGTCCAATATATCGATCTTTACGTCTTGACCATTTCGAGACTCCTCGTCATGTCCCCGATCTCATCCGGGACTCCGAACTCCTTCGGTACATCAAAACTCATAAACTCATAATATAAGCCGCTATCGAAACCTTAGCGTGCGAACCCTACGGGTTCGAGAACTATGTAGACATGACCGAGAACTATTCTTGGTCAATAACCAATAGCGGAACCTGGATGCCCATATTGGTTCCTACATATTCTACGAAGATCTTTATCGGTCAAACCGCATAACAACATACGTTGTTCCCTTTGTCATCGGTATGTTACTTGCCCGAGATTCGATCGTCGGTATCCAATACCTAGTTCAATCTCGTTACCGGCAAGTCTCTTTACTCGTTCCGTAATACATCATCTCACAACTAACTCATTAGTTGCAATGCTTGCAAGGCTTATGTGATGTGTATTACCGAGAAGGCCCAGAGATACCTCTCCGACAATCGGAGTGACAAAACCTAATCTCGAAATACGCCAACCCAACATGTACCTTTGGAGACACCTGTAGTACTCCTTTATAATCACCCGATTACGTTGTGACGCTTGGTAGCACCAAAGTGTTCCTCCGTAAACGGAGTTGCATAATCTCATAGTTACAGGAACATGTATAAGTCATGAAGAAAGCAATAGCAACATACTAAACGATCAAGTGCCGTGCTAACGGAATGGGTCATGTCAATCAGATCATTCTCCTAATGATGTGATCCCGTTAATCAAATGACAACTCATGTCTATGGTTAGGAAACATAACCATCTTTGATTAACGAGCTAGTCAAGTAGAGGCATACTAGTGACACTCTGTTTGTCTATGTATTCACACATGTATTATGTTTCCGGTTAATACAATTCTAGCATGAATAATAAACATTTATCATGATATAAGGAAATAAATAATAACTTTATTATTGCCTCTAGGGCATATTTCCTTCAGTCTCCCACTTGCACTAGAGTCAATAATCTAGATCACATCACCATGTGATTAACATCGATAGTTCACATCATCTTGTGATTAACACCCATAGTTCACATCTCTATGTGACCAAGACCCAAAGGGTTTACTAGATTCAGTAATCTAGTTCACATCGCTATGTGATTAACACCCAAAGAGTACTAAGGTGTGATCATGTTTTGCTTGTGAGATAATTTTAGTCAACGGGTCATCATATTCGTGAGTCGTAAGTATTTTGCAAATCTCTATGTCTACAATGCTCTGCACGGAGCTACTCTAGCTAATTGCTCCCACTTTCAATATGTATCTAGATCGAGACTTAGAGTCATCTAGATCGGTGTCAAAACTTGCATCGACGTAACCCTTTACGACGAACCTTTTGTCACTTCCATAATCGAGAAACATATCCTTATTCCACTAAGGATAATTTTGATCACTGTCCGATCTACTCCTAGATCACTATTGTACTCCTTGCCAAACTCAAAGTGTAGGGTATACAATAAATCTGGTACACAAGATGGCATACTTTATAGAACCTATGGCCAAGGCATAGGGAATGACTTTCATTCTCTTTCTATCTTCTGCCGTGGTCGGGTTTTGAGTCTTACTCAATTTCACACCTTGTAACACAGGCAAGAACTCTTTCTTTGATCGCTCCATTTTGAACTACTTCAAAATCTTGTCAAGGTATGTACTCATTGAAAAAACTTATCAAGCGTCTTGATCTATCTCTATAGATCTTGATGCTCAATATGTAAGCAGCTTCACTGAGGTCTTTCTTTGAAAAACTCCTTTTAAACACTCCTTTATGCTTTTGCAGAATAATTCTACATTATTTCCGATCTACAATATGTCATTCACATATACTTATCAGAAATATTGTAGTGCTCCCACTCACTTTCTAGTAAATACAGGCTTCCTTTGCAAGTCTCAGATAAACTATATGCTTTGATCAACTTATCAAAGCGTGATATTCCAACTCCGAGATGCTTGCACCAGTCCATAGATGGATCGCTGGAGCTTGCACACTTTGTTAGCTCCTTTGGATCTATAAAACCTTCTCGTTGCATCATATACAACTCTTCCTCCGTAAAACCCATTCAGAATGCAGTTTTTACATCCATTTGCCAAATTTCATAAATTGTGGCAATTGCTAACATGATTCGGACAGACTTAAGCATCGCTACAGTTGAGAAAATCTCATTGTAGTTAACACCTTGAACTTGTCAAAAAAAACCTTTTTTGCGACAAGTCGAGCTTTGTAGATAGTAACACTACTATCAACGTCCGTCTTCCTCTTGAAGATCCATTTATTTTCTATTGCTTGCCGACCCTTGGGCAAGTCAACCAAAGTCCACACTTTGTTTTCATACATGGATCCCATCTCGCATTTCATGGCTTCTAGCCATTTAGCGGAATCTGGGCTCACCATCGCTTCTTCATAGTTCGTAGGTTCGTCATGATCTAGTAGCATGACTTCCGTAATAGATTGCCGTACCACTCGGTGCGGATCTCACTCTGGTTTACCTACGAGATTCGGTAGTGACTTGATCTGAAGTTACATGATCATCATCATTAGCTTCCTCACTAATTGGTGTAGGAATCATCGAACTGATTTCCGTGATGAAATACTTTCCAATTCGGGAGAAGGTACAAATTACCTTATCAAGCTCCACTTTCCTCCCACTCACTTCTTTCGAGAGAAACTCCTTCTCTAGAAAGGATCCATTTATAAGCAACGAATGTTTTGCCTTCGGATCTGTGATAGAAGGTATACCCAACAATTTCCTTTGGGTATTCTATGAAGACGCACTTCTCCGATTTGGGTTTGAGCTTATCGGGATGAAACTTTTTCACATAAGCATCGCAGCCCCAAACTTTAAGAAAGCGACAACTTTGGTTTCTTGCTAAACCGCAGCTCATATAGTGTCGTCTCAACGGATTTAGATGGTGCCCTATTTAACGTGAATGCAGCTGTCTCTAATGCATGATCCCAAAAGCGATATTGGTAAATCGGTAAGAAACATCATAGATTGTACTATATCCAATAAAGTACGGTTATGACGCTCGGACACACCATTATGATGTGGTGTTCCGTGTGGCATGAATTTGTGAAACTATTTCACATTGTTTTAATTGAAGACCAAACTCAGAACTCAAATATTTGTCTTCTGCGATCATATCGTAGAAACTTTTATTTTCTTGTTATGATGATTCTTCACTTCACTCTGAAATTCTTTGAACTTTTCAAATGTTTCAGACTTGTGTTTCATCAAGTAGATATACCCATATCTGCTCAAATCATCTTGTGAAGGTCAAGAATAACGATACTTGCCACGAGCATCAACACTCATTGGATCGCATACATCGGTATGTATTATTTCCAATAAGTTAGTAGCTTGTTCCATTGTTCCGGAGAACGGAGTTTTAGTCATCTTGCCCAAAAGGCACGGTTCGCAAGCATCAAATGATTCATAATCAAATGATTCCAAAAATCCATCAAGATGGAGTTTCTTCATGCGCTTTACACCAATATGACCTAAACGGCGATTGCCACAAATAAGTTGCACTATCATTATTAACTTTGCATCTTTTGGTTTCAATATTATGAATATGTGTATCACTATGATCAAGATCCAATGAACCATTTTCATTGGGTGTGTAAACATACAAGGTTTTATTCATGTAAGCAGAACAACAATTTATTCTCTTACTTAAATGAATAACCGTATTGCAATAAACATGATCAAATCATATTTATGCTCAACACCAAATAACACTTATTTAGGTTCCACACTAATCCCGAAAGTATAGGGAGTGTGCGATGATGATCATATCAATCTTGGAACTACTTCCAACACTCATCGTCACTTCCCTTCAACTAGTTTCTGTTCATTCTGCAACTCCGTTTCAAGTTACTACTCTTAGCAACCGAACCAGTATCAAATACCGAGGGGTTGCTATGAACACTAGTAAAATACACATCAATAATCAGTATATCAAATATACCTTTGTTCACTTTGCCATCCTTCTTATCCGCCAAATACTTGGGGTAGTTCCGCTTCTAGTGACCAGTTCCATTGCAGCAAAAGCACTTAGTCTCGTGCTTAGGTCCAGACTTGGGCTTCTTCACTCGAAAGCAGCAACTTGCTTGCCGCTTTCTTCTTGAAGTTCCCCTTCTTCCCTTTGCCCTTTTCCTTGAGACTAGTGGTCTTGTCAATCATCAACACTTGATGCTCTTTCTTGATTTCTACCTTCGTCGATTTCAACATCACGAAGAGCTCGGGAATCGTTTCGTCATCCCTTGCATACTATAGTTCATCACGAAGTTCTAGTAACTTAGTGATGGTGACTAGAGAATTCTGTCAATCAACGCCTTATCTCGGAAGATTAACTCCCACTTGATTCAAGCGATTGAAGTACCTGCATAATCTGAAAGCACATGCTCACTAGTTGAGCGATTCTCCTCCATCTTTTAGCTTTAGAACTTTGTTGGAGACTTCATATCTCTCAACTCGGGTATTTGCTGGAAATATTAACTTCAACTCCTGGAACATCTCATATGGTCCATGACGCTCAAAACGCCTTTGAAGTCCCGATTCTAAGCCGTTAAGTATGGTGCACTAAACTATCAAGTAGTCATCATATTGAGCTAGCCAAACGCTCATAACGTGCATCCGCTCCTGCAATAGGTCCGTCACCTAGCGGTGCATTAAGGACATAATTCTTACATGCGGCATTGAGGATAAACCTCAGATCGCGGATCCAATCCGCATCATTGCTACTAACATTTTCAACACAATTTTCTCTAGGAACATATGGAAATAAACATATGAAAGCAACAACGCGAGCTATTGATCTACAACATAATTTGCAAAATACTACCAGGACTAAGTTCATGATAAATTTAAGTTCAATTAATCATATTACTTAAGAACTCCCACTTAGATGCATCTCTCTAGTCATCTAAGTGATCACGTGATCCAAATCAACTAAACCATAACCGATCATCACGTGAGATGGAGTAGTTTTCAATGGTGAACATCACTATGTTGATCATATCTACTATATGATTCACGCCGACCTTTCAGGCCTCCGTGCTCGAGGCCATATCTGCATATGTTAGGCTCGTCAAGTTTAACCCGAGTATTCCGCGTGTGCAAAACTGGCTTGCACCCGTTGTAGATGAACGTGGAGCTTATCACACCCGATCATCACGTGGTGTCTCGGCACGACGAACTTTGGCAACGGTGCATACTCGTGGAGAACACTACTTGATAATTTTAATGAGAGATCATCTTAAAATGCTACCGTCAATCAAAGCAAAATAAGATGCATATAGGATAAACATCACATGCAATCAATATAAGTGATATGATATGGCCATCATCATCTTGTGCTTGTGATCTCCATCTCCAAGCACCGCCATGATCACCATCGTCGCCACCGGGCGACACCTTGATCTCCATCGTAGCATCGTTGTCGTTTACGCCATCTATTGCTTCTATGACTATCGCTACCGCTTAGTGATAAAGTAAAGCAATTACAGGCTTGCATTTCATACAATAAAGCGACAACCATATGGCTCTCGCCAGCTGCCGATAACTCGGTTACAAAACATGATCATCTCATACAATAAAATATAGCATCACGTCTTGACCATATCACATCACAACATGCCCTGCAAAAACAAGTTAGACGTCCTCTACTTTGTTGTTGCAAGTTTTACGTGGCTGCTACGGGCTGAGCAAGAACCGTTCTTACCTACGCATTAAAACCACAACGATACTTCGTCAAATAGACTCCGTTTAACCTTCTCAAGGACGGGCGTAGCCACTCAGTTCAACTAAAGTGAGAGAGACAGACACCCGCCAGCCACCTTTAAGCACGAGTGCTCGTAGCAGTGAAACCAGTCTCGCCGTAAGCGTCTGCGTAATGTCGGTCCGGGCCGCTTCATCTCACAATACCGCTGAACCAAAGTATGACATGCTGGTAGGCGGTATGACTTGTATCGCCCACAACTCACTTGTGTTCTACTCGTGCATATAACATCAACGCATAAAACCAGGCTCGGATGCCACCTGTTGGGGAACGTAGTAATTTCAAAAATTTCCTACGCACACGCAAGGATCATGGTGATGCATAGCAACGAGAGGGAGAGTGTATGTCCACGTACCCTGTGAGACCGTGGCGAAGCGTTATAACAACACGGTTGATGTAGTCAGACGCGTCTTCACGATCCGACCGATCCAAGTACCGAACGTACGACACCTCCGAGTTCTCGCACACGTTCAGCTCGATGGCGATCCCCGGACTCCGATCCAAAGCAAAGTGTCGGGATGAGTTCCACAAGACGACGGGCGTGGTGGCGATGATGATGCTCCACCGACGCAGGGCTTCGCCTAAGCTCATGACGATATGACTTCACCGGCGCGAGGGCTTCGCCTAAGCTCATGACGATATGACTTCACCGGTAGCGAGGCTTCGCCTAAGCTCATGACGATATGACCGAAGTGGAATATGGTGGAGGGGCACCGCACACGGCTAAGGAACGATCCGTAGATCAACTTGTGTGTTCTAGGGTGCCCCTGCCCCGTATATAAAGGAGCAAGGGAGGGGTGGCCGGCCTGGGAGGAGGCGCACCAAGGGAGTCCTACTCCCACCGGAGTAGGATTCCCCTTTCCTAGTCCAACTAGGAAACCTTCCATGTAGTATGAGTAGGAGAGAAGGAAAGGGAAGGGAAAAGGAGAAGGAAGGAAGGGGCGCCCCTTCCCTAGTCCAATTCGGACCGGACCAAGGGAAGGTGCGGCCACCCTTGAGGCCCTTTTCCTTCTTTCCCGTATGGCCCAATAAGGCCCAATACGTATTCCCGTAACTCTCGGTACTCGAAAAATACCGAATGTCTCGGAACCTTTCCAAACTCCGAATATAGTCGTCCAATATATCGATCTTTACATCTCGACCATTTCGAGACTCCTCGTCATGTCCCCGATCTCATCCGGACTCGAACTCCTTCGGTACATCAAAACTCATAAACTCATAATATAACCGCATCGAAACCTTAAGCGTGCGGACCCTACGGGTTCGAGAACTATGTAGACATGACCGAGAACTATTCTTGGTCAATAACCAATAAGCGGAACCTGGATGCCCATATTGGTTCCTACATATTCTACGAAGATCTTTATCGGTCAAACCGCATAACAACATACGTTGTTCCCTTTGTCATCGGTATGTTACTTGCCCGAGATTCGATCGTCGGTATCCAATACCTAGTTCAATCTCGTTACCGGCAAGTCTCTTTACTCGTTCCGTAATACATCATCTCACAACTAACTCATTAGTTGCAATGCTTGCAAGGCTTATGTGATGTGTATTACCGAGAAGGCCCAGAGATACCTCTCCGACAATCGGAGTGACAAAACCTAATCTCGAAATACGCCAACCCAACATGTACCTTTGGAGACACCTGTAGTACTCCTTTATAATCACCCGATTCGTTGTGACGTTTGGTAGCACCAAAGTGTTCCTCCGTAAACGGAGTTGCATAATCTCATAGTTATAGGAACATGTATAAGTCATGAAGAAAGCAATAGCAACATACTAAACGATCAAGTGCCGTGCTAACGGAATGGGTCATGTCAATCAGATCATTCTCCTAATGATGTGATCCCGTTAATCAAATGACAACTCATGTCTATGGTTAGGAAACATAACCATCTTTGATTAACGAGCTAGTCAAGTAGAGGCATACTAGTGACACTGCTTGTCTATGTATTCACACATGTATTATGTTTCCGGTTAATACAATTCTAGCATGAATAATAAACATTTATCATGATATAAGGAAATAAATAATAACTTTATTATTGCCTCTAGGGCATATTTCCTTCAGCACATGCACACACAAAAGCAAATACTTGCACCCAACATGGGCAAGAGGGTTGTCAATCCCCTTGAACTCGTTACTTGCAAGGATTAAATCTCGTAGTGGTAGATAGATAAATTGCAAAACAAATAAAAGAAATAAGCTTGTAGCAAGGATATTTTGGTTATATATATATATATATATATATATATATATATATATATAGGGCATAGTTTTTACTAGAGGCTTCTCTCTTGAACACATAGCATACGGTGGGTGAACAAATTACTGTTGGGCAATTGATAGAAAAGCTCATAGTTATGATGATATTAAAGGCAATGATTATGTATATAGGCATCACGTCTGAGACAAGTAGAGCGACTCCTGCCTGCATCTACTACTATTACTCCACCCATCGACTGCTATCCAGCATGCATCTAGAGTATTAAGTTAATAAAAATAGAGTAACGCCTTAAGCAAGCTAACATGATGTAGACAAAGCAAACTCAAATAATATGAAGAAACCCCATCGTTTTACCCTTAATGGAAACAATACAGATATGTGTCTTGTCCCTTTCTATCACTGGGATAGAGCACAACAAGATTGACCCATCACAAAGCACCTCTCCCGTTGAAGATACATCAATCTAGTTGGCCAAACCAAATGGATAGATTGGAGAGAAATACAAAGCTATAACTATCATGCATAATAAAGTTCTGAAAAGACTCAATTACTTCTCATGAATATTCAGATCATAAACCCAAAATTCATAGGTTCCCAACAAACACACCGCAAAAGAAGATTACATCGGATAGAACTCCAAGAACATCGAGGAGAACATTGTAGTGAAGATCAAAGAGAGAGAAGAAGCCATCTAGCTACTAGCTATAGACCAATAGGTCTATGGTAAACTACTCACGCATCATCGGAAGGCAACAAGGATGATTTATAAGCCCTCCGTGATCGGTTCCCCATCTGGCAGAGTACCGAAAAAGACCTCCAGAAGGGATCGCGGAAGAACAGAAACTTACGGCGGCAGAAAAAGTGTTTTGGGTGGCTCCATGTTGGTTTCACAATATTAGAGAATTTATAGAGGTGGAATTAGGTCAGACGGAACAATGAAGGGCCCACAAGGCAACAGGGCGCCCCCAGGGCGCGCCCTGTTGCCTTGCCATCTCCTCGCTTGCCGTCTGGGCTCCTCCCAAAGCTTCTAGGATCTCTTTTGTCCAGAAAAAAATCATCAAAAAGTTTCATAGCGTTTGGACTTCGTTTGGTACTAATTTTCTGGAAAACAAAAAACAAGCAGAAAACAACAACGGGCACTAGCACTGTGTTAATAGGTTAGTCCCAATAAATGATATAAAATAGCACAAAAAGACATATAAAATATCCAAGATTGATACTATAATAGCATATGGAAAAATAAAAAAATTATAGATACGTTGGAGATGTATCAGTCACTAGCTGGGTTGTCTGGCTCCTATGTTTACCCTTTATGTTTCCGCCTATTCGGCTAAGGGTGTATCGGGACTACCTCTGTGGTTGTTGCTTCTGGATTAACTGGTAAAGCACTTCAGGTGGGAGAAGCCGAAACATGAATGTCACAAAATGCATTAACATGGTCGGCAGGTGGGAATGAATAGACCCATATAGAGGGGGTATGCATAAAGCATAGGATTTGACTTCGAGCAAATCACGGATAGGTCTTGCCCGGTATACTCGGTACATCCGAGGAACTAGAGCAAGAGCATCGGATCCCGAGGTTCGGGACCGGGGGCTATTTACTTGCCTAAAACTACTAAAGCTCTCTAGCATGTGTATGTGTCGGCGTTCTGGGAACGGGGGTCCCCAGACTTGCCTACCTGCGGCCCGCGGCGTGGCTCCACTCGCGGCCCAGTACAGCCCGTCTTCACCAACAAACGCTCAAGACCCTCACGAGGGGCCAAGCCTCGTGAGGCGGATGGCACAATACCTCCTCGGGAGCGGCCTCACCAGGCTGGCTCGCGAAGGGCAGAGATATCAAGGCAAGGCAAACCTCGCGAGGTTCCTACGACATCAGCCATGACGACCAAGACCAGGTAGGCGCCAGCGCACACAGTGTCCTCGTTTCCTCTTTGGTGCTAAGGAGGCAAGTGCAGGCGAGGAGTACTAGGGCATCAGGCAAAGGTTTCCATATCGGTGCAATGAGACCAAGACCAGCAGGACGGCAGGACTCAGGTCACCGTGGAGCCCAAGACGGCGTCACCACCAGAGCCTTTGGCAGGCGAAGACCACCTTTAGTCAGGATAGCTTGTACTAGCTGTCCCCCTTGAAATTGGCCGTTGTTGCTCCCTTCCCGCTCAATATTTGGGGAGAGGACCAGGGCCTCTATAAATAGGACTAGCCACCACAGTAGGAGGCAACTCAGCTGGGAGAGATTCAGATCATCCTCACACTCATCAAGCACAAGAACACCTCACCTCAGGAGGCTGTTCTTCCCATTGTACTATTCATCCTCAGCCCGAGAGGCAATCCACCACACCACACCGGAGTAGGGTATTACACCACAACGGTGGCCCAAACCAGTATAAATCTTGTGCCTCTTATGCTGTGAGTTCGTCGAGCTAGGCTTTGAGATTGCGGTCAGGTTGAGGGCATGATTAGGTAGGGGGAAATCTTCGTGCGCACCCCAGTGTTCGAACCTCAAGGGTTTTGCCAGAACCCGAAATCTGACATTTGGCGCGCCAGGTAGGGGGCCCGCCGAAGCTTTCCTTCCGTCGATCTGCGTCGTGTCGCTTCATCGCATCCATGGCGGATGCTCGCCGAGCTCGCGCTGAACGTCGGGCCGCCCTCGTCGCCCACGTTGCTTAGACGGCTCCTGTCAGCGGGCCTCCCCGTCGTTCTCCGTCACCTGCCGCAATGTCGCCACTGGCCCGGCGGGGAACAAGCAGCAAGCGTCCTCGCTGCACCCCTCGGTGCGGCGGGACGGCCGCACCGCCACTCTGTCGCTGACCCCGGCCGACTCATCATCTCACGCTCGTTGCGCTCCCACGGACGCGTAGGTCGCGTTGTGCATGGCACGCGAACTCCTGCGCTACTGCCCTGCCGATGACCTTTATGAGGACTGGCTAGACCGCATCGCCGAGCTCGTCGGCGCCGCAGGGGGCTCTCCTGCGCCCTCCCTCTCGTTGCCTCGCCCTCCGCCGGCTGCGGGCGACGTGGCTCATGGAGCGCCACCTCCACCACCTCCACACCAAGACGGCGTCCTGGCGCCAAGGCGTGCGGACCCCCAGCGCGACCCGCCGCGACGCGCGCCCGTGCGCGAAGAAGGAAGCTGCTAAGAAGTTCCTCGTCCGCAAGAAAACACTCCCACGCTCCGAGCACCAGTACGACAAGACCGTGCGCCACCTGCGGTGGCGATGCGCAGACATCAAGGACAGGCTCCACATCAGCAAAGGGTCTCGGTGGCCACCGTAGGCTGCCGCGCCTTCACTCCTGAGCTACGTAGCGTCGCATGGTCGGGCAAGTTCAAGCCAGACCTGCCTCCATGCTACAACGGCACCCCCAACCCCGCGGAGTTCCCGCAGCTCTATGAACTGAGCATCGAGGCAACCAGCAGCGATGAGAAAGTCATGGCGAACTGGTTCCCCCATGGCTCTCAAGGATGGTGCCCGCTCATGGCTCCTGAACCTGCCCCCAGGCTCCATCTCCTCCTGGAACGAGATATGTGACCGCTTTGTCGCCAACTTCCAGGGCACTCGTGACCGCCCTCCGGCCGCGGGTGACCTGCGCCGTGTCAAGCAGCAGCCAGGAGAGACCCTCCAGAAGTACATATAGCGCTTCAACAACGTTTGCCTCAAGATCCCCAATGTGACGGACGAGGCCATCATCTCCGCGTTTTCTGATGGCGTCCGTGAAGTCAAGATGAAGGAGGAGCTCGCCATCCACGAGGATCTGTGCACGTCCTTGGAGTTGTTCAACCTGGCGACCAAGTGCGCAAGGGCTGAGGAAGGGCGCCTTTCCCTCCTCGAGCTCCCAGTTGCCGACCTGGAGGAGCAGAAAGCCAAGGCCAAGCACGTGAAGCGCAAGGGGGTGGCTGTACTCGCAGTGGAGCCAGACATGAAGCGTGTCCGTGACCAGCTCGAGTCATCCAAGAGCAGTCGGCCGTTCTGCGCCTTCCACAACGTTCACAGCCACAACACCAACGACTGTCAAGAGCTCAGGGCCATTCGAGATGGACGCCTCAGCCAACGCCCCGAGCGCAACAACCGGGGCTATGGCCGAGGAGGAGGACGTGGCGGAGGACGCTGAGATGACCGTGGCCCTTGCCAGGAGTGGCGTGACCGGCCTCATGAGGATTGCTGGCAAGACCAGCCTCGCAAGGGCGCCTGGAGGGATCAGCCTCGCGAGGACCGTCCTCGGGGCAATGCTGGGCTTCCTCCGCTACCGCCACTGCCAAGAAGGAACAATGATCACCATCAGGACGAGGGGGCTGGGGGCTTCCAGGAGCCGCAGGCTATCGCCTGCATCTTGGGCGGAGCTCAAGCCCCAGCCTCTCAGCGAATCTTCAAGTAGTTTGCTCGCGAGGTGAACGCCGTCCTCCCCAGGCTCGAGGCCACATGCCCGCTTAGGTGGTCCAAGTGTGCCATCACCTTCAGTTCTGCAGATCAGCTCAAGTGCGCGGCCACTGCTGGCGCCCTCCCAATGCTTTGCTCACCCGTCATCAGCAACGTACAAGTCACCAAGACCCTCATAGACGGCGGCACAGGGCTTAACATCCTATCCGTCGAGATGTTCAACAGCCTTCAAGTGCCCTACAATCGGCTTCAGCCTACCAAGCCCTTCTCAGGAGTGACCGACGGTTCCATCACACCAATAGGGCAGGTCCGCCTCCCTGTCACCTTCGGACAGCGCGACAACTACCGCACCGAGCTCATAGACTTCGACATCTCCCCCATCCGTCTGCCATACAACGCCATCCTCGGGTACCCGGCCCTGGCCAAGTTCATGGCAGTGACACACCACGGCTACAACGTCCTCAAGATGCCTGGGAGAGGCGGGATCATCACAGTCCCCTACGAAGAAAGAGATGCAGTGTGCTCCCTCGAGCGCGCCTTCCAAGCAGCGTCAATCGAAGACCCCGACAACAATGCAGCACAGTACCCTCCTGAGGTCGTCCCCAAGAAGAAGAAGCAGCTACTCCGCTCAGGGCCTCAGGAGAGCGGCACCGCAAGTGGAGCCACATCAGGATCAGCGCCCATGCCTAGGGCGCCTCCCTCCCTCGCATAGGAAGGCGCGCCCAGTGCTCTCCTCGAGCAGGGCTCGGGGTCTCTCTTCTGGATGGCCTCCGACCTTGCCAACATCACGAGGAGGCGCTCGGGCACCACATGGAGGCGTGCTTCGCAGCATGTTTCCCTCAGGAGGACACCGGGTGAGGAGCGCCCAACGCTCAGGAGTTCATTGCCAAGACCACTCAGGAACTGTAGGATGCAAGAGCCATGCGCGGCAACCGCTGCTCACCTAGGGCGGCTCCCCATCTAGGCGAGGATGGAGGGTTGCGCGTCTGCATCGACATCCCAGCACTCAACAGGGCCGCATCTCAGGAGCTTGTCTAGTCTTCGCGTGTGGGCCGCTACGAGGGCCCGCCTCACAGCTACGTTCGCATGCCTTTTGCCCTGCCAAGTGTGGCGTCTGCCTTCCAGCGCAACCTACAGAGCATCCTGGCAGCTCAGGAGGCCAGGCACCACGCCGTCCTGGCGGAGATGGAGACGGTCCTCAAGGAACCGCCTGGACCCCCAGAGCCTCCCGAGGCTCAGGGTCCCGGTGGCTCGTGAGGAGCAACCCCTTCACCACGTGCCTTCAGCTGCCCCGACATTTCTTCAACAACAGAACCATGTGACATTTTTCAAGTTTATTTAGCTGGGAGCGCCCCTCGGGCTGCATCATTCCCAGGCCGCGTGGGTCCGTCCCTGTAGCATGTATCCCCTTACATCTTTAGCTTACTCTGTTGGGGGCGCCCCTCGGGCTGCATCATCCCCAAGCCGCTCGGGTCCAGCCCAGTGGTGTGTATCGTTCTTGCATTTACCTAAGCTAGTTTGCTTTTCATGCATAATCTATCCATCATTATCACCAGCTTGGTTATCACCTACCACGGGAGCTGCTCACGCTGGCACGGCGCTTGTGCTTGGGTCCGTCCCTGCAACATCGATAAATCTGGGCGGTCGAGCTTTGGCCCGTGGCACGCCCCGCGCGCGTCACCTCACCAAGCCCTCAGTGCCTTCATTCTCTTACGGAGCAACCAGTGGCTGGCCGACAATCATAATGGCAATCTGTGCCCCTCCTCGTGCTGACTTGCAGGAACCTCCCGAGGACAACAACGGGCGGTACCGCGGGCTCCTTCTTCTCCATGCGATTCGCTTGCGCGTTAAAAGGGGGCTCCTGAGCATCGCGACTCAGGAGCTCCTACTGGCTCTCCAGCCCTCACCCCCTGGCCTCGACCACGACATCGCGACCTGGCATACCAGCGGCGGCTGAGCTCGCTCGAGGGCCGGGACTTGAGGACGTAGAGCACGAAGGAGAGCGTGCGGAGGAAGGGGAAGCACGCACGGGCCTAACCTAGCTACGCCACGACCGTCGACGCACAAGTCTGGTGCAACGCAAGGAAACGACTCCAGACTGTCAAGATAATTTTCGCGCTTGGACCAACTAATCGCTACGACACGGGATTCTCACTTGCTGCCGCCCTGCCACGGCAATGTCGCCTCCCTTTCTTACCCCCCGGTGGCAGCTTGCGCGCTAAAGGGGACCTCCTGAGCATCGCGTCTCAGGAGCTCTTACTGGACCTCGGGCCGCTCATCTCCTGGCCTCGACCACGGCATCGCGACCTGGCATACCAGTGATGGCTGCAGCCTGCCTGGGGACCAGGACCGTTCAGCGTAGAGCACCAAGCCATCGCGAGGATAGAAAGGGGAGACTGAGCCATAGCAGGACACGCGCTCGTACAATTTCATAATAAGGATAATGCCAACAAAAGACATTACGGGTTCTTTACACGCCCCCACGAGGTTCATTTCGATTCCTCGCAGGGAACAAAAGAAAGGAAGTTCAAGGAGCTCTATCTACACACGCCAGCGCAGCCGACGCCATCATCAACAGTGGGCCACGGGAGGCCGGCGCCAACCCCATCCAGATCAGCGACGGCGGCGGCCGGATGCTGCGGCCTTGCCCGAACCCGGCGTGAGCTCGGGGGCATGTAGCTAGCGTCGCTCGTCTCTAGAGTCTCGTAGGGCTCGGGAGAATCGCTGGACTCCCAAGTGGTGCCACTGCTACTGGATGAGTCGCTGGCGAGATGGGCGGCAGGCCCAGTTCCTGCCGCGGCACCGTTCAGGCGGCCCTCTCCGGGGCAGCACTCCAAGCGACGTCCTTCCGCGTCGAAGACCTTGAAGAACATGGTGGAGGCGCCATCGTACCTGAAGTGGACCGCAAGGGCGCCTTCTGCACGGCAAACCCGGGCAACCTTGCCCTAGCCGCGGGTCATGAAGATCTTGCCCGGGGAGACGACTTCCACTTCTGCTCCGGACGCCGGGGGCAGTCGGCGTGCTGCAGCCATAGCTCAAGGGGCCCCCTCGGCGGCATCTCAGCGGAGAAGAACTGGGGGAAGCGGATCCAGGAGCGCGGAGGCATCACCGCCCACAGCACGAGTTCGCGCGAGAAGTCCACGGCATGGGCCCCTGGGGCGACGGCGTGCGCTACCATTGCGCGGCAACCTCGGCCGCGGCGTGGGCGACGCCACTCGCCGCCTCTTCCTCCTGATCCCTCGGCTTGGGCATATAAGGGCAGCGGATACCTAGGAGGTGGCCGCTCGTATCAAGGCCGTGTCACCTCCTGCCTCACGACTACGTCACGACGGTGGACCGGCCTCTTCTTCGGCGGAAGAGGCCCAGGCTCATCGCGGGGAGTCTTTCCCTTCTCCGCGGCCGAGAATCTTCGGATCGGCGCCATGGAGTCGTTGTTGGCGATGGAGCAAGGGAGGAGAAGCGAGCGGAATGGGAAGAGATGGGCGACGGGGGCTCTGCCCCCTCCTCATTTATAGCAGGAGAAGGCCAACCAGCGCCCCCCACGATCACAGGTAATGATGGTTTTTCCTTGCATGCAGCAGGGACTCGTCAAGTCGGGCAGTTGACGAGGCAGCGTGGGGAGGCGGAGACACCCACGTCCAATCAATCACCACGCGTCGACTAAGGCCGCAGGCTGTTGGGGCCCGCGGCGCTCCGCACTTGCCCTTTGGCTTCGCCTCGAAGCCAAGTCCGAGCGCGCCTTGGGCCCGGGGGCTACTGTCGGCATTCTGGGAACGGGGGTCCCCAGACTTGCCTACCTGCGGCCTGGCTCCACTCGCGGCCCAGTACGTCCCGTCTTCACCAACAAACGCTCAAGACCCTCACGAGGGGCAAGCCTCGTAAGGCGGACGACACAAGACCTCCTCGGGAGCGGCCTCACCAGGCTGGCTCGCAAGGGGCAGAGAGATCAAGGCAAGGCGAACCTTGCGAGGTTCCTACAATGTCAGCCATGACGACCAAGACCAGGCAGGCACCAGCGTGCACGGTGTCCTCGTTTCCTCTTTGGTGCTAAGGAGGCAAGCGCAGGCGAGGAGTACCAAGGCATCAGGCAAAGGTTTTCATATCGGTGCAACGAGACTGAGACCAGCAGGACGGCAGGACTGAGGTAACCATGGAGCCCAAGGCGGCGTCACCACAAGAGCCTTTGGCACGCTAAGACCACCTTTAGTCAGGATAGCTTGTACTAGCTGCCCCCCTTCAAATTGGCCGTTGTTGGCTCCCTTCCCGCTCAATATTTGGGGAGAGGACCGGGGCCTCTATAAATAGGACTAGCCACCACAGTAGGAGGCAACTCAGTTGGGAGAGATTCAGATCATCCTCAAACTCACCAAGCACAAGAACACCTCACCTCAGGAGGCTGTTCTTCCCCTTGTACTGTTCATCCTCAACCCGAGAGGCAATCCACCACACCACACTAGAGTAGGGTATTACACCACAACGGTGGCCCGAACCAGTATAAATCTCGTGTCTCTTGTGCTGCGAGTTCGTCGAGCTAGGCTTTGAGATTGTGGCGAGGTTGAGGGCGTGATTAGGTAGGGGGAAATCTTCGTGCGCACCCAAGTGTTTGAACCTCAAGGGTTTTGCCAGAACCCGAAATCCAACAGTATGTTTCAGCCTTATAGGTCAGATTGCCTAGTTTTTTCAAATTGGTCGCCTTTGGGCACCGAGACATCGACTAAGGGCCATGGCTGAAAAAACGCCCTAAGTTAAAAACTAGGGGCAGAAGCCAAAGACCGGCCAACAGTGCATACACAAGTCATGGTTGGGTCAAAATCACTTAAGCATAAAACAAGCTTACTTCATTCGCCATATTAAAGGAATAAAGCAAAAGTAGCTGGGAGAAAGTAATATCGTCTTTAAAAAATAACCCTTGGCATACCAAATTTTACAAATACCCCTCACAGATTATCTATGAGGGTGCCAAGCTTGTAGCCCCTTGGCTGGGCGAAGCGACAGGCATGACTTCTTCAAAGAAGTCCTCAGGTTGGAGCTCCTTGCGGTCATCAGCCAGTGAGCCTCTCTCGGTGATTTCAGTGGGGTCGAGGTCGGATTAGTGAACCTTCATTACGGCCCAGGCCATCCGAGCTCCTTCTCGGTATGATGAGACCTTCGACATCTTCATTTGCGCCTTGGCCTCCTGAAGGCACCGGACTAGGTCAAAGTAGCTGGTCAGCAGGGGCTCTGAGCGCCAGAGGTACTTGAAGAGGGTATCCATCATTGGACGCACCATCTTTTGCAACTCCTCGAGCTGCTTCAGCTTGTCGCCAATAAGGTGGGGCGCGAAGAGTCCTGGAAATAGAACTAGAACAACTGCTTCTCCTCATCAACGGGGCTACCACTGTAATAATGATAGGCCTCGGTGGTGCTGCTAGGCAGTTTGGGAAAGGTGGCTGGTAGACACCAAACTTGCGTCAGCTCAATGGATGCACAACTGCTGAAGAGACACTGCGTAATATATGGCTTTATCAGCTACAGTCTTGTACGCCTTGCGTAGCTCTTCCCTCACCGAGATGCCCGGAACTCCGAATGCTTAAGTCTTATGAGCTCGGTGGCATCAGCGTCCGTGGCAGCCTTCAGTGTGTCACATATGTGACACACTTTATCAACTCCTCCTCTACAGTAGTCCTCTGTGCCTTCTTGGCCTTGTGGACCTCTTGCTCCTTTTGGAAGCAGGTTGGTGTTTTCATTGGCCCGCTCCTTTAGACCGTCAACCTCAACCCGAGATTTCTCTAGTTCGGTCTAGAGGGTTTTAGCATGTTGCTCTGTGACTATGTGCTACTTGTGAGCTACGTTGAGATTTCCCCAGAGAGGAGGGGAGATGCAGTACAGTAGAGATAAGTATTTCCCTCATTAAGAACCATGGTTTATCGAACCAATAGGAGAATCATGCAAAGCCTGATGAGCAGCACCTACACGCACAAAAGCAAATACTTGCACCCAACGCTGGCAAGAGGGTTGTCAATCCCCTTGAACTCGTTGCTTGCAAGGATCAAATCTTGTATAGGTAGATAGATAAATTGCAAAACAAAATAAAAGAAATAAAATTGCAACAAAGGAATTTTGTCTTTTACAATATGATTAAGGTAGACCCGGGGCCATAGTTTTCACTAGAGGCTTCTCTCTCGAACACATAACATATGGTGGGTGAACAAATTACTGTTGGACAATTGATAGAAAAGCGCATAGTTATGACGATATCCAAGGCAATGATCATGTACACATGCATCACATCCAAGACAAGTAGACTGTCTTCTGCCTGCATCTACTATCAACCAATCGACCGCTATCCAACATGCATCTATGGTATTATGTTCATGAAAAACGAAGTAATGCCTTAAGCAAGATGACATGATGTAGACAAAGTAAACACAATCAATACGAATAAACCTCCATTGTTTTATACTTAATGGCAATAATACAAATACGTGTCTTGTCTCCTTCTGTCACTGGGATATATAGCACCGCAAGATTGAACCCATCGCAAAGCACCTCTCCCACTGAAGATAAATCAATCTAGTTGGCCAAACAAAATCAATAGATCGGAGAGAAATACAAAGCTATAACAATCATGCACAATAAAGTTCAAAAAAAGACTCAATTACTTCTCATGAATATTCAGATCATAAACTGACAATTCATCAGATCCCAACAAACACACCACAAAAGAAGATTACATCGGATAGATTTCCAAGAACATCGAGGAGAACATGGTATCAAAGAGAGAGAGAGAGAGAGAGAGAGAGAGAGAGAGAGAGAGAGAGAGAGAGAGAGAAGAAGCCATCTAGCTATGGACCCGTAGGTCTGTGGTGAACTACTCACGCCTCACGGGGAAGCCCTCCGTTATCGACTCCCCTATGGCAGAGTACAGGAAAAGGCCTCTAGATGGGATCGCGGAAGAACAGAAACTTGCGGCGGCGGAAAAAGTGTTTTGAGTGGCTCTGTGTTGGTTTGGGAATATTTGAAAATTTATAGAAGTGGAATTATGTTAAACAGAGTTGCGTGGGCCCACGAGCTCAAGGGGAGCGCCCCTCGAGCTTGTGGCTATCTCATATCTCGTCTGGTCTCCTCTCGAAACTTTGAGGGTCCCTTCTGGTCCAGGAAAAAATAATCCTAAGGTTTTTTTCCGTTTGGACTTCGTTTGATATTGATTTTTTGAAAAGCCAAAAACAAGCAAAAGACAGCAACTGGCCCTGGGCATTGGGTTAACAGGTTAGTCCCCAAAAATGATATAAAATAGCATATAAATGCATATAAAACATCCAAGATTGATAATATAATAGCATGTAACAATAAAAAATTATAGATGCGTTGGAGACGTATCATGGCCATCAACATTCGATAAGTAGATCGTACCGTAAATACTCCACTATTCTCATGTGGCCATGACCAAAAATCATCCAACTGCCTAGTACACCAAGGAATGGCCATTATTGCAACCTCATTTGTTTGCAAGAATGCCTCGGCGAGCATAGGGCAGTTCCGATCTCCATTAATAGTAATGAGCTCACTCACCAGTTGCGGGGGGTTTATCATCCGACTGGTGATCAACCTCATGTAGGATGGGCGGGGAATCTAGTTATGCTACCAAATATTTGTGAATGTCCACCACTAATCCGCCGAATCGTGCCCTACTTTTGGGTGTCTCGTCCATCTAGGACAACTCTCCAAATTTGCAACGGCGCACCCCCTAGCTCTGCCAGCAGGAAATCACAAGAGGGAAAGTACTTTGCTTTCGAGACCCTTGCGCTCAAAGAATTCGGTTCCACTAGTATGCGCCAAGCCTGCCTAGCAAGTAGTGCGAGATTAAAAAGTTCAATATCTCGAAACCTAGTCCTCCACAATGCTTGGGCCTTGTCATCATGCTCCACGAGACCCAACTGAGCTTCATTGCCCTCCTTACTTCCCCACTAAAACTTGTGAATCAAAAAATTTATATGCTCGCATAGACCTCGGGGGAGCTTGAAACATGACATGAAGTATACCGTAATGTACCGAGCAACAAATTTAACTAGAACTTCCTTACCAACCAACGATAGTAACTTGACAAGCCATCCCTTCACCTTATTCCATACTATGTCTTTCAGAAATTTGAAGGCCCCATTCTTGCTGTTGCCAACATCAGAAGACATCCCCAGTATCTTTCTGACAAAGACTCAATGGTGACATTAGGGCTGTTTTGACTTCCTCTCTGAGGCTGTTTATGCAACCCTTACTAAAGAAAACTAAAGATTTAGACAAGTTAATGCTCTGACCAGAGGCACTACGGTAACTCTCCAACAGACATGACAACTCAATTGCTCCATTTGTACTGGCATTGACAAACATCAGGCTATCATCCGCAAAGAGCAAGTGGCTCACGGCGGTGCTGATGGAGCTACTCGAATTCCACTGAGGTGCGATGATTCATGTTTTGTTTTCAAGAGGCACATAAGGTCCTCCGTTGCTAACAAGAATAGACACGGAGAAATTGGACCCCCCTGTCGGATCCCCGTGGATGGTTAAATTCCTCCAACTTGCCACCGTTAAAAAGGACTGGAATTTTTACTTTGCTTAACATCCTTATAATTAGAGAAACCCAAGGAGGTGCAAACCCCATCTCCTTAAGCAGCTGCATTTTCTTTTGAGGGGGCGGAGAGGGGGGCCTTAGACTCTGTACAATGCAAGGTGCCTGGGGTTGGTGCTTACAGAAATAAATACAATTTTTCTCTAAGCATCGGTGCTTATTTATAGAGGGTAGACGTTTAATTAAGCGTATGTCCTATAAAAATAAGCATCGATATTTAAGAATAACTCGGTTTATTTTACTTTTTTTAAAAAATCGGTCTGTTTTACTAAGCATTTTTGTAAACATCTTCCATTATACAAGACCTTAAGCAATTGCATAAGCACCCATCATTATACAAGGCCTAATTGAGTCTCGTTGCGGTTAGGAGAGGCCGACTCCGCAGCCCGAGCAAGGAAATAGCCCAACCCACGTTCAGGCCGCGGTACACGTAACCCCCACCCCCTACCCCTTCTTCCTCTTCCCCAGACGGGGAGACCCCACCTCCCCCTTCCGCCTCCCCTTTCTGCTTCTCCATAGCACGGAGACCTCCCACCTCCACGGAGCAGCACCACCGCCGCCATCGCCGCTCGCGCTCGCTGAGCGCTGCCTTCGCGCCTTTGCTGGTTTCATCTGCCTCCCTCCTCGCGTTCTTAGACAAGAAAGTCGTTCTTGGCTTTGATCAATTTTGGTCTGAGCGGAGGGGCAGCTCATGGTCGTAACCCGGTGAGGGCGGCGGCGGTTCCGGGATGGGAAGCGTCGGTGGAGAGGAGGAGTTCCCTGCCGGCGTGACGGGGGCGGACGCGGAGGTGGGGGCGCTAGTCTGGGTGCGCCGCCGCAACGGATCCTGGTGGCCCGGCCGGATCCTTGGCCAGGACGAGTTACCCGAGAACTGCGTGGTTCCACCGCGCTCTGCAGGCACACCCATCAAGCTCCTCGGCCGCCCGGACGGCAGCATGTCCGTACATCCCCTCTTCCTGATTGCCTCTCTGTTTCTTTCTTGTGCTTATGCATGCGTAGATTCGATCTGTTCGGATAATCCTTGCTGTGGTTTCTACCACGGCATAATTTTCTTTTCTCCTGATGATGCCATCCATATTTTGCACTACAGCAAACGATGCCGATTGGCAACGTCTGCTGTTCTTTGTACCCATAGAGTAGTAGTAGTATGTATAGTATCTCTCTCAGACTTGGAAATGGTGAAAACTAGGTACATCCTTGCACTATCTATTTTTACATTGCAAAAATCTTGGAAGCCATTAGAAGGATCAATTAGGTGACATACATATTGCATCCCCTCTGTATGCTAGGAAGAAAAGTGCCACGCATCAAGATCTGGGTTTAACTGTTATGCTGACTTGTGCAAAGGCTATGATTTATATCTGAACATATGCTCAAGCTAAGCCTGTGACCCCCCCTTTCTCATGTCAAGCTTAGTTTATGATAACATTTCTTGCCTGGATGAACTGGTGGTTTCTTATGTTTATTCACTTCCATTGCATCTTTCCTCTGTACATTGCTTCGGAAGAGAGATTTTCGTTTTAGGTTTTGTTTTTCTAGTTTTGACTCATTTATTTTGCACTTATAATTCCCTTTTGCTAATTTGCATAGATTATTATGTTTTTCATGTTTGTGTATCTTAAGTCTGATTTTTTTTCTTGTTCTCTTTTACTTCATCATAGTGACTGGTATAATCTCGAGAAATCTAAGCGTGTGAAGGCATTCCGGTGTGGTGAGTATGAAGAGTGTATAGAAAAAGCGAAAATTTTGGCTCGCCAGCAAAAGAGAACCTACAATGAAGGAAAGTATGTTCGCAGGGAGGATGCCATTATGCACGCCCTTGAAATAGAAAGATCTCGCTTTCCAGATGAAGATGAGATGGACGATGCTATGTGTGCATCTGAGAACAGGTATTCTGCAAACTCTAGAAACATAGGTGGAGCCAACAGAATATCTTCTCGCGTTGAAAGGGGTCTGTATGATATTGAAGAAAACTCAGCTCAAGGTTTATCTGAAGCGTCAACATTTTTCAAGCTGCCACAAAATATATCCTCTTCAAGTACTAGGTATGCTTCATCGTCAAGGAAGAAACGGAAGGCATCAAACAAATTTGAGGATGACACAGTCAAAGGATTCCGGCGTATGAGAGACCTTATTGGATCAAACAGGACCCCGAAACAGAAGTCAAGTGCTGGTTCTTTTTCAAATGGGTATCATGATTTACCTCATCTTGAAAGTGGGCCAAGCTTCGGCTATGAGTTGCCTAGCACAAATGGAATAAACAAGAATAAGCAGTCTCATTCATTGACAAAAAGGAAAGCGGCTCCAATATTGGTCAAGCTTATGAAAATTCAAGAAAGAAAGATAAGCGACGTCCTTTGTCAAAGTTATGTAAAGATTCAGCAGTGAAAGTTCCAACATATTGGGACGCTTCAGGACAGTCTTCTGTCCAGTCCCCTGGACACAAACTGTCGAACGTGTTTGAATCAAATTGGGGGGGATTTTCTTTGCCAGGAAATTTAAATTGTTCTTACAGCTCGGGCACTTCAAGTGTGGAGACTTTAGCAGATGCCTTATGTACTAGTCGCAATGGTGCTACCAAAGCTTCTAAACTAAAGGAAGCTGAAGTCTTGGACGGGACTGGGTTTCTTAGTGATGGCTGCTCTGATGATGATGATGAGTTTCTTGATGCTCACCGTACTATGGAGGATGATGTCACAGCAGAAGGTAAACAGATAGTACCGCTTCCTTAATTCCACTTTCAGTTGCTTTATACATTTAAGCACTGTGTTCAAGATGATGACCATCATATAGCGGATAATTAGATATGCAAGAAGTTATGTATTTGGTTGTAATACTCTTTGAGCAACTTTTGAAATAGGGGTTTTGCCACACCAGGTTTTGTTATTATAAGCTGCTCCATGCTTTGTGATCAAGTCGACCATGTGTTAGAGGTGAATCCTGTACACATTGGCATGTTTCCTTTACCGATCTTTCATATTTCTACCATATAGCTTTGGGATTTATCACATTTAGTTAAGTATGCACATTCTTTATTTCAATCTCTTATTCTTATGGAAGTTACTGATTATGTTGCAAATGGTGAATATCTGTTCAGTTTTTCACTATCTGAACTATCACAGAACGCACTGCTTAATGCTTCTCAACTGATCTTTTATCAGGCCATCTGCACACACATGGATCGTGTGCATCTGTAAAGGATGAGACCTTAAAAGGCAAGACACAAATTACTGACTATAGCAGAGAACACATACCCTTACTTCGTGATAATACAAGTTCCAAGAAGAAAAACATACAGGTAGCTCCAGTAAGCTGCAACATGGATGAAAGTTTGATGGTGGAACAGTATGGAAGGACAATAAAATGCAAGGAACAAGATGAAGATGTTACTGGGTTGGATGCACGAGTCGGAAGTGCTAGTGATCCTGGGAGTAGCATGAAATTTATGGGGCAACAATATTATGAAAGCGGACCCGAGCATGATGAGTCATTTGAAACTCTAAGCAACCATTCACACTCTGAAAAGGTTGGGGCAGCATCCCCATATTATGGGTCACCGCTTAAAGTAATACTGCCTGAGCAGAAACCTGATATGAAATCTACAAGATGCCATGTGGTAAAGCCAATGAAGAGTGTACAAGCAGACTATAAACTTTATGATGTTGAGTTGGCAGTCGAAGGAACCTACAAGGGCCACCGTGCACCTCTTGTTTCTCTGACAAGTAAATGGAACCGTAAACCTGTTATGGGGTTTCCTGTACCTGTTGTTGTTTTGGATGATAGTTGTCCTGTGGAAAGTAGAGATAATCACCATCTGGCAAAGAACAGTCTTACCAACTTGCTAAAGAGGAGCGAAGTTGCAGAACCGCGCCAGCCAAGATCGTCACATTCATCTAAATCAAAACTTGGTGGCCGTAAAAAGGTATCGGAGCATGATATGGATAAGTCCTGGCGGCCACATACCAAGAAATCAGCATCTTCACCAAGGAAAATGCGCAGGCTCTCATCTTTTGGCAGCAGACGTAGAGAAAGCTCAAACAGAAATACTGTAGTTCGGAAAATTGGCGGGCCAACTATTGCGTGCATCCCGGTTCGACTTGTTTTCAGTAGGATCAATGAAGCATTAAGCTTTCATGTGAGATCAGAGAACACTAGCTGAGGTGCTCTGCCAGGACTTAATTAAAGAGAGCCTCCGACCATACAATTTCTAGCTTTTCATGTACATTAGTCGCCATAATTTTTTAAATCTTGATGCCTGGCATGTTTATATGACTATTATGTGCTTGTAATCCATAAGTGATGTAGGCAATTGTTACTTACCCACCGTGAGTGTTGGGTGAGACTTCCATGGTGGAAGGAAATAAGCAGCATCAGTAATTTTGCGCTGATGGTGTTGAACCAGGGAAGGAAATAAGCAGATGTAGTATTTCTTTTCGCTGATAGAAAACCTGGCAGTAACTTGGTTTAGATTGGTGGAGAAAACACCAATCAAGTTTCAAATTTAAATCTCAAGAAATTTCATTTGTACTAGCTGTAAGCAAATTGTTCTGCTACGACGAACTCCGGTAGCTGCCCATCGGTGACCTCATCGAGGGATGAGAGCTGGCCTCAACCCTCAAGCAATCACCCTAGAGCAAGTCCTCGTGATAAACCAAGGCGGTGCCGAAAACGTAGGTTGGATCGCGGCTACCACAAATAATGTCCCATATGTCGGAGAGGAGGCGGCTGCCGAGGCCGAACTACAGTTTCTCGTCACGCTCCTTGGAGGCCGCACGCAGGGCAACATTGGAGCACATCTCCAACTCCAGAAAGAGAAGAATGATGTCGCTGCAAGACATGACTGATGGCTTGAAACCAGCATGAGCGTTGCCATAGGACCACCTCGCCGTTGGACTTTCCAAACTCCGGGCTTGCAACCTGCAAGCAGCGGCCGCCATAGCCGTCCGACTTCACCTCGCCGTGGATCAACTAGATGGGGAGCTCATCGCCCCCTATAAACCTTGCTGTGCACCGCTGTCGAGCAGTAGGAGAACATTAGAGCAATTCCAACGAGCCGTTGTAGCACCCCTCGCCTGTCTTCGCCAGCAACGCTCCAAGCTCGCTACCTTGCTTGCCGGCCGCCTCCATGCCGACATGCCTATTACCTGGTTGGCTTCTTTCACCACGTCCACAAGGTGTTCTGACGTTTCGCCCGTAAAGTACAAATGGATAGTAGTGATAAGTACTTTTTCAACAACTTCATTTGCGATTAGGATGATTAGTCGTCCGACGATGAAGAGATTGTGTTTGCTACTTTGGTCGTCCATGACCACATTAATAAGGCAACGACCAATGTTCAGAGGCTCGACCCCGGGGTATGCTTCGATGTTGAATCGCAACAGAGAGAGCGACCATTGCCTACTATGGGAGGACTACTTCAAGTCCGCTTCCCCACTCTTCAAACACCACCTATTCCGGCGCCGCTTCCGGGATGGCTAGACATGTGTTTAATCGTATCCCGGAGAGGGTGGTGGCGTACGGTGATTATTTTGTATGCAAGGAGGATGCCCTGGGAAAGGTTGGCTTCTTCTCTTACCATAAATGCACTGCAGCTATTCAGATGCTTGCATACGGAATACCCGGTGATCTTATTGATGAGTAAGTCCGCATGAGCGAGTCTATGTGCCTAGAATCCATGTACAGGTTCCGCAAGGCTGTGGTAGTGATGTTTGGTCCGGAGTACTTGAGAGAGCCAACTGCTACAGATATAACCCGTTTGTTGACGATCAATGCAGATAGGGGCTTTTCGGGGATGCTTGGTAGCATAGATTGTATGCACTGAGAGTGAGAACTGTCCTTCTGCTTGGCAGGGGCAGTATAGGGGCCATGTAAAAGTTTGCACTGTCATACTTGAGGCCATGGCTTCACAAGATCTCTGGATTGGCACTTTTTTTCCGGCATGGCCGGCTCTCACAATGACATCAACGTGCTTCAACGCTCTTCGGTGTTTACAAGGCTTGTAGAAGGCAACTGCCCAGAGGTCAATTTTGAGATCAATGGGCACCGCTACAACAACCTAGCTGATGGTATCTATCCTTAGTGGACTACTCCTGTCAAGACAATCCCCAACCCATTAGGAGAGAAGAGGCAGAGATTTGCCCAAGCACAAGAGAGTGCAAAAAAGGATGTGGAGCGTGCTTTTGGTGTTCTTCAATCTCGATGGGGCATCATTCGGTATCCTGCTAGAACTTGGAGCGCCAAGAAGTTGTGGGTGGTGATGACTGCTTGTGTGATCAAGCACAATATGATCATAGAGGATGAGCGTGAGGATGAAATCTTTGATCAGGGGTTTCAATTTCTGGGTGGAAATGTTGTGCCTTAGCATGAAGGAGCGGCAATGTTTGCGCAGTTCACCAAATTTGACCATCAAATGCGTGATTGGGAAACTCACATTCAATTACAAGATGATTTGGTTGAGCATATGTGTGTTGGGAAATGTTGAATGGAAAACAAAAAAATTTCTACGCACACACAAAGATCTATCCATGGAGATGCATAGCAACGAGAGGGGGAGAGTGTGTCTACGCATTCTCATGGACCAGAACGGAAGCGTTTCACAACGCGTTGATGTAGTCAAATTTCTTGGCGCTTCAACCAACCAAGTCTTTGAACGCATGGCACCTCCGCGTTACGCACATGTTCAACTTCGGACGTCCCTCGCCTTCTTGATCCAGCAAGATGTCGAGGTAGTAGATGAGTTCCGTCAGCACGACGGCGTGGTGATGGTGATGGTGAAGTGATCTCCGCAGGGCTTCGTCTAAGCACTATGAAAATATGACCGGGGGTGTAAACGGTGGAGGGGGGTGTCGCACACGGCTAGGCAATTGTCTGGGGTGTTCTAGGCGCCCCCCTCATATTGTCCGAATCCTACTTGGGCTCCTGCCCTTGGCCGCGCCCCCTGCCATGTTTGTCGGTGGGGGAAGTGTTGTAGGGTGGAACCCTAAGTGGAGATATTTCACAAATTGGAGGGGAAATTGAAAGTGCAACTATCCTTAGGTGGTTTTGGTAATTCCTAACAACATATAGCTCATTGAGCTAACATTATTCCAAGATAAATATTTCAGGAAAAGCTCAATGGATGGCATGGCATGGATGAGAAAAGTGGACCCCTCAAAATACTAGGGATAAAAGGATTTGCTCAAGCTCAAAGCTCAAGACTCTACATTTTATATTTTAGTGATCCAAGATCACATTGAGTCTATAGGAAAAGCCAATACTATCAAGGAGGGATGAGGTGTTGCTTAATGGCTTGCTTGCTCAAAGTGCTTAGTGATACGCTCCAAAACCCTCAACTACTTTCTCACATCCACATATGACCTAAACCAAAAGTCCAACTCTGCCCCACCGATTCTTTCTATCCGGCGCCACCGAGTTCAGATGTCATAGCCACTGCCACAAACCCTAGGCAAATCGGTCTCACCGATAGGGATCTCGGTCTCACCGAGATGGGATTGTAATCTCTCTGTTTCCCTTCATAACATTTCGGTCCTACCAAGATGAGCGATCGGTCCCACCGAGATTACAATGTAAACTCTCTATTTCCTTTTCGTAACATTTCGGTCCCACCGAAATGAGCGAACCGGTCCCATCGAGTTTACTTGACCAACTCCCTGGTTAGCTTATTACCAAAATCGGTCTCGTCGAGTTTGTGTAATCAGTCTCACCGAGATTACGTTATGCCCTAACCCTAACCATATCGGTCCTACCGAGTTGCATGTCGGTTCCATCGAGAATCCTAACGGTCACTAGATTTGCTGAATCGGTCCGACCGAGTTTCTCAATTCGGTCCCACCGAGATTGGTAAGTTGTGTGTAACGGTTAGTTTTTGTGTGGAGGCTATATATACCCCTCCACCTCCTCTTCATTCGTGGAGAGAGCCATCAGAACGAACCTACACTTCCAATACACATTTTGTGAGAGAGAACCACCTACCCTTGTGTTGAGACCAAGATATTCCACTCCTACCATATGAATCTTGATCTCTAGCCTTCCCAAGTTGCTTTCCACTCAAATCTTCTTTCCACCAAATCCAAATCCTGTGAGAGAGAGTTGAGTGTTGGGGATACTATCATTTGAAGCACAAGAGCAAGGAGTTCATCATCAACACACCATTTGTTACTTCTTGGAGAGTGGTGTCTCCTAGATTGGCTAGGTGTCACTTGGGAGCCTCCGACAAGATTGTGGAGTTGAACCAAGGAGTTTGTAAGGGCAAGGAGATTGCCTACTTCGTGAAGATCTACCGCTAGTGAGGCAAGTCCTTCGTGGGCGACGGCCATGGCGGGATAGACAAGGTTGCTTCTTCGTGGACCCTTCGTGGGTGGAGCCCTCCGTGGAGTCGCAAGAACTGCTACCCTTCGTGTGTTGAAGTCTCCATCAACGTGGATGTACGATAGCACCACCTATCGGAACCACGACAAAAACATCCGTGTCTCCAATTGCGTTTGAATCCTCCAAGCCCTTCCCTTTACATTCTTGCAAGTTGCATGCTTTACTTTCCGCTGCTCATATACTCTTTGCATGCTTGCTTGAATTGTGTTAAGATTGCTTGACTTGTGCTAAGATAGCTAAAATCCGCCAAAGACTAAATGGGAAAAGGATAAGTTTTTATTTGGTCAAGTAGTCTAATCACCCCCCTCTAGACATACTTCGATCCTACAAGTGGTATAAGAGCTTTGGTCTCCATTTGCTTTGATTTCCATAGCTTTTGGTAGTCATAGCCTTGGTTTCACAACCTAGGAGAGTATGGCGTCTAGCGAGGGAAACTATCACCGTAGAGGTCCTTACTTTGATGGTACTAATTTTGCTAGTTGGAAGCATAAGATGAAAATGCATATTCTTGGACATAACCTCGCCGTTTGGGCTATTGTGTGTATTGGCTTGCAAGGTGAATTCTTTGATGGGAGAGAACCGAATCGTGAAGCTACCGCGGAAGAGTTGAAGATGCTGCAATACAACGCTCAAGCTTGTGATATCCTCTTCAACGGATTGTGCCCCGAAGAATTTAACAAAATCAGCTGTCTTGAGAATGCAAAGGAAATTTGGGATAATTTGATTGATATGCATGAAGGTACCGACTCCGTCAAGGAATCCAAGTTGGATGTGCTTCAAAGTCAACTTGACAAGTTTAAAATGAAGGATGGTGAAGGTGTCGCTGAAATGTACTCTAGGCTTGCTCTTATCACAAATGAGATTGCCGACTTAGGAAGTGAAGAGATGACTGTCGGTGTCAAAACCGGCGGATCTCGGGTAGGGGGTCCCGAACTGTGCGTCTAGGCGGATGGTAACAGGAGACAAGGGACACGATGTTTTTACCCAGGTTCGGGCCCTCTCGATGGAGGTAAAACCCTACTCCTGCTTGATTAATATTGATGATATGGGTAGTACAAGAGCAGATCCACCACGAGATCAAGGAGGCTAAACCCTAGAAGCTAGCCTATGGTATGATTGTTGTTTGTCCTACAGACTAAAACCCTCCGGTTTATATAGACACCAGATAGGGTTAGGGTTACACAGAGTCGGTTACAATGGTAGGAGATCTACATATCCAGACGCCAAGCTTGCCTTCCACGCCAAGGAAAGTCCCATCCTGACACGGGACGAAGTCTTCAATCTTGTATCTTCATAGTCCAGAGTCCGCCAATGGTGATAGTTCGCTATCCGGACACCCCTAATCCAGACTCCTCAAGAGTCTCCGAACTAGGCTTCAATGACGATGAGTCCGACGCGTAGTTTGTCTTCGGCATTGCGAGGCGGGTTCTTCTCCAAATTCCATATACTTGTCGAATAGTGTCCGACTTCTGATAAATGCTGCGCTCCTTGGCTTCCACGCCCAATAATGGCCATCTTCCACGTGTTTGAATGAATGCGAAAAGCCATGGTATTTTTACACTTATCCCCCTAGCTGCGCAAGTGAGCCGCCTATAAAAGGGACGAGGACCCAGATCTGAGTCGCACCATCCCCCCTCCGCGAGCTCTCATCGGAGTGCCTCTGACAAAAATCCATTCCATCATGGATACCGACGCGGCTCCTCCTCTCGCGGTCCCAGCCCTCAGCCTGGAAATTGGGAGAGATGCTCAGTCCCGCATAGCAAGCTAGTGATACTACAAACCCAGGGATTTCTTCCCCCGGCCTTCATGGTTCCGGTTCGAGCCGGACTTGCCACCTATAAGGGCGGAAAGCAAGCGGAGAGTGTCCCCGATCCTCCAAAGGAGAGCGGGTATGCTTTTTCTCTTATCTAGTAAGAGGACTCGGATTTCCAATTCATCCGCTTTCTCCGGGGCTCTTGGAGTTCTACGGCCTCCAGTTGCACCACCTTACGCCGCCTCCATTTTGCACATCGCGGGCTTCGTGGCCCTTTGCGAACTGTTCTTGGGCATCGAGGCTCATTTTGCGATGTGGAAGAGATTATTCTGCCTAGTACCCCGTTCTCATGAGGGGTCAATATATCAAGTGGGCGGAGCCGAGCTATGGCGTATCGCCGGGACCGGATATCTATCCGAAACCCCGAAGAAGGCGTCCGAAGACTGGCCTTCGGAATGGTTTTATATAGAAGACGTCCCGCTGCCGGATCCTATTCGGATCGGTCTCCCGGAGTTCAGCAATGCTCCTTTGAAGAAACGCCTGAGTTGGCGCCCATGAGCCCCGGAGGGAAGACGACAGGGCGTCCTTTACCTGATGAGCCGGATAAGATTGTTGGCTCATGCCGGACTGACCATGATCGGTGTCATGGCCACATGTATTATGCGGGGGTGCAACCGCTCCAGTATAGGGGCCACCCCATGTGGGATTTCAACGGGGAGGACGATGCCACTCGTCATGGCCGTAAGGGGCCGGGATCGGTCGCCGATCTAGTGAAGATCTTGTCCGCGATGTACAGGGAGAAGAGGAAGATTTTCTCCGTGTCAGTCCATTGAACGGATTTTCTATGAACTATCCTCGAAGCTGGGTAAGCGGACACTTCCTTTTGCACACCCGATCCGTATTCCCATGGTTAGGTATCTCATTTTGTGATTTCGACGCAGGAACTACGCCAGGCCGTAAAAGACATAAACAGCCTGCCTCCGCAACCCGAGGATCTGGAAAGGCTTCTCGATCCGGCCTCCCAAGAGGATTCGGACATATTGGTGGAGCTGATTGATGGGGTATATCATCAACTGAGCATCGATAATGCCTTGGTTGCCATTACGGCCGATTACCCCGGAATACTTCCAGCCTCACAGGTAACTGAGACCGAGGTCCCAATATTCTGATAATGACCCATCCGTGCTTATTTTTGATCGCCATCGATACTAATGGTGTTTCGCAGGGTGCCTTCGAGGCAGGAGGCCGAGCCCAGCGGCTAGCCAACAAGGGCAGCCCGCCCCGCAGTTAAAAAGAAGTGCGATCCGGATCGAAACTCCGCCGCAGAACGGTATGGCGCGTCACCATATTCCCGTGATTGATTCTCGAAGGCGTACTAACGCTGGTGCTCTTTTCAGAAAAGAGCGCCACGGACCGAGTCCGAGAGGTTGCCAATCGAACCTCCGCCAGCCAGGCTCCAAAGCCGGGTCCAGAAGCGGAGGCGAGCACGAGGCGTGCGTCGGATGCTCCTCCGACAGAGGATGCCGACAGATTGTCCGCCACCAACTCCGAGGTGGAGAGCGCCATGAATCATAGGCGCCGCCGGACAGTTCTTCGTGACGCATGTTTCTCCCAAGAGGCCTTGAATGCCTTCAATTCGGGAGATGCGCACCTCCGTGCCGCTCAAGATGGTCTAGCCAGAGCCACGGAGCAGTATGTAAAGGACATACGAAAGTGAGAAAATTTATGATTATATATGCTAGTAGCCCCGAGACTTAAAATAGTTAGAATAACTGATTTAAGGATCATTTGTTATCTTGAGGATCTTTCAAAAAAGAATACCCGACTGTCTCAGGAGCTTGAAGAATGCAAGGCCCAACTTGAGGCCGCACTAGCCGCTACAGGGGGAGCCACAGAGACCCCCTCTGGTAATATATGCTTCAAAAGATTAGCAGTTTGTGAAGTGCGACATGTGTGTAAATCTGACAATAATATTGCAGATGGCGCCGGACTAGATCCGGACAAGCAACAGCTCTTGCGCCGGTTGAAGGCCGGCGAGAATGTGCTTACAAGGGTGAGGCAAGAGAAAAACAATCTCCAAGATGCCAACACCCAGCTGGGTGAGGAACTAAAGGATGTTCGTGCCCGGTATGCGACTCCGTGAAGGAGAATCGGCGACTTCGTCGCGGCATTTATAGTAAGTGCTTGAGCGAACTTTGAAAAAGAGTTCGGCGAGGAAGTCATTAACAGAGTTATGTCTGTAGGTATGCTCACGGGTCGTCCTGAAGAGGAAATGCCCGGTTCTACGGGTGACCTTCTTCCCGAGCTATTTCAACTGCACGAACGAGTTCGGCAGGTGATGAAAGGCGTCGCCCAGACCTTGTGGCCATCTATCTCCCTACCAAGGCCTTGGAGAGCTTGTAGAGAAGCTTCAGGAGCACGGCGGCGCTTCCGACTATGGAAGATATCGGCTGTCGTCAAAGGCGCCAGGAGGCTCGGGCCATGGTGAAGACGCGGTACACGGCGGCGGACCCAAATCACATGGCGAGGTCGGACTGTGGGGCCCGACGGGAAGGAGATACTGTGAGCTTAGTGTACGGCCAAGTAGAGTTGGCTGCAAAGTATTCCCAGCAGATCAGAACTAGACAGCCTATTAGACGGCATTGAAGAGGAATACAATCAGTCAATTTGACTATGTAATTTAAAATGACATGTAAAATGCCTTCTAGCCGGATTGTAGATCGTTTGTCGTAGCGGACCTTTTCGCTTCAACCTCGGGACCCAATAGTCCGGAGTGTGTCCGAATACCCTCGCGGTTATGTAAAAACCGGGGCATGCGTGGAGACCAGGCGTAGGGGTCATGAGTGCTTTATCAGACAAGTGCCCAACTAGTTATGTTATATTACATGGTTAGTAAGAAACATCTTCCAGGAAGAATAGTTCCGTTAGGGGTTCCTTTCCCTGGGAGGCATGCCCTAAAGTGCATGTCCGGACTGCGAAAAAAGCAGAAAAGCATGTGGGGGCAGATAAATGAAAAATGAAAAATCGTCTTTTAGTTCACCGACCGAATATTCCCTTAAGAACGCTAGCTTTCGGCCGCCCGATTGAGGTACACGTCCGCTGACCAGTGATGGTAACAATCGCAGAGGTGCTCCTTTACCACCTAGCCGAACAATCGGGAGCGTAGGGGTAAGCAGGGAGCCAGCAACCCAGCTTGGCCAAAACTTAAGTCATATCGATGCATATAATGGTGAATAAAAGGTACATGCGGAAGTGTGACACACGTGTTGGGCATAAAGCCCGTATAAATAAGCTTCATTAGAGAAGCCCCGGGTATAATGAGCGCGGATAGCGCGTCAAGTGTCTTGAACAATGCACAAAGCGAGCCATGAACGGCTTTGGAAAAAGGGAGGGAGAAGGAGAAAAATAAAAGACAACTTAAAGTATAAAATATAGACGGAGGAAGGAGACGAACTCAGAATCCGGCGCTAGGCGTAGAATCTTCGGAGACGGGCTGCGTTCCATGGGTTCGGCTCGAGTCGGTTATCCGATGTGTTTCGCAGACGGTACGCTCCGCCGGTCAGGACTTGGTCAATGATGAAGGGACCCTCCCATTTGGGCTTGAGTTTGTCCTTTTTCTTGTCCGGCAGGCGTAGAACTAGTTCGCCAACGTTGTAAGCTTTGGCCCGTACTTCCCTGCTTTGATATCTTCGAGCCTGTTGTTGATAGAATGCGGAACGAGCTTTTGCCACGTCACGCTCTTCCTCCAAGACGTCCAAGCTGTCCTGCCGATCTAGCTCGGCTTCTCTTTCTTCTTACATGTGCACGCGAGGTGAGTCATGAATTATGTCGCAGGGCAAAACTACCTCTGCGCCGTATACCATAAAAAATGGTGTGAATCCGGTAGTGCGATTCGGCGTGGTCCGCAGCCCCCAGAGTACGGAGTCGAGCTCCTCTACCCAGTGCGTGTTAGATTCCTTGAGGGACCGCACTAGTCTAGGTTTAATGCCGCTCATGATTAGACCGTTTGCTCGCTCGACTTGACCGTTAGTTTGGGGGTGATAGACTGAAGCGTAGTCGAGCTTGATGCCCATGTTTTTGCACCAGAGTTTGACCTCATCGGCCGTGAAGTTCGTGCCGTTATTAGTGATGATGCTATGGGGGATGCCGTAACGGTGTACTACCCCTGATATGAAGTCTATCATCGGTCTGGATTCGGCAGACTTTACAGGCTTGGCCTCTATCCATTTGGTGAATTTATCCACCATGACCAATAAGTATTTTTGCTTGTGGGTTCCTCCTTTAAGGGGTCCAACCATGTCAAGCCCCCAGACCGCGAAGGGCCAGGTGATGGGTATAGTTTTGAGGGCGGTGGGTGGCATGTGGCTTTGATTAGCAAAGAGCTGGCAACCGACGCATTGTTGGACTAAGTCCTGAGCATCTGCCCGGGCCGTCGGCCAATAAAATCCTGTAGAAGGCCTTGCCTACAAGGGCCCGGGCTCGACATGGTGCCCACCCAGTCCGGCATGAATTTCAGCCAGAGATTCCGCCCTTCCTCTTCGGAGATACACCTTTGAAGGACTCCGGTTGTGCTTTTCTTATAAAGCTCTCCCTCATGGACCTTATAGGCTTTAGACCGCCGCACTATGCAGCGGGCCTCGTTTTGGTCCTCGGGAAGTTCCTGCCGAGTTAGGTAGGCTAGGAATGGTTTCGTCCACTGGGCGATGACTGCCATAATTTCGTGGGCTGATGGTGTTATTTCGTTGGCGGGACCACCAACTATGTCGGAATGTTCGGTGTGGGGCAGTGCAGTTGGGTCCGGGTTGTTATTTCCGGACTCTCCCTCCCATAGTACGGATGGCTTGAAAAGCCTCTCTAGGAAGATATTGGGGGGGACGGCATCGCGCTTTGCGCCAATGCGTGCCAACACGTCTGCTGCCTAGTTGTTATCCCGGGCTATATGGTGAAATTCAAGCCCCTCAAACCAAGCTGACATTTTTAGGACGGCATTGCGGTAAGCTGCCATTTTCAGATCCTTGGCATCAAAGTCCCCATTTATTTGGGATATCGCGAGGTTCAAATCCCCGTGCACCTCTAGGCGTTGAATACCCATGGAGACTGCCATCCGAAGACCATGTAGAAGGGCCTCGTATTCGGCTGCGTTGTTGGAGTCCGTGTACATTATTTGAAGTACGTATTGGACTGTATCTCCGGTTGGGGACGTCAGAACGATGCCAGCCCCCAGGCCGGCCAACATTTTGGAGCCGTCGAAGTGCATGATCCAGTTGGAATATGCGCCGTACTCTTTAGGGAGTTCGGCTTCAGTCCATTCGGCGATGAATTCAGCCAAAACTTGAGACTTAATAGCTCGCCGTGGCTTGTAGGTTATGTCGAACGGGAGGAGCTCAATGGCCCACTTAGCAATCCGGCCCGTTGCGTTGCGGTTGTTTATAATGTCATTAAGGGGTACTTCGGAGGCTACTGTTATCGAACACTCTTGGAAGTAGTGTCGCAGCTTCCGGGATGCCATGAACACCGCGTATGCTATCTTTTGATAATGCGGTACCGTGACTTGCTTTGAGTTTGGACAGTGGACACGTAGTTAACTGGTTTTTGGAGAGGGAACTTGTGTCCGTCGGTTTCTCGTTCGACAACGAGCACCGAGCTTACAACTTGATGGTGTTCTGCTATGTATAATAGCATTGGTTCGCAAATGTTGGTAGCGGCCAGACCGGATTTGTTGCCAATATGGCTTTGATTTCTTCGAGTCCGGCCGTGGCAGCATCAAATCCACTCGAAGTGTTCGGTGCGCCGGAGGAGGTGATAAAGGGGTAATGCCTTTTCTCCTAAGCGGGAGATAAAGCGGCTTAGAGCTGCCATGCATCCGGTCAATTTTTGTATTTTTTGAGGTCTTTGGGGATATCCAATTGTGACAGAGCTCGGATCTTGGCTGGGTTTGCTTCAATTCCTCTACCGGATACAATGAAGCCCAAGAGCTTTCGGCTGATGCGCCAAAAACACATTTTTCGGGTTGAGCTTGATGTCATATGTTCGGAGATTATCGAATGTGAGCCTCAAGTCATCGACTAGGGTTTCGACATGCTTGGATTTGATGACCACATCGCTCACGTATGCCTCCACCGTTTTGCCGATCTGGTTTGCCAGACATGTCTGAATCATGCGCCGATATGTTGCGCCGGCGTTTTTGAGCCCGAAGGGCATTGTGTTGAAGCAGAATGGGCCGTATGGAGTGATGAATGCCGTTGCGGCTTGGTCTGGCTCTGCCATCTTAATTTGGTGGTAGCCGGAGTATGCGTCGAGGAAACACAATGAATCGTGTCCTGCGGTAGCGTCGATAATTTGATCGATGCGGGGGAGGGGGAAGGGATCCTTTGGGCAAGCCTTGTTAAGGTCTTTAAAATCGACACATAGGCGCCCGATTTGTCCTTCTTTGGTACCATTACCAGGTTTGCTAGCCAGTCCGGATGTTCAATGTCTCTGATGAATCCAGCCTCCAATAGTTTGGCTAGCTCCTCTCCCATGGCCTTTCTCTTGGGTTCTTAGAAAAGCCGAAGAGCTTGTTTGAATGGATAGAATCCTTTTATGATATTTAGGCTGTGCTCTGCCAGCCGGCGTGGGATTCCTGGCATGTCTGAAGGGTGCCAGGCAAAAATGTCCCAATTTTCGCGTAGGAATTCTCGTAATGTGGCGTCCACATCAGGGTTTAATTGTGCCCCGATGGAGGCCGTTTTTGTAGGGTCTGTTGGATGGACTTGGAATTTGACTATTTCGTCTGCCGGTTTGAAAGAGGTGGACTTGGATCTCTTATCGAGTATCACGTCGTCCCTGTCCACCGTGGAGCGCAACGCAGTGAGTTCCTCTGCCGCTAGGGCTTCAGATAGTGCCTCAAGGGCAAGTGCGGCTGTTTTATTTTTGGCGCGGAGTGCTATGTCCGGGTCACTAGCGAGAGTGATAATTCCGTTGGGTCCGGGCATTTTGAGCTTCATGTACCCGTAATGGGGTATGGCTTGAAAAATTGTGAATGCCTCTCGCCCTAATAGAGCGTGGTATCCGCTGCTGAACGGGGCCACTTGGAATGTGACCTCCTCGGACCTATAATTGTCCGGCGTGCCGAACACCACATCTAGTGTGATCTTTCCTGTACAACATGCTTCCCGACTGGGGATTATTCCTCTAAAGGTTGTGCTGCTTTGTTCAATGCGGCTCCGGTCTATTTCCATTTTTTGAAGGGTTTCCTCGTAGGTGAGGTTTAATCATTGCCGCCGTCCATGAGTACCTTGGTAAGGCGAAGCCGTCCACTATTGGACCGAGGACCAATGCGGTGGTGCTCGGGCTGTTCGAATTTAGGTTAAATCCGCATTAAAGGTAATAGCCGTGTCACTCCATGGATTTATTGTTGCTATCTGGTAGACTTCGGCAAGGTTGCGGAGTGTTCGTTTCCGCATATTATTGGATGCGAAAGTCTCGAAGACTGTTAATACCGTACTGGTATTGTTGGGCTGGTGCTCTGGAGCTAAAAGCTCTTCGCCACTTTTGGCCACCTGCCGTAGTATCCAACATGCTCTAAGGCTATGAGTTGGAGTGGCGCCCTCTGTGCTATGAATTTTGCAGGGTCCATTGAGCCATCCCTCCAGTACGGTTCCATGCCCTTTGGGGGGTTTTTGCTTTTTGGTATGTAACCCAGTGCACAGTGATAATGCACCCTTTTATTTCGGACTAGGGCCGTATTCGGGGCCGGATTATCCCAAAATTTGATTTCGGTTTTCCAGGCGCTCTCCATCGCGCAGTACTTTCATACTATGGACGCCAAGTCACGAAAGCGTGTAATTTCACGACGACTTATGGCGTTCAGGATTCCCTTGTCCGTGCAATTATTGCAGAAGAATGAAATTGCGTCCCCCTCGCGGCAGTCCTTTATCCTGTCCATAACCAGGAGAAATCTGGCCCAGTAATGATGTAATGTTTCACCAGGCTCTTGCCGGATTTGGGATAGATCGCTTATGTTTGGGTGGGCGGGTGGAATTAAATTCCGAACCCCGTCCGATCTAAGATTCAGGGGCCAAGAAGTTTCCGAACTTGGAAGCTTTTGTTTTTGGAGGTTGCCCAATGAATCTAGCCTACTGCCTGACTTTAAGTTTAGGGCTTGAGCGGTGTCCTCCCCTCCGCGGGAATCCGGCATGGAGGGGTCAGGAATCCGGACATAGCTAGTCCTTAAGGTAGGAGAAGAGTCGCCATATTGTTCCTCTACCACGACAACGTGGTGGGTAGCCCGAGAGTTGATCTCTCTCAGATCGGTTTTAGGCCCAATCTGATCGTAGTCTGTAGCGACTCCTAGGGCGGCGATGCGATCCAAGAGCTCGTTTAAGGAAGAGAGCTCCATCGGATCTAACTACTGCTCGGCAAGTTCCGAGTTAACGTGAAGATTGCTTTCGATGACCCGAGAAGTCATCATCGGCGCGGCGGCCAAACAGGCGTTCATAAGAAAACCGCCTAGCCGGAGAGTTTGGCCAGTGGCCAAAGCTCCTTTAGCAACAGTGCCGTCTTTAAAGACGGGATGAGGCATCCTTCCTGATAGCAACGGCACAGAGGAACTCTCAATGAAGGCACCAATGTCGGTGTCAAAACCCGCGGATCTCGGGTAGGGGGTCCCGAACTGTGCGTCTAGGCGGATGGTAACAGGAGACAAGAGACACGATGTTTTTACCCAGGTTCGGGCCCTCTCGATGGAGGTAAAACCCTACTCCTGATTGATTAATATTGATGATATGGGTAGTACAAGAGTAGATCTACCACGAGATCAAGGAGGCTAAACCCTAGAAGCTAGCCTATGGTATGATTGTTATTTGTCCTACGGACTAAAACCCTCCGGTTTATATAGACACCGGATAGGGTTAGGGTTACACAGAGTCAGTTACAATGGTAGGAGATCTACATATCCGTATCGCCAAGCTTGCCTTCCACGACAAGGAAAGCCCCATCCGGACACGGGACGAAGTCTTCAATCTTGTATCTTCATAGTCCAGGAGTCCGGCCAATGGTGATAGTTCGGCTATCCGGACACCCCCTAATCCAGGACTCCCTCAATGACCGATAGATTCATCATCAAGAAGATCCTAAGAGCTTTGGATGGAAAATATGACACCGTGTGCACATTGATCCAAATGATGCCCAATTACAAAGATCTCAAGCCAACGGAAGTCATTGGAAGAATTGTTGCTCATGAGATGTCACTCAAGGATAAGGAGGAACTTCACAACAAGTCAAGTGGTGCTTACAAAGCCTCATGTGAAGCCCCCACATCATCAAGTGAGAAACAAACCTTCAATAAACAATTGAGCTTAATGGTGAAGAACTTCAACAAATTCTACAAGAGTAGAAGCAAAGAGAGAAGCTCCAAGTCAAGGTCCTACAATGACAAAAGATCTTCTAGTCGAGAGCGTAATTGCTACAATTGTGGAAGACCCGGACACTATTCAAATGAGTGTACGGCCCCCTACAAAAGAAGAGAAGATTCTCCCAAAAGGAGAAGTAGAAGAGAAGAATCATCACCAAGAGAGAGGAGGAGTAGAGATGATCGTTATGAACAAAGAAAATCCCGGAGAAGGAAGGATTCGGAACGGAAGGACAAGCCGTCAAGGAGCTACACAAAATGAAGACATCAAGCTCATGTTGGTGAATGGGTATCTGGCTCCGACTTCGACAATCACTCCGAGAGAAGCTATCACTCCGACTCCGAATATACTCAAGATGAAGGTGTTGCCGGTCTAGCACTTGTGTCAACCAACTCCTACGAAATATTTGATTCACCAAATGAAGGAATTGGAAGATGCTTCATGGCCAAAGGTCCAAAGGTATCACACCCCGAGTATGTTGATTTCAATAGTGATGAAGATGACTTGATAGGTGATGATGATTTACTTGTTGACAACTCTAGTGATGAATACTATGATGAAACGTCAATTAATCATGCTAATCAAGATAAAACGAATGACAATGATAAGGAGAATATTGAGTCTCTAACTAAAGAACTAAACACTCTTAAGTTAGCTCATGAAACTATCTTAGGATATCATCGAGAACTTTTAAGGACTCATGAGAAGTTACGCTTTGAAAAGCTCAACCTTGAGCAAGAGCATGAGTTCTTAAAGGCAATCAATGATGATCTTCACAAGAAAAGTTCTTCTTACATTGCCAAGCGTTTACTCTTATCTACTTACATGCCTCAAGTCAAGTCTAGTAACAAGAACAAGAAGGATTCTTCCTCTAGTAGTAACAATAATCATGCTAAATCCAATGTTGTTGCTTCTAGTAGTTCTCTTGATTCCACTAATGATTCTCTTAGCCAAGTTACACTTGAGCAAGAGAATAGCTTATTGAAGGGAATTATAGAGAAAGGTGTTTACAAGAGCCTTGCAGGGAGTAAGCAATTCGAGGAAATTATACGCAAGCAAGGAAGGCACTGGAAGAACCAAGGTGTTGGTTTTGAACGAAAGTTCAATGCCAATGGAGTTGAGTGGGAAGAAGATCAATACCCCAAGACGAATTTTGTTCCTCAACAAGAGAAGTATGATCCTACTTATTTCAAAGGGACACAAGCTCAAGATGATCTTCCACCACAAGACCACAAGGAAAAAGGCAAGGAAAATCTTCAAGAAGAAATTGATGCATTTGAAGAAGCTCCTAAGGCCTTGGTCAAGCCGGTTCCCAAGACTACATCAAGTTCCACTTCATCAAGTACGACTACAACTCCGAGGATTCCCATCAAGATGATGTGGATCCCGAAGAAGAAGAACTAGAGAGTTCTTGAGGGTGACTCCGCCAACATATTTCACTCATATCATTTTGGCAATAACAAGTGCAATCAACCTCCACATCTTGCACTAGTTCAAGGAGTCACAAACCCTCTTGTTGGTAAGACAAGGGGCAAGGTAACCTAATGCTCTCATAGACATCATCTTGTGTGTGCATCACTCTATGTCTATGGATATCTTTGTTTGTTCCTTGTGGGACTAACCCGTGTAGGTATTGAAAGTGCAACTCACTCCAAAGGATTGCTCCAAATGATCTACATCAACATTGAGCATCCACATCTTCAACACCTACATGAAGTCATCATCGACAAAACCCAAGGTTAGTTCATCCCTCTTAGGGGGGATCTCACATCTAGGGGGAGCTTTACTCTAATAATTGAGTCAAAGTAACTCTAATGGTGTGAACACATCAATGCATTATGTAAAAGTGGTAACCTCACTTGAGCTTAAACGATGAGTAAGACCTATGATCAAATGTTCTCATTTGACTCCTAAGTCAATATACTCATATATAGATGACCTAGTCATCGCCAATTGCTTGATAGATGCTAGAATTGCTTGTGCATGCTTCACCACATATTTCATTTGCCATTTTATTGTGTGAGCATGTTGGTTGCATATTTTACTCATTCGAGGACATCCACTTGTTGTTTTGATTGATTATTTTCTTTTTCTTTTGCCAAGTGGATGGACAAGAATGCCTAAGAACCTTCTCTAGCTATCTATGCTTTTCTCGTCTCAAACTCTATTCATGATGCATCATAAAATTTGATCAAGTCAGATTCGAACCACTCTGTGTGAGTAGCACTCGGAGTCCCCGACTCGTCATAGACTTAAACTTCCCAAACTTCTTTGTGCGTTTCGGTCTGACCGATACATCCATTTCGGTCATACCGAGATCACTAAGTTGATCTAGGTTTTCAATCTCGGTGCAACCGATTTGAACTTTTTGGTCACACCGAGTTGTTCCACTCGGTCACACCGACAGTGTCGGGCTATATATACCCACGGGCAAAATTTTGGAAATTTTCTCCGAAATCCTTCGCCCGCGCTCAGCCCGCTTTGCCTCCAGGGTCTCCGGATCGTCCTCCTCGTCGCCAGCCCGCTTTTCCTCTAGGGTCTCCGGATCGTCCTCCTCGTCGCGAGATGCCTCCTGCCGCTGGTCTTCGCCGCCGTCAACGAAAATCATCCCCACCGTTGCCGCCGTAGCGAGTTCATCGCCGAACTAGGGTATGAACTCAATCACTGTGCTATCCCTATCTGATTCCTAGCACATTGTGTTCGCCATGAATCTTGCCACGATTGGAACTATCTTATCCAGTCAAAACACTCCATAGATTAGAGATGAATTGAAAATTTAGGGTTAGGTTTCATGAAACCATCTCGGACCAACCGAGTTGTAGAACTTCGGTACCACCGATTCGGCTAAGGCCATTGCACATGTAATTTTCGGTCTGACCAAGAATTGCAAATCGTTGTAACCGAAGTTCAGACTTTGTGAAACCCTAGCAGTCTCGGTGCCACCGAACCGTGACTCGGTCTGACCGAGTTCACTAGTTTAGGTTCCAAAAGCTGCTTCGGTATCACCGAGTTTACAAATCGGTAGATCTGAAATGCTTTCCGTGGAAAACTAAAACTAAGTTTTTGACTCATTCTTTTGCAAAAACCTCTGTATTTTGTGATGCTCATCCACTCTATCTCATCTATATCTATTCACAGGGTCTATTGTCAGTGTTTGCAATATGTCTGATCAAAGTGATAGCCAGAACAGGGAAGAGGAGCAGGTTCACATGAGTGAGGGCACTAGTCCCTCTAGCAGCTATGATGAGGGCAGCAGGAGCACCCCAAGCAACCTACCCAAAGCTGCCACCAGAGCCAGAAAGAAGAGAACCTCAGAATCTGAGGATGAAGACTATGTGGCTGTTGAGGATGAGGCCACTTCCAAGAAGGTGCTCAAGAAAGAATATAGGTCAGCTGCAGCAACTAAGCCAGGTCTGAAGATCAAAAGGCCAGCAGGAAGACAACCCATGTCTAAAGCCAGAGCCTCCACTCAAGCATCTTTGGAAGCTGAACCCAAAGAGGCTACTGCAGAAGGGAAGAAGAGGAAGGAAAGGGTCAAGAAGACCATGGCCAGGGTAATTGGAAAGCCTTCCATGATGGAAGAGGAGGAAGAAGAAGAGGATGCTGCACCAGACCCAAAGCTCGAAGCTTATGGGTGATGCCATTAGGTCGAGGCTGCTTCATCAAAGCCCAAAGTAGCACCCAAGGCTGCCTCCAAACCCAAGACTGCACCCAAGAGGAGTACCGAAACATCCCAGCTTGTTGAGAAGAACAAGGCCCCAAAGGTTCTAAAGCTGTCAAGAACAAAATGATGAGTCACATGTTTTGATAAAATTGAAGCCAAAATTCCAGATCACAATGATGCTCATCCAGTAGCTGAGAACATGAAGATCAGGAAGGACTCAGGATTGAGGCTATGGAGAGAGTCAGATCCATATGCCACCAGAAGGAGAACTGCTGTAGACTACAGGTTCCACACAAAGGAACAACATGACTTCTATGAGACAATTCTGCTGGACAAGAAGCCAATAGTGTGTGACATGAGATGGGTGAACTGGGAATACATCAAGGAGAATGAATAACACTATCCTGGTGTGTATGAAAGCTTCAGTGCTTGTGGAGTGGCAGACTTTGTTGGGCAGAAGCTCACAAAGTGGAATGATGAGCTAATAATGCAATTCTACTCCACAACACACTTCTATCCAGATGGCGAGGATAGTATGGATGTCTCAAGGTACTAGGTACCAATCATCAATTGAAGAATGTGTTAGTCTGATCAATGCACCTTAGGAGGAAGATGATGACCTGGATGTCTATGCCAAGAAGAAGATGGATCACATCTCTATGGCTCATATGTACAAGGAGATCCCAGATGCTGCTATAGAATCACACAAGTTTGGATCAGTACATACCTTCTGTCAGGACTGCCAACAATCAACTGGATCCTCAGGCACACTCTCTTGCCCAAGTCAAGTGATCACAACATGATCAGAGGCCATGCAATAAATCTGCTACACTTATTTGATGTGCCACAAAAGTTCAAGGTCATGAGTCTTATAGTTGAAACTATCAAGAGGACAAATTACCGGCCAAAAGAGAAGTTGTGGGTATGCCCCACAGATCCAGGAGCTGATTAACTCCAAGATGGGCACTGTCACATACTTGTTGGACAAGAAGCACATGCCTATCTATCCAGACTTTGAGGACAACCAAGTGGTTATGAATGAAGATGAACCATCTTCTGTGCAAGCACAAGCAAAGAAGGAGAAGGCAAGGACTGAGAAGGCTTCCAAGATGCCAACAATGGAAGAGGCATCTCAGTACTTCTTGAAGAGCAAACAGGATCAACTTGGCTACTTGATTGCATCCACTCCGAGGATTGAGAAGGGGCTGGCCACCTTGACTCAAAAACAGGAGAGCCTCGAGAGGATCATGTAGCGTAAGTTCTACGACATGGATGTGAAGGTAATCGAGATCCGATCATTGTTGAGCAACTTCAGGATGATATGCGAGGAGAGGAAGGGCAAGACAACCACTAAGGCATTTGCCAAAGTGCCTAGAGCTCAGAGGTCACCGCAGTGCGATGCAGACACGAGCCACTTCATCTGCACCAGCTACAACCAGTGCCACCAGCTCCAAAGACCTACTCCACCAGCTCCATCTACATCAACTCGATGCCTTCGTCCCCGGAGTTCTGCTTACACCACCTCCACGAAGATCAAGCCCGAGAGACGATTTAGTGCTATGCATTTTCTATGAACTTTTTGGTAACTTGTTGCCAAAGGGGAGAAAATGTATAGATCATAGGCTTTTAGAGAGAGCGTTGCTTTTATTCTCTCTTGCTTTCTTTGGTTGAACTTTATTTGCTTAATTGAGATACTTTCATGCATGTGATACTTGGATGATCATGTGTTTGATCATATGCTACATTAATGCTTGTTGGATGACATTATCCTTTTATCTCTATATGATCATTCACTTTGCTTGGTGATGAGTGCATGTGTTCTATTGTTATCATTTTGAGCGCTCCACCAAGATGTATGTGACATGGAAGAGTAACCCATGAGCCCAACTCTTTGTGCATTTGCAGTCCAAAGCAAATCTTAAACTATGCACAAATTTAGGGGGAGCTCTTGCTTATCACATACTTCTCAAAGCGACAATGTTTTTCACTCTTATTATCACTTGTCGAAGCTTTGATCTATATGTTGTCATCAATTACCAAAAAGGGGAGATTGAAAGTGCAACTATCCCTAGGTGGTTTTGGTAATTCCTAACAACATATAGCTCATTGAGCTAACATTATTCCAAGATAAATATTTCAGGAAAAGCTCAATGAATGGCATGGCATGGATGAGAAAAGTGGACCCCTTAAAATACTAAGGATAAAAGGATTGGCTCAAGCTCAAAGCTCAAGACTCTACATTTTATATTTTAGTGATCCAAGATCACATTGAGTCTATAGGAAAAGACAATACTATCAAGGAGGGATGAGGTGTTGCTTAATGGCTTGCTTGCTCAAAATGCTTGGTGATACGCTCCAAAACCCTCAACTACTTTCTCACATCCACATATGACCTATACCAAAAGTCCAACTCGGCCCCACCGATTCTTTCTATCCAGCGCCACCGAGTTCAGAAGTCATAGCCACTGCCACAAACCCTAGGCAAATCGGTCTCATCGATAGGGATCTCGGTCTCACCGAGATGGGATTGTAATCTCTCTGTTTCCCTTCGTAACGTTTCGGTCCTACTGAGATGAGCGATCGGTCCCACCGAGATTGCAATGTAAACTCTCTGTTTCCTTTTTGTAACATTTTGGTCCCACCGAAATGAGCGAACCGGCCCCACCGAGTTTACTTGACCAACTCTCTGGTTAGCTTATTACCAAAATCGGTCTCACTGAGTTTGTGTAATCGGTCTCACCGAGATTACGTTATGCCCTAACCCTAACCATATCGGTCCTACCGAGTTGCATGTCGGTCCCACTGAAAATCCTAACGGTCACTAGATTTGCTGAATCGGTCCGACCGAGTTTCTCAATTCGGTCGCACCGATATTGGTAAGTTGTGTGTAACGGTTAGTTTTTGTGTGGAGGCTATATATAACCCTCCACCTCCTCTTCATTCATGGAGAGAGCCATCAGAACGAACCTACACTTCCAATACACATTTTCTAAGAGAGAACCACCTACCCTTGTGTTGAGACCAAGATATTCCACTCCTACCATATGAATCTTGATCTCTAGCCTTCCCAAGTTGCTTTCCACTCAAATCTTCTTTCCACCAAATCCAAATCCTGTGAGAGAGAGTTGAGTGTTGGGGAGACTATCATTTGAAGCACAAGAGCAAGGAGTTTATCATCAACACACCATTTGTTACTTATTGGAGAGTGGTGTCTCCTAGATTGGCTAGGTGTCACTTGGGAGCCTCCGACAAGATTGTGGAGTTGAACCAAGGAGTTTGTAAGGGCAAGGAGATCGCCTACTTCGTGAAGATCTACCGCTAGTGAGGCAAGTCCTTCGTGGGCGGCGACCATCGTGGGATGGACAAGGTTGCTTCTTCGTGGACCCTTCGTGGGTGGAGCCCTCCGTGGACTCAAGGCAACTGCTACCCTTTGTGGGTTGAAGTCTCCATCAACGTGGATGTACGATAGCACCACCTATCGGAACCACGACAAAAACATCCGTGTCTCCAATTGCGTTTGAATCCTCCAAACCCTTCCCTTTACATTCTTGCAAGTTGCATGCTTTACTTTCTGCTGCTCATATACTCTTTGCATGCTTGCTTGAATTGTGTTAATATTGCTTGACTTGTGCTAAGATAGCTAAAATCTGCCAAAGACTAAAATTGGGAAAATGATAAGTTTTTATTTGTTCAAGTAGTCTAATCACCCCCCTCTAGACATACTTTCAATCCTACAAGTGGTATCAGAGCTTTGGTCTCCATTTGCTTTGATTTCCATAGCTTTTGGTAGTCATAGCCTTGGTTTCACAACCTAGGAGAGTATGGCGTTTAGCGAGGGAAACTATCACCGTAGAGGTCCTTACTTTGATGGTACTAATTTTGCTAGTTGGAAGCATAAGATGAAAATGCATATTCTTGGACATAACCCCGCCGTGCAGGAAATGAGAATCCTAATCCACACACTACTGCAGGATGCTGCTAACGCGACACTACGATCAGAGACCCTTTGCAGAAACTATGTGCAATGCAATAATTGCAAACAATGATGTAAAGAAAATGTCAAAAAGATGCAAACGTTTGCGATGGAGGAGCCATCAAGCACGGTTCCGACTTTAGTTGCTTGTGCGATGTAGGGCACATGATTGATCCATTCGAACTGTTTGCGATGAGGCAGAACAATAGAAATGGGCAGCCATATCAATGTGTGTGCAATATACGACATATAGTTCGCTCCGATGAACTGTTTGCTATTAGGGAGTGCAACAGAAATGATTAGCCAGATCAAGGTGTGTGATATACGGATAAGGTTCACTCGGATGAACTATTTTCGATTAGGGAACACAACAGAAACGATTCAACTTAACAAGATGTGTGTGATATGTGGCATACATTTCACATGGATGAACTGTTTGCGATGAGCCAAAAGAACACAAATGAGTCGTGTAAACAAGATGTGTGTGATACGCGGCAAACAGCCGACTTGGATGAACTGTTTGCGATGAGAAATTACAACACAGACGGTTAATACAGTTAGTTCGTGTGCGATTCTGTGTGTACAAAAAACTTTGAAAAATGCAAACTAGTTGCTTGCGGTGGCTAGGAGTATCGCACACGATGCGTCTGCGAGTACTCATGTGCGATGATTAGTATGTTACACATACGTTTCCTTATGTTAGCACGTGTGTGAATTTGCAATATGGACAGTTAATATGAAAATGCCTTCTGGACATCGGGCACACGCTTAAACTCAATGAACTGTGTACGATACTATTACTTTCCATGAAAATTTAAGAACTTGGCTAACAACATTTGAGTAACATACATATAGTGGTTACACTATTCGACAAAAGGAGGATCTTCATAACACGGTTTTGGCTACCATATGGTCCATATCTACATAATTAATATAGTAACAACTATCACATTTTAAGAGGCTGAGGGCCAACAACCATATGGTCCATATCTATACATTTAACATAGAAACATCTAGCACATTTTAAGAGGCTGAGGGCCAACAACCACAACTATCCACTAGAAGCAGCTTGATCACGGCGACTCTACATCTCGTCAATGAAAAGGAAGAGCGCTCCCGTGCCTTGGTAGAGCATGAGTAGAACAATGTCTCCAGTTATCCAATATGGATGCATTGCCACGACAAGAGAGAACTTGTTAATTTGAATGGTTCCATTTCTGCAGGAAATGCAGTACCTTGCAATCACTTTGGCGTTATTAGCAGACACAAGTGTAATTCGACCACGCCAGAAATCGATCCAGAACTGCTACATAAAGGGACAATTTCTGTTGAAATGTAGAATAAAAACAAATTGTAACATATCGTTGAATATATATATATATATATATATATATATATATATATATATATATATATACTCCCTCCGCTTTCTTTTTAGTCTGCATATAAAGTCTGGTCAAAGTCAGGTTTTGTAAAGTTTGACTAACTTTATATTAAAAATATCAATATTCACAATATGAAATCAATATTATCAGATGCACCACTGAATGTATTTTCATAATATACAATTTTAGTATTGTAGATGTTCATATATTTTTATATAAATTTGGTCAAACTTTGTGTAGTTTAATTTTGACCAAAATTTATATGCAGAGTAAAAAGAAACGGAGGGAGTATATAGTTTATGAGCTTCAACATTAAAATAAGACTTTTTACCAGCGTTTTGTGCACACAATTGGTCTTGTTCAATGTGTGCACCATAGGTATAATTAATCCCATCAAAAATCCAGCGTTCATACATTTGTGCTATCTTTGTCGATTATCAACAAAGTTTATGACATGCTTCAAGTCCTTCCAGTGAAATTTGGTACGCTTAGTAACATACAGATCGTTCACTATGCATCCAACATATCCTGCTTAAAAGGTGGAAATGTATTATTTATTCAGAACATGTCAGAAGAGTATATAGCGTGCATGAATTGGTAAACAGAATTTGTTGCTACCTAGGAACGAAGTCAGAAAATGAAATCACAATTGGTTGCTTAAATAGAGATCAATTAGTTAGAACAAAAACGCTGATTTTGCTAAGTAATATGCAAGCATGGAGAAAGTTGAAAGGACACTAACCTCGACCAGACTTTGATCGGCTGATGACATTGGGGAAGTAAGAATCCATGTTAATTAGACCAGGCTATGGTGCATGCACTAGAATTTTATTGCCAGCTTTCAGTTCATAGCACTTAGACATTTTTCTTCAAAGGTCCGCATCAAAATAGGAGTGACCATCTTTATCAAGTTTTACGCTAGCCGTCATTATAAATCCATGCTGCGTTGTCAATATGACATCCATGGAGTCATCAACAAAGTAAAGCCCAAGATTTCCTTCTACTCCTGTTCTTGCAAAGCAAGGGATGTACTTCTTGAAATGAAATTTAAGATCGTAAATTAGATATATTGAAATAACAGAGCAAGATGCAAATATGGGAGTAACTGATAGAACATATCAATATATAGATGAAAGCAAAGTACAAAAATATATAATTAAAATAGATAATGTAATGTAGATTTGATGCAAATATGAGAGTAACTAAATGAACAATACATCATATATTTGCCTAATATAGGGGGGGGGGGGAATCGGCTTCGACATCTAGGCTGCACGTTGCACCGTACCTTTTATCCAAATGTAGCAACAGATGGTATATGTTCACAAATTTAGGCCATGCCGACTGACGGTGTCCTGGACTAGGGGGTACTCACCACGTCGTCTCCCGATCAGTTGGATTGGGCCGAGGATCCCCATGGCCGAATACTCATGAGCCAGTCCGGACAGCTGCCGCATACAAGGAAGATTCCACAAGACTTCGCGATCAAGACAAGGACTCCTCCCCCACCGGCGTATTCGGCTAGGACTCTTGTTATCCTAGGCCTCTGGTGCATTATATAAACCGAGGCCAGGCTAGTCGATAGATATACAACAATCATACCATAGGCTACCTTCTAGGGTTTAGCCTCTTTGATCTCGTGGTAGATCCACTCTTGTAACACACATCATCAATATTAATCAAGCAGGACGTAGGGTTTTACCTCCATCAAGAGGGCCCGAACCTAGGTAAAACATCGTGTCCCTTGTCTCCTGTTACCATCCGCCTAGACGCACAGTTCGGGACCCCCTACCCGAGATCCGCCGGTTTTGACACCGACATTGGTGCTTTCATTGAGAGTTCCGCTGCGTGTTCGGCAAAAGGTTGATGGCTCGCCTGCAGATCAATTGCGACTTTGGCATCTTCGTCACCGGTTCGCCTGGTCACCTTGGTTCGACCAAGGACTGCGCCCTACCTCCGATCGTCATGTTCGGATGAGGGCCTTCATCAACGTCAACTCCGATCTCTATCAAGATTGTGGAGGAATCATCCAAGGAGCCCGGGGGCTCAACGTCAACGTTGCCCTCGGGCGACCGTGCTGTTTTTCTGGACGGCGAACTTATATCCGCCGTCATCGCCTCCTCGAGCATCGGTTTGACAGATTGCCTTGGTGGAATAGTGCGGAATTACGTCTACAACAGCCACGCTAAATTTAGTCGAGTTCCGATGGAGGAATCTTCGACAATCTATGATATACCGGAGCCCTGTCAAATCTGGACGAGAATCTGGACGAGTTTAGGGTGTGGTGTCCATCTTCTAGCTCAGACCTCCTTTGGAAGATCCAACCGTTGATCGGCTGCGGAATTCTTGTATCTACCACCCCTCAAAATTTCAGCTCGATCCGACCGTCCAAACTCTAGGAACCTTCCAATTAGTGCATTACTTTTCGGATCTGTTTTCTGCGCGAAAACGAATCCGACCCGAGTTTGTCTTTTTTATGAACGGGATTTCGGACATCCTTTTTGAAGGAAGTTTTGTATGGGGTATTGTGTTTTGTTTCCGAACACATCCCACTAGCTTTACAATCTTTTGAACATGATCTTCAACATCATGCTAGTGTCAAACCAGTCCGGCAATATTGCTCCACGGCTGCCGACCTGCGCTAGACGCGTCGTCACTTTGTTGAGCCGCGCTCAACTTCTTCGGATCATCATCCCGGCAAGCCGAACAAGAGTCCGGCATCGCGAAGGATAAATCATCACCAACATCGCCACCCCACGGATTACACGGAGCGGGCACACCTGCATCGCTGCACGGTCACTTCATCAAGCCGGCATCGACCACGTCACGACCTGCATCGGCAGGGCCGCACTATTGCTTTTTCAAGCTGGTGTCCATCACGCCGACCTACTTCGACTCATCGGCTGACACTGAGGCTTCATCACGTTAGCTGGACCGGGGGCTTCATCATCTCTTCATCAACCTACTCCGGAGACTTCGGCGTCACTAGCCGACCAGCTTCATCACGTTAGCTGGACCGAGGGCTTTGCCTCGGCGAGCCAACCCTTGTCAGCATTGTCATGCCGTCGCTTTATCGCCCGTCAGACAATGGGTGTGCGGATCGAGTCCCAATTTTGGGAATCACCTTTCTTCAGATTACTACAACAAATAAACCAGGTCTATCAAATGGTGGCCGCATTAACGACGGTCGCATGTTGGTTCGGTCGATTTCAGACATAGTCCGTGACGCCGCATCTAGAACTCGAACCGACCTGTGAATTCAGGCCTTGCCATGCCTTTACCGCATCACGCCGCCACTGCATCGACATTGACTTCAAGGCCAGGCCATATTTCTTTTATTACTCACTTTGCATAAATTATTTATTATGCAACGATTTTTTTATTACTATTATCTCTGGTTTGCACTATTTTTCGTGCACAGGAAAATGATCCAGCCAGACTATATCCTTTGACGTCACCTCGGCCGGACGGGGGGCTTCGTCAACACTTCATTACCCCATGCCCGGGACTTCGGCATCACTCTGCCGTCCTGCATTGACCGTGCTATGTCACCACTTCGGAGGGCCGAGCTCTTTGCTCCGCCACCTCGGGACCGGCTTGGGGGATGGAACCTTGTCCCGCATCAAGCTCGGACCGGCGTCGTCAATACCGAACACATTAACCAGCTAAGTTGCCTTCATGCTCAAAGTTTTAAATTTTTAACTTGTGTTCGGCTCGACCAAGCATTATACTTTTTTGGAAAAAGTTCCTTGTAAAATTTTCCTTGTCCAAACTTTGTTCAAGACACACTTGACGCGCTACCAGCTCATTATACCGGGGCTTCTTTAATGTAAGCTTATTAATTCAAGCTTTATGCCCAACACATGTGTCACACTTCCGCATGTACCTTTTATTCACCATTATATGCATCGATATGACTTAAGTTTTGGCCAAGCTGGGTTGCCTGGCTCCTGTGCTTACCCCTACGTTCCCAATTGTTCGGCTAGGTGGTAAAGGGAGCACCTCTGTGATTGTTACTGCCGGGTCAGCCGGATGTGTACCTCAGACTGGGTGAAGCCGAAAGCTAGCGTTCTTAAGGGAATACTCGGTCGGTGAACTAAAAGATGATTTCTTACCTATTCATTTAACTGCCGCCGGATGTTTTTTTCTGCTCTTTTTTCGCATGCGGACATGCACTTTAGGGCATGCCTCCGAGGGAAAGGAACCCCTAACGGAACTATTCTCCCTGGAAGATGTTTCTTACTAACCATGTAATATAACATAACTAGTTGGGACTTGTCTGATAAAGCACTAATGACCCCTACGCCTGGTCTCCACGCATGCCCCAATTTTTATAACCGCGATGGTATTCGGACACACTCCGGACTATTGGGTCCAGAGGTTGAAGCGAAAAGGTCCGCTATGACAAACGATCTACAATCCGGCTAGAAGGCATTTTACATGTCACCTTACATTATATAGTCAACTTTACCCAAGTCACTTGGGGGCTCTTATGTTTATTTGAGCCGTTTTATACTAAGTGTTTTTCTTCTTAGTCGTTGCAAAGTGTTTATTATTTATCACTCCTTTTTTCGACACGAAAAGCGGTCACTAGCCGGGAGCCTAATTTCTCTCTCAAAACCGCTAGGGTTTAGTTTTCTAAACTGGCCTAATGAGAAGTACTCCGCCTTGGGATGGGAGACCCAGTCGTAGGGCTGACCCGCTTGAAGTCTTGAGATAGGATGTGTCATGTTAAAGCACGGCAAAAGCACTTTTTTTTCTCTAAAGTCCAATTTTTGGATTGGCGCCGAACACTTGATCTTGTTCGGACGTCATGTTTTTACTGACGTTTTTTGGTTTTCCAAGCTTTTGGCACTTTTAAACTATTTGTGTGTTTTCAGCACAAGTCTCGCAGTGCAACGCCGGACTCCTTTAGAGATTCGGCAAAACATTCTCGGATATTGCTATATATGCATCGGTTTCGAATTGTGTCTTCGGTCAATAGTTGGGTTGCCCGGCTCTGCGCTTGCCTCCTACGTTCCGCTTTGTTCGGCTAGGTGTGCAAGGGAGAACCATCGCGATTGTGCTCCCAGCTCGCATGGTAAAGCACCTCGATGGAGAAAGTCAAAACCGATCGTCACAATAGGTGTAAACTGGTCAGCGATCCGGTGACTATATTAAATGACGGGCCGTTCATAACATTGGCCGAAGTGTTTATGGCTTGACCTCGACTGTCGCCGAACACTACCGGGGGCTAGTAACTGGCCTCCCAAACTAAATCCTCAATATTTTTCTCTTCCATTAGAGCTGAGGTTTCATGATCATGCTTAGCATGACAACCCAAACAAAGGAACCGAGAAGCGGACTATTTTCTTTGGAAGACATTTCCTATGTTAAACAGCAATATAACATATCTCTCTGTGTACCTTTGTTTATAAAACCATATGGCCATATTGCCTTGTTTGTCGTAAATCTTTGCCCTCATAAAGGCTTTATAAAGTAGGACAAACACTCCTCGCCATCGCCGAGGAGGTTGAAGCCGATGGTCGGTCAACAAAGTTTTGTACAATGCGGATCCGAGCATTAATGACATAAAATACTTGGATACATTGAGTCATTACACATAATTTGTGGATTTACTATGGACATCGATCCTTAATTTGGCCACCCGTGCCCGCATTAAGGCCCGGGGGCTACTGGGCTTCGGGCTTATTATTTACAAATATTAAAGGGGCACATCAATCCCCTGATCTGGTGTTGCCACCCGACCAGCATCTCGGGGGCTACTGCATTGCCTGTTCTATGCAGAAAATTTTAAGTGCAATACAGTTTCGAGGAGATTTTGATCCTCGGGTTGGTCGGCCGCACCCAACCCGAGTCTTGAGGACTAAGCACGCCGCTTTTGTGTCCCAAGTATTCTGCCGAAGCTAGGACTTGATCCTCGGACCGATTTTGCAAATCAACTTTGAGTCTCGGCCACGGGATCGGCGGTCTTATGTCATCCTTCATGTGCATCTCGGTTTTAGACCGATACCCACCTTGATGGCTACTGGCTGTGTATCTCGGCAGAGAATAAATTGCACCAATCAAAATGTTGACAAAAATCGGCCCACATTCAGTGGTGGTGCACCACCTCGAGTAGTCCGCATAAAGCTCTCAGCGCTTAGTGGCTGGCTCCATAGAGGGCATTTCCGGCATTAAGCTCGGCTAAACTCCTTCAAATTTCTTTGAACCAAGGTGATTTACGACACCTCGGATACAGTCCGGCGTTGGAGCTCGGATACATAGTCCGGCGTTGGAGCTCGGATACAGTCCGGCATTGGAGCTCGGATACATAATCCGGCGTTGGAGCTCGGATACATTCCGGCGTTAGAGCGGGGCGTCCGGCGTTGGTGCTCGGCTGCAAAAGATACCTCGAATGGAGTCCGGCGTTGGAGCTCGGACGCTGCCGCCCGGGAACAACTTCAAACCCGAGGTGTGGCATAAAAATAACAAGGCATTGATAAAGGCTGGAAACTTAAAGGGGCTCCTCGGATACCCGACGTGTGAACTCGTCGAATGCATTTCGGCGGTCCTCAAGATCGAAGATGAGAAGATTTGTTGAACCAGCTTTCAAGACCGACAACCGAAGATGAAGAACAGTTCGGAAGAATCAAGGAGCGTCCCTAACTTGAAGACCGGTTCAGGGGCTCTCGACGGTGTCCTGGACTAGGGGTACTCACTACGCCGTCTCCCGATCAGTTGGATTGGGCCGAGGATCCCCATGGCGTAATACTCATGGGCTGGGCCCGACACCGCATACAAGGAAGATTCCACAAGACTTGGCGATCAAGACAAGGACTCCTCCCCACCGTGTATTCGGCTAGGACTCTTGTTATCCTAGGCCTCTGGTGCATTATATAAACCGAGGCCAGGCTAGTCGATAGATATACAAGAATCATACCATAGGCTAGCTTCTAGGGTTTAGCCTCTTTGATCTCGTGGTAGATCCACTCTTGTAACACACATCATCAATATTAATCAAGCAGGACGTAGGGTTTTACCTCCATCAAGAGGGCCCGAACCTGGGTAAAACATCGTGTCCCTTGTCTCCTGTTACCATCCGCCTAGACGCACAGTTCGGGACCCCCTACCCGAGATCCGCCGGTTTTGACACCGACACCGACCATGGTAGGTTGAGATTGAACATAACGAGCGCTCCCTGAAGTCAACCGGAATGGTGAGATAGGACTTCATTTCTGACTGGGCGTGAACACACTTGCCTAATTTGTTCTCGCAATGTGGACACGTGAATGAACACCCACGAATCAGCTAGAACAAAAATGAATCCACGACGATTTCCGCCGGTTGATTAACAGCGACAAACGGACCGCCGGTTGATTAACAGTGAATATTTCGCTAAGTTGGTTACCTTCTCCATGAGAAAAATCCCCGGCCCAATCCTGCAGAAAACCCAAATCGACTAGAGTCTAGAATGTCAATGCAGATAGGCGGCGGAAAACGATAGGGGCAAAATCCCGTGTCGTATGGAGCGCGACCTCCGCCCGCCAACAACAACCGTTGAGCTTAGGGTGGCCGCCATGATACAAGTTGATGATGTACAGAGTTGCGGAGGAGTCCGCGGCGAGTGGGTGGGGACGAAGTGGGCGAGGGTTTTATTTTTTCCTTTTGCATGTGTGGGTGAACACACACGGTTCGCAGAGGCGACGGAGATGAATCGTGCACGATAGTAAATCACCGAGATTGAATGGGAATCCAAATTTCCTTTGTCCTTTGTCCATGTGTTTTTTTCTATGATGAACATAAACCCTGCAAATCACCGTGTTCAAATTTGGCACTTTTTCGGGTTCATTTACCAATATTTAGGGGATTATGTGCATTTTCTAGGCATTAGTGCACATAATTCAAATTCAAACAATCGGTGCATGAAAAGGTGCACGAGAGCGGTCTGGAAAACCATGATCGTGCTTTTTAGTAAATTCTCATGCCTTTTAGAAGGAATGGGCAGATATTCCAAGGAAATGTATTTACTGGGTACTATACAAAAATCAAATACATGCTTGGGAAACATGACGCCTGGCGCGGTGCCATGGTATGGCCTCACCATGCCCTGCTAAAAATTTGAGAATGTTTGTCTTATGTCGTCATGCACGCCATTCATAAATCGAACCATCACCGAGGAAATTTCATGGTTTCGAGGGGGAAATCAACAAGATTGAAGGGGTCGGGAATCCAAATTTCCTTCCTAGCTTGTCATTCAGTTTTTTCTACAATCAACATACCCCCTCCAATGCAATGTGTTCAAATTTGGCATATTTCTGGGCTCATTTACCATATTAGGGGACTGTGTGCATTTTCTAGGCATTAATCCACATAATTCAAATTCAAACATTCGGTGCATGAAAATGTGCATAAGAACGGTCTAGAAAAACATACTCGTGGTATTTAGTAAATTCTCAAGCCTTTTACATGGAATGGGCAGAGATTTCAAGGGAATGCGTGGCAATAGTCAACCACACATGCGTCATTTACTGGGTTATCAACTATAGAAAAATGAAATACATGCTTGAGAAACATGACGCCTGGCATGGTCCATGGTATGGCCTCACCGTACCCTGGTTAAAAGCTGAGAAGGTTTGATTTATGTCGTCATGCACGCCCTTCATAAATTGAACCATCACCGAGGAAGTTCCATGCTTTCGAGAGGGAAATCACCAAAATTGAAGGGGAATCCAAATTTCCGTCCTAGTTTGTCATTCAGTATTTTTCCAACGATCAACATACCGCCTCAAATGCAACGTGTTCAAATTTGACATTTTTCCGGGCTCATTTACCATATTTAGGGGATTATTTGCATTTTCTAGGCATTAATGCACATAATTCAAATTCGAACAATCGGTGCATGAAAATGTGCACAAGAACGGTCTAGAAAACCATGCTTGTACTATTTAGTACATTCTCATGCCTTTTACAAGGAATGGTCAGATATTTCATGGGAATGTGTGGCAATAGTCAACCATAAACTCGTCGTTTACTGGGTTAACAACTGTATAAAAATGAAATACATGCTTGGAAAATATGACGCCTGGTGTGGTGCCATGGTATGGCCTCACCGTGCCCTGGTAAAAATTTGAGAATGTTTTCCTTATGTATGCACGCCTTTGATAAATCGAACCATCACGGAGGAAGTTTCATGGTTTCGAGGGGGAAATCACCAAGATTGAAGGGGATCCAAATTTCCTTTGTCCTTTGTCCATGAGTTTTCTCTACGATGAACATACACCCTGCAAATCACCGTGTTCAAATTTGGCACTTTTCCGGGTTCATTTGCCATATTTAGGGGATTATGTGCATTTTCTAGGCATTAATGCACATAATTCAAGTTCAAACAATCGGTGCATGAAAGGGTGCACAAGAACGACCCAGAAAACCATGCTTGTGCTATTTAGTAAATTCTCATGCCTTTTACAAGGAATGGGCAGATATTTTGATGACATGTGTGGCAATAGTCAACCACAAACGTTTGTTTATCGGGTTTTCAACTATAGAAAAAATGAAATAAATGCTTGAAAAACATGACGCCTGGCATGGTGCCAAAGGTATGGCCTCACCATGCCCTGGTAAAAATTTGAGAAGGTTTGGCTAATGTCGTCATTGACGCCCTTCATAAATTGAACCATCACCGAGGAAGTTCCATGCTTTCGAGAGGGAAATCACCAAGATTGAAGGGGAATTCAATTTTTCTTTGTTCTTTGCCCTGGAGTTTTTTTCTACGACGAACATACACCCTGCAAATCACCATGTTCAAATTTGGCATTTTCCGGGCTCATTTACCATATTTAGGGGATTATGTGTATTTTCTAGGCATTTAGTGCATATAAATCCAATCCAGCTATAGCTACACGGGTGTGACGTGAGGGACGTGGATTGCCCACTGGTACGCGTCGGTGCTATACACACGGTTTTAACCCCTTTTCGCGACGACATTTGGAACCGTCACCAAATGAGTGTGGGCGATAGGGGGGTCCTTCCCACACAACCCAGAAACCGTCGGGGATAGGCCCTCCTGGCACACAGGCTGGGGAAAAATGAGCTCGTGTGCCATCGGGCGAGGCATCGAAACCCAATCATTTCCTTTCGTATGTACATCCCACACGGTGAATCCCAAAAAAACATTTCCGTTCGTATGTATATCGCACATAGCCAATTTAAGGAATACATTTTCGTTCTTATGTACATCCCACACAGTCAATCCAGGGAAAATGTTTCCGTTCATATGTACATCCCATACAGTCAATCCAGGGCAAATGTTTCCGTTCGTATGTACATCCCACACAGTCAGTCCAGGGAAAATGTTTCCGTTCGTATGTACATCCCACACAGGTTTATGTATAGGCTCGTGTGTGATACGTGTAACTATCACACATGCTCTGCCTTGATTAACCGTTTTCTTTTATCAACTACATCACACACGATTTGATGAAGAAAACTATGTGGCATTGGGCTATCCATCACAAGCGCTTTTACTGCTAGAACCGTTTGTAAAGTTCCATGACATATTTAGCAGGTTTATTAGTTTACAATTAATAATTCCAGTATTATGCAATTCACATTTCATATCGAACAACTGTTTGCCAATTTCATATCAGGCACATGAATATATTTTAACATCACAGTCCGATAGCTACCTATAAATAGCACAGTGCAACATATAGCTAGTTCAACTTCATAAGAACAATATTAGAACAATATATTCATTTCCCTAATCGAGATCATCCAGGCTCGTCTTATCCATCGCTTCTTTTAGCCCAGTAAGAACCTGTTTTGCATTGGCCAACTGGGAAAGTGCCTCCTCCTATGCCAACACCATCTTATCAAAGTCTGATTTAAAAAATCTGAGCTCACTCTCCACCTTCCTCTTTTTTATCCCGCATCTTCAAATATTCTTTAGCGTTGACAACACTTTATCTAAGCCTACCTCTGTTCTCTTCCTCATACATGCTCTAGAGCTTTGCTAGGCATATCTTCAAAGACTGTGGCCACTCTTGATCAACCCACTCGAAGTAAGAACACTTCTGTTCATCCTATAATATTTAAAACTAGATCAGTAACAATTGCAGGGGAAATGAGTTTATAGCAACATAGAAAATCACCAATACTTATTTTGAAAAACTGAAGAAACAGGTTAACTGTGACATATCTTCTCAAAAAGATCAATGTGCAAATGAATTAATTGCTACTGAGACAACAACCAAATTCTGAAACATCAGAAGCTATAATTAACTACAACAACGCTACAAGTTCTTACTCATGTACTATAAATAACCAATTGAACATTAGAAGTTCTTGAAAGAATGTTATTGTTTGTCGTTGGAAAAACCAACGCCGACGTCAAGATCAGTCTCCTTTCCTTTCTCTTTTCGGGAGCAGAGCTGAAAAAGATGGACAGTAATGATCGTGTAATATCAATTTATCGGC